>CM066330.1:233229281-233886781 GCA_033807585.1 Hydrophis major | reverse complement strand
GCTTTACACTTTGACTTTATGACCATTACAATTTATAACTGTAAATGGATCAACTACTTTATGGTTGTAAGTTGAGGACTACCTTTATTCTGAAGAAACCAAGGCAGGCTCCTCCCTGATTCACAGGGTTATAGGAGGAAAGAGAAGTAAGGCACAATCAGGTTTGCAAGATTCTGTGATTATAATTTTTCTTTAAAAAGTAGCATTCTAGTCTTCCTGTGGTGGCTGAGTGGTTAGAATGCAGTATTGCAGGCTAACTCTGCCCATAGCTTAATGTTCAATCCTGACCAGTTCAAGGTTGACACAGCCTTTTATTCTTCCAAGGTGAGTAAAATGAAGAGTCAGACAGTTTGGAGTCTGTAAACTGCCCAGAGAACTCTGAAAAGCATTATGGGTAGTATAAACTATAACTGCTATTGCTTTTGCTAAACAAAAACAATAGTTATTCAATGAATAGAATAGTAGTTGCACCACAGCAAACTCAGGAAGGAAGAATTGTTGAGAGTTTCCCTTCCCAGTGGTAATAGTCTAGCAGTGGATAGAAATCTTTTCTGAGATAGCTCTGAAATTACTGCTCAATTGCAGAAGCTAAATAATCTCCTCTTTGTTTGTTTACAGGAAAATGAGTGCAAAATCTTTGGTAATAATTTTCCTGTTGAAAATGATAATTTTGAACAATTGGGACAGTCAACTTGACTGATAAGTGAAGCAATGCTTAGCACTGCCCAGAGAGTACTATAAAGCATTATGGAACAGTATATAAGTCTAAGTGCTATTGCTATCTACTCTACTCTACCCCAAAGGGTGGACAGCAAGTCAATTAATTGGTCAAAATAATTGTATAATAAATGGTTCAAACATTTTCCATTTACTATCTTGGAAATGACAACCTTCAACCACAGGGCAGCCCTTTTTGGGTTTCCCAAAAATCCCAATCCCAAATCTCCTTTCAAAGAATTTTAGTAGCAGAATTACTTAGAGTTTTACTATTTTAGATGGTAAAGGTTGTAACGTTATGTAGACTTAACTAATTTAAAAAAAGTAAACATTATCTCTGAAAAGTAAGCATGACTGTTAAATAAGGTCTGGATTAAACAGCAAATAAGATAAATATAGTTCCCTCTTTACAATGTATTTTATGTGCAAATGTTTAAATATGTGCATGTTAGCTGATGTGTAGATAATAAACAGTAAGATTAGTGAAATAATTTTGCAAACAAATTAGCCTTCATTTCTTCCAGTTCAAAAAAAAGCAACATAAAATATATTAACAGAAGGTAATAACTCTATAATTTTAAAAATGTGCTAATAACCAGATTTGAAGCCAATGGAACCCTGTTGTATCTCTGAATTACACAGTATTGGTTTCTTTTAAGTTTTAAATTTCCAAATTATTATTGACATAATAAAACAAGTGGCTGTTCTCAGTTACAAAATGATTGTCCTTGGACTCCATCACTACAATCAATATGCTTCTGTTACTTGGTGAGTATATGTTATAAAAGCCCCTCTCTGCCTCTTGTTTATTTTTGTTGTGGTATAGTCTTCATGACATATATCATAACACATGTAAAAATTCAAAATTTGCATAAATCCCATGATAGGTACCCTCTTGGAAGTTTATCCAATTTTCAGGACAGAGGGCAGAATATGCAAAGAGAATATGTTTGAAAGTAGTTTCTTCTTTTAAAGCTGTAATTTCCATTTTATTTTTCAAAATTCTTTTTGGAAAACTCATGCCCAGTTGACACATCACTGCAAATAGATTTTTCCAGACAGATTTTTTCTAATTTCTATTTTGTCAAAACAAATTGCATCATTATATTTCTTTGCAATGCTGGTACATTTGAATAGGCAATAATGGGCTATTCTGAGATATTAAGAATATGAATTTTATTCATTGGCTCCTTTAGGCTGAACAAGAAAATCTTGGAATTCTCTACTTAGCTTCTCTTACTATACTTGCTTTTATTTTGAAAGCCTTCCTGAGGAGATTGTAGACAATTCATCTCCATCACAGTCCTTCTCTCCATTTGTCCATTGTCTATTACTTTAGAATTTCTCCCTGTGAAAGCAGCCAGGAAGGAATGCTGGTGTTTAGATATAAAAGAACAGACAGTAGATGAAAGGGAAGGGTGATTGTTGAATTAACAAAAAATGGTTCCACAATTCTATGCAATTTTGGCTAACAGGAATCCATTGTCACATTCTTTGGAGAGAGCCTATTAATGATTCCCCTCTTTTCAAAAAATTAAAAGTGTAGTGCTAACAGATTCGAGATATCCAGTGTTATATAATAGAGTTTGTCTTAATGCATTCAACTTCCAGATGCAAAGTTTGGAAAGAAGAATTCAACATTTTTCTCCAGGGCCCAGTAGAGAAGTTGCCATCCTAAAGCAACTGCCTGCATTTAAGAGAAAGGGGAGCAACCAATATTACAAAGAGCAGGATCATTTTTGACTGGTCATCTTTTTCTGTGTCATAAAACATTACCCAGAATAGGCAGCAATTTCAAGATTTCTATTTAATTTTAGGATTCTCATCACAGTGGAAGTAATGTTATGTTATGAATCTGCACAGTAGCGTGAGAGAAAGAAGGAGCATCAGTGCACTGAATTAACTAAGGTTACCATGAAATATGTTGAGAAAAAGTGTCTCTTTATAATGCAGTCTAAAAGGCAAGTAGAATTTATTGTAAAATTTAATTTAAGAAAATGGAAATAGAACTAGATTATAGAAAATTATTTGTCAGAAAATTATTTTAATTTGTTATTATATTTTAACTTTTTATCCTGTCTACATATTCCATTACAGTAATGGGGCAGACACAATTATCTTCAGTCCTTGGTGGTGTTGATACTGTATATAATGGTAAGCTGAGAATTTTGATTTACTATATGTAAAGCATATTGCCAGAGTAAAAACAAAGCAAAGTTTGAAAACTGGTTGGTTCTTCTCACCAACAGAAGAGACAAAATGTGGAAACAAACATTTCCTGTTATGATTAAATTTGAGCTCTTAATTTGCCATTCGTTTAAACAAAGCAGAGTTTGAAACTAGGGTTTGAAACTGATTTAATATTCCTATATTACAGACATTACCCCCTCCCCCAAAAGGAGTTCACAATGTTTTTCTTAACAAACCTTATTAAAAGGAAGTGAGTTGCAGCTCATGAAAACATATACCGTATATACTCGAGTATAAGCCGAGTTTTTCAGCACATTTTTTGTGCTGAAAAAAAACCCCTCAGCTTATACTCAAGTCAGATTCCCCTCTGAAAAAAAAATGGTGTGGAGCTCCGAAGCTGGGCAGCCGCTTCCCTGCTTCCGTGTTTCCTTTGCAACTTTTAAGCATGGGGATAATCGGAAGCAGAAAAGTTCTTGCTTGAGGATATATTGTTTTTTCTTTTTTTAACTGCTTTTTTGGGGGGGAAGACCCACCGCCATGTGAGAATGCTCAGACACGAAATCTATCCAACCGAAAATAAGTGTGTGTGTGTGTGTGTGTGGGATTTTAACAGAGGGAAGATGTAGGGAGAAGGCAAAAGCAACGGAAGATCCTTCAGGGGAAACTGAGGGGGAGACTCACCCTTGGTCCAGATGAGCCCCCTTCCCCTTTCTCTAGGCTGAGAAAACAACGCAAGCCGAGGTTGCTTCGGCTCCACTCAGCTTCGTTTCCTCAGCTCCAGCTGCTTTCAGTCCATTCGGGAGGAGGGGGAGAAGGTGGTGGCGGCGGCTCGCATTGTTTTCTGAGCTCTAGGCTGAGAAAACAACGCAAGCCGAGGTCGCTCCACTCAGCTTCGTTTCCTCAGCTCCAGCTGCTTTCAGTCCACTCGGGAGGAGGGGGAGGAGGAGGTGGTGGTGGCGGCTCGCATTGTTTTCTGATAGTGAGATCATTTCCCAAATTAATTAATTCACTAACCCAAAAGAAGAAGATGTTGATGACAGTGGGAGGCAGGAGTCACTCTCTCCCTTGCAAGAAAAAAGCAAGAGCCATTCTTATGATCTCCCTCTCTCTCTTACCGCCTGTAATGCAGTCAAGCCCTTTCCAGCACGCGGGATCCGCCCCCGCCGCTTTGCACCTTGCAAATGCAAAAACCCCAGGATTTTGCATTTGCAAGGTACAAAGTGGCGAAGGCAGATCGCGCATGCTGGAAAGGGCTTGACTGTACATAATTAAACATAAAATGGATCAAGCAGAGAAAGAAGAACTGGCACAAAAAATTAGAAGTGCTAAACAGAACTATTTTGAAGATGCAAATAGGCCAGGTAGATGGTTAGCATATAAGTTGAGAAAAGAGAAAGAATCAAGGAAAATATCACAGTTAATAGATGATCATGGTCAAATTTGTTATGGTAATAAGGAGAAAAAGGCAATCATTCGAGACTTTTATGGACAATTATATAAACAGGAGGATCTTGATGAGGAAAAAATTAAACAGTATTTACAAAATGCTAACCTACCTAAGATACCTGATGAAACTCGGAAAATGTTAGAAAGTGCTATAACAATGATGGAATTAACCGAAGCACTCAACAGACAGAATAATGGAAAAGCACCAGGACCAGATGGTTTCCTGGCAGAATTTTATAAAACATTACAAGAATCGTTGAGCATTCCACTGTTAGAAGTCATGAATGAAGTTATGATAAATAAGAAAATACCTAAAACATGGTCAGAAGCTTATATTACACTTATTCCAAAAGAAGGGGTTGACCCATTACAAATTAAGAACTATAGACCTATTTCCTTATTGAATGCAGACTATAAAATCTTTGCTTCAATTTTGGCAGAAAGGCTTAAAAAATATCTAAATAACTTTATTCACTCTGATCAGAATGGATTTTTACCAAAGAGACAGATTAAAGATAATATGAGGGTAATCCTGGACACATTGGAATATTATGAGGCACACCCTGAAAAACAAATGGCATTGATATTCTTAGATGCCCAAAAGGCATTTGATAATGTGAACTGGAGATTTATGTTATTACTATTGCAACAGATGGGCTTTGCTAGAAAATTTATCCAAGCAATAGAAGCCGTATATTATAAGCAAACGGCAAAAGTAATGATAGATGGAGAATTCACAGACTCTATCAATATTAAAAAAGGTACAAGACAAGGATGCCCATTATCTCCTTTGTTATTTGTATTGACCTTGGAAGTCTTAAATAGAATATTAGAGAGGATATAAACATAAAAGGAATGAAAGTCAAAAAGGAGGAATTTAAATTGCAAGCCTTTGTGGATGACTTGGTCTTTATTTTGGAAGACCCTTTGGAGACAGCTTTAAAACTATTGGAAAAGATAGAGATGTATGGTGAGATGGCTGGTTTGAAAATAAATAAAGACAAAACAAAGATTCTGACAAAGAACATGTTATTAAGACAAAGAGAAGAGCTGGCAGGTTTATTGAAAATTCAAGTTACGAACAAAGTTAAATATTTGGGGATATATCTGACGTCAAGATGTACTACATTGAAAGAGAATAACTATATTAAACTTAAACAGCAGTTAGCATCCAACCTGAAAAAATGGGAAAACCTACAATTGTCATTGATAGGTAGAATTTCAACAATTAAGATGAATATTTTACCCAGAATTTTATATTTGATCCAAACAATACCAATTAGGTTAAGTAAGGATTACTTTGAAGAATTAAATAAAATTGTGTTGAAGTATATATGGCAAGGCAAGAAAGCGAGAATAAAATTAAAACTTTTACAGGATGCTAGAATTAGAGGAGGATTTGGCCTTCCTAATTGGGAGTTGTATTATCAAGCTGCAAACTTAATGTGGGTTAAAGAATGGATAACATTAAGAAAGATTAGATTGTTGGCATTAGAAGGTCATGATTTATTATTGGGTTGGCATGCTTTTTTATGGTACAAGGGAACTAAAACACAGGGTTATTTTAGAAGGCATTATATACGGGAATCGTTATGGTTGAATTGGGAGAAAATTAAGAAAAAATGTTATTTGAAAATCCCAGTTTGGTTATCAACTATTGAAGCTTTTTCGTATCCTATAACTTATAAGAAGGAACAAACAGTTAGATATGGGGAAATATTGGATGAAAAGGGTGAACTTAAAACGATGCAAAATTTAGAAGAACAAGGTATAAAGATGAATTGGTTTTCATATGCGCAAATACATGCAAGGTATCTTAAAGATTCTAAAATAGAAGGATTTTATGATAAATTGACTGATTTAGATAGGATTTTGACAGGTACTGATGAAAAAGTGATTAAAAAACTATATAGTTATTTGTTGGAAATTAAATTAGAGGAAGAACAAGTTAAAGAAACAATGATTGCTTGGGGGAAGAATTTTGGATATGGGATTGATTTAGAGAAATGGCAAAAATTGTGGTCACAAAATTATAAAATGACAATGTCAACAGCATATAAAGAAAATTTGTATAAGATGTTTTACAGGTGGCACTTTCCCCCGACAAGAATAGCAAGAATGTTCAAGAATAAATCTGAAAAGTGCTGGAAATGTCATCAGATATCTGGCTCATATTACCATATGTGGTGGACTTGTGAGGAGGCCAGGAAATACAGGACTAGAATTCGCATATGGCTGGAAAAAATGACAAAGAAACACATAGATTTGAAACCAGAGATTTTTTTATTGGGAATCTTACCTGATATATATAATAAAAACTTAAAGTATTTGATTGTAAATGTATTAACAGCGACTAGGATTGTATTTGCTAAACATTGAAGAGTGAGAAAATACCATTAGAGGAAGAAATTATTAAGAAAATATTGGAATGTGCTGAAATGAGTAGATTGACATTTGAAATTAGAGATCAAGAAGATAAACAATTTTATGAAGTTTGGGATCTCTTTTATCAATGGTTAGATAATACAATATAACAATAGAATATTTAGAAATTTAGGAAATAACGAATATATAATTTTTCTTGGTTTTGATAATTTTTTAGAATACTTTATTAAGATAGATTTGGTATGATTCTATGATTTGTTATAAAATAATTTAACGCAATTATAGTTATCTCGCTTAAGTATGAATTAGTAAAATTATAGTCAAATGATTGTTCAATAATGATATTAGGATATTTAACTAATGATTGATAATGTGAGTTATTATGTAATATAATTATTTCGATGACTATGAAATGGATGCACAAAAGGGAGTGGTAAACCAACCAATACACTGTAAATTTATGAAGAATGATTTTTTTTATGTTATGTTTTATGTTTTATATGTTTTTGTTTGTCGTTAAAATCAATAAAACTTTTATCAAAAAAAAAAAAAAGAAAACATATACCTTTTAATAAAATTTATTAATTAGAAAAGATGCTACTAAACTCCTGATTTTCCCCCCTATTTGATTAATGATTGTTGGAAAGGAAGCAATTGTGTGTTTAGATGAGTGTTCCTAAGAGAGATAATCTAACCAGAGCCACAACTGGCGAATAAGTTTTATAAACCGTAGCAGAAAGATATCTATGGAGATTCTCAGTCATCCAGGTCATGGCTGTCCCAAAGATGCTTTTTCAAAAGGCAGCTGGACTTTGTTTTTCCTTAAAGATGTTTGATTCCAATCTGGATTTTCATATAATTATGGAGTGGAGCTGAATATTCCAGCCCTTGTATTTAAAAGCCTTGTTGCAGGGAAGCAAATACTTTCTGTGCCACAAATGGTTACAAATGTTAGCACAAGTTTTCAGGAACATTTGGGGAGGTCAGGAGAACAGGAAAGGGAATAGAGTTCAGCTTACCACAACTGGGACTTAAGGTGAGAGACATGACTATTTTCTCAATGACATGAAGACTCTGTCTCAAGGCTCACGCAGCTGTAAGAAGTTGGGAAGAAAAGATGACCAGCATTGTCCAAAGGATTGCTTTCTCAGTGAAATGCACACATCACCAATTGCTTCCTGAGAGGCAAATGAACCTTATCTCCTCACAGGAAACAGCTGGAGACAGGGTTGGCCAGTTATATGCAATTTGGCATGAAGGTTCCTTTACTTTAAAAGCACAATATGATTACCATAGAGCATGGGGAAAATTAGCACAAACAAGAAAAATAATGGAGGTATTGGCAGTCTTCAATAAGATTGTAACATTTCTATCCTTGCAGTGAAGGTCAGGACAGTAAAACTGTTATGAACTAATAAAAGCGCTTAAATAAAGCTTTAACAAACCTTAAAGAAAAAGCAGGGTTCTAATCCTGCACTTCTGATTGGCCGATAATAGCGATATCGGATTGGTCCGTTCTGGGGAATCTAATTGGCTGTTAATGAACCACTCTCATTGGTTCAATGGTTAAACACTTCCATGTTTCTCATTGGCTAATAGGTCAGCAGCCTGCCCTATAAAAGGGCTGCTGTTGCCCTAGAGTTTTGCTCTGTTCAGAATGATTAATAAAGAGTTGAAGTTCACTGTTCACTGCCTCGTCTCCATTCCTTGCGCCCATGCGCAGTACATAATACTGGCGACGAGGATGGGATGCGGAGACATCAGAGCTGACTGAACACTACAGAGCACCAAACAGAGCACGTGGCTGAAGGCACATCGACAACGGAAACCATGTCCGGTGGCGCCATACTACCCGCTCCATTTGACCCGGCACAAGAAGACTGGGACTCATACATAGACCGGTTCCAGATGTTTCTGGAGACCAACAACTTGAAGGATGCCACTACGGGGAAAAAGCGAGCAGTGTTCCTGACCCATTGCGGGTCTGCCATCTTTAAGATGGCCAAGGCACTAGCGAAACCGGCTGAGGTAAAGACCATGGACTAGGACGTCCTCGTGCCCCTTCTACGGCCCACTATGCACCCGCCGTACCAACGCTTGTCCAAAGACATGAATTTTACCAGAGGGACCAGCGGAAAGGAGAGAGCGTTGCAGATTTCATCGCAGATCTCCGGAACCTGGGAGGCCTCTGTGGGTTTACAGACCTCGAAGAAGCTCTGAGAGACCGAATAATTCTGGGATTAGATGACCCCACTACGCAGAGCAAGATCATGGCCAAAGGGGACATTGACCTTGCTGATGTCATCAAGGACGCTATTGCAGCAGAAGCAACCAGGAAGTCGGCTGCCCGAATGCGCCGCACTAATGCACCGCTCCGTCAACTCACCAGCGATACCTCACCTCGCCTAGAGAGGCACACAACAGCGACCCACCACGAAGACCTTGAATCGCCATCAGAAAGTGATGAGGAGGAGGTCAACCGGCTCCGGTCTGAACGTGACCAATGCCATCAGCGGAATCAAAGACTACCGCACCAATGTGCGGGTTGTGGGGCAAACCACCCACGATCAGACTGCAAATTCCTCGACACACTCTGCCATTTCTGTGGGAAAAGAGGCCACATCGGGAAGGTCTGTAGAAGCAAGCAAGGACCCAGCCCATTTCAGAGGGGAGATAACTACCGCCAGGCCACAAGGAATCGCCCTGTGAGTCGGGAACATTTGAACCGCCAATGGAACAACCCCTCCTACAGAAATAAAACACTGGCCATTTTATCGAGAAAGGAAGAGGCACACCAAACCATTACAATCGGTCACGCCTCATCGCTAGATGCAAAGAAGATCCGAGTGAAGGTCGCCATCGAAAACCGTGATGGAAGTCAATTCAGGATTGTCCCTCTCACTGGTTTCCTGGAAGACCCTTAAACAATTAATCCCTGCCGTCCGGCGTCAAGACCTCAGAGCCCAAAAAATCATACTCAAAGATTATCAGGGGAACCGAATTCCGGTCGTTGGATCCAGCCAAGTCCAAGTATAATTCAAAAATCGTACTGCGTCATTACCACTGACCGCCGTCGACCATGACCAGCCTAGCTTGTTAGGCCTTCAATGGTTCGCCCCACTCGGGATCGAGGTAGCCGGCATTCACCAAAGTGACGACTGGGAGGAGGCCCTCGTCCAGGAATTTCAGGACTTTTTTGCAGACAAACTAGCGAGTACAAGGGGACCCCAATATTATTTAACCTTAACCCTGAAGTAGCCCCCATCTGCCTTAAGACTCATCGGGTACCTTTTGCCCTTAAACCAAAAATTGACGAGCAGCTCGATAAATTAACAGCCCAGGGTGTTTTAGAACCAACTGACCACGCTCGTTGGGAAACCCCAATTGTAACACCCATCAAACCGGATGGATCATTAAGGATTTGTGGGGACTACTGTGCTACCCTTAATCACGCCCTTCAACAGAACGCTTACCCAGTGCAGGTGGTACAACACCTTCTCCATTCCCTGGGGGGCAGAAAAGTCTTTGCTAAATTGGATTTAGCACAGGCATACCAACAACTGCCTGTAGATAAAAAAAGCGCAGAGGCACAGACGATCGAGGCGCCTTTAAGTGCAACTGACTCTAATGCGGAGTGAGTGTAGTCCCAGGGATTTTTCAAAGTCTAATGGAGAGACTCTTGCAAGGGATCAAGGGGGTCGTGCCATACTTTGATGATGTTTTAATTGCTGCCCCGAATAGAGAAATACTAGAAAAGCGTCTTAAAATGGTCCTCCAGAAATTTAGAGTCTGGCCTTAAGGTTAAAAAAAATAAATGTCAACTGTGTACAGATAAAGTAGAGTTCCTGGGGTACCTAATCGATAAACAAGGGATTCGCCCCACTAATAGCAAACTAAGGGCAATCAAAAATGCCCCAAGACCCAGAAATAGGACTGATCTCCAAGCTTTCCTGGGGCTCATTAACTTTTACAACATCATCTTGCCCCAGAAAGCGACTGTAGCTGAGCCCCTACATAGACTTCTCAACAAAAAAGCAACCTGGGTCTGGGGACACCGCGAGGAGCACGCATTCCGACAAGTGAAAAACTTATTAACCTCAGATGCTGTTTTAATGCAGTATAACGAGATTCTGCCTTTAACAATTACATGTGACGCATCACCATTTGGAGTAGGAGCCATTTTGAGTCATGTGTTACCAAACGGTAGTGAGGCCCCTATTGCCTATTTTTCAAGGACCTTATCAAAGGCTGAATGTAACTATAGCCAGATCGACAAAGAGGCTCTTGCTGTTGTATCTACTGTGAAACGGTTTCATGAATATGTGTATGGACGAGTTTTTACTATTGTTACCGACCAAAAAACTTTGCTGGGGATTATAGCGGGACACAAGCCAACCCCCTTTATATTGTCACCTAGAATGACTCGCTGGTCGGAGTTTTTAGCTGCGTACAACTATAAATTACAACACCGCCCGGGGAAAAGCCATTCCCCACGCTGATGCATTGAGCCGTGCCCCACTTCCGGAAACCGTCGATGACCCAGCTCCAACCCTTACGACACTCCAGATTGAAACGCTACATTTACCACCGCTAACAGCCAGAGACATTGCAATCGAAACAAAATGAGATCCTGTCTTGGCGCGAGTTCTTAGCTGGGTTGAATGAGGATAGCCAATAGAACAAACCCCTGATGACTTCACCCCTTTCAGAAACCGGCAAACAGAACTTTTTTCACAAAAAGGCTGCATCCTATGGGGAGATAGAGTCGTCGTCCCAGAGCAGTTACAACGAGCAGTATTGAAAACATTGCATGACGGTCACCCCGGCATCGTGCATATGAAAGCACTCGCACGAAGCTATGCGTGGTGGCTGGGCATCGACAAACAGATCGAAGCCTGGGTAAAGACTTGCTTAAAATGCCAAGAAGTCAGCAGTGCCCCACCTAGAGCAACTCCAACAGAATGGAAAACCCCCGGGGGCTGTGGTCCTGCATCCATGTTGATTTTGCGGGACCTACTAAAGGACATACATTCCTCCTAACAGTGGATGCCTATTCCAACTGGCTCGAGATCCATGAAATGAAGAATACTACAACCGAGTCCATCATCTGAAAATTGAATAGACTATTCGCAACGCACAGGCTTCCAGACGTTCTGGTCTCCTGGTTTTTGAACAATACTTAGTGGACCGGGGTATCAGCCATGTGCTAACTTCGCCAGCGCACCCTGCGGCTAACGGCAGGGCCGAGTGCATGGTACAATTTGTTAAAAAAACTCTCCACAAAATGGACTATGGGGACATTGACGACAAAATAAACAGAATACTCCTGCTCCAACACATCACTCCGCACAGCGTCACCAACAAGACTCCAGCTGAACTGTTGATGGGACGCAAGCTCCGTTCCCACCTCAACTGGCTTCACCCGTCCTACGAGCCAAAGAAACCCTGTGGATCTAGCGGAAAATGCCACGAGTTCAAGGTAGGCGACTTAGTTTTCACCAAAAACCTCTCCAGCGAACCATTATGGGTCGAAGCAACCATAATTCAAACCACCGGGCCCAGATCATACTGTGTGCAAACCTGCGACAGAAAAATATGGAAACGCCATATCGATCAGCTTC
The DNA here is from genome assembly GCA_033807585.1 of Hydrophis major. Taxonomy (NCBI): domain Eukaryota; kingdom Metazoa; phylum Chordata; class Lepidosauria; order Squamata; family Elapidae; genus Hydrophis; species Hydrophis major. The sequence goes on along the minus strand of CM066330.1, from coordinate 233,874,422 downwards.
ACTCTAGGCTACAACCCAGTTCCCACAACTCCTGTGACTCCCAAACTGAGGGGGGGAGGGGATGTCGAAGAAACTGAATTCGAGATGGTGGAAAGCAAAAGCGAAGGAAGTCAGCAATCGGGCGCGATAAATGAAGAAGAATCCACAGAGGAATACCTCAACGGAGACTATTCCGCAAAGATCGGAGGACAACAACAACGACAGAATTAGCGGCACTCAGTCGTCCAGTGAGAATGCGGAACCGCCTGTACCAGATATGTCCAAAAATGTCCCACTGAAACCGGACTACAGACAGGAACCAGTGGGACAGCGCAAATCTAATAGACAGTTAAAACAACCTACATATCTTAGGGATTATGTCACCGCACCCCTCAAATGGAACCCGGGGGGAAGGGGTGTTATGAACTAATAAAAGTGCTTAAATAAAGTTTTAACAAACCTTTAAGAAAAAGCAGGGTTCTAATCCTGCATTTCTGATTGGCCGATAATAGCGATATCAGATTGGTCCGTTCTGGGGAATCTGATTGGCTGTTAACGAGCCACTCTCATTGGTTCAAGGGCTTAACACTTCCATGTTTCTCATTGGCTAATAGGTCAGCAGCCTGCCCTATAAAAGGGCTGCTGCTGCCCTAGGATTTTGCTCTGTTCAGAATGATTAATAAAGAGTTGAAGTTCACTGTTCACTGCCTCATCTCCGTTCCTTGTGCAGAACATAATAAAAACGGTTAAAAATGACAGACTCTATTTCAAATTCTCATTCAGACATGAGGTTTACCAGACAACCTTAGTTCAAGCACTCTTTCTTTGGGTAGTCAATTTCATAGAATTGTCGGGAATGTAAAATGGGATTGGAGCTGACTTGAACTCCTTTGAGAGAAGTCGAGGTATTAATGTCATGATGTTTAGAGGTCAGAGGTTTTTTATGGTCTCACAGAGATCTATAACTTCAGCTCACCTTTGATATTTCTATCCATGGGAATGGTATGCTTTGAAAGGCTAGAAAGCAGCCAGAAAAGGCAAAACCATTATTTTAATAAATGTGTTACATTTCCTACATATTATAGAGAATTTCACATCAGGTAACAGCTCTCTGAACCACAAGTGTTTATTCCAAATTCAGTATTCTTAAACAGAAATCATTAGATACAATATGGGCAGTGTAGCATTTATATGGCAGAAGGCCTGTTCATACATATATGGGACTTTGAGCTAGTCACTGTGTCTCTCAGCTCAACCAGCTTGCAGGGTTGTTGTTATCAGGAAAATAGGAAGAAGAAGGAGTATTATGTTGGTTTGCCCCCTTTGTGCTATTTATAAAAACAATAAAGGCAGGAAATAATTATATATATAATATAATATATATATAAGCTAAGGATAGGGTTAGGAGTCCTCAGTATTATGACACCCCTTTCCCAAATTTTTATTCCACATTAGATTTTTAGGCCAAAATATTTCTTGCAGGGAAAAAAAATCACCTCTTTGCCTCCTCTTCATATCAAATTAATAAACTAACTTCATATGTAGAAGTGTCATGTTCCACATTCATGAATAGTAGAAAGAGTACTCTCCATCACCAGATAGTTCCCATTGTACTGATTAGCAGATGCTAAACTGCTCAAGTCTTAAGAGACACTATTTCAGGACATCACTCTACACCAGAGGTGTCACATTGTCATGGCGATGTCATGTGACGTATCAAAGCTTTTTTCCTCTTTGCTAAACCGGGCATGGGAGTGACCAGCATGTGATGCATCTGTCCTGCGGGCTGGAAGTTTGACAGCCCTGCTCTATACTGATTGTTCTACTAACAGAAGTCTTTAGGAGTGGAGAATTGGAATGTTCTGCCAGGAAGGAAGGAAGGAAGGAAGGAAGGAAGGAAGGAAGGAAGGAAGGAAGGAAGGAAGGAAGGAAGGAAGGAAGGAAGGAAGGAAGGAAGGAAGGAAGGAAGGAAGTTTAATACTGCGTGCATCCATTAACTCTTCATATAGACACCTAAAATAATTCCCTAAGCAACAGCTTATATATAACACGGAAATCCGTAACAGCCTAACAGCAGAGGAAAAATTGAATGGCTGTTTTAATATTAGCATAAAATGGCTGCTACTCATGGGCAGGATTTTAATTACAAAGCCACAGATGTGAAAAATGGAAAATGCAAGATGACGCTGTGCACAGTTTGGCTTCTGTTTCTAAAATCCTTCTTAGCACGTAAGTGGGTGGAAAACTATATGGGTTTAACAGAGAACATTCGAAAGAGCCAGTTAATTAGATTTAATCTAATGTTTGGCACACAGAAGGCTTGTTTCTTATTTATGTCAATGTATATACAGTATATTTATAACATGAATAAGTGGGCATCATGGGAATCTCAAAAGAGGTTCAAGGGAATATACTGTGAAAGTATTTTTTTTTAGTACACACCAATCCCTACACCTCTTTCCAAGAGAGGTGTAATATGTACAGTGAAACATTGCAAAAGCTATGAATAACTATCCCTCCCACATATTCTCAGAGAAGCTTCTGTGGTATTCAGTATTTAAAAGCAAAACAAAAAAACTCTGTGCTCGACAGAAGAATTGTTAAGGACAAACCTCTAAAATATCTTCTCCAATCGAAAAGCAACCCAAACCAGACAAGACTACATTATCCTAGATTAGTTTTCCGCAACAGCCATGTTGATTGATGAGGAAGGACATCTTACATGGTTGGAGAGCTCTAGGTTGGGGAAGACTGCCTACCTGTACATTAGCTTATTTCCTGGCCATTTCAACTTAATACATAGAAATATGCATAATGAGAGACATTACATTGCAGGGTTCTACCCACCCCACCCCCACATCCCAATTGTAATAATATGTTCCTTTTGCTGATATTAGCTCTCAGCCCAAGCATTGAAATGATTGCAATGGCATTCTTCCCTGGTTATACAGTATGAATTGGGGACAAAGTTGTTTCTTTGTTGAAACAGCTTTGTTTGTTTGAATAACTCTGTGGTTCAAAGATATTGAAGTCGCAAACCCATGCTTCTCTTCCTTTTTAATAAATCAAATCTTGGAAACTGGAGGAAAGCAGGATAATATTGACCCAACTTGAGATTAAAATAATGTAAAATAGACTTTGCTAATTCAGAAGAAAGGTTCATCTAGTTTAGCTTCCTCTCCCTCCACAGTGACCAATTTGGAATCTCAGAAGCATAAACCTTCCTTCCTGGAGATTTCTTGTACTCCATGCAATGGAAAAGGTGTGGAGTGTGGGAAAACCTTGAGTGTTACAGGAAACATTTTTAGCACCTTGGTTACTCATGAGCATTTGACATCTACCCTTAGGGAGTAATGTCTACACATTTACATTTGGCTTCTCCGAGATGCTATCAACTTCTGAGACTCTATGAATAAAAAGTGAAATACACAGTAAATTGAGAAATAAGCTAAGATTTCTCCAATTTCTTCTTCAACAGATATTTAAATCCCAAAATTCAATAAACTAAGCTTTAGAAAGTTCATTATACTGAAATGACAACTGCTCTAGGAACTGGAAATATAATTTCTTAACACTATTAAATATTTTACTATTAGTTTACATCATTCTTTTTTACAAAAGTCATAAATTCTCCCGTCCTTTTTAATACAAAAGCTTAGTATATAGTCAAAGTGAATACACTAATTCAAGTTCATACACTAAAATCGCTTGTGTTCCTGCTACTGTAGTCTTGTTTAATTAACTTTTTTTGTCATGGTTTTCAACCAAACCAGATTGATGTTACAGGCAGACCTGCAAACTAAAGCAAAATATGATTGTCTGAAGTTCGTAAACAAATACGCTAGGTTCTTATAGTATGCTCAGCCATGTTTTAAGTATTTTGTGGAACAAGCCATGGTAACCTAGTTTAGCCCCAGAATTGTTTATTGCTTTGATGTGTATTGTGCTTTTCTTTCTGTAGGGTACTTCTGAGCAAAATTTAACAGACGTTGGTGAAGTTTTCCCGAGCCAAGCACTGAAATAAACAACAGGGACTTATTGCTCCTCTTTTTCCCCAGAGTTTTTAACCTACTCATAAAGTTCACAACCTTTTCACAATTTCCATTGCTTAGATCAGGGGTTGTCAACCTTTTGGACCTCAGGGACCACCAAATTCATAATTTTAAATCCCATGGACCACTAATATGAATTTTGACTGACAGTGGCTTTGTGCTGATCCAGCCAGTCTATGGGAATTGGATAGTTACTTAGGAATTATGAGCTGTCCCCTTAAGGGAATGCATCATGGTAAATGTAGTTCATGTCACGTGACCACATCTGTAATCCTGATTGGTCACTAGTTTGATCCTCGAGGGGTTGGGGAAAGTTTTCCTCATTCTTTGTCTGAACTCTCTTACTCATGGCACCTTCTTTCTATCGCTACGAGATGGGTTAGGTCAGGAGATACTAACCCATCTTACTACAAGGCAGATATACAAAGGATTGGTCATAAAAGAAGAACTTCATCACAAACATGAGTTATGAGGATACCTGATGAACCAATAAATGTTCTTTGTTATGGACATCTTGTTGAGTTATCTCTCTGCATCTGTACAGTTTTTAAATCCACCTCTGTACAGGATATAGAAAAGTAAAAGCTGATTATCTCCTAACCCATCTGGCTCCCAGGCATCACAAGGTGACCATGCCCAGCCTACACATCAGTGTGACGCTCGACCATTGTCCCCAGTATGGGTGAATGACATCCTCCGTTAAGTACTGGGAGGAAGACTACAACCCGTTACAACCTGAACTCATCCTATCAGAATCCAGGGGGAGAACCCTCTACGTCAATACCTCCCCCTCACTCAGCAAATGCTGAAGATTATGGAGAAACTTGGCTGTACAGAATGGAAAGCTGAATTTGCATGCCAACGGAGTTCACAGATTCTCTGACAAGCCAGGCAGCGAATATCTAGTATGAAAGAAACTTTTCCTGTGCCCCGTTCAGGCGACACACCTGAACCCTGCTGAAATAATCAGACATTTGATAGTATGGCTAGGGCCACAGTTTGCAGACATACCGAGAGCACTTTTGGCATCCCACTTAGATGACCCAGCTGCTGCCCTACGGTTATCATGGAAAAGGCTTGACGAACTGTATGACACTTCCAAGGATGTAGAAGCAACATTCTTGGATAGCCTCAACAGTTTTCCTAAAATTCCTATCAACAAGCTTTGCCAAATCATAGACCACGCTAACATACTTGTCCAGCTGAGAATGGCACAACGGGATCCTAACTTACCGGGACTCACCTGTCTCGATCATGTCGACACGCAGAACAAAATTGTTCGAAAACTTCCGCAGGTGCTAATTGAAAAGTGGCTCCAGTTGACCGACACCTACATGGCCAAAGTTTGCCACCACTTTGTACCCTTCACACTTCTTCAAGAATTCGTGTCCCACCAGGCAACAGTGTGCAACACACACTGGGCCCGTAGACTCAGAGCTGTTAGTCCTCCTAATGACAGAAGATACAACAGCGACCATATATTGCCCTCAGGTCCTATGTACACTACCAGGGAAAGATCCTTCATGATTGTCCATAATACCGAGACCGACTCCTTATCCACATACAGTTGGGGAGAGAACTCATCTGATACAACCCAATTTAGATCTCTGAACACAAGCAGAATAAAGTTTTGTCCTATGCACAACACTCATCACTCGCTGAACAGCTGCACTGGGTTTGCAGCGAAATCACTGACCCAACGAAAAGAGTTACTAAAGGAGTACCAATACTGCTACAAGTGTTGCAAATCTAAACACCTGTCCAAGTACTGCACAGCCAAGGTGCAATGTGACTTATCTCCATACTGACTAGCACCCGATTGCACTGCATCCAGACTCTGAGCCGCCATGGCAGATATCCCATAACTCTCCTTCAGACAAGGAGCCTCAATGTAACACAGGAACATGCAGGGCTCCTCAGAAGACTGCCAAACCATAACCACAGCCAAGGCTGAGCATCAACTGCGCAGCACTGTGCGTCGACTCACCACACTCTCATTCGTGTCTTCCCATCTGCTTAGCCAAAGTGTACCCTGAAGGACGCCCTGAACATGCCATGAAAATGTATGTGCAGATAGACACTCAAAGCACCTGCACCCTGACCAGACCTGCATTCTTCGACCTCTGTGAAGTGCAACAGGAAAAACTTCCCTTCACTGTATCAACATGCCATGGACCAAGAAGCACGGTGGGGAGGAAAGCTACTGGACTCTCCATAGAGTCATTGGATGGAAGTTCCCAGTTCCCACTGCAGCCTGTGTTTGAATGCAATGGGTTACCAAATGACCGCAGCCAGATCGCAACACCTGAGGTCATAAGTAGCATGCCTCACCTACAGCACCTGGCTCATCATTTTCCTGCTCTAGATCTGGAGGCTGATATCCTACTCTTGCTGGGGAATAATGCCCCACACGCCTTTCTCTTCTTCGAATCAGTCAGCGGCCCTGTAGATGGCCCAGTGGCCATCAAATCTCCACTAGGATGGTGGATCGTAGGAATTGTCAGTGTCACTCAGATGCAGGCTCCAACCCAGGCAAATGCTTTGGCACCATCCATTCCAACAGCCTTCTGACACCCTTTAGCACCATCGAAAACGAGAATGCTGTTCCAGACTGAAAGGCCACTGGCGATCAGTACACTTTCTCTAGGACACTCTAAACAGACACTCTCGCCAACAACCACCAGATGTTCACTAAGATGCTCTACATGGGCATATGCCTATGCAACAGCCTTTCCTACAGCTTCCCGACGCCCGATGACACCGTGGAAGCAAGAGTACCGTTCCAACCCTAAAAGGCTGCCAGAAGCAACCAGCAAGAGTACCTGCCAAGAGTACCTGTACACCCTAAAAGGCCGCCAGAGATGACCAGCAGATTTGCACCAAGAGGCTGAACTTGAAGATTGAACCTCAAGCTTTGAATGCTTTGCTTTGTTTGATGCTTTATTAATGTTTACTGTTTTTCTCTTAGTTATATAGTTATATGCTATTCAGTTAGTATTACTGTTTACTGCTTATCTTAGTTTATAGTTTTTAATTTTCTTTTCTTTTCTCTTAATAGTGGAATTTACAATTCCAGGCGGGGAGTGTGCTGTCCCAACCAGTCCATGGGAATTGGATAGTTACTCAGGAATTATGAGCTGTCCCCTTAAGGGAATGCATCATGGTAAATGTAATTAAAGGTATCCTGGGAAATGTAGTTCATGTCATGTGACCACATCTGTAATCTTGATTGGTCACTAGTTTGACTCTCAAGGGGTTGGAGGAAGTTTTTCTCATTCTTTGTCTGAACTCTCTTACTCATGGCACGTTCTTTCTATCACTACGAGATGGGTTAGGAGATAACCATCTTTTACTACAAGGCAGATATACAAAGGATTGGTCATAAAAGAAGAACTTCATCACAAACGTGAGTTATAAGGATACCTGATGAACCAATAAATGTTCTTTATTATGGACGTCTTGTTGAGTTATCTCTCTGCATCCATACAGTTTATAAATCCACCTCTATACAGGATACAGAAAAGGCTTGCTGACATTGGTGGGAAAGTCGGTCCCATATTCCAGAGCTGCAGTAGTCACAGGACTGGCCCTCTGGCCATCCTGGAGCAGCTGCTCCTCCAGTCCATGGCAGGCTGGTGCACCTGGGTGGGTGGGCCATGTGGGCGGTGCAGCCTTGGGTTCCCGTGTAGCCTGGATTAATTGCTTTGGGGGGGGTGTGCTTTGGGGGGGACATTTCTCTGCGGACCACCAACATTTTCTCGTGGACCACTAGTGGTCCCCGGCCCACAGGTTGGCGACCACTGGCTTAGATGTAAATAAAAAGAGGTGTGTCTTTGGGAGGTTGGTGAGCTTTATCCCTGGATATGGGGACATTATTTTTCTTTATCTTTAAAAAAATCAAGGTAATTCTGAATCAATTCACAGCGAGTATTGGAGAAAGTTGCCTGATTGAGCTGAACTCTTGGAGAATCTTTTCTACATTTTCAGTGGAGAACAAGTTCTCAGAAAAATAGTACTTGCTTTATCATTAATTGAAGATGGAAATACCTACACTCTAGACAAGGGAATTGAAAATTTGATGATTTATAAACCCACATATTAATAAGCCATATATAAAGATAGCCATTTGGTTGTGGCTAGAACCAAGCTAGAAACCAGGAGACTGTGAGTTTTTGGTTCTGCCTTAGGCAAGAAATCTAGCTGGGTGACTTTGGGTCAGTATTCTTTCTCAGCCCAACCTACCTCACGGAGTGGTTGAGGGGAAAATAGAAGAGGAGTATTAGGTATGTTTGCCATATTGAGCTATTCATAAAAATAATAAAGGTAGGATAAAAAAATAAATAAATATTCTCATTTCAATGCCACACATGATATAATGTGTCCCTGGTTCACTTATCAGAGTACAGTAATGACCAAAATGACTTCTTTAATTTGGTGGGTTACATCAGCGCTTCTCAAATTTAGCATGTTTAACATGCATGAATGTCAACTCCCCAGTCAGCTTCTCCAAGTGGGAGTTCTGGGAATTGAAGTCCACACATCTTAAATTGCTAAGGCTTTCATGATCCTATCATGATCCATTTCAATTTTATAAGTTGAACTTAGGGCTCACTCAAGATCACTTCTAACCAGTTCTTTGTCTTTCTTTTAATTTGTTATATCCCAACAAACATATGTGAACATTTGAATGTATTACAGCACAGTGTGGTATAATCTGTACTTATTTAATTTGACAGGAATGGATGGTTCGTCCAAAAATGTTTCTTTGAAAGAAAAGCACAAGTAGGGCAGCCATTTCAAATTGGGTTCAGAGTTATAAATGTGTAAAGATGACAGCAAAAAGCAATGGCAAGCAAGACGTGAGTGAATGCTTGTTTGCTTTTTCTGCTTCTGCAGTGAAGTCAGGAGTTAAAAGACAATTTTGCTATAATAATGACGAAGCAGTATTCTGACAAATTTTTTGAACTGACAATGGCATCTATAGTGCAAGCAGTTAAAGAGAGATGAAATATGGGTTTGTATCTATGGATCTTTTCCCATGATACAATTAAAATGCTACTGACTTGTACTTGGACCACTAAAAAAAATGCCAGTACAAATTTTGCTGATTCCACTGCTGATTCCTATCTCAACTGGATTATCTCTGGTTGGTGGTAACCTGATTTAAAAAATGAATTCAGGGCATTTTATTGACTTATTGATCTGATAGTTATTCCACATTTTATATATATTCTCTGAGAATGATATAATTGGTACCTAAATTTGATAAATAAATAAAAATAAAATAAACAACAGGACGGGACAGTTTACATAATACCCACTCCTCCTATATTTTTTTCTCCACAACAACCCTATGAGATAGGTTGGGCTGTGAGAAAATGACTGCTTCCATAGCTAAGGGTGAACTATAATCTATAGTTATAATCTATAATCTAATCCTCTCTCCTAGTGTAGCACTTTCATTGCTATACCATGTTGGTTCTACTAATATTAAGTAAGGCCATTGGTCAAACCTTAAACATCACCAACAAAAAGGAAATCATCTATAAATCATGGCACATCATTGATTGGAAGATAATTTTGACAGATAATTGAAAACCTATTGTCAAAATTAGCCAGCTTTGCAACCACATTGATCAATAACTTTGCATAGATCTGGAGCTTTGAAAGTACACTAAGTCTATAGGCAAAATCACCAATCAAAGCCTAGTACCTACCCAGGCCTAGGTCCAGTGGCACAGTGGATTTAAAAGAGTGGGACTCTCCCATATTACATATTATTCCTGATGTCGATCAGACGATCCACTGGTTCTGGGAAATGTGGATTTGAAAGAGTAGATCTCTCTGATCCAAAGTTCAATACATTTACCCCTAAATTTTATCACAGTTCAACATCATCATCTGGACTGGATTGTGCCACCATTATAGACATTACTTGGCTTGACAATACAAGGAGTATCTTGACATATTTCCTAGAGATTTATCCACAGTTTCAGATTCAAAGGTCCCTCCCTGTGTCACAGAGTAAGAAATAACATCATAGCAACAATGTGAAGCAACTAGGCCACACACACAGACACAAGGGGTGTAAAGATTTCTCAATCTGAGAAATCTCTACTATAGACTTCATATTAGTTAAGGATTCATCAGATCTGTAACAAAATCTTTGAAGAAAGATTATTTAGAAAACTCCATACTTGTAAAGAGCAGAACAGATAAACATATTTTTTGGGGGTATCAGTATTGCCATCAAGCATAATCCTAAACACAGCAAACCCACCCAAGACAGCACATTTTGAACCATTTTCTTTGTCCATTGAAAGGTGGCAGTACCTTTACTGTTACTAAACATGAAACTTTGTTCATGTTTGAAATGTTCCAAATTTAGGGTTGGGGAATTGCCAAGGAATGCAATTATAGTGCTTGGGTAGAAGCCAGCTTTCCAGTTATTAAACTATTATATTAATGACATAGCTATTGCAATCTATTTAGTATGTACCTCATTCCTCTTATCCCCCCACATGGGACGTTCCTTCGTATTTAGTGAGTTGTTAAAAAGTTGAACCAAAAGGTGCTGTGAATACAAACCTGTGTAATTTACAATCCTTTACATTTTTCTTAATAGTAAATAATAGGTGCTTTTTTTTACACACATTTAAATATGCTTGAAAACAAATTGAGGTATGAAAATTGTACAGGCAAATACTGTATGCTATTTTAATAAATACTAGCAATATTTACTATAAGATTATAATATTTAATTGTCAAGATAAAAGGAAGGAAGTGTCAATAAGTAGTCTTGGTCATATCGGTATCACCACTCCAAACTTTGCATATTTATAGTTCTTGACAGTAACTTCTTTTTTTTAATAAAAAATTTATTTGGGTTTTCATAAAACATAATACAAATAAAATTTCTTTTTTTGAGAATAGCATGGTCCCGGGTTACCACTTCTTCATACAGACACAAATTCAATTTCATATTCATCTTTGTGTTTTATTCCATATCTTATTACTATTTTAACATTTTCTCAATCATTTTTCCCCTCCCTTAGTTTTCTCAATCTTACTTTTAATTATCTCATTCCTTTCTAAATTCAATTATATATATCTTTTTCTAAATTTCAATAGCTTTCTAGTCATTATATTTATACTTTTGTCTGTCCTGTTTCAATTTTATATTTTCTTTTCTCATTAAATAAATTTTTTTCCTGTAGTTACTAAAGGAGTATGGCGCCTTTGTATCTTTTAATTTTTATCCATTCAGCTCTTATTTAAATTTCAATTTATGCCTTTACAAAATAACATTCAATATAACACATAACTTCCAGTCGAATTCTGCTTGGTACATTCTTAAAATATGCATGAGGTTCTTAAACAGAAAATATACATATAACAATAATAAATAAAATATTTAGCTCCATCATTAATGTTAGTTATAATCTTTGACATCTTTAACATTTCTTTTCAATAGGGTATCATACTTCTAGGAACACTTATAATATTTCCATAATTTTTTCATGTTTCTTTCGTATTCCTTTTCACTTAAATTTTTATAACACATTTATAATAATTAAAATGTTCCCCTCCTTTCCTAACTTCATTCCTTCATTCTCTTTGTTTCATTTATTTATGAAAAATTACATTACGTTACAATGAGTATTTTATCTATCATTTTAATCACACTTGTTTCATATTTTCAAAGTTCATTTCAATTTCTAATATAACAATACTATCTTATGTACCGTTCCAGAATCCCCCTTTCAATTAAGTTTTCACCCTTTATTTCTGTGTCTTCTAAATAGGCTTATACCCTTAATCCTTGTACATAGCTTCTGTTAAACACAGATAGTATTGGCCTACCCATTTGGGCAGTTATTCAGACTCATTCAGAGTGATTTACAAGCAAAGTAACAGACACAGTCTGTTAAGTCCTGAGCATGGGCGCAAGGAATGGAGATGAGACATTGAACGGTGACTTCAACTCTTTATTGTGAAATAAGAACAGAGCAAATACTTGGGCAGCAGCAGCTCTTTTATAGAGCTGGCTGCTGTCAAAACAACCAATGATTTGAGTTTACCGCTCTCACAAGCATCCAATCAGAGAGGCCCGTTAACAGCCAATCAGACTGGCCAGAAACGACCAATCACGACTCGCTATTTGCGGGCCAATGAGAAGTGCAGGATTACAAGCCTGCTGCAAAGTAAAGCTTTTTAGGGTTGTTACTGCTGCGTTGGCTTAGTCCACAACACAGTCATTTGGTAAGCCAAAAGGATTAAGTACAGTTTTAACTCACAGAAAAAAATGAAATTAAAATCTCACAGAGCTGAAAGAACTTCAGAGGATCTGAACCAGCAACACTTAATTGCAGAATAACTCCTTCTGTTTCAAATTTTATTCCTTCTTTATATATTAAATAAAATCTTTATTACAACACACATAAAAACCCATTTAAGGCTCTGTATGTTTTGTTTTTTAGAAACTCTCTAAAATAGCACAGGTATGAATACCTGGGAAGACCTTAGATTAAGAGGCATAGTCTTTCTAATGATGCAATATTCCTTTAATATAAGAGTGGGCAATTATTTTTTTTTGTTGAAGGTTGAATTCATCTAGGAAATATTTAGCAGTTATATGTCAGCACTGGGTGAGGCCATCTGTCTTTCTGAGATCCCATTTCTTTTTCTTTTTATTCTTTTGGGTCTCTGCCTCTCTTTATCATCTCCCCCTGTAACAAATCAGAACTCATGCCAAAGGTGTGGCCTTGTTTATAGATGTCTTTTGAAATTAGACTGAGGGCTGAATAAATTTGGGCAAGAGTTGCACATGATTCTTAGGGCCTTTTCCACTTGGCACCTAATTGTGGTATGTACATGTCCCAGCAACCACTTTTACCTGCCTTGTCCTCATAATGCCTCCTTCCTCTTATCCCTGTCCCAGCAGCTTGAAGTTGTCCTTAACTGTTCTGAGTTTCTGTTTTTATGCCCTCTTTTCAAAGGTTTCTATGGCCTCTCCTGTTTAACCATGGCTTAAAATATGCAGAGCTTGGATGATGACTATCTATTAGAACAAAAAAATATGTAGCTCATTGTTAATTAATAGGACACAGAAGTGAAATACAAATCATGCAGTGACATGGAATATTTAACAAATAATTAAGTATGAGAACTGGCCCAATTATGGGCAGCATTTATTCTGCTTTCATTATGTTCTGCTGCATATTAGAAGAGTCAGTCCACAGGAAATCCTAAAAAAAAAGTCTCTAGAAGAACATTCATTTTCTGGCTTCTGAGCTCATTTGGCTGTTCCACATTCACTGGAAGTTTCCAATTTCCAAAGAGGGTTTTGTTTTTTGTTTTTGGCCAAGAAGCTTCTGTATTCCTCGTGATCTGATGGGAAGATCTATGTGGCAGTTACCCTTTTATCCAATGAGTGTCCATGTTTGTGACACCCTATTGTGAATATCTACAGTGAAAACACATCACCATAAATCCACCAATTACTGCATCTATTGGAAATCACATAATAGAATGATGAATAAACTCCAGAGCACTAGGTAGTAAATTAGTCCAACTAATTACACAATGGTTTCCTAATAGATTTCGAAAATGTAATATGTACTTGGAAATAGAAGAGAACAGTACATCAGCTGAGCCTAGGCAAGAAAATACAATTTCATTCAAGTCCTTAAATTTACAAATGTTCTTTAAGAGGCATTTTTGAGGGATTTCCTGTGGACTGATTCTTCAAGTACATAGCAGAATATAATGAAGCAATTAGAAATAATAAGAGACAAATGGCATACTTCTGAAAGTCACTTAATGTAACCAAAGCCATTTGTGTCACCACGTTGCACAATTGGCCCATCCAAGAGTTTAGAATTATATTGCTGCAGCTATTTTATTTTAAACTGGTTCATTTGTTTATTTGCCTTTTTCTTATAATGTGTGGCCCATCTTCTTGTTGTAAGCTACCTAGAAAAATTCCTCCACACCCTGATTTTCCCTAAGTTAATGATTATTGTTGTAGAGATTACAGTGATGCATGGATGTGTGGCATCCAAGGTCAAATCCCTTCTCAAAGCTATATTTTTGATTAGAGTTCCATAGCTGAAATGAGCAATATAAACAGAGTTTAAAGTCGTAACAAAAGAAACTGTAAAGGATCAAACTCTACTTGTTAACACATACAAATACAGAGGTGGAGGCTTACCTGAAACTTTCAAATAGAGACAGAGAGAAAGTTTTGGGCTTCAATAAAACCTGATCTGGACAGTTCCCCAGATTCTCATAGGTTAACTAATGAGGATTTTAGAAATAGAAATAAATAGCAAGAGGATGTTACCAGGTTTTTCATGGATATAATTCTGAAATGGGGGAATCAGTTTAAGGGTTGTGTTTGAGGAACGCTGTTTATGCTGGAGTGTGTTCTACAAGTCCAGAATTTGGGGTTAAATAAACTACAGATAGATTAGCATTGATAAATGTCTCACCAAATTCATTTTTAATCAAGACGGTTTTCTTAAAAGCCATCTTGCTGTAACTCTCAGGCTAAAATATTATGAGTCCAAGTTTTGTAAAATTGTTTGAGAGTTGAGGGAGTAAGGTCACGTATGACACAAATCAGGATTACAAAATATACTGTAGTTACCATTCAGAAGGACGAATGTTCTACTCTCACAGACAACGTAGCATCATGATGATGTTTTGCTAGAACCCATCTTTCCTCAATCAAATCAGCCAAAAAGGTTATCTGGAAAGAAAATTAGAGGACTGAAAAATTCATAAAATTTCATTTGCCTTAGATTAGATTGGGGAAAAAATTAATGTCAAAGATGAAAAGTATGTGTAATCTACATGAAAACACTCATATGCTATTTATATTATTTAAAAAGCATGATGATAGTTCTTGCTTACTGACAGCCTTGTTTCCTAACCATTCAAGCTATGATGGTGTGAATAAGATAGTGCAGAAGTAAAATCTCAAGTCACGGTCACATGATGTCTCACTTAACAACCTCAATTGTTAAATGATTTGCTTAACAATTGAATGTGGAATGATGTTGTGAGCTCATCATCATTGTCATGTGACTCTGCTTACTGACAATCAGAGTTTCTGGGCCTAACTGTGGTCACTAAGCAAGGATTACCTGTATGTATGTATATATGTGTGTGTTAAGATACACACATATGTTAAGAAGGCAACAAAATATAAGATTCTTTTTTAAGTTTCTTGAAATTTATGTTTCTTAAAGTTTACTTGATACTGACTGCAGAGTTATTGGATGCATTAAAGCTTTCTCATTTAAATGAATGACAAAAAGAAAATATACTATTTCCATCCTGTTGAATTGTTTCTATTCATAATTACAGTACTATTAATGTGAGCTCTCAATGGGACAGTATCACCCTCAAAATAATCAAATATTTCTGTCATCACGACCCCATCCTTTCCATCCTTCTAAGAGAAGGAGTTCATTGGCAAATGGATCTTAACAAAAAGGTGAAAATTGCTCCTTTCATTTCACATATGGAGTCTATCTCATTCAAAGAGAATCTGACAGCTGTATTTCCCCTTTTTGGCCAAACTCATTTCACATGTCCAGACCCCAGTTTTATTCCAGCTGTGAATAAAGAACAAAGAAAAAGGAGGTGGTTTTCACTGGGTTCTCTAGAGATGCTTCATGATAGCAAGGAAAAATCTGCCTTCTGAAGATTTATAACAAACATGCACCAACCTTGGCCACAAGATCATATGTGGGCCCCAAAAGGCTTAGGTGTGATCCCAGAGACTTTGTCCTGCCTTCTCTGACTGGTATTAATTAATTAGCAATTACAAGTTCATAAATCCAGCAAGCAAAGGCAGAATCATAAATACAGTCCAATTTTAAAGGTAGGAGCATTACTAACTGTTAAGTCACGGGAAAGATCGATTCGAGACCAGTGTGAATTTCAGCTCTTTTATTAGTCTCTTGCAAAACCCGAAAAGCTGGAGCTGTGGCAGCCTCTTTTATAGCAGCTGCTTGCGGCTTTGCGGCCAATGACAGCTCCTTGAATTTTCCTGCCGTCAGGTGGACCAATCAACAGATAGTATTACAAGTATTCAAATGCACCGTATGGACCAATCAGAGGTTGTATTGATGGACCAATCAAAGGACAGTATTGATGGACCAATCACAAGGCAGTATTTCAAGTATGCAAATATATAACACTAACAATATTCACAGACTTCATAGACTTCACCGCAAGGCGGTGTTTAATATTCATCTTCATAGAAAGAACTTGATACATCCAGAAATATCTGCAGCAGAATGGACACAGCAAACAGCACATAGCATTTCAAATAGACCACATGGAGATGCATTTTTTTTTTTTTAAAAAAAAGATGTATTCAATGGAGTCTTGAAAACGGGAAGCTCAAACTGCCCAGTGCTAACTGGTTCTGATTTCCAACACAAAACTGCTCCTGAGAAGACCCCCTGTATGAGATGCTTTTGTCTTTTACCTTCCTATTTATAAAGACATCCATCCAACATCTATCTATCCATCACTCCCATCCTCTATTCCACCACCCATCCATCCTTTAGTAATGGTAGCATTTCCATGGTTTTTGTGGATGAACCTTCACTTCTTGGTCAGGAGTAGTGAATCCTAAGATCAATCAGCCTTCTCTTATCAGGGACCAGATCTTCTGTTCATGGTCTTGATTGCCTTTTCTCGATCTTCAGTTTGCCAGAGTTGAACCTCTTCTTTGGTTATCTGCACTGGTTATCCACTGTATAGATTTCTAGATGCACTTAGAAGTGTTAGTCTTTTTTATTCCTATTACGTTTGGGGCTGTTTTCCCCAAGTTGAGTCTGCCTGTCCCACATATTTGAATTGGAAAGGCATCCTTCCTACATGAAACTAATAGCATGTGGAACAGAGCACAATCCTTTCCCAGGACTGCGTTGAGCTTATGGAAAAGCTTATGTCCCCAAGTAAGGAATGTTCCCCTTCTTTTGACTCATAGTGCACATGTAGAGGCTACTGGTCTAGTATGAAAAAGGAAAAAGTTGGGTGCACTTATTCTATTCTTATGGGTAATTTTTATAATTTTCCCGTTTCTGTCTTGGGAATCACCTAAAGTCATGATTGTAGTTGCATAAAATAATGTAAAATAAATATAAATGTTATTTAATTGTAATTGTCAGTAAATGGAATCAAAACCAATTTCATTTGCTCAGTCAAAAGCTACATCCCATTGCTTTTTAGAGTGCAGCCTCCATATGTGTCATTCTCAGGTCAAGTGTGGCACCCAGCCCAGAAAATTTGTGCAGCCCAAGTTTATGGGAATTGCAGGACTGTTGCTGATTTATTTCTTAATACCTCCATTAAATATTATACATGGAGAACAGTGGCTCCAGAAAACTCCAAAAATAGATGAAATAAAAAAGGGCATTCTAATATTAAGGAAAACTTTTTCATATTTTGAACTGTTTGGCAGTAGAACAGACAACCATGGAAAAATCTTGACTAATCACTAGCAATATGAGCACAGGGGCTGGATGATCATCTATACTGGATATTGCAGCAGCCATTTGCTGCTTTGGCAAAAGTTGGGCTAAATCAGTATTACTCAACTTTGGCAACTTGATGAGTGGACTTTACCTCCCAGCATTCTGGGAGATGAACTCCACACATCTTAAAGTTGCCAAAGTTGAGGAACACTGGTCTAGATAATGGGAGGGTATTCTGTATGTTGCAAATGATTGCACCTTTATATCCTCTCCTTACTTTTTCACAAAGCTGCAAAGAACATGGCCAATGACACAGTGACATCATGGGAGTGGGATGAATGGTTTGGCTGACTTTTCTGTGGGCTATTTTTCTGCAGATTTTTGGGATCAGAACTGGTAGTAATCCAAAATGATGATAAAATAAGTGCATTAAACATCCTGGACTTCACTAAAATTTCTCATCCTATACACAAATGGTGAAATTCAAGCCGTCCCTTTGCTGAATGCTTTTCCAGGAAAAAAAATAGATTTTTCTAATAATTCAGAGGAACCTGGAAAGCGAGGGGGAAGAGAAAAAGAATATGCATTTGTTTTTGTTTTTTGTTTTCCTGAGAAATTCCAGTCTTATTGTTAACCTTTGGATGATCACCAGAATCAAAATGCAAATATCTTTGGCTTTTCTGAACTGTTCTCACAGTAACCTAGAAGAACCAGAAACAAGACATCTCTGTACATCCATATTGAGTAATAAATATATGAAACATATCATAAGGTTACACTTATATTCTCTTAACAAAACCAGTATATTTAAAAAAATTTCCTCATATTTCCTTATGAGAAATATTCCTTGCAGAAATATAAAGAATCATCAAAATTATGAGGAGAAGATGGACCTTAATGTGCTAAAACTTCCTGAGCTTTATGAAAAAAGCAAAATCTGCAAATATTTACATATTTATTGTATAGCACCAGTTGTATGTATTTAAGTAATTCTTTTATTTCTCAAAGACCAGAGAAGGTAAGACAATTTTACTTATTAAAGGATGTTACTCCACTTATGGGCCAAGTTATTTAATTTTTTTATTCAGAATTATAATAAAATCTAATACAAATTAAAGAAAGAAAAGAGAATAGAAAAAGTAAAAACTGCAAGGAAAAAGAAGGAAAAAGCAAGCGATTAGGAATATATAAAGAAGTGGCTTCTAACCATCACAAAGTTTAGTCTCTCTAAAGTTTCAAATATGTATCTCTTCATCCTGTACCTACATTTATCTATAAACATATTGTGATAAGTAAAATAATGTAATGCTACTTTTTGCTTCTGTAAATTTGCTTACGCTTAAAATTGCTTACAAAAGTATGTATCTTGTAGCCTTCCGGAGAATACAATATGAATCATTTTGTATATGTGTGTGTTTCAAAAGCAGCATCAGTACTTTTCCAGAGGAAATAGCCAAACCACTAACTGTCAGTTAGTAGCCTGGAAAGTACTGATAAACAATGGGTGTTCCCATAAGGATGAAGTCTGATAAAGTTTGTAAGCTAAGCCCTTGTATAGTGGGGCGGGAAATGGGGTATAAGTATGTTGAATAGACTATGCTCAGGGTTCCATCCTGCTGCCTTGGATGTGAACCCGCTTCTGCAGAACCGCAATAAAACCAGAGAGAAAACTCAGATCCGTGTCGTGTCAGTCTCTCGTGCAAGTGCAATCTCACAATATGCATAAAATATTATATTTTCAGTCCTGTCAGCAAAAAGTCCATAAAGAGTAGTAAAAGCATGTATTAAATTTGATCAAACAAACCAACTTTATATTCTTTTCTTTTACTTCTAACATCTTAATCTTTGGTTCATGCAGATACTGTCATAAAATTTGATTGTTTTTTGATTTCATTTCTTTTTTATTCCATTGCACAGAGTTCTTCAAGGCTTTAACAACCCTCTTTCATAAATCCTACCTAAAGACCAGGAAAGCATGGACTTTTTCTACATTTCCTGGCTGAAGCAGTGGTTGGAACAATAAGCAAAGTTCCTAAGACCAGACAAGAAACGTCCCTTGAGTATCTTTTCCTTCATCTCTTTTAGCAGTCTGCTATGCAACTAAACTCTAAGCCTGCAAAATCACTGGATTACACCAGTTGGAGAATGAGAATTGTCTGCCAAGCAAATTAAAATTCACTCCACACCCCACAGGCTCAAGTTAAACTCATCAATAGTATCCAAATCCCAAACCCATTTCAAACCCTCTCTTTCCCTGTGCATTGCAGAAGGACCCAAATGCTTCAGATTTGGCTGGGTTCTCTTGGCTGAATTTATATTACAAAAATCCAGTAACACTCTCTCTCTCCTCTCCCCCACCCCATATGTGTGTGTTTGTAATATTCAGCCATACTGATGGAAGCTAGCCAATGTATAAATATTATTTTATTGTCTTGCCTTAGCCTTATGCTCTGTGACAGCTTTTGTAATGTGTACTTCTAAGCAGAGAAAGAACAAATGAAAAGATGGAAAAGAGAGAAGTCATGACATAAAATAGAAGAAATGAAAAGGAGAAAAGGCCTTAATGGGTTCTGTAAAAAGAGGGGATAAACAAAAATATGTATTAAAGAACCTCAAAGGATAATGAAAGCTACTCTGCAGCATTTATTAAAGAGCCCATTGAGTTGAACAATCTAAAAGGACAGGAAGTGAAATTTAGTTTGAGAAGGAAGAGTGGGGGAACTCAATTCAGAGTTGAAATAACAAGGATTCCATTGTAAATCTCATTAGAGAGGCTTAAATTTATATTTTGGAATTTGGGGGTGTGTGCTGATTCTTAGAAGCATTTCTTTGTCAGCCAATTAAAATGATGGTTTCTGCAAAGTTAACAAGACCCATCTGGATCTTAGCTGCAATCAAGGGTGTTAAATTAGTGTGGAAGATGCAGAAGTCTACTGCAGATTTCTTTCCAATAATTTCAAGAATATATTTGTCACTATGTCTAAAAAATACACTTTATTTTTTTTCCTGGCATGAAAAGCTGCCAAGTCAGTGCCTTTAAAAAAAAAAAAAACATCCAGTAAGGATTGAGTTCTTACCTGCAAATCACAGCATTAACCAATAATAGTTTTAAGTCAAAACGCTGAAGGAATTATTTTAAGATTTCCAGAGCTTAGGCTGTAAAGATGACCAGTAATGAGTTAGAAATTGTTCGCATGTTGTGGCTACTTCAATTTTTTAAATTCAACACTTCTAGTTGTATATTAATTGGTGCTAATTCCCATGAAAGGCCCAGTTCTGGAGGCAGGATGAAGCTGGTTTAGGATGATTTAAAAAAAATAAAATCAAATATTTGAATAGGAAACTGTTTTTAAATCTTAATTCTGTAGACTAGATTGGACAACAGAATAAGCATCTTGGAACAAGGCAATGATAAATTACTTCTATAAAAATGAGTACTAGCTCATACAGTTGGCAGGAGTGGAGCTTTACCTTGACCTCAACCAGATTCTGAATCCTTGCCTCTAAGTACATATAGTTTGATGACTCTTTTGACTTCAAATAAAAATATGTTGTAATGGTCTTCAACAGTATTGCATCCAGTGAATAGAGATTGCCAATCAAGGGATGAGAGATCATTGTCTATAAGATCATAGTTGCCTTTTTTGAAGTTATAATTGGGGATTATGTCATTGTGATGATTTTTGTGTGGGCGTATGTTGAGACAAAAGTCAATCATATTGTGGTCACTGCTGGAAAAGGGTTCTTTAGTTTGAATTCCATAAATTAAATTCAAATTATTGCAGAAGATGAGATCGAAGCAGTTGTTTAGTCTAGTATTGTTGGTTACTAGTTGTTCTTCAGGGAATGTCTTGTTCTTCAGGAATGTCTTCAGGGAACAAGAGAAAGAAAACTGATCAGATCAGCTATCTTCATGGCTGATTCAGTTTTCTTTCTCTTGCTCCTGAAGATTTTTATTTACAAGACATTCGTTGATGACATTTTCACCATAATCTTTTATTAATTTCCATCACAACTACAATCATTTCTACCCAGAACACAACAAAAATCTATCATCTGGAACAGGGGGTCAACCTTGATTTCATCGAGGGCCACATCATGATTGTTTTGACCTTGGTGTGTGTGTGTGTGTGTGTGTGTGTGTGTGTGTATGGGAAGGGCATGGGCAGTAGGGGCATGGCCAGCTTGATGTCATTCATGGGGTACCTATGGTGGTCTGAACACTCTACCAGCAAAAAAGGGCTCTTGAGCTCCGTTTTTGACTTTGACAGCCTCCTGCAACCCTCTGCCAGCAAAAATGGAGCTTGGGAGGGCCACATGGTCCAGTCCTTCACTGTTTCCATGTCAGCCCCACGGGCCATATCTAAGCATTCCGTGGGCTGGATCTGGCCCACAAGCCTTGAGTTTTCACCTTGATTCTCACAAGCAACAATAATCAACATCACCCAGACCATGCAACAACCTCAGACAGGCCTGAAGATTAAAAAGCACCACAGAATACAATGCAAAATACTCCACTCAGTATCAAGGATGCAGCTGTAGAGGTGGTCAACATTATTAAGTATCTGGAGGTGCAGATAACTAACAATCTGAACTGTTCTCTCTGCATGTCATCCTTATTGAAGTGTGCAAACCAGCGCCTGCATTTTCTGAGTCAGATGAGGAAAGCATATTTTTTTCCTTCTGTCCTGGCTATTTTTTACAAAGGCACAATTGAGGATGTTTTAGCAAACTGCATCTTTGTTTTGTTTGGTGACTGCAGTGCCTCAGATAGAAAGTCCATTAAGAGAGCGATAAGGAGAGCCAAGAAAATTATAGGAAGCTTGCTTCCTGTCATTCAGGATCCTGCTTATAAAATGAAAGCATTGTTAGAGACCTCACACACCCACTTCATGGACTGTTTCTGTTGCTCCTCTCTGAAAGGAGGTTTCGAAGTATTTCATGCAGGACTACCAGATACTCTAAGAGCTTTGTTCCCTATGCCATCCGTCTGGTAAACTCTCAAGATTCATTTCTCTCACCGTGTACATGTATACATCCGAACTAGACTTTGTTGCTTCTCCATGTCATATAATATATGTGGATGTATGCATAATTTTGTATTTATTTATTTATCTTGTTGTGTTTATGTAGTGTATATTAGAGGTGGAGATCCTTTGAGAGCTATATGCAACAAAATTTAATTTTAATGTATGCCGATTAGTATACATTCGAAGTGTCAATAGTTATTCTAAGTCTAAGCCTTCTAAATATTAACTAAAACCCCTGGCAATGAACTCAAAGTGGAAAATGAAAATGACTGTGACTTTTGGAAATAATTAATTGTAATTAATTAACTAGCAATGAGTATTGGAGCTTTAGAATTCCTAAGATTACCATGGACATTCAAGAAAACCAACACATGGAGCACAAACAAATCAGCCTGGAATTCTCACTTTAGGAACAAATGGCTAACTCAAATTATCCTATTTTGGCATATTATGTGAAAACCAAGCTGTCTGTAGAAGTCTTTAATGCTGAGAAAAGTGGAAAAGAAGATAAGAAGAGCACGACATGCAACAAAGCGAATGGAGTCAACAACAGGGACAATACATCCCTATATAGAATCCATGATTTCCTGTTGTGTATAATAGTAGTCTAAAATGAAATGTAAAAAAAAACTAAATCTGTTCCTCAGTACAATTCTACAAAATTCAGGCATACATAGAATAATTGAGAATATCTTATTTATTTATTCCAGTTTGTAGACTGTGGCAAGTAATTGTTCGTTAAAAAAAAAAAAGCCTGTAATGTAGGAACCCTCTTGGAAGTTTCCTTTCCACTGTTTTCACTTCTCTGGAACATTAGTGGGTATGTGATAGATTCTTCTTTTCTAGCTCATAGTTCCAAGAGTTTCCCATGTCTCCTACTGACAGGCTAACCAGTCCAAGACCAATCACCCAACACACTGCATGCCTGCTCTAATTCTATTTGACTTGATCATCTATTGAGCAAGAATGTTAATGACACCCCCCTCTTTCAAAGATAGAAATCTCTGGAGAAAGTAGGTAGGGGAAGAGCTGTAAAAAAATAATCCCAAACATAATTATTTTTATTTTCATATTCCTCCTGCTGGCTCTGTCCAAAAAAATCACATTAAGGGTCAGTGCCTGGTGGGGACAACACCCGGAAGTCACCAGGGTCCTTTCGTTCAGGGTGGCCAACTGACATGCCTACTTATTGAGGATTGGAGGAAACCTGTAACATAATAGGTGGAGATACAGCAAGGAAGGAGCTAAGTGCTTACATGGGTAAATTAAACTTGACAAATGCTAAGCAATTCTTCCATTATTGAGAATTTTTCCACCCTCTCTGGCATTTTAAATTTAATGCATGATGAAAGATCTAGCAATAATAAGCAATGGCTTTATTGGCTATTTCAATGAATCACACTTCCCAGTATTCCAATATTATATGTATTCAATGGCAGCATGAAGGTAGATGAAGAACTAGGAACATTCTTGTTTAAAGCTCTTTGAGAAAATTATCTGGAGTGCCCTCTCCCCATCTCAAAATGTTGATTTGTTTGGCATCAATATCAAAGAGTAGTAGATGCTCACTTGAATGGAAGAAACCTTTCTGAAAGCCAAGCCAACCAATTTGTGGCTGAAGCTGGATTTTATATCTGGAAAGAGCCAGTAACCTCTTCCTTTGGTTCTTCCCATTGCTATTTTCAGAGCAAATGAATGGCTTGTTCTGTTTGGCTGTATTAACAGCTATGTCAAACTACACTGCTAAAGATGATTTGTAAGAATATATTCCTTATAGACACAACATTAACAATCAGCAATGAGTAAAAACCTACCTATGATCAAATTTAAAAAAAATTGTTTGAATCTGAATGACAACTATAAAATTTTTAGAAGTGAACATGATGAAGGAAGCTGATCAGGATAATTCTTACCTATGTCATGGTCATCTTTCATGATATATTGGCTCTCCTAGGCTCCATGAAAAATTGGCACTAAAACTATATTTTCAAGAAATCCAGATATTCTGAACTAAGTATGAAATGTAAATTATTAAACCCTTTAAGTAAATGTGAAATATATGAAATGTAGTATTATCTATTGTGAGAGATATTTAGAAATATATTTCTAATGCTAATACTTATGCTAAGTCCTTGATTTACAATGGTAATTGAGCCCAGAATTATGGTTGTTAAGTCATGCCAGTCATTAACCATTAACCATTTGTCCAGGCCCAATTTTACAAACTTTTTGTAGCAATCATGAAGTGAATACAGCACTTGTTAAGCGAATGTGGCTGTTGTAAAGCAAACCCCTCAATTGTAAAGTGAATACTATGGCTTGTTAAGCAAATTCATTGTCCACAGTGGACATTTTTTTTTTGCTACAAAACAGAAGTAAACATCAGTTTCTGATAAACAAAAAAAAAATCATGATCATGTGACCACAGGATACTGGCAGTGGCCATAAATGTGGACCAGTTGCTGAGCACTCAAAATGCAATCATGTGAATGGGTTGGGAAGGGAATTAGGTGTGGTAACTTTGAATTTGGGATGTAAGTAGCCTGGGGATGTCTGTCACATCTTCAAGCAGTTGCTAACTCAAGGACTACATGTACTAAATAACCAATTGATAACAGTGGTCCCCGAGGAACAAAGTTTTGAACAGAAAAATAATCATGCTGTCTGTCTGTCTGTCATCTATCATCTCTCTCTCTTTCTCTCTCATCAAAAAATATGTCTCTCTCTCTCTCTCTCTCTCTCTCTCTATATGTATATACACACATACATACACATACACACATACACACACTAGCAGGGTACTCATTTCACTACAAAACTATTTTGATTGGGCAAGTTTTGGGGGAGGAAAATAAGGGGAGGGGAATTGTGATTTTGCTTACCAGCATCCATCAGTATTCATCTGACTAGCGTCCTGTCAGTGTGTGAGAGAATTCAGGGCTATTTGCAAACTGAAGCAGTATTTGCTGTGTGAAAGAGACAGAGCAAGGAGCTTGGGCATGGCTTAGCTCAACTATTCTGTACTAAAGCTGCTTGATACTCTAAAACTAAAACTGAAACTCCTCTCCTCTGCTTGTGTTTTGCATTTGGAACAGATTTCTTTTCAGGTGGGGAGGGGGAGCATAACTCCTTAGCATCAGAGTGTGTTAATAATAATATATGAAATACTAATGCTCTGATGGTCATTTTGAAAAATCCTTTCTTAATGACCACCTAGAAGCCTAGAAACTGGGAGACTTGGACTTCTAGTCCTGCCTTAGCTGCAAAGTCATCTGGATCACCTTGGGCCAGACCTAGGAAGGAGGCAAAGGCAAACCATTCTGAAAATTTTGCCAAGAAACTTGCAGGAACTTGTCTAGGCAATCACCAGGAGTCAATACTGACTGTCCCTCCACCCAATAAAAACCCCTTGAAATCACCATTGGTATATAATAAATATACATGCTGGTCATCAGCATTTTATTTTTTCTTTCAATTGATTTATTTGGTCACCCACATTAAAAATGTGACTCTGAGGAGATTCATTGGCTAAATTTATATTGGCTCAATTTAATTGATTTTGGAGATGTGTGCATGTGTGTATCTAGATGAAGGAGATTTGTCACCGTGGGATGATGTAGATGAAGAGCACAAAAGAATGTGTTACTGTCCTAATTTTCTTTTGTTTCCTGTAGTTTCTGGGAATCTCGTCTTAGAATCTTTTTCTATATTTCAGTGTTGGCTTTGGATGTGGACAAAAAAGTTCTCACTCCTGGGTATTCACTGGTTTTCTGCACAGAGTGGAACAACACCTGGTAACCAGCTGTCCTTTAACTGCAGTTCCATTAGTCTAATCCATAAGTGATTCAGCCTGGTTTTTCAAACTAAGCACACTTAGCAACCAACAATGCTAACATCACATTTCTCCTAGTCAGTATGTGCTGAAGAAATGTGGATTGAATACAAAAATGAATGACAGTACAAAAGCAATATATTGAGATGATTTGGTTGTATTAAAGAGAATGAATGTGGATCAAACGTGAATAAGAAGAATGAATAGGTTGAGAAGAGAGGTAAAACTGAGAAAGTTATGATTAGGTGGACTTGATGAAATTCTCAGAAAGACAGAGTTGAGAAATTAATAAAAAATAAAGACAATGTATAAAAGTGTATGTGTGTTTAGATGATACAATATCACCTATTCTTTTCTCAGCCTGCTTTGAAGTATTTCACAAACTAGACTGGGCAAAAAATAGAATAAAAATCAATGGCACCTATTCAAATCACTTAAGATTAGTAGATGATGTTGTTTTCTTCTCATGAGAACCAAAGACACATACAAGAGCTGCATGAAGCAGGTGAACTGTTTGATTTAAAAATAATGTTTAATAAATTCAATAGAGAAAGAAAAAATATATCTGGAGAAGAACTAGATGTAGTAGATCACTACATATACCTTGGCCAAAGGATCTCAATGGATGGTGATACAATACAGGAAATTGTTAAATAGGCATTTGGCAAGCTAAGCATAATTTTCAAGAACAACCTTCCCTATGCCTAAAGAGAAAAGTTTTTGATCAGTTGTGCTACCTTCAGGCAATTCAGAGGGTGATTAAGATGGCCCAAAACATCATTGGCTGCTCACTTCCCTCTTTGGAAGAACTGTATAGGAATAGATGTAGGAGGAAGATACTTAATATATTGAATGACTCCTCTCATCCGGGACATCAGCTCTTTGAACTATTACCATCGAGAAGGAGATTTAGGGTATTAAGAACAAGGACGACCAGATTTAAGAACAGTTTTTATCCAAGTGCAGTTTTGAGTTTGAATGCAGGGTCATAAGATTTATGTGGAAGTGAATGAGAGTAATGGGGTTTTACATTTTTAAATTGCATAGAGATCATTGTATGGTCGGCTGTGTTTAGTTTTAATTTAATTTAATTTTTTTCTTTTAGTGGTGTTTGTCCAGTTTTTACTTGTGGAAGAGCACCTCATTTCGTTGCACCTGCTTGCGAGTGTAATGACAAATAAACTCTATAAACTATAAACTAACATCACAATCAATACAAAAGCTACAAATGGTGCAAGGAGCCATGGAAAGATACATGCTTGCCATCACAAGACAAGATAGAAAGTTCTGGACATGAATTAGATAACAAATTAAAGTATATGATACCCCCAAGAGAATAAAAGAATTGAAATGGAAATAAGCTAGTCACATAGCAAGATGAACTGATGGCAAATGGACCAAGGCAGTCATAGAATGGATTCCACTTGACAAAAAGCGTCCATGAAAGAGGCCTAAAACAAGATGGATCAATGACACCAGCAAGTATTGTGGGCCCAATTGGCACAAGAAAGCTCAGGAGTGCACTGGTTGGAAACATGCGGAAGAAGCCTTCATCTTGCTATGGATAGACAATGGCTAAGATGATGATGATACACATACACATATATTTTATATATGTGGTAAACTCAAAGACTGATTGCAAGCAGAAAATGGTATGATGTAATTAAATTTCTTATTTTTCTCCTTTATTTCTGAATCTCACTATTTATTACTCCTCTATGCTTTGCATAATGTTGCTTAACACAGTGGATGATTATGTATATATGCATGTAGTATGTATGTTTTTCTAACTCACTTCTCTAATGTTTTCCCTTCTTTTTCCATTTTCTTCAGAGGTAGTATTCAGCAGGTTCTGACCAGTTCTGGAGAACCGGTAGTGGAATTTTTGAGTAGTTCAGAGAACCGGCAAATACTACCTCTGACTGGAGATTTTACAGTATCCTTCCCCTGCCACGCCTACCAAACCACGCCCACCAAGCCACACCAGGCCCACCCACAGAACTGTTAGTAAAAATTTTTTGAATCCCGCCACTCATCTGGTGTTATGCTCAAAATCCAGATGGCATGTTCTGAGAGGAGATCGCTCTTTGCGTCCATCCATTCAATAATGCCTGCCTGATCAACTTTCTCTTCCATAATTATGTCTTGGATGAGAGATGCCTTATTAAGACAGGTTGGCATTTAATAGCAACCATGAGATTCTCAATAAAGTATAGTTCTACTCTTCCTTTGAAAACTGTTCCCTGATCTTGACTCCCACAAAAGGCTGTTATCAATCTTGCAAACCTGATTGTGTCTTACCTCCCCTTCTTCCTATATGCCGATGAATCAGGGAGGAGCTGTCTGTCTGAGTTTCTTCCAGTTATTATTTTGTTTCCCAGGACTTAAGGAATGTTGCAACATTTTTTGCTTATATAATTATTCTTGCCTATTTTCCTTAAAACCTTTTCCATGATTGTGTACACTCTACTTCACTCTAAGGCCTCATCTAGTAGTACTAGCATCTGGAACCATCATTTGCAAATGCTGATGGAGGCCTCAAAATGATACTAAACATTTCATCTCCTCAACACCCCCCCCCTTTTCATTCAATCCTATTGGCCATAAATATGCAACATTCTGGAACACTAAATATCTGTCAGTGCTGTTCAGTTTTGTGTAGTTTCTACTCAGCAAGTATAAGGCAGTCCTAGGGAATTGTGATATAATTATTGCCTTCCTTTTTTACTTTGTGCCTCTTGAGGGCTGCAAAGTCACAATGAGAATAATGTTAAAGATTTAGCCTGTCTATTTGTAATTATTGCAGTCATATGTTGCTTTTTTTACAGGATCCTGAGATAGCATACGAAATGTCAACACTGAAAATGAATTTGAGTGAAGAATGAGTATGCACACTGTTAAGTACTTGGACATGGGTTGGAGTAAATGGAGACAGTCTTTGAATGTGAACTTTCAGCTCTTTATTGCATAGTGACTTCTCAAAACAATAACAGTGAAGCCTGCCTTATATAGGCAATCTTTGTGAGAATTGTCCAATAGCGAGCTATGAACGCTAGCACTTTAAACCAATAATAATCCTCTGTTAAGGGCCAATCGGATTCCTAAGAACTAACCAATCCGATCTGGCCGCCGAACAGCCAATCAGAAGTGCAAGGCCAGAACCCTGCACTTTACCTCAAGCTCATACTTCATTAACTATGGTACATACACAACACCCCTTCCCCCTGGCTTCTTAATTACGGTGTAGTTATATAGTCCTTTAAATAGGACGGTTGTCTTTTAAGTCTTTCGGATTTTCGTTGGACTGGTTGATTGCAATCCTGTTGAGGTAGATTGTTGTTTGGCAGTGTCTCTGCTTCTTGCTCAGGTGCAATTTCTTGCGGTGCAAACAATTCTCCTTCCTGCTCCATTTCCTGAGTCTCACTTGATTCGTCGCTCCCTTCGAGCTGGTTCCCTGGAACGTCATCTTCTTCTGTACCTCCTCCCCTCGGTTTGGTCATGGGGGAGTTGTTGACTGGCCATTGTGAGTCGTGACCGTAATTGGTCGATATGCCGTTTCCACAGTCTATTGTCACAGCATTTCACTACGTAGGATTTGGGGCCAGTCACTCGCACTACCGTTGCCTCTATCCATAACGGATCGCCTGATAAGTTCCATGCGTAAACGTGGTCTCCTACCTGAAAAGTGCAACAGCGGCCACTGGATCCTATTGGCTTTTCTGGTTCGTAAGCAGGGTGCAACCAGTCGAGGTGGGAACGGAGTCTTCGTCCCATCAGAAGTTCTGCGGGAGTTCTGCCAGTGACGCTATGTGGAGTTATGTGTTGCAAAAAGAGAATTTGGTTGACTTTGTCATCGATATTGTCATAGTCCATTTTTTGCAAAGTCTTTTTAACAAATTGGACCATGCGTTCCGCTCAGCCATTGGTCGCAGGGTGCACAGGCGAGGTGAGCGCATGGCGGATGCCGCGGTCAGAGAGGTACTGCTTGAACATCAATGCCGTGAACTGTGGCCCGTTATCAGACACCAGGACGTCAGGCAATCCGTGGGTTGCAAAGAGTCTATTTAGGAACTTAATTACTGCCTCAGAAGTTGTGGCCGTCATACGATGAATTTCTAACCAATTGGTATATCCTTTGGTTGGCCCCGCGAAATCCAGGTGGATTCTGGACCAGGGTTCATGTGGCGTCTCCCATTCAGTAGGCATGGCTTTTGGTGGGGTGTTGCTGGCTTGTTGGCAATTGGTACACGCTTTGACACACTGCTCGATTTGCCGGTCCATGCCCGGCCACCATGCGTAGCTTCGTGCAAGTGCTTTCATCCGCACGATGCCGGGGTGGCCCTCATGCAGAATTTGTAGCAGCGTCTTCCGGAGTCGTTCTGGGACAACGACTCTATCGTCCCAGATGACACAGACTTTTTGGGAAAAAAGTTCAGTCTGTCTTGCTTTAAACAGCGCGAAGTCATCTGGGACTTGGTCCAATGGCCATCCGCGTTCTACCCAGCCTAGGACTCGAGCTTGGGTGTGGTCTCGTTTAGTTTCTCTCGCGATGTCTCAGGGGGTCATAGGCGGTGAGTTGAGTGTTTCGATCTGCAACATGGTTGCCGTTGGTGCCGGATCGTCGAGAGTCTCTGGAAGCGGTGCTCGGCGTAATGCGTCGGCGTGGGGAATGGCTTTCCCCGGTCGATATTGAAGGCGATAATTGTAAGCAGCTAGGAATTCTGACCATCGGGTCATTCTAGGAGATAATATGTAGGGAGTTGGCTTGTCCCCGGCTATTATCCCTAGCAACGGTTTGTAGTCAGTTATAATGGTGAATGTCCTTCCATACACTTATTCATGAAATTTCTTTACAGCTGAAACAATTGCAAGAGCTTCTTTATCAATTTGTCCATAGTTCCGCTCTGCATGTGAGAGAGTCTTCGAAAAGTATGCAACAGGGCCTCCGTTCCCATTAGGCAGTGCATGACTCAAAATGGTGCCCACCCCGAAGGGCGAGGCATCGCAGTTTATAACAAATGGTAAAGTCTCGTTATACTGCATAAGTACAGAGTCAGATGTGAGCAATTTTTTTACATTCCGGAACGCTTGTTCTTCCCGGTAACCCCATACCCACAATGCTTTTTTATCTAATAACCGGTGTAACAGTTCAGCAACAGTCGCCTTGTGTGGTTAAAAATACATTATAGAAATTAATGAGGCCTAAGAATGCCTGGAGATCGGCCTTGTTATGTGGCCTGGGGGCATTTTTTATCGCCTTTAATTTACTTTCGGTAGGGTGGATGCCCTGGCTATCAATCCAATACCCTAGAAACTCAACACTGTCAATACATAAGTGACATTTATTTTTTTTCACCTTAAGTCCTGCCTCTTGGAATTTTTTAAGAACACATTTCAAATGATCCTGCAAGATATTTTTGGTAGGGGCTGCAATTAATATGTCATCAAAATACGGAACCACGCCCTTGATTCCCTGTAACAACCTTTCCATGAGGCTTTGGAATATCCCCGGGGCTACACTAACCCCAAATTGCAATCGAGTACATTTAAAAGCACCTCTGTGCGTTACAATTGTTTGGGCTTGGGTTGTCTTTTCATCCACTGGTAGTTGTTGATAAGCTTGAGCTAAATCTAATTTAGCGAAAACCTTTCCACCCCCCAAGGAATGGAGGAGGTGCTGCACCACCGGAACTGGATACACATTCTGCTGTAGGGAGTGGTTCAAAGTGGCCCGGTAGTCCCCACAAATTCGGATTGACCCGTCTGGCTTAATGGGTGTTACAATAGGGGTTTCCCATGGAGAGTGATCGATGGGCTTCAACACCCCTTGAGCAATTAGCTTGTCGAGTTGTTCGTTGATCTTAGCTTTAAGAGCGAATGGAACTCGACGGAGCTTCAAGCGAATTGGGGCTACTTTTGGATCTAAACTAAAGGAGATTGGGGTCCCCTTATACTCGCCTAAACGGTCCACAAAGACGTCACTGAACTCAGAAACAAGGTCTTCCTCCCACTTACAACCACCGACTCGGTTCACGCCGGCCACCTTGATGCCCAGTGGCGCGAACCATTGGAGGCCTAATAGACTAGGCCTATCTCTGTCGATGATCGTTAGAGGTAAGTACGTTGTATGCTTTTTGAAGGAGACTCGGACTCGGCAGGACCCGACCACGGGGATTCGATTTCCTTGGTAGTCCTTGAGGATGAGGCATTGAAATTGGAGGTCTTGGCGTTGGATTGTGGGGATAAGTTGCTTCAGTGTCTTCCAAGACACCATCGAGAGGGACGATCCCGAGTCGACCTCCATGTGACAAGGCTGGTTCTCGATGGCTACCGTGACTCGAATTTTCTTAGTGTCCAAAACTGAGGCGTGACCTATAGTGATAGTATGGTGAGCCTCTTCTTTTTGCAAAGCTCGATTTCTGTAGGAGTGGTTTACTGGTTCTCGTGTTACAGGACGGTTTCCTGTTGATTGGCGATAGTTGGCCCCTTTTGAGGCCTGGCTGGGTCCTGGTAAGCTGCGGCAGACCCGGCTGATGTGGTCTCATTTCCCACACTCATGGCAGAGTGCGTCGCGGAATTTGCATTCGGCCCTGGCATGGTTTGCTCCACAGCCAGCGCAAGGGTGTAAGGGCTTAGGGCGAGGATCCCAGTCGGACCGCAGTCGATGGACCCCTTCTTCGTTGCTGAAGAGAGGTCCTTGTGGTGCGTCGTTAGAAGCTGCCCTTCTGAGTTGGGTGAGATTTCGCCAGTCGGTTGTGTTGCCGGAGTGCGACTCTGCTGTAATTGTGCAGCCGACTTTTTGGTCGCCTCTGCAGCCGTGGCTTCGGCGATGGCGTCAGCAAGGCTGATGTCGCCTTTCGCCATCAGCTTGCTCTGCACGCCTAGTGCATCTAATTCCAGAATTACTCGATCTCTTAGTGCTTCTTCTAAATTGGCGAACCCGCAGAGGCCCCCTAAATTCTGGAGGTCCACCACGAAATCGGCCACGCTCTCTCCTTTTCACTGGTTCCTCTGATAAAACTCGTGGCGTCTCACGAGTATAGGCATGGTTAGCGCGTAATAGTCTCTCAGGATGGGTTCGAGGTCGTCCCAGCTCATGGCTTTCACTTCTAGAGGTTTGGCAAGTGCTTTTGCCATTTTAAAAACAGCTGGGCCACAGTGCGTCAGGAACAGTGCCCACTTTTTTGCTGGTGTGGCGTCCTTCAAATTATTCGTCTCAAGAAACATTTGGAAGCGATCCATGTAGGATTCCCAATCCTCTTGGTTTGGATCGAACGGAGCGGGTGGTACGATGCCGCTGGACATGGTTCCGTTGTTGGCGTCGTCTTTCACGTGCTCGGTATTGCTTCCTGACTTCTTAGGTTCAGACATCTCCAAATCCCACCTTCGTCGCCAGTGTTAAGTACTTGGACATGGGTTGGAATAAATGGAGACAGTCTTTGAATGTGAACTTTCAGCTCTTTATTGCATAGTGACTTATCAAAACAATAACAGTGAACCCTGCCTTATATAGGCAACCTTTGTGAGAATTGTCCAATAGCGATCTATGAACGCTAGCACTTTAAACCAATAATAATCCTCTGTTAAGGGCCAATCGGATTCCTAAGAACTAACCAATCCGATCTGGCCGCCTAACAGCCAATCAGAAGTGCAGGGCCAGAACCCTGCACTTTACCTCAAGCTCATACTTTATTAACTATGGTACATACACAACACACACAAACGAACAAATTAAAGCAAGCAAGCAATTGCAGGATCAAGGGACAATATGACTGCATTCAGCTAAATTAAAATACATTAAGTCAGATCTGAAAATTTAATAGATTTGGTAAAGGAAAGAATATATTTGCTGGTTCCACAGTATCACTAAGCAGGGGCTTTTCATGTTGTAGAAGCCATAGAAGGTTTCTATGGGAGATTTAAGAGTCCTGTAGAGCAAACAGTGTTTTGAGAATCCTAGTTAGCTGGCCTATAGGCACAACACAAAAAATCTGTAGTATCATTGGTGTCCACAGATGTTATTTGAAGATTTATCATAGGACTATGAAAATAATATAAGGGAATAATAAAGGAAAGCAAAATATCAATTCATAGGATTTATTGTATAACATGTTTTTCATTTTACATGCTTATTGATTAATAGTGTTTAGTCTTTTTGGTCAATGTTGAGTTGGAGCCAATACTATATTCCAGCGCATCCTTCAATCTTCATTCTTGTAATCAACTTTAATACCTCAAGCCAAAAAACAACATATTCTATTCATAGAGTGTATTATGATTGTCTCTGTGCCATTGGTTGGTTAACCATACTCTTGAACAGGAAAGCAAGCGCTTTACCTGATTTTGGGGGAACCACTTTCCAGTGATACCAATGAAGAGTTGATCCACCATTCTTATGAATCAGTGCCAATTTTTATGTGTATGATAGTTGTCTCTGATCTTCTCTTACTTACTTTAAATTACCAGCTTTTCTAACAGGGTAAATATCCTGAAAAAACTTATTAGAAAATAATTGTATTATTTGTTGTAATCAGTTAAATTCAAGATTGAATAAATGAAAAGATAATTTGAAGCTTTTTGATAATACTTTATATGAAATAAGAAATGCTACTTAGTAATTTTTAAGATCTAAATTTCAGATACAATTGCCCAACAGTTTTATTATTGATTAAATATAGTTATTCTAAGCATGTTTTGCTGATTTAAATATGCACCTTCTCAAGTAATCTAGTCCTCTCGTAAGACTTTCCCAACTCCATATTCACCTTGTCAAGAGATTGCTTAAGAACACCCATATGTGAAAATTGCAACCTACATCGAAAACCAGCACTCAGAGAAGTGCTTTAAAGATGATCTTCTCTTTCAACTGCTAAATTTGGATCTACTGTGTGGGTTTCATGTGAAGGGATGTACTTTTTCTTTGTATATAAATGTGATACAATCTTTCAAGAAGATTGTACTGTAATGAGAAACATTTTAATAGAATGCATTTGGTACTCACTGCAATGGGTATACTAGAATGGGTAGATGTAGGGTGATTAGCATTCCTACATCTTAGATGACATATCTTCTGACATGTTCATTTAACTCACCTCCTGTGTGGCCATGTAACAAGAGGCTCACCTCCTGTATATCCACATAACTTACAGAATTTCTTATCATGGGACAGCTCAAGGGATTACAAGAGAGCTAGTTTCATCTAGTGGTTAAGGCATCAGGCTAGAATGCAGGAGGCTGTGAATTCAAATCCACCTTAGCTGTGAAATACAGCTGTGTGACTGTGTGCCAGTCACTCACAACCCACCTCACCGAGTTGTTGTTGTGGGGAAAATAGAAGGAGGAAGGTGTGTTGGAAATGGAAAAATAACAAAGGTGGGATACAAATACATAAATAAAATACATGTTAAATGGGGAAACGAAGAATGCAAAAATAAAATAAACTGAGCACTTGAGCTAATACATATGTAGAAATCATATTAAGAATTGGCAAGGGCTACACATAAAAGTCAGCAAAATTGGTTGAAGTCATTGGTTTATCCTATGAAGTAAAAGATCTGGGATTTCTCATATGGACTTTCCAGATCAAAATTTCAGAATGCACACTCAACTTGTGAGGTTCTGAAATGAAGAATGCTATAACTGTGAATCTCTGAGATTCTAGGAAAAAGAACAACTTGGCACAAGTCTGTATCTACAATTTTGATTTCTACTTTGCCACTTAATTTCTTGGCTGCTGAATAAAAGGTCTATCTATGAACAATTATTCCACCTCTGAATCCATTCATGATGAAGCCAACAGACAAATGCATATGCTGTATAGTTCTTGGGAATGAAATAAATACACTGCGCAATTTATCTGAATGGTATGGGGTTTCCTGCTAAAGCTATCAAATCATTTTTCTCAATGGCAAGAGAATAACAAAATCGGAAAGGACCGTTGAGAAAAAGGATTTCTTGAAGTCATGGGATTGCTCCTAATGAATACTACACACAGTATTTTAAGTGGACCAAAATCAGATTTAGACCCCCGTTTATGTTTATTCAGGCCTATTCTATTCCGTTCAATATATCCTGATACTCAATGAATCTTTTTAACATTTATACTTGGCCATAAGATTTATATCAGAAGATAGCAAAATTCCTCTAGAACAGGGGTCTCCAACCTTGGCTCCTGGAAGCCTGGCGGACTTCAACTCCCAGAGTTCCACAGCCAGCAAAGCTGGCTGTGGAATTCTGGGAGTTGAAGTCCGCCAGGCTTCCAGGGGCCAAGGTTGGAGACCCCTGCTCTAGAACCAAATAAAGATGCATACAACTACAGTACGAACTATAAGTTTGAATCAGCACTTTAATTAGTAACGTGAAACTCCTACCAGCCCTTTCTTATAAAATCTATGTAGATAAAATTAGAAACTGGATTTATACATTATATTATGCTGTAAAATAATTGTCGGATGTTGCCATAGCTTGTCTATAAATTCAACTATTGATTTTCTATCATGATTTATAGTTTAATGTAACATGTAAACCTAGTAAATTGTGGCTCAATTATCATCATACAAGTCACTGGGAGTCAAATGACATATAAATTTAATAAATTATTATTATAATCTAACCATTTTTATAGAACCTATACCTTAGAGCCTTACATGAACCCAATCCAAGCTGAATCTCAAATAACTTTAACTTTACAGTACTTAACTCTCATTTAAATCATTGTGCCAGATTAGAAATTGGTATCACTGGGAAACAAGTTAAATTAACTTAGTCTGGAATTTAATGTTTTATGCTTGTTTCTCTTCTGAGAAACTGTTAACCAAACAGCCATTCACAAGACAATTCATTTCTTCGATGCTTTTGGGAGGCATTACAATGATGTTCTCTCTCTCTCTCTCTCCAGTTACTTGACCATTTTCCTTAAATGCAAGGCTATCCACAGATTATTCAATCCAAATGATATTCCATAGCATAACTCATTTCTGTCCTTCATTTATTACATAGCCCTGCAGTCACTCCACTCTTTCCTATTAATCTGGAATCTCTTTGCTGCTGCTTATACTCAGCCTCATATTTCAAATTTTTCCTGAGTGTATCTGGTTTCATTTAAACATATTGCAAAGTTCTTTTGAAAGGAAAAATGGAACAATAATAACCAGGATGGGTTTTTAAAAAACTAATAAGTGGACCATGCAAGTCCACTTATCCAGGCTTATGCAGTGCACTTTAGCTAAGTCAGTCACTTGTTTACATTGGCTGGAGGAATATAAAGCATTATTGGATACGGTCATCAGTCTTGTATAGTATGTATATAATACATACATACACATTGCTAGGAACTGCAGAAATCCCATGAATTATGAAGTCTTCCTTACTTAAGAATAAAGATGGTGGACAGTATTTCTGGAAGCAATCAAAATACCTCCATCTTAGTGATTGTAAAGCAGCCATATTTAGTGGAGCAGAAAGCCAGCCAAGAACGTTTATTATGTCACAATAAAAAAAACATATCAGTTCCACCACTACAAAATTATGGATCAAGTCCAGCAAATCAGAAAGGGAAGAGAAAAACATGTTACAGTGTTTTAAATGAAATGATTGAGAATACCCATGAAGAGTCTTTGGCTTCCAGGGGAAATAAAACATCAATATATTAGTTTAATATTGAATAGCTCCAAAGTTGATTCTAATGCACCTGCATCAGTGTAGAATATTATAAAATCTATCAAGGAAAATGTTTCAACATTTCTTTCACGGAAGAGAATGGAATCGGGTGGTGCCTGCCAGACTGAATACCTTGCAAGAGGTTGCCAAAAATATGTCAGTTGAAATAGGATATTTTAAAACAAGTATAGAGTCAGGCTGGCACAAACACAGGGCATAAACAGATTAAATATTAAGAGTAATTATGACCCAAGGAAAAGAAAAAGAGAAACCGGAGAATTATGAATTATGAGATGGTTACTGTAAGCAGTGCAGGAAGAACCACCATGTTATCCCTAAACTAAATAAAGGTTAATTTATTGTTTTGATTTTGAAGTTAAAAACTAATATATTTGGTGTATGCAATTGTGACAAGACATGTCAAGGTCATCAGTTGTAGGAACTCAAGTCTTTCACATAGCCCTAAACTGCACTGAAACTTTTTGTGAGAGGTGGAGCTGAGAAGGCTTAAAGACATGGTGCCATTAGGAGGGTTTTTTAAAGATGCATTTTGGAGAAGAAAAACAACTGAGATTTTAATAGGGATTGAAAAATGAAAGCAAGAAGAATTAAGAGATGAGAATGAGAAGAAAATTACATTATTTAAGAAAAGTTGAATTCTTTAACTATCATAGATCAACTTAAAATTGTTTTTTGAACTTACGGTGTGAATGAATGTGTAACTATTAAAATCAATCGTTCCTGTCAAGAGGGAGGGAATTATAAGAAGAATGACACTTGATCAGATGAATAGATTGGATTAAGCTGATCACTGAAATGGACTTGTAAGTATTTTAAGTTATTATTAAGGATAAGTCAAGATGGCAAGCATTTGTCTATACCAGTGTTGGCTAACATTTTCATTGTCGCATGCCAAAAGTGCAATGCACATGTATGCTTCCCCTCCCTCTGCGCATGCACGCATGACCTTCCCATGTTCCCCGCCCCCTCTGCATGCACGTGCATTTCCCACATGCATCCCACCCCCATGCCTGCATGGCAGACATCCAACAATCAGTTGCTGGTGGAAGGCACGCATTCATGCACAGTGGAACTGCATTGGGGTGATGGCTCCCTTGCCGGCAGAGATGGCTCTGTGTGCCACTTCCCGCATGCATGTCATAAGTTTGCCATTACGGGTCTATACATTCACCAAAAGTCACATTTGACTCAAAACATCTAATTATCTGATAGTGACCCAAAGGGCTGCATGTTGTAGATCAGGGGGGCCCAAACTTGGCAACTTTAAGAGTTGTGGACTTCAACTCCCAGAATTCTCCAGCCAGCTATGCTGTTGTAGATTTTATAAAGTCTCTGTATGGCTTGCCAATAGTTAAAGTAGCATATTTTCCTCATTGCCAAAGGTTAGGTGATATTGTTTATTTGCAAATGCTAACTGATTTGACTCTATGATCATTTCTAAGCTTCAGGGCTAAATTAATTTTTTTTTTACAAATTTGTTTACACTCAGATATGGTTTAAGTGCATTTGTGGGATATTTTCTTCATCTAACACTTGGTTCAAAATGTTCAAATGACACAGCTAACAAAGACTATAATTGCCTCCTTTTCATTGGTCACCTTTTACGTGGCAGAAATGGAGACTTAATAGTTTATTCTGGCTCTTTTTCTGCATCTGGAAGAAAAAAAAAATACCAAAGAAGGGGGAGAGAGAGAAGAGAGATTGGAGCTATGAGAAACATAAATAATAGAAGCAATACAAGAATAAATTGTTTGGCTGAAGAATATATTTCATATACTTAGACTGCAGATCTTTGATTAAATCCCATCTAACTAATGGGAGGACTAACATTTTAAAGGAACTGCTTACTCAAAATATTTCAGTCTAGGAAAAGCCTAGAGCAGTCACAAGGGTAGTCTGAGAGGCCCAACTATTTATTTATTCTACTCCAAAATAGTTTACATGCTTAGAAACAGTTAATGTGAAAGGAGGTGTTTGTCTATGTATGTGTATATATGTGTGTGTGAGAGAGAGATGAGAGATAAAGTTCCAAAAGACAAATCTTCAGGGAGGCCCTTAAGTACAGAAGGACATTTTATGAATAATAACAGTATTAAAATTCTCTGTAAAATTGTAGCCAAGTGAGGCAAAATTAGAACATTTATTGATCATTGGCCAAATATTTGGGTCATTAGAGAGGGCAGGTATTTTGTTGTGTATCCCCTCTAAACAGTTCCAGGTTCCTCATTTCTCTAAGTTCTTTTGCTCTTATGGGAGCAGGATAAAGGTATGTTCATTCACAACAGAAATTGTCTATAAATGCTGGGACTTTATGGAAAGTTATCAGCATTTCCTCCCAGAACTCAGACATAGTGGGCATGCCTCCTTAAATGAACAGTTAGTCGATTGTCTGCTGCAGTATATGGCCAGAAGAGACAGCTGTAAGCAGTCTGAGATGCCATACTAGTTTACAAAATACATGCCAAATAAGCTAACTCCCCCAGAATTCTCTCAGAACAAAGGGATTGTGTGGAAAATATTGAGGTGGGGTAGAACATTGAATAAATTAGGGTGGAAAGTCAGTCCCAGTTGGTAAGTTTGGAAATCAATCACCATCCTCTTTTAACGACCCCATAATCCCTTGTAAGGTGGAATCTGGGCAACTAAATGGAGCTGACTGTTTACTGTCCAGATACCCTTCCTGTTGCCAATCTAGAGGGTTTTTTTTTCCAGCAGATATATTCTCAGTTTGGAAATCAATGACATGAGAAAAGTCTTGGATTGAGTACTTTCAATCAATCAATAAAGCCTAGCTCTATTGTTCTTTACCATCTAGTTCTAAGAAGAGTAATGGGCTGGATGCGGGAGAATAACTGAAATTAAATTAAGATAAAATGGGGAGTTGCTGGTAAATAGAAAACTGAACTTAAGGATAGATGTTCAATGCAGTTTTGAAAGAACTGCCCTATGAGAGAGCTCTGTGTGACTTGGCACCAAAGTACCTTCAGGATCACCTGTACAAACCAGGGTAGGTCTGTTAAGCCTGGGTTCCCCAACCAGGGTTAAGGAGACAAGCTAAACAGAATGTGCAGCGTTAGTCAGATAGGCATACAGATAAATGAGTGAGATATGTTTGTATGTTTGTTAACATACAGTAAAAATAACAGATACGCTTGTGCTATCAAAAGATAGTTTATTCCATTTAGAGTTTATAGCATAGTCAAAATAACAGTCCATTAGTCATGTATCATTTAGTCAGTCCATTCAAGGATATTCAGTTAGCAAAGTCCATGTAGAATATCCTATGTCAGTTCACTTACAAATCAGTCCTTTGTTTATCTCTCCCGTTCAAGTAACGCAGTCTTGAGTCCATGCAGTAATTAGGGATCATCAAAGCCAGAGAGAGAGCAAGCTGTGGTCTTGCTTCTTTTAAAGTGCTTTCACAGCCACTCCCTTAATTACATTCCTATATTTAAAGTTGCAGACACTTTAACTTATAAACTATGATAACATATTTATTATTTTACCTAAACCAGTTAGGGTAAACAATGTTATCCCTAACATTCTCCCCTTTTAGGTAAATATAATAATATAACTATTTACATCTTTAAATCATATTTGTTACAACTCTCTTTAAACTTAATTACTCCTTGAGCTTTTGCAAACTGGTCTGCAATGTTTTCTTCTGTCATGCAGTATTCCAATTTAATTAGCCCATTCTTCTCTAACATTTAAGTATCTTAAATCAGTATGCTTTGATATAGTTTTTACAGCAATACTAGTAGCTAACTTTATGGCTGCCTGGTTGTCCTCGTACACAATAATGGAATCTTTAACAGTTATACCCATGTCTAATAATAACTGTTTGTACAGAATTAAGTCAGTGCATAGTAATGACAGACATGAAAATTCCGCTTCCATCGTGGACAAGCTGATATGCTGTTGTCTGATTGGCCTCCATCCTATTAGTGTCTTACCAAATAATATAGCCATCCCAGATGTTGATTTTCTAGTGTTTATGTCAGTTGCAAAACTTGCATCTACATAGGCACTAAGACTCAAATCACCCTTTGGTTCTATATACAATGCATGGTTCATTGTTCCTTTAAAATATCTTAAAATTCTCTTTAATGATTGCCAATGACATTGATGTGGATCTGAATTAAAACGTGCCAGCTGATTTACACTGTAAGCTATATCTGGCCTTGACCAATTGCTTATATATGATAAGCTGCCAAAGATTGATATATGGACTTATCAAATTTGGGACTTTGCACATCAGTTTGGCAAACTTCCTGACTCATTGGAGTCTTTGCCGGTTTACAAAGTTCCATTTTATACGTTTTAATTACTTGGCAAATTTTATCTTCTTGAGATATCTTAAATCCATTTTTTGTTTTGTCAATTGTCAATCCCAGATACCTTTTAATTTCACCTAAATGCTTTTATTTTATTTTTTTGGCTAATAATGATATAATCTCATTAGCTTCATTATTAGTCTTAGTTATCAAAGCAATATCATCTGTAAATAATAACAATAATGACACCGTTCCATTGTTTTCTCTTTTAAACACACATGGATCTGCTAAATCAGATTTAAAACCTATATTGTTTAATTCTTTCACAATATATTAGTTCCACTCAAAACCAGATTGTTTCAACCCGTAAGGACTCTTTTTGAGTTTCCAACAATCATTACTATTTACTTTATTGTCTTTTATAACAATTGGCTTTTTCAAATATATAGTGTGCTGCAATGGTGCATGCAGGTAAGCAGTTTCTACATCTAAATGGTTAATGACATAGTTTTTCTTAGCTGCCCACACTAAAGCTGCTCTCAAAGATGTTGCTTTAAGACTTGGTGTGAAAACTTCATCATAATCAGATGCAGTTTGATTACATCCTTGAGCTACCAACCTAGCTTTATGGGTAACAGTCCCATCATTTCCAGTTTTTACTTTAAATATCCATTTGCACCCAATGGATTTTTCTCCTAGAGGCAATTTGGCATCTTCATATCCTTTCATTACCTTCAATGAATTTAGTTCTTTTTCCATTGCCTTTTGCCAATTCTCCTGATCCTTAGCAGGATACATCCTAAGTTCATCTATACTAGTTGGAACTTTAGTTACTTGGCAAATTATACTTGCTTGATACCTATCAGGTGGTCTAGTTACACGTGTAGTACGTCTAGGTATTATAGGACTTACAGGTGGACTTTCATTTATTAACTCTTCTTGATTATCTAACTCTTCCTGATCAATTGTTTCCTCTTGTTCTGATCCTATTTGCTCTTCGTGGACTTCTTCTTTAATTGGACTCTTCTTATAACTAGTCTGTTCTTTCTGCCTTTTGTAGGGTTCAATAATTACTTCGTTATTTAAATCTTGCTCTAATCTATTCCATCCTACATGTTCTAGGAATTTAGCACTGGCACTGGTGTAAACTCTAGATGTACCTGGTTCCCAGAATCTATAAGATCTATGATTAGATTTATATCCTACAAAAAATAATCTTTTAGCTGTATGATGTCCTTTGTGTCTAAGTTGTGAAGGGATATGCACCCATGCTGGTGCTCCAAATGTGTGCATGTAACTTAAATCAGGTTTTGTACCATGCCACAGTGTGAATGGTAATTCACCTGTTGTTGAATTAACAACATTATTTAATATATGATTACCACACATTATTGCTTCTCCCCATAAATTGTCAGGTAATCCTGAATCAATCATCATAGTACGTGCCATTGACTGTAGTGTTTGGCCTCGTCTCTCTATAAAGGCATTATGTTCTGGCCTATATAATGAAGACTTTTTGTTATGTTAGGCATTATGTTGTGGCCTATACGGTGCAGACTATAAAGGCATTATGTTGTGGCCTATATGGTGCAGACCTTTTATGTTGAATACCTAACATTCTAAGTCTATTCTGGAATTTATTATTTGTAAATTCCGTACCATTATCTGTTATAAGAGTTACTAAGTTCTTTTTAGTTTTCCTTTCAGCAAATTTAATCCAATTAAATAGATTTTTAGGCGTTTCAGTTTTGCTCTTCATTAAATAGCAAAACCCATATCTAGAATAGTGGTCCATTATACTTAATATGTATCGAGCTCCTCCTACACTTGGTTTTTTCGGACCTATTAAATCAGCAAATACTACTTCTAAAGGCTCTTTGGTAGTAAATCCATCAACTCTATTAGCCAGTGTGACCTTGCTCTTGCTTTGATTGCAAACATTACATTGCAAATACTTATTACAAAGTTTTAAACTTATTCCTTTAGATA
Organism: Hydrophis major; assembly: GCA_033807585.1. Classification (NCBI taxonomy): domain Eukaryota; kingdom Metazoa; phylum Chordata; class Lepidosauria; order Squamata; family Elapidae; genus Hydrophis; species Hydrophis major. The sequence goes on along the minus strand of CM066330.1, from coordinate 233,830,085 downwards.
ATTCAACAGTTTTCTTAAGCATTTTAAAATTTAAATGCCCTAGCCTTCGATGTAACAAGTGAATACATTCATCATGAGGTTTCTTATTATCATAAACCATGTTAGCCACCTCTAAACCATTATCATTTAACGCATATAATTCACCTCTTAAAGATGCAGTAATTTTCTTATCTTCTTTCTCAATTATGCAGTAATCTCCTTTAAAGGTAACTACATATCCTAGTTTAACCAAAATTCTAACTGAAATTAAATTAAACTTAAGTTGTGGTACATATAACATTTTTACATTCTCTTTTATAAAAGAACAATATGCTATACCTTGACCTTTAGCTTTCAGTTTCCAGCCATTGGCTAACGATATCTGCTGTGTACTCTTGGACATTTTAATAAATTTTTTGTTGTCATTTGTTATACAGTGGGATGCTCCACTGTCAACCACCCATACATTATTTTTTACAGCCCCGTTAGTATACATGGCTAACTCTAAATTTTTATTTATCTTTTGATGACTTTTAGTATTCTGGCCAGCGTTCTGGTGCTTTGCTTTTTTGCAAAATCTTGCCAAATGTCCTCTTCCTCCACAATTAAAACACTTTTTAATTGCGTATGCAGTAGAAGATTCATTATCTTCTTTTTGAGGTTGCTCCCTCCTTAACTCATCTCTTTCAAGTCTTCTTCTGGCCTCTTCAATCAATCTGCCAGTTATATCAGTTAAAGTTAAACTTTCTTTAGGCAAAATTTCAAGGGAAGTGACGTAGTTGTCATAACTTTCATCTAGTGAAGATAGAATTATGTAGACTTGGTGTAGTTCAGAGAAAATAAGCTCTTTCTCGTGCAGTTCTTGAAAAATGCTTTGCATAGTTTCCAAATGACTCAGCATATTACCATTCGTCTGGAGATGCCTCCTGAAAAGCTTTCATGTAAGATTTATGTGAGCACCAACGTTATCTCGGACATAAATCCTCTTCAGCTTCTGCCAACACCCAACAGCTGTTTGCTCTCCGTGGATATGAACAAGTTGCTGGTCAGTTAATGTTAATCCTATTATGCAAATAGCTTTTTCATTTTTCTGCATAAAATCTTTTATCTTTAATCTATCTTCATCATCCTCTGGATCCCATTCCTCTACGTTTGGTGGATTTTCTATTATGTTCCACAGACCTTCTCTTCGTAGAAGTAGACTACATTTCATAGACCATGATACAAAGTTTGTTCCATCCAACTTGGATATAAGGGACAAACTTTGTAGATTGACTTGTGCCATGTTTTCTTTATATGGATATAAAACTATAATTAATAAAACACAGCTGTCTGTTTACTGTAATGTATAACAACACAAAGTCTCACTTTTTACATAAATCTGTTTTATCCTAGTTAAACTGACTTTGCAGCCTCTGGACCCATAACCAGTGTTAAGCCTGGGTTCCCCAACCAGGGTTAAGGAGACAAGCTAAACAGAATGTGCAGCGTTAGTCAGATAGGCATACAGATAAATGAGTGAGATATGTTTGTATGTTTGTTAACATACAGTAAAAATAACAGATACGCTTGTGCTATCAAAAGATAGTTTATTCCATTATGAGTTCATAGCATAGTCAAAATAACAGTCCATTAGTCATGTATCATTTAGTCAGTCCATTCAAGGATATTCAGTTAGCAAAGTCCGTGTAGAATATCCTATGTCAGTTCACTTACAAATCAGTCCTTTGTTTATCTCTCCCGTTCAAGTAACGCAGTCTTGAGTCCATGCAGTAATTAGGGATCATCAAAGCCAGAGAGAGAGCAAGCTGTGGTCTTGCTTCTTTTAAAGTGCTTTCACAACCACTCCCTTAATTACATTCCTATATTTAAAGTTGCAAACACTTTAACTTATAAACTATGATAACATATTTATTATTTTACCTAAACCAGTTAGAGTAAACAATGTTATCCCTAACAAGGTCCATTCAAGATGAGCCTCCCAGAAGAAATTACTATTGAGTGCCCCATTTTCATGAAATGACTAACCATTCCTCTTAAGTTTTGCACATGGGCGCAAGGAACGGAGACGAGACGGTGAACAGTGAACTTCAACTCTTTATTAATCATTCTGAACAGAGCAAAAACCTAGGGCAGCAATAGACCTTTAATAGGCAAGCTGCTGATCTAGTAGCCAATAAGAAACATGGAGTGTTAACCCCCTTAACCAATGCGAGTGGCTCGTTAACAGCCAATCAGATTCTCCTGAATGGACCAATCCAATATCGCTATTATCGGCCAATCAGAAGTGCAGGACTAGAACCCTGCTATTTTCTAAAGGTTTTGATAAACTTTATTTAAGTGTTTTATTAGTTCATAACACCCCTTCCCCCCGGGGTTCCGTTTGGGGAGTGCGGTGACGTAATCTCTGAGGTAGGAAGGTTGTTTTGACTGTCTATTGGATTTGCACTGTCCCACCGGTTCTTGTCTGTAACCCTGTTTTGGCGGGATGTTTTCGGGCAAGTCGGGTGCCGGTGGTTCCTCATTGGAAGACTCAGTGCCGCTAATGTTCTCGTTGTTGTCCTCTGGCCTTTGCGGGCTTGCCTCTGTTGAGGTGTTCCTCTGTGGCGAGGACATGCCCCTCCCTGATTCTTCTTCATTTGTTACCCCCTATTGCTGACTTCTTTCGTTCCTGCTTTCTGCCATCTCGAATTTGGTTTCTTCGACATCCCCTCCCCCCTCAGTTTGGGAGTTACCGGAGTCGCGGAAACTAGGTTGTAGCCTCGAGCGAAGCTGATCTATATGGCGTTTCCATATTTTTCCATCGCAGGTTTTCATCCAGTATGACCTGGGTCCAGTGGCTTGAATTATAGTTGCCTCGATCCACAACGGTTCGCCAGAAAGCTTTCTGGCGAAAACTAAGTCGCCTATCTTGAACTTGCGGCATTTTCTGCTAGATCCACAGGGTTTCTCTGGCTCGTAAGATGGGTGAAGCCGGTCGAGGTGGGAGTGGAGTTTTTGTCCCATCAATAGTTCAGCTGGAGTCTTGTTGGTTACGCTGTGCGGAGTGATGTTTTGGAGTAGGAGTATTCTGTTTATCTTATCTTCAATGTCTCCATAGTCCATTTTGTAGAGGGTTTTTTAATAAACTGTACCATGCGCTCGGCCCTGCTGTTAGCTGCAGGGTGCACTGGCAAAGTTAGTGCATGGCGAATACCGTGGTCCGCTAAGTATTGTTCGCAGTAAACTGGGTTCCATTGTCGGAGACCAGAACGTCTGGCAGTCCATGCGTCGTGAATAATCTGTTCAACTTCTGGATGACGGACTCAGTTGTGGTACTCTTCATTTCATGGATCTCGAGCCAGTTTGAATAGGCATCCACTGTTAATAGGAACATATGTCCCTTAGTAGGTCCCGCAAAGTCAATATGGATGCAGGACCACGGTCCCCGAGGTGTTTCCCATTCTGTCGAAGTTGCTTTCGGTGGGGCATTGCTAACTTCCTGGCACTTATAACAAGTCTTTACCCAGGCTTCAATCTGTTTGTTGATGCCCGGCCACCACGAGTAGCTTCGTGCGAGCACTTTCATACACACGATGCCAGGGTGGCTCTCATGCAGTGTCTTTAATACCGCTCGTTGTAACTTTTCTGGGACGACAACTCTATCCTCCCATAGGATGCAGCCTTTTTGCGAAAAAAGTTCTGTTTGCCGGTTCTTGAAGGGGATGAAGTTGTCAGGGGTTTAATCTACTGACCATCCTCGTTTGACCCAGCTAAGAACTCGCGTTAAGATAGGATCGCGTTTTGTTTCAATCGCGATATCTCTAGCGGTCAGCAGCGGTGAATGCAGCATTTCAATCTGGAGCGTTGTAAGGGTTGGAGCTGGGTCATCGACGGTTTCTGGAAGTGGTGCACGGCTCAATGCGTCAACGTGGGGAATGGCTTTCCCCGGGCGGTGCTGCAGCTTATAATTGTACGCAGCCAAAAACTCTGACCAGCGAGTCATTCTAGGTGATAATATATAGGGGGTTGGCTTGTCTCCCGCTATAATCCCCAGCAAAGGTTTGAGGTTGTTAACAATAGTAAAAACTCATCCATATACATATTCATGAAACCGTTTTACAGCAGATACAACAGCAAGAGCCTCTTTATCGATTTGACTACAGTTACGTTCAACCTTTGATAAAGTCCTTGAAAAATAGGCAATAGGGGCTTCACTACCGTTTGGAACACATGGCTCAAAATGGCTCCTACTCCAAATGGTGATGCGTCACATGTGATTGTTAAAGGCAAAGTCTCGTTATACTGCATTAAAACAGCATCTGAAGTTAATAGGTTTTTCACTTGTTGGAACGCGTGCTCCTCTCGGTGCCCCCAAACCCATGTTGCTTTTTTGTCGAGAAGCCAATGTAGGGGCTCAGCTACGGTCGCTTTGTAGGGCAGGAAGATGTTGTAAAAATTAATAAGCCCCAGGAAAGCTTGGAGATCAGTCTTATTTCTGGGTCTTGGGGTGTTCTTGATTGCTCATAACTTGCTATTGGTGGGGTGAATGCCTTGTTTATTGATTAGGTACCCCAGGAACTCTACTTTATCTGTACACAGTTGATATTTATTTTTTTTAACCTTAAGGCCGGAGTCTTTAAATTTCTGGAGAACCAGTCTAAGACTCTCCTTTAGTATTTCTCTATTCGGGGCAGCAATTAAAATGTCATCAAAGTATACCCCTTTTATTCCCTGTAATAGTCTCTCCATCAAGCTCTGAAAAATCCCTGGGGCCACGCTAACTCCAAATTGGAGTTGGTTGCACTTAAAAGCGCCTCGGTGCATAACGATCGTCTGTGCCTCTGCTGCTTTTTTATCTACAGGCAGTTGTTGGTACGCCTGTGCTAAATCCAATTTAGCGAAGACCTTTCTGCCCCCCAGGGAATGGAGGAAGTGTTGTACCACCGGTACCGGGTAAGCACTCTGTTGAAGGGCGTGATTCAGGGTGGCATGGTAGTCCCCACAAATCCTTAACGATCCATCTGGTTTGATGGGTGTTATGACTGGGGTTTCCCAAGGAGCATGGTCGGTTGGTTCTAAAACACCCTGGGCTATTAATTTATCAAGCTGCTCATCAATCTTTGGTTTAAGGGCAAAAGGGACTTGATGAGGCTTAAGGCAGATGGGGCTACTTCAGGGTTAAGGTTAAATGATATTGGGTCCCCTTGTACTCGCATAGCTTGTCTGCAAAGATGTCCTGGAATTCCTGGACGAGGGCCTCCTCCCAGTCATCGCTGCTGGTTTGGTGAATGACGGCTACCTTGATCCCAAGTGGAGCGAACCATTGAAGGCCTAACAAGCTAGGCCGATCACGGTCGACAACGATCAATGATAAAGATGCAGTACATTTTTTGAATGAGACCTGGACTAGGCTGGATCCAACAACCGGAATTCGGTTTCCCTGATTGTCCTTGAGAATGATTCTTTGGATTCTGAGGTCTTGCCGCCGGACGGCAGAGATTAATTATTTAAGGGTCTTCCAGGAAACCATCGAGAGGGACGATCCTTTATCGACTTCCATCACGCAGGGCTGGTTTTCGATGGCGACCTTCACTCGGATCTTCTTTGCATCTAATGATGAGGCATGACCAATCGTGATGGTTTGGTGTGCCTCTTCTCATTTCATTGAATGGGCTAGTGGTTTATTTCTGTAGGAGTGGTTGTTCCATTGGTGGTTCAAATGTTCCCGATTCACAGGATTACTTCCTGTGGTTTGGCGGTAGTTGGTCCCCCTCTGAAGTGGGCTGGATCCTTGCTTGCTTCTACAGACCTTTCCGATGTGGCCTCTCTTCCCACAAATATGGCAGAGCGCGTCGAGGAATTTGCAGTCTGATCGTGGGTGGTTTGCCCCACAACCTGCGCATTGATACTGCAGTCTCTCGTTACACTGGTGGCATTGTCTTCTTGTGCCGGGTCGAATGGAGCAGATGGTACGGTGCCGCCGGTCATGGTTTCCGCCGTTGATGCGCCTTCAGCCACGTGCTCTGTTTAGTGCTCTGTAGTGTTCAATCAGCTCTGACGTCTCCACATCCCACCTTCGTCGCCAGTGTTAAGTTTTGCGCATGGGCGCAAGGAACGGAGACGAGACGGTGAATAGTGAACTTCAACTCTTTATTAATCATTCTGAACAGAGCAAAAACCTAGGGCAGCAGCAGCCCTTTTATAGGCAAGCTGCTGATCTAGTAACCAATAAGAAACGTGGAGTGTTAACCCCCTTAACCAATGAGAGTGGCTCATTAACAGCCAATCAGATTCTCCTGAACGGACCAATCCGATATCGCTATTATCAGCCAATCAGAAGTGCAGGACTAGAACCCTGCTATTTTCTAAAGGTTTTGATAAACTTTATTTAAGTGTTTTATTAGTTCATAACAATTCCCATTAATTCTCTTCATGATGGTCTTCTGCTCAGGGAGAACTGAGCAATTTCAGACAGCCTTTTGAGAGTTTTTAGATTTTTTTTTGAGAAAATTTTATACATTTTGTTGTTTATTTGTTGAAATCAATGCTCTATTTTCTTATAGTTATTTGTCTTTTACCTTTACCCACCTTTTGAACAAAAGATGACTTCAGATAGATAGCACTGTAAATATACTGTTTATCCATCCAAGTTCTATTTTTTTTCTGTCTTTTGAAAGCTTTCACAATAGGGCAATTCTGGCCATTTTAACACATCTCAAAGTGTTCTTATGGAAAAATTGATCATTAATTTGTACTGGAGTTGCTTCTCTCTCAACTCTTTTCCTTTCAACCTCATTATTTAATGCCATTCAATTGTTAATTGTTTTAGCAGTATATCCCATGGTACATATCAGCAGATGAATTCAATGTTGGGGAAAAAAATAAGATGAGCCCTGATCACCATTTTGTTTTCACTTTATTTTTTTGCTCAAATTTTCCATCCTGACCTTTTTTAAAGCTGAATAGGTTGTTATCTTGCTTTGATGTTATTCTTGCTTCATGTAATGAAAAAAGCTTTTGATAGATGAGGGACCATAAGACAATCAGTGACAAATTCAACTGGACCATAACTTTGCTTAACAATTGGATAATTAGTTTAGCAGAGAAAAGAAACAATGACAGTACAACAACACTATCAAGAAAGTTGTCATTAAAATGTAACCTAAAATGATATAAACTTCACTTTCTCCTAGACATTTCTGTGGAATGCACAGACTTTTTAAAGCAAATTTGAATTGTGCAGGTTTAAAAGGTTAAGCTCAGCACAGTTAGATATTTAGAATAACAGATTAAATTTGCATCCAGAAATACTTTTAGTGCAGATTCCTTCCTTCCTCATCTTTTCCACAATTACTTTATAGATAAATGGGGTGTCCTTTGAATGACCCCCAGTTCTTCTACCAGTATTTACAGATGTTTATAATATCACAGAGTTTACTTATATTTTCATTAAAAGCTCAATGTCCCTACTAGCTTATCGTTTCAGGCTTTTGTAAGAACTACAGACTTCAATTTTAATATTATTAAGCTTCAATGCTTGCAATTTCAACAACAGAAAATTTGTTTTAAAAACTTTAGATATATTCTAGTAATCTTGCAATAAATTTTTAGAGAGTTTTATTTGGGGTAGTTAAGAAGAAGAGCACTCCTTTGGAGTGAGAACAGTGACAGAGATAAAAAGGTATTATTGCAGAATTTGTTTCGTGAAACTGCTTAGGCAGAACACTTAAGCAAACTTATTAATGTGTCTAAATTTGAGAAGTCCATGCATCTTGTTTGTCTTAGTTACATTCAGTCAGGCACTGAATCAACTGATTTGGTGGGATTTGCCAAACACAGAATAACTCTACTGAAATTAAAATTCCCTGTTATAGAGGAAATGCTATGTTCCAGTGAAACAATAGGATCTCTTTCAAAATAAAATATCGGAGTTCTCAAATTTTATAAGGCCTTTAAATGAATTGTGTTCAATATCATTTTTTTGCTTACATAAAATATGGTTGCAATATATGTGTTCTGGTTCTTTATAAGTAATAAGCTGTTAATGAGAACAAGGATTTGTCTACCCAAAAGTACTGTAGAAGTTAAATGCAGTCTTTTCTTTGGCTAAGCAAGAATTGGTTTAAACCTAGCAATTTTCATCATACAGGCTAAGCATCAGTGGTGAGATTTAATTTTTTTTTACTACCGGTTCTGTGGGCCTGGCTTGATTGGTGTGGCTTGGTGGGAATGGCAGGGGAAGGTTACTGCAAAATCCCCATTCCCTCCCCATTCCTGGGGGAAGGTTAATGCAAAATCCCATTTCCTCCCCCCCCACTAATCTGCTTTCCAGCTCCATTCTCCTGTGCAGGGCAACAAAAGAAGACCCAGCTGAACAGCTGGGATTCGGGAGGCAGAGAATAGATGGGGGTGGGGCCAGTCAGGGGTGGTATTTACGGGTTCTCTGAACTACTCAAAATTTCCACTAGTGGTTCTCCAGAACTGGTCAGAACCTGCTGAATACCACCTCTGCTGAGCATCTCTTTATTTCCTTCTAACAAGCTCTTGCAGCTACAAAAAAGGTAAATTTATCCTGAAACCAATTTCAGAGCAGATTTAATCCTTGTTTGGATGCCGTTTAATCCTTTTCCTATTTCCCCACATGTACCTTCTTTCTCTCCTTCCTGAATGCTTACTTCAAGTTATTACAGGACAGTTAAGTTCACTTTATGTAATAAACTTCATCACTTTAAAGTTTATATATTTACTTACTCAAATATGAAATACATTTAATTATTTTTTTTAAAAAAGTTGATAAATCAATTGAAAGAAGAATCATCTTCATTTATTTAGAAGTAAATCAAAGTGTAATCAGTGTGATTCTCTCAATACATTCACAGGTTAGCTATAGGTACAACAATAGAGTTGAAGTATCTGTTGAGCTTAATAGACATTGCTTCCATGATGCTAACTTACTCAGCACTCTTTTAGCAATGATTAAATTATGACTAAATGAGAAATAATCCATGTTCATTAAATGTCATATAAAATCAGCCCTGGCTCTCTGTTATTCAGAAAGTCCTATATATGACAGTCAATGGGCCTTCTTTGGGCAACTAAAATTATAGCAACTAATAATACAGAAACCTTATCTTCTTTTAGATAAGGCTAACCTACCATAATATTTATTACATGGAACAGCAAAGTGGTTTATCTGATACATTTTGGACCAAAAATTCAATCGCTCCAAATAATGTTGCTAATGATCAGGGATTATAAACATTGTAATCCAAAGCATCTTTCTAATCCTTTTTAAGCAGATTTCTGCAACAGATGCTTTCACTAACAGAGGAAACATATTGGCTGCTGTCTGTTGATGTCAGAAGAGTGATCATCATGTGAGATTGCTTATTTTGTCTTGATCGTTTGTTTTAATTCACAGGGGTCATTGCAGCTGTTGAGTTTCCTCAACAAGATTTGAACTCCTCTCTGTTCCCATTGAGATCTGGCAGAATTCAGATGATCCTGTTCCATCTTTGAATAAATATGCTGGTTTTCCAAATGTTTGGTCCAAGGGTCAGAGGAATGTAATCTAGGAAATTAAATTAGGAACAAAAATAGTGTGCCTATCCTGTTCTGGGAAAACTTTCCCTGGAACAGAATGATGATGTGGCATTCCATTTGGAGAGGAGAACACCAGGTCCATTTGGAAAATAAGCAACTATAACAGCAATTGATATTGTTTGTTTCCACATCTTTAATTTTATAATAGAACCCAAAGCATTTAGCACCACTGATGCACATGATTTTTAGGTTCAGACAGTGGAAAATATCAAATAAGTTTCTACTCTTTTCTTCCAGTGGGAAAGAAGCAGTAGGGAAGTCAAAGTGACTACTACTACTACTACTACTACTACTACTTCTACTACTACTACTACTAATGATAATAATAGTCAATGATATTTGTGATACATTTTTAAATGTTCAGTTGACTGAGTTTCATGTTTAGTGAATAAAAGAGACAATAACAACAATAATAATATACTTAAGAATTAATTTCACCCTATATATCTCATGCAGATATATTGCATGAGCCAAGAAGTGTTATGGTTTTAATGAAAAACTACAAGTAAGGAACTGTATTTCATCAGAACAGCATATACAACATTGCTTAATATTTTCCTTTCCAGATTGGCCTCACACTAATTGTCCATGGAGATCCAAACATGCATACCCTTGGAAATACATCATGCCATGAGTCTTTTGTGAAGAAAGTCCTTGTAAGTTGAAAGTTGAGTGATAAATGGTCAACCTGGGGATCTTCTCTCTGAGTCTTTGGGTTCATAAAACTTGCTAAGGCATCATAGAGTAAGTTTCATTTTGCTCTAATGTGCTGAATTAATGCATTCTATAAATGTTTGCTCTACAAAATGAGCAAGGTTAAAAATAGTGCCACACAGAAAATGTATCTTACTTTTATTGCCACCAGTTTTCATTCAACTGATAAATGAGAAATTGCTTCCAAAATATTTTCAGAAGTGAAGAAAATTTGGATGAATGTGTAATGAACCAACTGTGGCATCCTTGCATTTGAGACAAACACTTTCTAACTCCTCTCTTATTGCTTCACAAAGTCATCTTCAAAGAAGTCAGTGCTTAAAAATAGCTCAATGGACAAAAAAGCAAGTTTCTTGTATATATGCAAGCATGCTTATAATATGAGTTGTCAAAAGAAATCCTCCTGTCATTTTGATATACTTTCTCTAAAGTAGGAGGAGGAGAGAGACATTCTTCAGCTATTTCTTCTATTATGATATACCATAAGCATTGGATACCTTGTCCCTGCATCTCTCCCACATAGCAAATTCAGTTGAAAGCACTGCACACGCAGCACTGCACATGCAACTGTATATAGGTGGTCCTCAACTTATAGTCATTAATTTAGTGACCATTCAAAGTCCCAACGGCACTAAAAATGACTTACAATTGGTCCTCACACCTTTGTGGCATCACCATTTTCAACCTTCCCAGCTAGCTTTGAATAAGGAGTCAATGGGGGTACCCAGATTCACTTAACAACCACATGTTTCACTTAACAACTGCAGTTACAATTGGCAAAGAAGGGTTAGGGCACAACTCGTTTCACAGCTGCCTTGATTAGCAATTCTGGTTCCAGTTGTGAATGCAATTTGAGTCTACTGGTAGCAGGACAAGGCAATGTACATTAAAAAGATATATTTATAGTGTCTGACTCTGTGACAAGAAGCTTATTCTGATGTACTGCCATTTGTACAGGTACAGACTGTGTGAAAGTTGGCTCAATACCAGTAACTTTGAGAGGGGTCTTGGAGTCATAGTGAACAATCAAACAAACATAGTGAACACAGTGTGTGGCAGCAGCCCCACCCCCAAAAAAGCCAACACAATCCTAGGCTACATTAATAGAGGGTTAGAATCAAGACCACGTAAAGTAGTATTAGTACAGCTTTACAAAACTTAGTAAGATCACATTTGGAATACTGCATCCAATTTTGGTGACCGCAATATAAAAAGGGTCTCAAGACACTGGAAAGAGTGCAGAGAAGAGCAACAAAGATGATTAGGGGTCTGGAGTCCAAAAAATGGAGAATAGTTTCATTAACTGGGTTTTTCTAGTCTAGTGAAAAGAAGGGCTAGAGGAGACATGATAGCAGTTTTCCAATATTTGAGGGGCTATCTCAAAGATGAGGGAGTCAGCCTATTTTCCAAAGCTCCAGAAGGCAAGATAAGAAACAATGGATGGAAGCTAATCAAGGAAAGAAGCAACCTAGAACTAAGGAGAAATTTCCTAACAGTGAGATCAATTAACCAGTGGAATGCCTTGCCTTCAGAAATTGTGGGTCTCCCATCACTGGAGGCTTGCAGGACAGCCATTTGTCTGAAATGGTATAATGTCTCCTGATCGACCAGTGGGTTGGATTAGAAGACCTCCAAGATGCCTTCCAATTCTGTTATTCTATGTTCTTTATTCTTATGTTTTAAAACTTATCTAGTAGCCAAACAGATAGTGGAGGACCTTGGTGATATCTGTTTCTCTAACCCTCCTGCCACCCATTTCTTCTTGTCTCCTGGGCAAATGCACCTCCAGGGAACCTCTGAGAACTATGATCTGGATAAATGGAAGGTAAGTGATTCTTTAAAAAAAAAAAAAACTGGCTAGTTCTATGTCTGTTTACTGACTCAGCTATGATAAATTCATGAGAGGAATAACTTAAGAGAGGTCATTGGCTGCAAAGGCATCCCTGCACCTGTAGCTATGACATTCACAACAAAATGTTGCACAACAGTGCATTTGTCCAGGATTTCAGTGTCATTATTTTTTATCCACCACACCCATTCATTCTAGTCTTCTTCTATCAATGAGCTTAAAATCCTGTTTTTTTTTCTGAAGATTTATTTTGTTTTATTTATTATTTATTTTGTACTCTTTATTCTGATCACCTCCTTGATCATTAACCCTGATCATCTCCAGAACCACTTATTACTCCAAACTGCAATTGTCCATTAAGTGAGAGAGAAGGTCTACTGAGGGATACTCTTTCTTGTCTCCAAGAAAGTTCTATACGGTCACCACAGCAGGGCTTCTCAATGGTGGCACCCCTCTTATAGACTAGTTTACCCTTATTATGAACTATATGCCTTAACTAATAAAGTCAGTGTACTTTAGTGATTAAAGCATTGGATTACTAATGGGAAACATTGATTTTAGTTCCATCTCAACCATGGAAAGTCATGTGGTTAATTTGAGTGAGCCACTCTAAAAGGTAAAGATTTCCCTTGCACATAAGTGCTAGTCATTTCCGGCTCTAGGGGGTGGTGCTTATCTTTGTTACAAAGCTGAAGAGGCAGACGCTGTCCAAAGACATCTCCATGGTCATGTGGATGGCACGACTAAACACCGAAGGCACACCGAGTGCTGTTCCATTCTATCCTATAATCTGAGCCATTCTATTTTAGCATAATCTAACTCATGAGAGAGAAGGGGGATAAAATGAAGGGAGATGCCCATATAAACTGCCCTGAACTCATTGAGGGCAAGCAAGATATATTTCACAGAATTGTATGGTGCTTTGGATAAAAAATGTCCTTCAGAGCATACAGTGGAGAGCACATATAACACTTCAACAAAATGCAGACAGTTGTGCAATGCCAGGAAAATGTCCAGCCTTCTGCAAGGAATTGCTAACAGAGCTTTCATTTAACTGAGAGATGTGGCCCTCCTTTTTCTTCTTCTTTTCTTTGTTCACCTTTCTATCCCTCTCTTTGCCTCATACATAAATATCTTCGAATGACTTGCATCGACAAAACAACAGCAACAAGGAAGGCCAGGCTGTTTGTGAAAATAATAACAATGAAGCAGAATAGATCAGAAACCTCCAAACAATTGCTTTTTATTGAAACCAGTTTAACATTTTAATTCCCCCATAACTCAGAGTAATATTATACATTATGTCATGAAATAAAATGTACAAATAATCTCTGTGCCTTTTATGTTCTGCTTTTTTCTAGACCAATTATGTGCTCATGGTTAGCCTCATTTGAATTTAGATCACTTTCTCAAAAGCCTTGGACCTGTTTGTCCCGCCTGATCTCAACCCACAGAAGAATCTGCACGCCTTCTTTACCTACTGAACAGACCTTTTACCCAACTGACTGGGGACTAGCTATTTAGCTTGTCTCTGTATTACCAAGCCAAGAGGTGGATAGAGGAAAGAAAAAAGGCTGGCTTACTCACTCCTCAATTAAGAGTAAACCTTGTTCTCTTCACAAAGAAGTGCATTGTATGAGATCGAGATAGAGGAAAAAATATTGTGCGGAAAATGGGATGTGAATATAAATTCTGTAAATATTTTCTTTAAGTCACCACGTGTGATCCCAGGAAACATATCCAGTTTCACTGTGGGGGAAGGCAATTCATTTTCCAGTTGCCACAGGTTTCTCTGAAACTAAATGTTTTATCCCTTCAGGGACTCTTTAGACATTCTTTAAAACCCTGCTCAGAGTTGACAGCACACTTGAAGAAGTGAAAAGAAAAAAAGTGCCAGTGTTTTTAAAAATATGTGAGAATAGTTAATCTTCCACTCAGTTTTGCTCAAATGAAAATCTGGGCACTGTGGCCCTAATTTCACTATTTACAAGGAAGGTATAAATTTATCATGATAAATTCAGATTTTTTCAACGGAAGCACATTAGGGAATGGAAATAGGATCAAGGCCAGTAGCCCTGAACATGCTAGTCCTAAAACACCTGAGTTTGTAACTACAGACAATTTTTAATTAAGGTTTGTTTATCCAGTTCAAGTTTTTCTACTCGTGAGTTTCCCAATGAACTTCTGTAACAAATAGAAAAAATGCTTGAAGAAACAATCTGATACGTAGCATTATACAATTACAATAATTGCCTGGTGTGCATTTAGTGCTCCAGCTCCAGTTATGCAAGTGTGTTCTCCACCTGTTGTACATTAAATTGTCTATAATTAGGGCTTCTATCAAATTAAATAGAAGGCTCACAAATGTTTCACTGGATATGTACTCTTATTCGGGTTCATAAAAGTAATGCAGTTGTAAGACATTTAGAAATATAACAAAGAATATGAAAGAAAAGCCACACAGGAGTATTTTATTAAGGATATACAAAAGTTTGATTATGGAGTATTCTAGCCCCCAAATGAGCTATTAGCCTTTAATTGGTTCCAGAAATCACCCGCCCTTGGAATAAGCCATTTGTATTTCAGAATGATCAGGATCAGGCCACTGGATGTAATTGGAGCAACCCATTCCAAAGTCAGAACATTTCTTGACATTTATTCACTCCTAATTTTGTTGTGTTTATGTGCATTCAAGTAGTCCTTGACTTACAATTGTTTGTTTAATAATGGTTTGAAGTTACAACAGCTTTGGAAAAAGTGAGTACACCCTAATGTCCCATGATTGCAATTCAGATGCTTCACAAACATTTATGATGTTTGCAGTCATGTGATCATGAGTTACAAACTTTCAAGCCAGCTTCCAATAAGCAAAGTCAATTGGGGAAACAGGATTTGCTTAACAACAGTGTGATTCAAATTAGCAACCATGGGTTTTGCTAAATGACTACAGTAAGAATGATTGTAAAATTAGATCTGGTCATGTGATGGCTTGCTTAACAATCACATTGCTTAGCAATCAAAATTCCAGTCCTAGTTGTCATAATTTAAGGACCACTTATATTGAGTGCCATGGAAGATGGAGTTTGTAATAATTGCAATATAGGTTTTGTAGAAGCCACATTTGGCCAACACTAAGCTCAAGAAGCCCTCCTTTATGCTATGCTGGCTGGAGAAATCTGGGAGTTGAAATTCACACATCTTAAAGTTGCCAAGGTTGAACTGCACTGATTTATAGAGTGGGATAGGAATTGATTTAAAAGGAAGGCAACATGTTTACAATGGATGCATCTTTCATTTTTCAGAACTAATATTTCTTGAACCATAAAGCAGGACCTCATGAAGATAGTAATTAATAATGGATAAATAAATGAAAGAATGTAACTGTTACATAAACATTGCCTTGGAATTAGGGCAATGATACCTTAAGGATACAGTATGAAAGAGCTTTATGATCTCTGGTTTTCTTCAATTATTAGTATCAGGAAGTTTGCATGTCTATTTGTATGTGGTTAAATACTTATATATGTTAGTCATGCATTGCTGTCTGTATTCCCAAGACAAGAAGTTCAGCCTAAAGGAAATTATCAAAAAGACAACTTTCCCCATCTCATTTTTTTTTAACAAGTTTTATTTTCAAAACAAACAATACATAAATAGACATAAACACAAAACATAAAAGCATAAAAAATCTCTTTTCTGAAAGTTGCTCAGTCCCGGATTAAAACTCTTGATACAGACACAAATTCAAATTCATATTCATTTTACATACCATTTCATATCTTATTAACATTTTCAATTTTCTATATAACTTCTCTCCTTTAAATTTCCTCAATTTTATTTTATTTTATTTATCTCCTCTCAATTCATATCATAATATTTATTATTTTTTGTCTGTTCTATTCCAGCCAACCATTTATTTTTCTTCTTTAAAAAAAAAAAGAAATATTTCTCCTGTACACTATATGATGCCTTTATCTCTTTCCCCTATATTTATAATACTTAATATAAAACACATAACATACATTGGGATTCCATCTGGTACATTTTAAAATTATACTATATTATTAAAAATAATACAAATCTATTCATTAGTATTGATACTCATTCATATCTTAAATGTTTAACTCATTTAACATTTAACTTCAATTAAATCACATACTCTTATGGGAGCCCTATTTTCCATAATTATTCCCCCCCCCACATCACATATTATAGCTATATTTCATTAAAATGTTCCTCCTTCTTCTACTTCAAATCTCATTTCACGAAGATTTTGCTAATCATTAATATTAACAATCATTTATATCTTGAACATTTTATCCATTTCAATAAGATATCATACCTTTGTGGGAACACTTATGCTTTCCAAAGATTATACCCCCCCCCCACATCACAATCTTAAATCATGTTTCATTACAGTACTCCCTTTTCTTAACCAAAAATTTCACTAATTTATGTTAAATATTTTATCACATTTTAAGTTACATATTATTTCTAATTTTCTATGATTACTTCTAAATACAAGTATAAGAATGCAGTCTTATGTACCTTTCTAGAATCCCTTTAACAATAAAATTTATCCATTATCTCTAAAAAACTTTTGCTTCTTAACATCTTGCTCCCCACCATTAAGACTGTTCTGTCCCCTCATTAGCATTCTTGAGATCCCCGCGCTTTGATTGGCCAAAGCGCGGGGCGCTCTGATTGGCTAGGTGAGCCGCGCCGATTGGCTCGCTAGGAATCTCCCGCGATTGGTCTATTCGGATCGTGGGAGATTCAAAGTGGTGCCATTGGCCGCGGCCGCCGCGGCTAAAGAAATAAAAGCCGCGAAGTTTCTCAATAGCCCCAGTTCGGTTCCCACATCAATAAAAGAGCTTGATACAAAGTCACCGACTCCTGGCATCATTTCCGAAGACACAACACTGGCGACGAAGGTGGGATCCTGATCCTGAACTGAAGCACGTGTCCGACGGAAGCCAGACGAAACTCCACGATGGCGAAAATCGCACCCCCCGCACCCTTCAACCCCGCCAGCGAGAACTGGGAATCGGACTCCGACAGATTCCGCATGTTCCTCGAGTGCAGCGACCTGAAGGATGCCACCGGCCACATGAAGCAAGCCGTCTTCATGACCCACTGCGGGACCGAGGTATTTAAGATGGCCAAAGCACTCGCCAAACCCGCCGACGTGACCACGATGGACTGGGACGTCCTCGAGCCAATACTTCGGCGGCACTATGCCCCAGAAGTGCCCATCCTCATCCGACGACATGAGTTCTACCATCGGGACCAACGGTCGGGTGAGAGTTTCAGCGACTTCGTCGCCGAACTACAGCACCTAGGGGGGCTGTGTGAATTTGACAACCTGAACGATGCCCTGCGAGACCGAATCGTGCTCGGCCTGTGGGACTCCGTCCTCCAGAGTCGGCTGATGGCCAAGGGCAACATCACCCTTGCAGATACCCTCACCAAAGCCGCAGCCGCCGAAGCGACCCGAACTTCCGCCGACCGCATGCGCCGACCGAACGCGGGGGACCGCAGCGGGAACAACCACCCTGCAAGGTCGGCCGAGACCCAACCCGAGACGACCACCCACCAGGGCGACTTCCACTCAGCATCGGGCACTTCCGACGAGGAGGAGGAAATTCACCATCTCCAGGCAGGCCGCGACCCACGGAACTGGAGGGGTCGTAAGTCGAGGACCAACTGTGCCGGTTGTGGAGGTGACCACCCCAGGTCCAAATGCCGGTTTTTCGAGTCATTCTGCCGGAATTGCGACAAGAAGGGACACATCGCCCGCGTCTGCAATCTCAAAAAGAACCGCAGCCCGCCACGATGGGACCAGAGCGAATGGAGGCGAGAAAGCACACCACCCCGGACCAGAGATTGCCCCTCTGACAACCGATGGGACCGGAATGGACGATCCCTACGAGGAGGTGACACCCGGCGAAGAGAGGAGACCCATCAGACGGTCACCATCGGCCACGCCACAACTAATGACGCCCGGAAGGTCTACGTAGAGGTAGGCATCGAAGGCGAGCCATGTAAAATGGAGGTAGACTCCGGGTCCTACCTCTCCATGATAGCATGGCATGAAATTAAGCGCTTGGTGCCTACCATCCAAAGAAAAGGCCTAGACAGCCAGAGACTAATCGTAAAAGACTACCAGGGAAACCACATCCCTGTAGTTGGAACCGGACAGTTCAACGTAACGTACAAAGGGCGCACCGAAAGGCTTCCCCTGACCATCGTCGATCGCGACCGCCCAAGCCTACTGGGACTGCAATGGTTCGCCCCGCTCGGCATCGCAGTCACGGGAATCGACCACATCACCGACGACAGCTGGGAGCAACAACTAGCCCGGGAATTCCAAGAGGTCTTCGACGGAAACCTAGGCAAGTACCGAGGGCCCCTTATATCATTCAGCCTAGACCCAAACGTCCCCCCAAAACGCCTGAAACCAAGGCGGGTGCCATTTGCACTTAAACCCAAGATAGACGAGCCAATTGACAAGCTCGTCAAGCAAGGGGTCCTACAACCAATGGACCACGCCCAGTGGGAGACCCCCATAGTCACCCCGATCAAGCCCGATGGGTTGGTGAGAATCTGTGGGGACTATAAGGCCACCCTAAATGGCGCATTGCAACAAAGCGCCTACCCCGTCCCAGTAGTGCAACGCCTACTGCATTCACTGGGAGGGGGCAAGGTTTTCGCCAAACTCGACCTCGCCCAGGCATACCAACAGTTGCCAGTCGACGAGAAAACGGCAGTAGCGCAAACCATAGTCACCCACCGGGGAGCATTTAAATGCAACCGGCTCCAATTCGGAGTCAGCGTGGCGCCTGGAATATTCCAAAGCCTAATGGAAAGGCTATTACAAGGCATCAAGGGGGTGGTACCTTACTTCGACGATGTCTTAGTGTCGGCAACCAACCAAGTCGAACTAGAGGGTCACCTAAGGGAGGTCCTAACCAAATTCAAAGAGACCGGGCTCAAGGTAAAGAGGGAGAAATGCCAATTATACACAGAATGGGTTGAATTCCTAGGATATCTCCTAGACCGTCACGGCATTCACCCCACAAACCAAAAAATCAAAGCCATCAAAGAAGCCCCCACAACCAAGTCGAAGATGGAGCTGCAGGCATTCCTGGGGTTACTTAACTTCTATAATGTTTTCCTGCCCCAAAAGGCGACGGCGGCGGAGCCTTTGCATAGGCTCTTGGACAAGGCGGCGACCTGGACTTGGGGGAAACGCGAGCAAGCCGCCTTCCAGAGAACAAAGGACCTCCTCACTTCGGATGCCGTCCTTATACAGTACAACGAGACCCTACCTCTGGCCGTCACATGCGATGCATCACCCTTCGGCGTCGGCGCTGTCCTCAGCCATACTCTCCCCGACGGAAAAGAAGCACCCATCGCATTCTTTTCAAGGACCTTCACCAAACCGGAGCGGAACTACAGCCAGCTGGACAAAGAGGCTCTGGCTATCATCGCCGCAGTAAAAAGATTCCACGAGTATCTCTACGGCCGGACATTCACCATCATAACCGACCACAAACCGCTGCTGGGAATCCTTGCAGGGAACCGGGCCACCCCGAACATTCTGTCTCCCCGAATGACAAGGTGGTCCGAGTTCCTGGCAGCCTACAATTACGAACTCATACACAGACCGGGTAAGACGATCTCCCATGCGGACTCCTTAAGCCGCTCGCCGCTACCGGAACCTGACACCGACCCAGCACCCACGACGACCACCCTCAGTATAGAGACTCTACCCAACCTATCCATAACCACGTCAGACATTGCCCAAGAAACTAATAAAGACAAACGTCTGGCACGGGTGCTGCATTGGGTAGAGAAAGGGTGGCCGGAAAGGGACAACGACGAGTCCGTTAAGACATTCCGGAACCGGCAAACGGAACTCTCATTATTAAAAGGGTGCATACTATGGGGGGATAGGGTGGTCATTCCAGAAAAACTACAAGGGAAGGTTCTGGAACTGCTACACAAGAGGCACCCGGGCATCGTTAGGACTAAAGCCCTGGCCAGAAGTTACGCTTGGTGGCCAGGGATGGACAAACAGATTGAGACCTGGGTAGCAAGGTGCCAACGATGCCAGGAAACTAGGCCAAGCCCACCCACAGCACCCGTCCTAGAGTGGGAAACCCCAAGGGGACCTTGGTCTAGGATCCACATAGATTTCGCCGGGCCCACAAAAGGACACACCTTCCTGATAACAGTAGACGCTTACTCCAACTGGCTGGAGGTAAGCAACATGAGAACAACAACCACGGAGGCCATGACCAAGGAACTCGGCAAACTTTTTGCAGCACACAGCCTCCCAGATGTCATCGTTTCCGACAATGGGCCCTTGCTAGAATTCGAAAAATTCCTAGCAGAAAGGGGCGTCCGACACGCACTGACAGCACCGGCGCATCCGGCGGCGAATGGTAGGGCGGAACGGATGGTGCAATTCACAAAGAAAACCATCCGGAAAATAGACCACGGGGAGATCCAGGATAAAATAAATAAATTACTCTTCACCCAACACATAACCCCAAATACCACAACGAATAAGAGCCCAGCCAAACTGTTAATGGGGAGGAAATTAAGGTCCCCACTCGACAGATTACACCCCACGTATAACCCAGAGAAGCCTCCAGACTCAACCAGCAAACACCGAACCTTCGCACCAGGCGACCCCGTGTACGCAAAAAACCTAACGGGAGACCCGTTATGGGTACCGGCCGTCATCACACAAATAACAGGCCCACACTCGTACCGGCTACAAACAACAGATGGACGAGCATGGAAACGCCACATCGACCAATTAAGATCGAGGACGACCACCCAACAGACCACCGACGCACAAGCAGGCAAAACCAACCCCCACAACACAAACCAAGAGGGGAGGGAATACCCAGGGGACCAAAACCAAAGAAGAATAAACCAACCATACTTACCGGAAAGCAGCCAGCACGAAACCTCGCCAGGAAGAGACAGCCAGGCCAGCTCGACCAACCCGAGGAGACCAAGAGGGAGCGGCGAAACCCGCAGCTCAACCAACCCGGGAAGCCCAGGAGGGAGCTACGGAGTGCGGCCCGACCCAACCGACCAGCCGGTTCCCACGACGGCATCCGGAGAAGCAGAGACTCCAACCGAACCGGCCGGGATCCAACCTACGACTGAGCTGCGCAGGTCCAGTAGGCTCAGACGGAGCCCCGCCTACCTATGTGACTACGCAACGTAAGGACTAAATCAAGAGGGGAGGGGTGTTCTGTCCCCTCATTAGCATTCTTGAGATCCCCGCGCTTTGATTGGCCAAAGCGCGGGGCACTCTGATTGGCTAGGCGAGCCACGCCGATTGGCTCGCTAGGAATCTCCCGCGATTGGTCTATTCAGATCGCGGGAGATTCAAAGTGGTGCCATTGGTCGCGGCCGCCGCGGCTAAAGAAATAAAAGCCGCGAAGTTTCTCAATAGCCCCAGTTCGGTTCCCACATCAATAAAAGAGCTTGATACAAAGTCACCGACTCCTGGCATCATTTCCGAAGACACAACAAAGACTTCTGATCCCTTTCTTTCTCCCTTGCTTCTTCTTCTCCTTGTCCTCTTTAACCCCTTGTCTCTCCACTTGCCTTTTGTTCTGCTTTCCCCCTTTCTGTTGTTTCTTAACACAATGTCCCCTTTTCACCTTATTCTTCTCTTTTTGGGCTGTTTTTCCAGATCTCAAAGACCTTTTTTCCTTTTTCTCTTGCTTTTTCCCTTTTCCAGTCAAAGTCACTTGTTCATCAAAGATGGCTCTTTCTTCTTCTTTGTCCCCATCATCCTCATTCTGCTTCACATAAATATAAACCGCCATTTCTAAGTATTGAAAAATAGTGCCAAGACCATCTTCCCCTCCTTGTTTTTCTCTTTCATATTTTTGATATATAAGTTTCAATTCATCCATAGATGATGCCATTGTGTAGAGAAAAAGTTTTCCCAAACAGCCACCCAGATGATTTAATCAGAAATAATTTCCAAAGGTTCCAAAATCACCAAACAATCCAAACAGACTGTTTCTTTGAGATTCTTCTTCTTCACTTTCTCTTTCTGGGGTTAAAGCAGTCACAAATCCTTTTCAAATATATTTTTGGGAAGTTTTTAAACTCTTTGCAATTCTAGGCAATCTTCTCCTTATTTTCAAAATTGGCTCTTATTTTTTTCACTCTCCCTTCCCACTCACAGCCAAAAGGTTTTTTCTTTCTTTTTTTTCCCCCGATGTCACTTTAGGAAGGAGAGTAGAACAAGGAAAAAACTTTCCCTTTTAGAGTATTCGCAGCTTATAACTCTCACAAGGAACAATATATACTTAGCAGCCTTCCAGGTTCCAAGTCACTTTCTCCTGTCTTGTCCCAGTTAGAAGCAGCTTTCACTTTTCTTCTAGCTTTCTCCCTCCTGCACCTGCTTACCCGGCTATAGCTTTCTTCGTGGCGGCCATTGCTGACCGCCGTTCTTCCGCCTCGGGAAAAGGGGGTTTAGCTGGCTGGGGAGGGGGTTTGCGACACCCCCAAACCCCTCGCCAGATCCTCCCTGTCTTCAGCTGCCTCTACGGGGCAGTTATATCCCCCAAATCCAGATGGATCGGGGGAACCTTGGTGGCGAACACAGCAGGGATCGTGCGGTCGCGAATCCCTGCCACCGCCGAAAGCTTGCAAACTGGAAGTCCTCCATCTCATTTATTTTAAATTCTTTTTTCTTCTCTAATGAAACTAGATGAGTATGTTAGTTGTATATAGTGCATTAAAGAGAATTGATACTCTGCCACGGAACATATGGAAACTCAATGAAGATATATGGAATGTGTCATGTGTATGAAATATATATAGAAGCTCAATAAAATAACTTATTCCAATTTCAGTGGCAGTGTCTGGGGCTAGGGGAGAAAGGAAGGGAGATCAATCTGTTCTATCTCCTTTGTGTCTTAGCACCATTCAATAAATGTTGCTAATGAAAATTGAATCTAAACCTAAACCTAAAGAGTATATGTTTTATTATTACCAACCAAATGTTGCTGCAGGAAAAAGCCTCTAAATTGTTTGTTTCAACACAGTGCTGAAGGGATCAAGAACATCTCATCTTTCATGCCTAGGTTGGGTTTACATTGCATAAGGCCACAATGTTCCTTAAAAATATGAAGCCAAATTGGAATTGTGTGCAGTGCACCATCTCATTATGATCAACCTATTCTTGCTGGAACTGATAAAAAGAAAAAGGGTGTTAATCAGAGGTGGTATTCAGCAGGTTCTGACCAGTTCTGGAAAGCTAGTAGCAGAAATTTTGAGTAGTTCAGAGAACTGGAAAATACCACCTCTGACTGGCCCCGCACCCATCTATTCTCTGCCTCCAGAATCCCAGCTGATTGTCTGGAAAGCAGGTTAGTGGGGTGGGGAGGAAATGGGATTTTGCATTAACCTTCCCCTGCCATGCCCACCAAGCCAAGCATGCCACATCTACTAAGCCACACCCACAGAATCGGAAGTAAAAATTTTGAATCCTACAACTGGTTTTAATCATAAACTTCAAGTTACAGATCTGGCATCCAACAAGTTTGGAGGTAGGATGCTGGTTTTCCACTTCAAAATGTGGTTTATTTTGTACTGTAACTTGTCAGCACTCTGTACTGTCTCAGGAATGGACCTGGCAACTTACTGACCACATTTTCCTGCCTGTTATAGGAAGATGGGACAGATAGGAACTGTTGTGAATCAATAAATACTTAAATAAAGATTATTAAGAGCTTAAAGCAAAGTGCAGGGTTCTGGCCCTGCACTTCTGATTGGCTGATAATAGCGACATTGGATTGGTGCGTTCAGGAGAATCTGATTGGCTATTAACGAGCCTCTCCCATTGGTTAATGGAGCTAGCGCTCCCTGTGTTTCATTGGTTAAATAGTTAAGAGTTTGCCTATATAAAGGGGCCCATTGCGGCCATTGAGCTGAGCTGTTTTCACATGTAAATAAAGAGTTTGAAGTTTACTGTTCACCTGCTCGTCTCCATCCTTTGCGCCCATGCACAGAACTTAACACTAGCGAAGAGGATGGGATGTGGAGACGTCAGAGCTTACTGAATGATGAAGAACTGTAACCGAGCACATGGCTGAAACGCACCAACAGTGGAACCATGTTCGGCAGTGTCATACCATCCGCTCCATTCGACCTGGCACAAGAAGACTGGGACTCATATATGGATCGCTTCCAGATGTTTCTGGAGACCAACAATTTGAAGGATGCCACTACCGGAAAGAAACGAGCGGTATTCCTAACTCATTGCGGGCCAACTGTATTCAAGATGGCCAAGGCACTAGCAAAACCGGCAGAAGTAAAGTCTATGGACTGGGACATCCTCGAACCCCTGCTGAGGGCTCACTACGCACTGACCGTGCCAACGCTCGTTAGAAGGCATGAATTTTATCAGAGAAGTCAGCGGAAGGGTGAAAGTGTTGCTGATTTCATAGCGGATCTCCGGAATCTGGGAGGCCTATGCGAGTTTGCCGACCTAGAAGAAGCCCTAAGAGACCGAATAGTTCTGGGATTAGATGCACCAGGCACTCAGAGTAAACTAATGGCGAAGGGTGACATTAGCCTTAAAGATGCCATAGCTGAAGCTACTGCAGCAGAAGCAACCAGGAAGTCGGCTGCCCAAATGCGCCGCACCCACGTCCCGTTTCGACAACGCACCTGCGAAATTTCACCTCAGTCAGAGGGACAGCTTGAAACAGCCCACCACGAGGACCTCGAATCGTCGTCAGCAAGCGATGAAGAAGAGGTCCATCGACTTCAGTCTGAATGAGACCAACGTCAGAAATCGCAGTACCAATGCGCCGGGTGTGGAGCAAGCCACCCCCAGTCAGAATGCAAATTCCTCAACGCGCTCTGCCATGTGTGCGGGAAAAGAGGCCATATTGGACGGGTCTGTAGAAGCAAGCTAGGAACCAGCCAGCCCGTGAGGGGGGCTAACTATCACCAACCGACGGGAAGTCATCCCGTGAAGCGAGAACCCGTGAACCACCGATGGAACAACCACTCCTACAGAAACAAAACCCTAAACCACCCAACAAAGTGAGAAGAGGCTCACCAAATGATCACGATTGGTCACGCCTCATCTCTTGACGCCAAAAAGATCTGAGTGAAAGTGGCCATCGAGAACCAGCCCTGCCTGATGGAAGTCGATTCAGGATCATCCCTCTCAATGGTTTCCTGGAAGACCCTCAAGCAGCTCACTCCCACTATCTGGAGGCAAGACCTCAGATTCTAAAGACTCATACTCAAGGACTATCAAGGTAATCGAATCCCGGTCGTTGGATCCAGTTGAGTCCGGGTATCGTTTAAGAACCGTACAGCATTCCTAACCCTGACTGTAATCGACAGGGATCGGCCTAGTTTGTTAGGCCTCCAGTGGTTTGCTCCACTCAGAATTGAAGTAGCCGGCATTCACCGAACCTGCAGCAGCGATTGGGAAGAAAACCTCGTCCATGAATTCCAGGACGTCTTCGCAGAAAAATTAGGCGAGTACAAGGGGACCCCGATATCATTTAACCTCAATCCCGAAATAGCTCCCATCCGCCTTAAGCTTCGTCGAGTTCCATTTGCCCTTAAACCAAAGATTGACGAGCAGCTTGATAAATTAATAGCCCAGGGTGTGTTAGAACCAACCGATCACTCTCCCTGGGAAACCCCAATCATAACACCCATCAAGCTGGATGGATCGATAAGAATTTGTGGGGACTACCGAGCCACCCTGAACTACGCCCTTCAACAAAACGCTTACCCGGTACCGGTGGTACAACACCTCCTCCATTCCCTGGGGGACGGAAAAGTCTTCGCTAAACTAGACTTAGCCCAGGCATACCAACAACTGCCTGTTGACAAAAAAACGGCAGAGGCCCAAACAATCATTATGCACCGAGATGCGTTTAAATGCAACCGACTCCAGTTCGGAGTGAGCGTAGCCCCGCGAATCTTTCAAAGCTTGATGGAAAGGCTACTACAAGGGATAAAAGGTGTTGTCCCATGTTTTGATGATGTGTTAATCGCTGCCCCAACTCGGAAAATACTAAAGGAACGCCTGAGGTTGGTTCTCCAGAGATTTAAAGACTCAGGTCTCAAAGTTAAAAAAAACAAGTGTCATTTATGTACGGATCGTGTAGAATTTTTGGGATATTTAATTGATAGTCAAGGCATTCACCCCACCGATAACAAACTTAGGACAATCAAGAACGCCCCAAAACCCCGGAACAAGGCCGACCTCCAGGCTTTTCTGGGCCTTATCAATTTTTATAACGTTTTCCTGCCTCACAAAGCAACCGTAGCTGAACCCCTACATCGTTTATTGGACAAAAAAGCAACCTGGGTATGGGGACACAGAGAAGAACAGGCCGAGCCTTTACCATAGTGACTGACCACAAACCTTTGCTGGGAATAATAGCGGGAGATAGGCCAACACCGTATATATTATCTCCCAGAATGACTCGCTGGTCAGAATTCTTGGCGGCATATAATTACAAGTTGCAACATCGCCTGGGGAAGGCCATTCCCCATGCTGACACATTGAGGCGCGCACCACTTCCGGAGACCATTGATGACCCTGCTCTGACGGTTACAACACTGCAGATCGATACACTTCGAACACCGCCATTAACAGCCCGAGATATCACGATAGAAACGAAATACGACCACATTTTAGCACAAGTCCTCAGTTGGGTCGAGCGTGGATGTCCATTGGACCAGATACCTGACGACTACGCCCCATTCAAGAATCGACAAACGGAACTATTTTCCCAGAAGGGCTGCATTATCTGGGGTGATAGAGTTGTCGTCCCAGAGCAGTTGCGACCAGTGATACTAAGGACCTTGCATGATGGCCACCCCGGCATCGTGCATATGAAAGCCCTCGCACGAAGCTACGCGTGGTGGCTGGGTATCGACAAGTAGATCGAGACATGGGTAAAAGCTTGTCACAAATGCCAGGAAGTAAGCAATGCCCCTCCAAAAGCAACCCCAACTGAATGGGAAACACCGAGGGGACCATGGTCCCGTATTCATCTGAACTTTGTGGGACCTACCAAGGGACACACATTTTTATTAACTGTGGATGCCTACTCGAACTGGCTTGAAATCCATGAGATGAGAAATACAACAACCGAATCAGTCATCAGGAAACTAGACAGACTCTTTGCAACACACGGATTACTAGACATTCTAGTATCCAACAACGGGCCCCAATTTACCGTGCTGTCCTTCGAACAGTACCTGGTGGACCGCGGTATTCGCCATGCACTAACTTCACCAGTGTATCCTGCGGCCAACGGAAGGGCCGAGCGCATGGTACAATTCATCAAGAAAACCTTGCATAAAATGGACTATAGCGATATAGAAGACAAGATTAACCAGATACTCCTTTTGCAGCATATCACTCTGCATAGCGTCACCAATAAAACTCCTGCCGAGTTGTTGATGGGACGGAAGCTCCGCTCCCACCTCGACCGTCTGCATCCATCATATGAACCTGAAAAACCACACGGCTCCAGCGGGAAATGCCATAACTTCCAGGTAGGTGACTTGGTTTTCGCTGGGAACTTTTCGGGCGATCCGTTGTGGGTCGAGGCAACTGCAGTCCAAGTAACTGGCCCTAGATCGTACCGCGTGAAATGTCATGACGATAGAATATGGAAGCGCCATGTTGATCAGCTGTGTTCAAGGCTACAGTCGGGGATCTCCGAGGCCCCTGATTTCCAACCGAGGGGGGAGGAGATACCAAGGAAGCTGAATTTGAAGCGACAGAAAGTTTAAGCGGAAATAACGACCGTTCTGAGACAACACGTGAAGGATCCGGAATGGGGGTGATCTCGCCTCAAGAAGATGCCGAGAGCATTAGCAGCAACGAAAATTCGAATACGGAACAGGAGGCACCCTCTTCACCAGAGAACGTCCTACCCCAACAAGACTGTAGCCAAATACTGGGAGAACAACGCAAGTCAAATAGACAATCAAAACAACCTGCCCACCTCAAAGACTACGTGACCGCGCCCCTTAAATGGAACCCGGGGGGAAGGGATATTGTGAATCAATAAATACTTAAATAAAGAGTATTAAGAGCTTGAAGCAAAGTGCAGGGTTCTGGCCCTGCACTTCTGATTGGCCGATAATAGCGACATCAGATTGGTCCGTTCAGGAGAATCTGATTGGCTATTAACGAGCCTCTCCCATTGGTTAATGGAGCTAGCGCTCCCCGTGTTTCATTGGTTAAATAGTTTGCCTATATAAAGTGGCCCATTGCGGCCATTGAGCTGAGCTGTTTTCACATGTAAATAAAGAGTTTGAAGTTCACTGTTCACCGGCTCGTCTCCATCCTTTGCACCCATGCACAGAACTTAACAGGAACACATTAGGAAATTGCAATTAGACTTCCTAGAGCTCAGCAGGTTTCCTGAACCTGGATTCCTGCACAGTAGCTTTCAGTGCCAAGAAAATATGTATTTTGAGTTAAGGAGGCATTAAGGAAGTGGTAGTAATGTGAGACCGTATGTGCCTTGTGTCACACACACCCAGGTGTTCTCTCAGGAGATTGTGCAAAAGCATTTTAGCTATTTCTTAAGTTCATTTCATTCTCAAAAACAGAACACCTAATATATTTGAATATATTATTTTAATATTAAATAAAATGTATCAAATAGTTTTCCAAATGCCCTAACTGCATTGCACCTGTATTCTTCACTAAGGATACTTAACTGTATGTAGAACTAAACTGGCTAAAGGATAAAGCCAAAAGAAGACAATTGATTTTGAAGGATACCTTTATGGTAATCCAGCATAATTCTCAAATCAAGAAGTTAAGGAGACATATGAGGTCTTGAGAACATTATTTTATTTTTTGTCAAATGCCATAGTATGTTTGCTCAACTAAATAGAAAAAAAGACATACTGAAAATGACCTCTTGTATAAGATCATTCTGGAACACTTAAGCATTAATAATTTCATTAAAAAAGCAAAGAGAATAAAGTGTTACAATAAAATATATTGTCATTTAGGCAACACTGATTTATTTATTTATTTATTTATTTGAAAAAGTTTTTATTAATTTTCTACAAACAAACAAGACAAACAAAACATAAAAACATCAACTCTTATATGTACATCCAGTGTGTCAGTTGGTTCATCATTTTTGTGCATTCATTCTGTAGTCTCAATTACAATTATGTTACATAACAACTCATATTGTCAATCCAAACTTATATATCCTAATATCACTAAAAAAAGAAGTTTTTGACTATATTTTTAATCATTCATGCTTAATGAGCTAACAATACTTTAAACCAGTTTACTCTATAACAAATCATCTAGTCATATCAAATCAATCCTAAAAAATCCTTTATAAATATAATAGCAAATAGCAAAATAATAGCAAAATAAAGATATTCCTTACTATCTAGCATTCTAAATATTCTATTATCGTATTTTATCATCTAGCCATTTATAAAAAAGATCCCAAATTTCGTAAAATTGTTTATCTTCTTGCTCTCTAATTTCAAATGTCAATCTGCTCATCTCAGCACATTCCAATATTTTCTTAATAATTTCTTCCTGTAATGGTATTTTCTCATTCTTCCAATTTTTAGCAAATACAATCCTGGCCGCTGTTAATACATTTACAATCAGGTATTTCAAATCTTTACTATATATATCAGGTAAAATTCCCAATAAGAAGATCTCTGGTTTCAAATCTATATGTTTCTTTGTCATTTTTTCCAACCACATGCGAATTATAGTCCAATATTTTCTAGCATCCTCACAAGTCCACCACATATGGTAATACGAGCCAGATATCTGATGACATTTCCAGCATTTTTCAGATTTGTTCTTAAACATTCTTGCTATTCTTGTCGGAGGAAAGTGCCACCTGTAAAACATCTTATACAAGTTTTCTTTATATGCTGTTGACATTGTCATTTTATAATTTTGAAACCACAATTTCTGCCATTTCTCTAAATCAATCCCATATCCAAGATTCTTCCCCCAAACAATCATAGTTTCTTTGACTTGTTCTTCCTCTAATTTCATTCCCAGTAAATAACCATATAGTTTTTTAATCACCTTCTCATCAGTACCCATCAAGATCTTATCTAAATCAGTCTGTTTATCATAAAATCCCTCCGTTTTAGAATCTTCATCATACCTTGAGTGTATTTGTGCATATGAAAACCAATTCATCCTTATACCTTGTTCCTCTAAGTTTTGGATCGATTTAAGTTCACCCTTTTCATCCAAAAGTTCCCCATATCTAACTGTTTGTTCCTTCTTGTAGATTATAGGATAGGAAAATGCTTCAATGGTCGATAACCAAACTGGAATTTTCAAATAACATTGTCTTTTTATCTTCTCCCAATTTAACCACAAAGACTCCCGTACATAATGTCTTCTAAAATAACCCTGTGTTTTAGTTCCCTTATACCATAAAAAAGCATGCCAACCCAACAGCAAGTCATGCCCTTCTAATGTCAACAACCTATGTTTCCTTAATGTTATCCATTCTTTGACCCACATCAAACTTGCAGCTTGATAATACAATTCCCAATTAGGCAGACCAAAACCTCCTCTAATTCTAGCATCTTGCAAAAGCTTTAGCTTTATTCTCGCTTTTTTACCTTGCCATATAAACTTCAACATAATTTTATTTAAATCTTCAAAATAGTCTTTTCCAAGCCTAATTGGTATTGTTTGAAACAAAAATAAAATTCTAGGTAAGATATTCATCTTAATTGTTGAAATTCTCCCTATTAATGACAATTGCAAGTTTTCCCATTTCTTCAAATCTGTAGTTATCTGTTGTTTAAGTTTAATATAATTATTCTCCTTTAATGTGCTACATCTTGTTGTCAAATATATCCCCAGATACTTAACCTTATTTGTAACTTGAATTTTCAAAAGATCTGCCAATTCTTCTCTCTGTCTCAATAGCATATTCTTTGTCAAAATCTTTGTTTTGTCTTTATTTATTTTCAAACCAGCCACCTCTCCATATGCCTCTATCCTTTCCAGTAACTTTGGAGCTGTTTCTAGCGGATCTTCCAAAATAAAAGCTAAGTCATCAGCAAAAGCTTGTAGCTTAAATTCTTCCTTCTTAATTTTCATTCCTTTTATGCTTTTATCATCCCTAATATTTCTATTCAACACTTCCAAGGTCAACACAAATAGCAAAGGAGATAGGGGGCATCCTTGTCTTGTGCCTTTCCTTATATTAATAAAATCTGTAAGTTCCCCCTCCATCATTACCCTTGCTGTCTGTTTATTATATATAGCTTCTATTGCTTGAATAAATTTTTTAGCGAAACCCATCTGCTCCAATAATAATAACATAAATCTCCAGTTCACGTTGTCAAATGCTTTTTGAGCATCTAGGAATATCAAAGCCATTTGCTTTTCAGGATGAGCCTCATAGTATTCCAAAGTGTCCAAGATTACTCTCATATTGTCTCTAATTTGTCTCTTTGGCAGAAATCCATTTTGATCTGAGTGAATAAAATTATTTAAATATTTTTTAAGTCTTTCTGCTAAGATTGAAGCAAAGATTTTATAGTCTGCATTCAATAAAGAAATAGGTCTATAATTCTTAATTTGCAATGGGTCAGTCTCTTCCTTTGGTATGAGTGTAATATAAGCCTCTGACCATGTTTTAGGTATCATCTTTTTTAACATAACTTCATTCATAACTTCTAACAATGGGATGCTCAATAATTCTTGAAATGTTTTATAAAATTCTACTGGAAGCCCATCTGGACCCGGAGCTTTCCCATTATTTTGTCTCTTAAATGCTTCATTTAGTTCCATCATTGTTATATTGCTTTCTAGCATTTCTTCAGTCTCTTTAGGTATCTTTGGTAACTTAGCTTCCTGTAAATACTGTTTGACTTTTTCTTCATCAATATTCTCCTGTTTATATAATTGCCCATAAAAATCTCGAATAATTTCTTTTTTCTCCTTATTCCCATAACAAACTTGGCCTTGTTCATCTATTAACTTCAATATTTTTCTTGATTCCTTCTCTTTTCTCAATTTATATGCTAGCCATCTACCTGGTTTATTTGCATCTTCAAAATAATTCTGTTTAGAGTTTCTAATTTTCTGTGCCAGTTCTTCTTTCTCTATTAATTCCATTTTATGTTTGATTACATCCAGCTTCAATTTAATATCCTTTTTCTGTGGCATTTTCTGTAATTCTTTTTCAAGAATTTTATACTCATCTTCCAAGGCCTTAGAAGCTTGCCTTTTCCTAATATTCTTTTTTCTTGTATAATCTATTATCAAACCTCTAGCGTATGCCTTCATTGTGTCCCACACATTTTGCGTTGAAGTATCTTCTTTTTTATTTTCTCTGAAGAAAAAAGCCAATTCCTTCTCCATCCATTATGTAAAATCTTTCTCCTTTAAAATAGTATTATTTAATGTCCATCTCGATCTTTTTTTTTGTCCCTTCCATTTAATTGTCATTGGGCTATGATCTGCCCAGGTACTTGTTTCAATATTTGTTTCTTTAATATTAGATATTAGTTCTGTTGAGATCCAAATCATATCTAATCTGGACCATGATAAATGTCTATTTGAATAAAAAATATATTGTTTAGCTTTAACATTTCTTTCTCTCCAAATATCTTTTAAAGTTAATTCATCTGTCATTTTAAAAAAGGACCTTGGGAGAGCCTTTCTATTTTGCTTTATTGTTGTTGCTATATAGTCCAGTTTATTGTCCACAATTCCATTAAAATCTCCCATCATAATTATATTAACATAGTCCAGTCCAATTATTTTCATGTGTAGCTTTTTATAAAACTCTTCTTGTTTATCATTCGGAGCATAAATTGCAATCAAGAGTATTTTTATATTATTGTCCATTATTTCTACCATTAATACTCTTCCATCTTCATCCGTGTAAATCAATTTTGCTGGAATAGCCTCTTTAATGTATAAAACCACACCTCTTTTCTTACATTGAGTCAAAGAGGTAAATATTTTCCCTAATTTTGGCTGTAATAACAATTGTTCATGTTGTTTTTTAATGTGAACTTCTTGTAAACAAATTATATCAAATTTTAATTTCTCTAATTTATGAAAAGTTTTCCTTCTTTTAACAGCTGAATTAAGTCCATTTATATTCATTGTAATCAGTTTTTTTTCCTCCATGATTATGCTTTATATTTAGGTCTAACAGCTCTCGTGGATCTCACTTCACGCTGTTCTTTATTATCCATCTGTCCCCCTGCTGCTCCTTTCTCTTTTTCAGTCTCCAGTTGTTCATCTTGAAACTCAATTGATAAAGCCTCTTTCTCTGCTTCCTCTCTTCTTCCTCCAAAGAATTCTGCATGAAAAAGTTCTGCTTTCTCAATTGAATCAATTCTATATCTCTGCTCTTGCCACCCAAACACTAGTCCTTCTGGAATCAGCCATCTATAATTCACTTCGTTTTCCAATAGTATTTTGGTCAGAAATCAATATTCTCTTCTCATCTCTCTCACTCTTCTGGGTATTTGTTTTAAAACCACAACCTCTTTACCCTTGTATTTCAGTGTTTTCTCTCTTACTACTTGTAATATTTGCGTTTTAATGGATTTTTTGATAAATCTAATATGGACTTCCTTGGGTAATTTATTTCTCATCGCATATCTTGTATAGACTCGATATATCTCATCTATTCCATCCATCATCTTTTCCTCTGTAATTTCCAAAGCATCTGCCAAAATTTCTATCATTACCGCTGCCAAATTTTCTCCTTTTTCCTCTTCTATATTTTGAAATCTGAGGTAAAATTCTGACCTTTCCATCTCCCACCTCAACATCCCACCTTTTTCTTGTTCAACCGCTGTTAATCTGCTGTCAATATTTCCAATCTTCTTCTCTCTTTGTTTTCCTTCTTCCTCAATTTTTTGGAATCTCTCCTCATACTTAACCATCATTTGTTTAATATTTTCCACTTTTTCATCAGTCTTCTCTATTCTTTGTTCAATATTTTCTGCTCTTTGTTCAATATTTTCTGCTCTTTGTTCAATATTTTCTATTCTTTGTTCAATATTTTCTGTTCTTTGTTCAATATTTCCTGTTCTTTGTTCAATGATATCTGATTTTGTCTTGAGATCTTGGATTCCTTGCATAATCATCTGTAAAGTTATTTTTTCTTGTTCCTTATCTTGCTTCAACATTGTCTGAATTAAACGTTGTCCTCCAGCTGGTGGGGAAGCAGAGGTAGAAGCAGAAATGCCAGATGGTATTGGTTTCCTGCTCATTTCAATGTTTCCAAAACTTCAAATTCTTCTTGACTTTTAATCCAACTGGTAGAGCAGCCAATTATAATCCAAAATGGAGAACTCCAATAGTAAAAAACACGAAACCAAAGAAGAAACAGGAAAAAAGGAAGAAGAAAGATCTTCAGGTTCTTCTAGACCCTAATCCAATTACGAGAGAGTCCACCATAAAAAAGGAAAAAATAGAAAGGAAAAAACAAACAAATCCAAAAATAATAATATTGATTAAGAGCAAAAGAAAAAGGAAAAAAGAAAAAGCAAAAAGAGAAAAAACAAAAACAAAAAGTTCCTTCAGATTCTTCACACCTTAATCCAATTAAAAAGTCTCAATAATCCAAAAAAAAGAAAAAAAAACAACCTCAACAACAAAATAGTCCAAAAACATAAATATGAAAAGCAAAAAAGTCCCAATAAAAAAGAAAAGAAAAATAAAGAAGAAAAAAGAAAAAAAAAACTCTGAGGCTTTCCCTTTAAAATAAAAGGCAAAAATAAAAATATTACTAAAATTAAAATTTAGAAAAAGGCTAGCGAATGGGGTATATATAAGAAAACACACTGCACTTTGTTATTTATCCAAGGCTCTTGTTATGACTCTCTTCTCCAGCAGCTTCAAAGCCAAACCTCAAGTGTTGTTGATAACAGTCCAGGAAAGCACCTGCAATAATATTTTGCTGTGCTCTCCCTCTATCTTATCACGTTAAAAAGTCCTTGAGATGAGGTCTTTTTGCAATTCTCTCCAATTCACATAAAGATACTTTCAAGCCTCTAGTTGGCAGTGTTACAAAGTTTCTTAATGCTCTTTCTCCCCGCCCGCCAGAAAAAAGTAATAATATATACAGAAAAAAAAGAAAAAATAGCCAAAGGGAGCCTCTATCCTAAAGAAAGTTAAAAAATCAAAGGGAGCATAAAATCAAAGGGAGCATAAAAATATATATAAGAGAAAATTCAATCCGGTTACCTACAAAGTCACAGTAAAATCTTTCCCAAAAAGTATAAAGAAAAAAAAAAAAACCAAGCCTCAATTTGACATCACTTTAAAAAACGCCGCTCAAAACAATTTCAGTCAAAAAAAAAATCTCACAGCTTTCTTCTTTATATCGGATGAACTTTCCAACCTTAGCGAATTTACAGCACAAAAGAGTTTTTCTCACCCAGCCGACACACTTCACTCCAATCACTTTCTTTCCGGAGCTGTCCCGACTTCAGCAGCTATGGAGGCTGCCTCTCCGCCGCCAGCAAAAGGGCTTCTTCCGGATCAAACCAGAGATTTTGCGATATCTCTGGGATCCTGGAACAATGCCCTTCACGATCACCGTCTCTACGGGACGGTTTAGGTCCGTTAGGACCGACCAGGGGCGAAAATATCGGCTACGATCTCAGAGCCCCGAGATCGCAGCTGTATCGCCGGAACGAAGCTCCGCCTTCTCCCAACACTGATTGATTTATTAAAATGATTTATATAGCTGATTATCTCAACACAATGATTCTAGACAGTTAGTTGTATATACAAGCATACCAACTAGATAACACAAAGTAAAAACAATAACTTATATAGATATCTATGGTATAACCCCCAAATCAGTGGTGGGATTCAAAAAATTTTACTACCGGTTTTGTGCGCGTGGCTTGGTGGGTGTGGCAGGGGAAGGATACCGTAAAATCTCCCATCAGAGGTGGTATTTGCCGGTTCTCCGAACTACTCAAAATTTCTACTACCAACTGGTCAGAACCTGCTGAATACGACCTCTGCCCCAAATCTCATTATAATTAAACATACATACAAAAGACAATGTTACTGAGTCTTTTCATCACCCATCTGACAACTCATACATGGCAATACACACAGAGAGAAACCCACATTATACAGCAGATTCATAATATAACATAAATCCTATCAGCAATAAAAAAAATCTCCAAAATTAAGGGGGGATTGACTTTTATCTTTTTTTAAAAAAATCTTGCTGGCAGGTGAATATAGGGAAATCTCCCAGTCTTTTTCCTTAACTTGTCTTCCAATAAAATGGTATGAAGAGCGTCACTTACTGGCTTTGTTATGGAAGCAGAGAAGATATAAAAAATGAAGGCTGTGCAATTTATAATAGTGCACTTTTCTACCACCACAAACTCTAAGGAATAGCTCTTACATTGTTTATAGGGGACCCCCAACAAGAGATTTGTGTCACTTTGGAACCTTGTTCCAGATCTTCATGATTATTGGTTTTAAGACCTTTTCTTTTGGTTTTCCCCAATGCCGTAACTCTGAAGCTCATCTGCCATGTTCATATTGTAGTTGTTTTTCATGTGTAGAAACTCTTGTTTAATTTGGATTCCTTCATCAAACAGAGATCTCCAAATCTATAGTTTTATTATTCTACTCTGATTCCTGGCTACTGGAATCAATGCAACAGCTTGCCTCCCAGAGTTCTCCATCACTGGAGGCTTTCAAGAAGATTGGACATCCATTCATCCAGGATGGTATAATCAATAGCATTAGTCCTTAGACTTATATACTAACTACCCCATAGTGCTTTAAGCACTCTCTGGGCAATTTACAATGTCAGCATATTGCTCCTAACAATCCGGGTGCTTGTTTTACCAACCTTGGAAGGATGGGAGCAGTGATAGGCTACTGCCAGTTCAGACTAGCTTGCCTGTACTGGAAGTTACGACTACCACAGGGGTGCGATTCAACCAGTGTAACAACCAGTTCGGTGAGCACACACTTTGATCTGGAGCAATCTCCCTATGCCCAGTCATAGGGAGATCAGTGCATTCCAATCCCCCAATCAAACACCAAGTCACACAAGAGAAACCTATTAAATTTTCTGTAAAACTTCTATATAACAATATTTTGTCCTCATTTAAGAAATAAATTCCCAGTATGAAAGTCTTAATTAATATAAATTAACTTCTACCTCATCTACCATGTTCAGCAGTCAATATAGGTTTTCTTTTTAGTTGGTGAATTATTTACAAAACAACTCTTTTTGCTGAAATCAATTTTTCATCCAGATTTTTATAAATCAAATATTTTATATCCTTCTCTCTAATATGGGTCTCAAATTCCATCTTGTTTTATTTTGATCAAATAATGATTTTCCCATTTTTATTTGCTCCATATATATTCTATGTTAAGCATTTACAAGCCAAAAATTTAGAAAAATTGATATTTGTAGCACCCAATTCAGTATCATCCCTTTCAGTTTCCTGTTGCACCTGTTGTTTTTGTTTAGTCTCTTCTGACACTTCTATATGAATCTTCTCTAATTCTTCTTTCTCTAGAAATTCCCTCTCCTTCTGGAGAGAATTCAGTCAAACAAAACCTTTACTGTTTAAAAATAAGCATCATATATTTATTTGTTTGCTTGCTTGCTTGCTTGTTTGTTTATAACATTTATAAAGCTGCCTATCTTACAATCAATTTTGCATTAGCTTGTGTCATCTGTTGATAGCACTTTTTCAAAACTTCACATTACTTGCAAACCAGTGAAAATGGTCAGAGTCCAATTCAGATTGGAAGAGATCCACACACATGTTTATAGATACATTTAGCATTTTGGAAACTATAGACAGAATTGGATTAATTTTCAGATGTATAACAGATGTGTATTAAATTGTTTATTTTTCAGATTAATATAGAAGCAGTTGTGGAACATCTACCTGGAGCTTTTTAATAGATGACTAATGAATATAAATATATATACATTTAGAATTGTTTACTTATTTTGAAAACTATTAGCACATATCAGTGGTGAGATTCAAATTTTTTTACTACTGGTTCTGTGGGTGTGGCCAGGTGAGCGTGGCAGGGGAAGGATATTGCAAAATCCCCATTCCCTCCTCACTAACCTGCTTTCAGGCTCCATTCTCCTGTGTAGGGCAACAAAAGAAGATCCAGCCGATCAGCTGGGACTTGGGAGGCAGAGAATAGATGAGAGTGGGGCCAGTCAGAGGTGGTATTTGCCGGTTCTCTGAACTACTGAATATCATCTCTGGGACATACAGTATATCTCATTATCTTGCACCTTATGTGTTTATTCATGCCACATAAAATCTTATTCAAATGAAAGCTAATTCATCTTGGTTTTCTTTTGTAGAATTATCTAAACTGATATAATAAAGTGCATAAGAAGTAACCAAGTTTTCAATTAAAAAATATAATGTGAATTCTACAGAATTTCTAATATACAGTATATTTAGTTAAAATACTTGGCATGTTCATAGGTGTAGTTTCATAGAGGGTTTATATAATATTTTTATGCAAGTTGTGTTTGTTTAAATATGTGCTCCATATGCCCTAGCAGTGGGATGTCTGTTTTGCTTTAATCAAAGTCATTCACTTTTAATAATTGAGAATTAATAGATGAAGTCAAAATTGATTATATATACAGTACTATCATTGGAAGTATCTATTTAACTGCAGTAAATGAGAAAAGGAATATGAGTCATCCAAAAGCCTTTTTGAATTGTAAGAACAAAAGCATCTCATGCAAGACATGAAAATTAATAATACTGTTCTTAATAATAATAGTACTGTTGACATTGGTTATGGCTCCCTATTGGTCTTGTGCGACATATGTGTATAAATGGAGACAAGTTGTTTAGGCAAGAGCAACTCAATATGGAGAAAGGTTTATAGAATTTAGCATATCAGACTTCAGTAGTATTCCTTTTTTAGGACTTTTTCATTTTAAGGGTAATAGTAGAGTTTCTACAGAAGGAAGAGATTGCTTGAAAAAAAATGGAAACAATTGTTGTCAATCAGTGGCAGAACACTTACTTTATATCTAGAAAACCCTATGTTCAATCTCGATTACAAACTCTAAAACCCAGTTTAAATCTATGACTGCATTTATCTATTGAATTATATGTCATGCTGATCATATATGAGTTTGAATGACCGATTCTTCTGATTTCAGAAATGTGACTAAACATTATAAGTAATCTATAGTACTCAAAGCAACCAATTGCACAATGCATCAAGGTTCAGTCAACCTGAATTAATAAGCACTTCCCCTGCAGGAAGAATCCCAACTCTAAATATGTTAGTTTCCAAAAAAAATGATGGCTTTCTAAAATCTTAGCAGAATTGCAACTAATCTGACCTCAGAGGGAAGAGGAAATGCTTTTCCAGGGAAAGGAGGACAGTAACTGAGAAGACCTCCCCTATCACCCTGAGAAATCTAGAGGGAACCTTCCCTTTCAGATTTTATCCAATAGAAACTAAAGAGATGGTGCAATCCTAAAGAAACTGCAGGTGCTGAGCCACATATGCTTTAAAGGTGACAACCAACACTTTGAATTACACTGGAAACCTGGCAGTAACTCGAGCAATGACCAGAGTAGACTTGTTATATGGGCAAACTGAGTGATTGCCATAACTACTTGAGGTACTATGTTCTGGAACAAAAACTTTAGCTTCTGAATGTCTTCAAAGGCAGCCCTATATAAGAGTGAACCACAGTAGTCCAAACAAGAAGTGACTAAGTGATTAAAGACTGTGAACAGAGATTTCT
This sequence comes from Hydrophis major, assembly GCA_033807585.1. Classification (NCBI taxonomy): domain Eukaryota; kingdom Metazoa; phylum Chordata; class Lepidosauria; order Squamata; family Elapidae; genus Hydrophis; species Hydrophis major. Next base: position 233,790,110 of record CM066330.1, on the reverse strand, counting down.
GATCAATAAAAATGACATAACTAGTATACAAGATATTCAGGACAAAAATTGGTCACAATGTGAAATAGTAACTACAAAATCTCATTCCAAGGAAGCAACTCAGAAATATATTTTAACTTATGAAGCCAAAAGCTGCTTGGAGATCCAGTAGAAACATTTGACTCTTCTTTAATACCATAGTGATCAAAGCCTCAGTTTCAGTACTGGAACTGGCCATAAATTCTGTAATGTGGTAGACTTCAGAAAAATATTTTCAAAAGCAAAGTCTAACCATTGCATTTGTGGTATGAAAGAATGGTTTCAAAATAGGGATTGTGACTATTTCCATCCATTTAGCTAGTTCATATCTTGGAGACATATGAATTAAAATGGGCCAGATGTTATATTCACTGGGCTTCAATAAACCACAACATTCACTTCACATACACATGAGTACTGTTATTTCAAAAATATTATACAATCTCAGTGGTTTTTACTTTCCTCTCACTGACCTTTCACATTATAATAGCCTTTTGTTCACCGAAAAAAGCTCTTTGATAATTCTGAATATGGTGAAGAAGTATTTATGTATTACTGTCACTCCCATAGTCTTAGCCCTCCAATGAATTTTTGCTTATATTCTGTGGGGTTTTCTACCAAAGTGCCCTGTCATTCTCTTTACAACACAGCTACCAGCAATAAAGTTTGTTTGACTTTACTCTGTGGGAGAGACTGCTCAGAAGTCATTGCTGAGGCCATTTCCCCATTCAGAGGTAAACTGTAATTTCAACACAATCATCTATCAAGAATCAAGGGTGAACTCAAAACAAAGCAAGAATTAGATGAACAAGGAATACATATAGATTGGTATTCATATTTGCAAATACATTCAAGATATGGAAAAGATAGTAAGGTGGTTAGATTTTATAAAGAATTGAAAGAATTTAAAATAGATTTAAAATCAGAGATATTTTTATTGGGAATTATGCCTGAAGATTATAATAGAGAGATAACATACTTAATTATTAATGTAATTATTAATGTAATTAATTAATTAATGTAATTAAAGCAGTCAGAATTGTATTTGCACAAAATTGGAAAAATGAGAAAATTCCAACAGAGGAGGAAACAATTAAGAAAATAATGGAATGTGAGGAATAGTCTGACAATGGCAATTAGAGAACAGGAGGAAAAAGTGTATTATAAGATTTGGGATTTATTTTATGAATGGTTAGATAGAAAAATAAGAAATTGAAATATGTGGTAATAGTTATAATGTTGATTAATTTTGAATGAGTAAGAGAATGAATATAACTTAGTAAGAATGAGATATGTTTTTAAAAGATAACAATTATAATGTCAATGATAATATAATATTTGAATAATATGATATAAAATGTTGATTAGTATGGTTTATAAATGTATAATAAGAAAGGTATAACAGTATTATGCACACAAGATATATGTACCCAACCGACACACTGTAAAATTGAAAGATGGTTTTATATGTTGTCTTTGTTGTTAAAATTAAAAAAAAATTAAAAAGAATTCCCACAAGACTTAAAGGAAGCAATTCAGATTCATCAGTCTCTTGGGGTAAACTATTGTAATTGAACCAGTAAATATAAAAATCCAGACCTTTAGCACCTTTGTTGTTCTCTGAACATTTTCTAGGGCTTCAGCATCTTTTTTTGGGTATCATGGTAACCAGAGCTGGACACAGAATTCAAGTACGGCCTCACTAGTACAATATAGACTGGTACTATCACTTCCTGTGATTTTTATGCTATTCCTACATTGATGCAACCTAGGACTGTGTTGACTTTTTGGCAGCTGCAGCACACTGCTCACTCATACTTAAATGGTGGCACACTGGGACATCTATAGTAGATCCCTCTCACAGGTACTGCCTAGCCTGTGCATTTGTTTTTTCCTGCCTACGTGCAGGACCTTACTTTTTCTCAGCACCAAACTGCATCTTGTTGGATATGGCCCAATGTTCAAATTTGTCAAGATCCTTCTGAATCTTGAGTCTATCTTCCAAAATATTAACTAATAGTAGATTCAGAACACACTGTAGTAAGTACTTCACGTAAAGGAATTTAATTTGAATACATTAATATTGAAGTTGCAATGTGGTCCAAGATGATGGTAGTCATTCTTTTAGATGGATTTATTTAAAAAAAAAAAAACATAACATTTTTAGAATTTAATATTAATCCTTGCAGACTAAATTAGTGAAATGGAATCTCTGTGAAGAGAACTGTTTAATTAAGATGCAACTTCTTGTTCAACCTTTTTGTTCCTCTAATATGTTTGTTCCCAATTACGGAAGAAGGGGAATTTCTGAAAGTTTTTGCTGTTGTTCATCCTATTTTTGTAAACATTTGGGATAATCAGATGGCGTACAAATACAGTAGTAACAATACAGTAATAGTAGCAGTGATGGTAACAACAACAATAGGAGCCATTGCCTGGAACATGCAACTATGAATAGCTGCCACCTTGTGGGTTTTTATCAAAATGCTTCTTGAGTTCTTATATTTTTATTGGCAGGGGCTCTTGTGGCTGAGAATCTCATATAAGACAGAGAGCTGGGATGAGTAGAGTAAAACAATACAGAGCCAGAACAGTGATATAAAAAGCATTTGTCCCAGAAGCTGTAGCAGATGAGAATCAAGTCTGCCAGAAATGTATCAAGGTTTTTATTTTATTTCATCCTGATTATGGAGATCCTGTTTGCTGGGGCTGTGTTTTGAAGCAGATCTGGAAAAGAGGAGATAGAGACGAAAGACAACTTCCTGATCTGAGAACTGATAAAAAGGAGGAAGTGAAGATAACCAGTTGACTTGCCTGATCTTTCTTTTATTTCAGTTCAGACCCTTTGGGCTATTGGGCTGTGTCTCAGCTTGGAGTCTGGCCAGTATTCTGTGTTGAGCAGGAAATCAACATCCTTTAAACATTTCAAATCTGTGTGACAGGCAGAAATCCAATACATGATGCATTCCCTGTTATGGGGATGGAAAATGAAAAAGGATTTCTCTCTTGAAAGTCTGCCTGTTGTGCAGCTGATATAAGGGGTGCAGGGAATAAAACAAGTAAGAGAAAAGAGATCAACCCAAACCAGATTGGCCAACTTCTGTATTTTCACAATGCCTCCCTGTTTTCTAAGCTTAATTCACTGCATACAGTATATAAAACACACAGGAAGTATTTAACAATTAAACATTGATATACTTTAAATTTTGAATGACCTTTTCTTTTCCAGGTGACGAACAAATATTTTACTGCACTTGGAGGAGAAAACTTTAGAAGAATCCTTAAGGGGAAAGTGGACAGATTGAGCTTGTGGGACATCAGTTGTTGAAGCCTCCCACTATACTGTGCATGTGTTTAATTAACCAATGGATTTAGACATCTGGTCATATTCTGAGCTCCTTCAACAATCCAGACAATAAGAGACCATATATCCCCTATGAGTAATGTATACGTATGTGTTCCAAAGGTATTATAAAATTTAAATGCAATAAATATTCCCATTGCCAAGAGCGAAGGAGAATTTTTTTCTTTTCTTGTTTTTTACATGACAGTGTAAAATTGTTTTGACTGATAACTTCTCAACAAATTTTGGATTACATGCCTCTAATTGTACATGAATCCCTTTTAAGCATCTTTTCATGCTTTGTTTATTTGTCTTAACATGACAATGCCTGTGATGGAATGTGTGTGCAATTTTGCTCTGGCATTAACATGCATTCCAGAACAGATATGATTGTCTTGTTGTATATATATTTTAATAGAAATGTCATTCATTTTTATAGATTGCTTTAAAATATCCAGATTGCTTTAAATATCCAGATTGCTTTAAATATCCAGATTGCTTTAAAAGAATTGTACATTTTAAATAATTTTGAAAGGTGCAGTGAGATAACTTAATCAAAGAGGGCCAGAATTTAAACCATGATGCACTAACCTGAACTTTGCATTCTCTCATAGGACTGAATAGAAAACATTTTATTAATGAAAATAAGTGAGATATATTTTCCTAAGAATGAATGATAAAACAATCACGAAAGGTGAAGACAGATGTATTTTCTCTATAGGAGTGAATAACAAGTGGGAACTGAGTTATTTTTCTCCATATCTTAATGCCAAATATTCACTAAGTGTGAATGCAAATATATTTTCTTTATGGGAATGATGCCAACATTTTACTATCAGTGAAGACTCATTTAATTTTCCTCAGTGGAAATGAATGGTAGTCAATTTTAACAATTAAGACAGATTATGTAAAGAAGAACTCAAAGCACAATCAGCTTTTACTCAGTAGTCAATATTATCTTTCAGTATACATTGATTTGTGTGTGTATGTGTTTAAATCAGTGTTATCTCTTGATGAACAAACCCCTGCAGTTTTCTTGCCAAAATTTCAGAAGTGTTTTGCCATTGTCTTCTTCTTAGGGCTTAAAATAAATAACTGGGTGAAGGTCACTGAGCTGACTTCATGCCTAGGGTAGGACCTAGATTTAACAGATAACAGATAATCAGAGTTGGAAGACACCTTGTGGGTCATCTAGTCCAACTCCCCATCAAGTGGGAGACCCTATACCATTTCTGACAAATGGCAGTCCAATCTCTTCTTGAAAGTCTCAAGTGATGACACTTCCACAACTTCTGAAGGCAAACTGTTCTATTGGTTGATTGTTCTCACTGTCAGAAAATTTTTCCTTATTGAATCTCTCCTTGATCAGTTTCCATCCATTATTCCTTGCCTGGCCTTCAGGTGCTGTGGAAAACAGCTTGACCCCCTCCTCTCTGTGGCAGCCCCTCAAATATTGGAACACTGCTATCATGTCTCCCCTGGTCCTTCTCTTTACTAGACTAGCCAAGCCCAGTTCCTGTAACCATTCTTCATATGTTTTAGTCTCCAGTCCCCTAATCATCCTGGTTGCTCTTCTCTGTATTCAGTCTTTCAGTGCCTTAATCACCTGCCAATCTTCCCAAGAAGACCAGGCAGGTGAGTTAATTCTACTTCATTATAAGACTACACTAACAGAATCTTGATAGTCTGAAAGTACATGTGTCCCACGCATTATGCAGCTGCTGATTCCACCCCACTCCTTTATCTGATCATTCCTTAGGCAACATCTCCTTCCACCAATCTCTTTCCACCCACTCCATCTTTCAAGGTAATTTCCACACACCATAATATCACTATACCAAACTGGTTCCCAATATATATCTGGATTTCTTTAATTTTACTTTATTTAAAAAGTGTCCTGTGAATGTTCATGCATTAGTTTATTAACCTGCATTGTCATATTTTTAAAGAAATCTGGGTTTTATTGTTAATGCAAACCAACTGTGAAGATTGAAGGTGGGGCTTTTTTTTTTAATGATGTCAAAGGAAGGAATGACAAAAGCTAATGTCAAGCAGGCCTAATCCTTTATTTCTGGATTTTACCCGGGAGAGGCAAGTTATAGTAGGACTAAATGCAGCAAAGCTGCTTCCAAAACAGTCAGATAACAGATAACAGATAATCAGAGTTAGAAGGGACCTTGTAGGTCGTGTAGTCCAACCTCCCACCCAAGCAGGAGATCCTACACCATTTCTGACAAATGGCAGTCCAATCTCTTCTTGAAAGTCTCAACTGATGGTGCTCCCACAACTTCCGAGGGCAAGCTGTTCCATTGGTTGATTGTTCTCACTGTTAGAAAGTTTCTCCTTATTTCCAGGTTAAATATCTCCTTGTTCAGTTTCCATCCAATATTCCTTGTTTGGCCTTCATGTGCTTTGGAAAATAGCTTGACTCCTTCCTCCCTGTGGCAGCCTCTCAAATATTGGAAGACCACTATCATATCTCCCCTGGTCTTTCTCTACTAGACTAGCCAAGCCCAGTTCCTGCAACGATTCGTTGTATGTTTTAGCCTCCAGTCCCCTAATCATCCTGGTTGCTCTTCTCTGTACTATTTCTAGAGTATCAACATCTTTTTTATAATGTGGTGACCAAAACTGGATGCAGTACTCTAGGTGTGGTCTTACTAAGGCTTTATAGAGTGGTATTAGCACTTCCCTTGATCTTGATTGTATCCCTCTGTTAATACAACTTAGGATTGCATTAACTTTTTTGGCTACTGCTTCGCACTGCTGGCTCATATTTAGCTGGTTGTCCACTAAGACTCCAAGATCCTTCTCACAGTTACTGCTATTGAGCCTGGATTCACCGAGTCTATATGCGTACTTTTGGTTTTTCTTGCCTAAGTGTAGGACTTTATTTTTCTCTACATTGAATTTCATTTTGTTAGATACGGCCCAGTGTTCTAGTTTGTCAAGATCCAGCTTGATCTTGAGCCTACCTTTTTGAGTGTTAGCTATTCCTGCCAGCTTAGTATCATCTGCAAATTTGGTGAGTTCCCCTTCTTTTCCCTCAACAAAGTCGTTAATGAAGATATTGAAGAGTACTGGGCCTAAGAAGGAACCTTGTGGCACCCCACTGCTTACTTCCCTCCATGCAGACTTCGACCCATTAAGGACTACTCGTTGAGTACGGTTTGAGTCCATCTAGTGGTGGTGCTATCTATTACACTTTTTTCTAGCTTACTAAGAAGTAGGCTGTGGTCTACTTTGTCGAATGCCTTGCTGAAATCTAAATATATTATGTCCACAGTATTTTGCTGGTCTACTAATTTAGTCACTGTGTTGAAGAATGAAATAAGATTGGTTTGGCATGATCTGTTCTTAACAAACCTGTGCTGGCTGCTAGTTATTACTTTACTTGTTTCTAGATGTTAGCAGATCTGTTTTTTTATTATCTTTTCCAGTATCTTCCTGGGTATTGATGTTAGGCTGATTGGTCTATGTCGTGTCCGGAAATAAGCGCAGAGTCGGTGACTTCAATTAAAAGCTCTTTATTTGTAACAAGTGAACCGAACCGGCGAAAGGCAAAAAGCCCGCGGCTTTTATACCTTTCGCAAGGCGGCCGCGGCCAATGGCAGCGATTCAAGTCTCCCGCTCTCGGTTTGCACCAATCGCGGGAGACTTCAATCGGGCCAATCAGCGCGGCTCGCCTGGCCAATCAGAAATCCCCGTGCCTTGGCCAATCAAGGCCCGGGGATTTCGAGTATACCATTTGAATACATAACACCCCTCCCCCCTTGGTATGGTCCGTCAGGTGGTGTAGTCACGCAGGTAGGCGGGGCTCCGTCGAGTCCTAGTTGACCTGCGCAACTCACTTTTTTGTTGTAACTCGGCCGGAGCGGTCGTTCCTTTGGCTGCTCCTGCCTCTTCGCGAACCGGCTGGATGATCGGGCCGGTTCTTTCGCCGTGGCTCCCGCCTGGGCCTACCGGGTCGGTTGAGCTGCGGATTTCGCCGCTCCCGCTTGGCTTCTCCGAGTCGGTAGAGCTGGCCAGACGGTTCTTCTCCGGAGGGGACTCGCGATGGCTGTTTTCTGGTGAGTATTTTTGGTTTATTTTATTTTGCGATTGTCTTTTCGGGTATTCCCTCCCCCCTTGGTTCGCTTCTTGGGGGTTGAGGTCAGTTGCCGTTCTGGACCTTAACTGGTCAATATGCCGTTTCCAGGCTCGCCCGTCCGTAGTTTGGAGCCGGTACGACTTTGGACCAGTGATTTGTGTTATGACGGCTGGGATCCATAGGGGGTCCCCCGTCATGTATTTTGCGTAAACCAGGTCGCCTGGGTTAAATGTCCGGAACCTGGAGCTGGAGTCTGGGGGCTGCTCCGGGTTGTAGGTCGGGTGCAGTCTGTCAAGTGGAGACCTCAGCTTCCTGCCCATTAATAGCTCTGCCGGACTCTTGTTGGTTGTAGTGTTGGGAGTGATGTGTTGTATGAAGAGTAGGCGGTTGATTTTGTCGTTGATCTCTGCGTGGTCCATTTTCCTGAGTGTTTTTTTTGTAAATTGGACCATCCGTTCCGCCCTACCGTTCGCCGCCGGATGCGCCGGTGCTGTCAACGCGTGGCGGATGCCCTTCTCTGCCAGGAACCGTTCGAATTCGATGGAGGTGAATTGGGGCCCGTTGTCTGAGACGATGATGTCTGGGAGGCCATGTGTGGAGAACAGTTTGCTCAGTTCTTTCATGACAGCCTCTGTGGTGGTGGATTTCATGTCAGCCACCTCTAGCCAATTTGAGTATGCGTCGACTGTGATTAAGAACGTATGTCCGTTTGTGGGGCCCGCAAAGTCGAGATGGATTCTGGACCAGGGCCCTCGTGGTGTTTCCCAATCCCGGATGGGTGCTGTGGGTGGGCTGGATCTGGTCTCCTGGCATCGGTGGCATTTGGCAACCCATGCCTCAATTTGCTTGTCCATCCCTGGCCACCAAGCGTAGCTTCTGGCCAGGGCTTTAGTCCTGACGATGCCAGGATGACCCTCATGTAGCATCCTCAAAACTTTTTCTTGCAATCTATCTGGAATTACCACCCGGTCCCCCATAGAATGCATCCCTTCAGTAGTGACAGTTCGGTCTGGCGCTGGCGGAATGTTTTAAAAGTCTCGTCACAGTCTTTTTCTGGCCAGCCCTTTTCTAACCAGTGTAAGATTCGCGCCAGACGCCTGTCCTTAATGGTTTCCCTGGCAATGTCGGATGCAGTAATAGGTAAACTTTCTATGCTCAGGGTATTTGTGGTAGGTGCTGGGTCAGGTTCAGAGTTAGGTAAGGGCGAGCGGCTTAAAGCATCTGCGTGCGAGATTTTCTTACCTGGCTTGTGTAACAGTTCGTAATTGTAGGCTGCCAGGAATTCCGACCATCTTGTCATTCGGGGTGACAAGATGTTGGGCGTGGCTCGGTCTCCCGGGAGGATGCCCAACAGAGGCTTGTGATCCGTCACGATGGTGAACGGGCGGCCGTACAAGTATTCATGAAAACGTTTAACGGCGGCAACTATAGCCAAAGCTTCCTTGTCCAGCTGGCTATAGTTGCGCTCTGGTTTGGTCAGAGTCCTGGAGAAAAAGGCGATGGGTGCTTCTCTCTGGTCTGGGAGGGTGTGGCTGAGGACAGCGCCGACGCCGAAGGGTGATGCGTCGCAAGTGACAGCTAGTGGTAAAGTCTCACTAAATTGCATCAGGACAGCATCGGAGGTGAGGAGGTCTTTGGTCTTTTGAAAAGCGGTTTGTTCTCGCCTCCCCCAAGTCCAGGCTGCCTTCTTGTCTAGGAGTCTATGTAAGGGCTCCGCCGCCGTTGCCTTTTGAGGTAGGAAAACATTATAGAAATTTAGTAATCCTAGGAATGCTTGTAATTCTGTTTTGGATCTTGGGGTGGGGGCTTCCTTGATGGCTTTTATTTTTTTAGTTGTAGGGTGAATGCCCTTTTGGTCTAGGAGATAGCCCAAAAACTCTACTTGCTTTGTACATAGGTTGCATTTCTCTCGCTTAACCTTAAGTCCTGTTTCTTTAAATTTTGTTAAGACTTGTCTGAGTCGCGTCTCTAACTCGGCTTCATTTGGCGCCGCTATTAGTACGTCGTCAAAATAGGGCACCACCCCTTTAATGCCCTGCAACAAACGTTCCATCAGGCTTTGAAAAATGCCTGGTGCCACGCTGACTCCGAATTGGAGTCGGTTACACCTGAAGGCCCCCCGATGGGTCACTATTGTTTGGGCTTTCGCCGTTTTCTCGTCTACCGGCAGCTGCTGATATGCCTGAGCAAGGTCGAGTTTTGCAAAGACTTTGCCCCCTCCTAGCGAGTGTAGTAAATGTTGTACTATAGGGACTGGGTAGGCGCTTTGTTGTAATGCGCCATTTAGGGTGGCCTTATAGTCCCCGCAAATTCTCACTGACCCGTCCGGTTTTACTGGGGTCACTATAGGGGTTTCCCACCTGGCGTGGTCTATCGGTTGTAATACCCCCTGTTTGACGAGTTTGTCAAGCTGCTCGTCAATTTTTGGTTTTAATGCAAACGGTACCCTTCTAGGCTTAAGTCTCTTAGGGGGAACCCTTGGGTCTAAGTCAAATGAGATAAGGGGCCCCTGGTACTTGCCCAAGCCTCCATCGAACACCTCCTGGAACTCCTGGGTTAGCCGCTGTTCCCAAGCTTCGATGGTGACTTGGTTGACACCTGTCAGTGCGATGTTAAGCGGGGCGAACCATTGTAGACCCAGTAGGCTTGGGCGGTCGCGATCGACGATTGTGAGTGGTAGTTGTTCGGTGTGGCCTTTGTAGGTTATGTTGAAACTCTTGGTGCCTACTACCGGGACACGGTTCCCTTGGTAGTCTTTAATGATGATCTTTTGTGTCTGCACGTTTCTCTTTTGTAGAGTGGGCACCAGTCTTTTGATTTCACGCCATGCAATCATGGAAAGGTAGGACCCAGAGTCCACTTCCATCTTGCATGGCTGGCCTTCTATATATACCTCTACATGTATTTTTCTGGCGCCGTCGGAGGTGGCGTGGCCGATGGTCACTGTCTGATGGGTTTCTTCTTTCCGTCGACCGTCGCCGCTTCTTTGAGATCGTTGAGCGCGGTCCCATCGACCGTCTGGCTGTCGTTCTCTGGTTCTGGGCGGGGAGTTTTCTCTCCGTCTGTCGTGCTGCTCCCATTTGGGCGGGCTGCGAGTCTTCTTTTGGCGGCAAACTCGGGCGATGTGACCCCTTCGTTCACAATGCCTACAGATAGAGTCAAAAAATCGGCATTCTGACCTGGGGTGGTCGCCGCCGCACCCGGCGCAACTGGTCCTCGACTTACGGCCTTTTCGACTTCGTTGATCGCCGCGTCCCGTCTGTACTCGGTGAATGTCCTCCTCGTCTTCGGACGTGCTGGAGTTCGACTGGTATTCACCGTAGTGTGCGGTCGCTTCACTTCTTGCGTCGGCCGACCTTGCCGGGTTGTTGTTCCCGCCCTTCGCGTCAGATCTTCGCATGCTGTCTGCCGACGTGCGTGTTGCTTCAGCGGCTGCGGCGGCTGTAAGGGCATCGGCTAGGCTGATGTCGCCCTTGGCCATAAGTCGGCTCTGCAGTGTAGGATCCCATAACCCGAGTACGAAGCGGTCTCTTATGAGACTGTTGAGACCCTCGAACTCACAGAGTCCTCCCAGGCGCCGCAGTTCTGCGACGAAATCGCTCAATTTTTCGTCGGGCTTCTGGTTTCAGCGGTAGAACTCGTTGCGCCGTATTAGGATGGGGACCTCGGGGGCATAATGGCGCCGCAGTATTGGTTCTAGGACGTTCCAGTCCATGGCGGTTGCGTCTGCCGGCTTGGCTAATGCCTTAGCCATCTGGAAGACTTCTGGTCCGCAGTGTGTAAGGAAGACAGCGCGTTTCAGCGGGCCCGGGGCATCCTTCATGCCGGCGCATTCTAGGTACATTCGGAACCGATCCGAATACGATTCCCAATCTTCGGCGGCAGGGTTGAAAGGGGCGGGCGGTGCTATCTTCGCCATTTTAGTGCTGTCGCTGGTTCTTAGGTGGACACGGGGTTCGGTTCAGGGGCGAGATCCCACCCTCGTCGCCAGTGTCGTGTCCGGAAATAAGCGCAGAGTCGGTGACTTCAATTAAAAGCTCTTTATTTGTAACAAGTGAACCGAACCGGCGAAAGGCAAAAAGCCCGCGGCTTTTATACCTTTCGCAAGGCTGCCGCGGCCAACGGCAGCGATTCAAGTCTCCCGCTCTTGGTTTGCACCAATCGCGGGAGACCTAAATCGGCCAATCAGAAATCCCCGTGCCTTGGCCAATCAAGGCTCGGGGATTTCGAGTATACCATTTTCAATACATAACAGTCTATAGTTTCCTGGGTCTGTTTTTTTTTTTTTCCTTTTTTGAAGATGGGAACCACATCAGCTCTTTTCCAGTCCTCTGGTAGTTCCCTGGTGCTCCAGGATTTTTGAAAGATATGGTGTAGTGGTTCTGAGATGACCTCTGCAAGCTCCTTTAAAACTCTGGGGTGTAATCCATCAGGACCCGGTGATTAAACATTCCATCTTTCATTATTCTTATTGGAAAGAACATATTTGAGATAGAAGGTCTATTTCATCCCTCACGATCTTAGTTATTCAACAAGAAACAAGTATGTTCCTAACTGCACATCCCCAACAGCTTCTACTTTATAGTCAGAGCAGAGCATTTTTATAAATTTTACACAGTAAAGGGGCTTTAAATAATGCCTCTATACATTTGGGAATCGGCTCCACTGCACACCTGTATGCTTTAGGAGCTGAGTCCCAGGATTTCTGGCTCTGTTTAATTTATTGGAAATTGTTATTTGTCTGCTATCATGAGCCTTCTTGTGCATGTGAACTCTTCCTGATGAGTGGGAATCTTTCACAATTAAAATGTAGGTAATGGTGGTTGCACATAGAGCTAGGCTGTCTGATCCAGACAATCACATTGACTTAATTCTCCATTTATACCACAAAAAGGGAAGGGGAAAGATTGCTTGCTATTTCACATTTTGACTTGAGCATGCAAAAATAACTCCCAAAGAGAGGTAATTCCTGAAGACAATTTAGAAGCAGGACAAGACAGCAATAAGATATCTATCTGTCACTGCAAATTCAAACACAAGAATTTGTGCAAAAGTGATAAAAAAACAGAAATTAAGGCTTAAGTGTTTCTGAAAGACTTAGAAAAATTATTGAACATAAAGCTTTCCAGTAATTTTTCCCCCCTGGCATACAGCCATGGTGGGTTTTCCTTCTGCTTTTGGAGCTTATTTTAGAAACAGAATTTCCTAGGGATGCAGTTAAAATGTTCTGTGAAGCCAAAGAATCAATGAACTTTGGCAAACCCAGAACAGTAGTAGCATTTCTGAGACTGCTTTTTATAGCACTTTTCCCACATATAATTGTGTCCAGCCATTGTAGTTCCTTAATAGTTTTTGTTAGGCCTGGGTTCCCCAACCAAGGAGACAAGCTAAACAGAATGTGCAGCGTTAGTCAGATAGGGACACAGATAAATGAGTGAGATAAGCTTGTATGTTTGTTAACATACAGTAAAAATAACAGATACACTTGTGCTATCAAAAGATAGTTTATTCCATTTAGAGTTATAGCATAGTCAAAATAACAGTCCATTAGTCATGTATCATTTTAGTCAATCCATTCAAGGATATTAATTTAGCAAAGTCCATGTAGAATATCCAATGTCAGTTCACTTACAATAAATCAGTCCTTTATCTCTCTCCCATTCCAGTAGGGAAAAAACCCAGTCTTTATCCAGTAATTAGGGATCATCAAACCAGAGAGAGCAAGCTGACGTTCCTTGCTTCTTTTATGGTGCTTTCAAAACCACTCCCTTAATTACATTCCTATATTTAAAGTTGCAGACACTTTAACTTATAAACCATGATAACATATTTATTATTTTACCTAAACCACTTAGGGTAAACAATGTTATCCCTAACATTCTCCCCTTTTAGGAAATAATAATAATACTATAACTATTTACATCTTTAAATCATATTTGTTACAACTCTCTATAAACTTAATTACTCCTTGAGCTTTTGTAAATTGGTCTGCAATGTTTTCTTCCGTCATGCAGTCTTCCAATTTAATTAGCCCATTCTTTACAGATTCTCTAACATTTAAGTATCTTAAATCAGTATGCTTTGATCTAGTTTTTACAGCAATACTAGTAGCTAACTTTATGGCTGCCTGGTTGTCCTCGTACACAATAATGGAATCTTTAACACTTATACCCATGTCTAATAATAACTGTTTGTACAAAATTAAGTCAGTGCATAGTAATGACAGACATGAAAATTCCACTTCCATCGTGGACAAGCTAATATGCTGTTGTCTGATTGACCTCCACCCTATTAGTGTCTTACCAAATAATATAGCCATCCCAGATGTTGATTTTCTAGTGTTTATGTCAGTTGCAAAACTTGCATCTGCATAGGCACTAAGACTCAAATCACCCTTTGGTTCTATATACAATGCATGGTTCATTGTTCCTTTAAGATATCTTAAAATTCTTTTTAATGATTGCCAATGACATTGATGTGGATCAGAATTAAAACGTGCCAGCTGATTTACACTATAAGCTATATCTGGCCTTGAACAATTGCTTATATATGATAAGCTGCCAATCAAAGATTGATATATAGACTTATCAAATTTGGGACTTTGATCATCAGTTTGGCAAACCTCCTGACTCATTGGAGTCTTTGCCAGTTTACAAAGTTCCATTTTGTACGTTTTAATTAATTGGCAAATTTTATCTTCTTGAGATATCTTAAATCCATTTTTTGTTTTATTTATTGTCAATCCTAGATACTTTTTAATTTCACCTAAATGCTTTAATTTTATCTTTTTGGCTAATAATGATATAATCTCATTAGCTTCATTATTAGTCTTAGTTATCAAAGCAATATCATCTGTAAATAATAACAATAATGACACCGTTCCATTATTTTCTCTTTTAAACACACATGCATCTGCTAAACCAGATTTAAAACCTATATTGTTTAATTCTTTCACAATATATTGGTTCTACTCAAAACCAGATTGTTTCAACCCATAAAGACTCTTTTTGAGTTTCCAGCAATCATTGCTATTTACTTTATTGTCTTTTATAATAACTGGCTTTTTCAAATATATAGTGTGCTGCAATGGTGCATGCAAATAAGCAGTTTCTACATCTAAATGGTTAATGACATAGTTTTTCTTAGCTGTCCACACTAAAGCCGCTCTCAAAGATGTTGCTTTAAGACTTGGTGTGAAAACTTCATCGTAATCAGATGCAGTTTGATTAAATTCTTAAGCTACCAACCTAGCCTTATGGGTAACAGTCCCATCATTTCCCGTTTTTACTTTAAATATCCATTTGCACCCTATGGATTTTTCTCCTGGAGGTAATTTAGCATCTTCATATACTTTCATTACCTTTAATGAATTTAGTTCTTTTTCCATTGCCTTTTGCCAATTCTCCTGATCCTTAGATCAGGAGAATTTGCCAATTCTCCTGATCCTTAGATACATCCTAAGTTCATCTATACTAGTTGGAACTTTAGTTACTTGGCAAACTATACTTGCTTGATACCTATCAGGTGGTCTAGTTACACGTGTAGTACGTCTAGGTATTATAGGACTTATAGGTGGACTTTCATTTACTAACTCTTCTTGATTATCTAACTCTTCCTGATCAACTGTTTCCTCTTGTTCTGGTCCTATTTGTTCTTCGTGGACTTCTTCTTTAATTGGACTCTTCTTATAACTAGTCTGTTCTTTCTGCCTTTTGTAGGGTTCAATAATTACTTCGTTATTTAAATCTTGCTCTAATCTATTCCATCCTACATGTTCTAGGAATTTAGCACTAACACTGGTGTAAACTCTAGATGTACCTGGTTCCCAGAATCTATAAGATCTATGATTAGATTTATATCCTACCAAAAATAATCTTTTAGCTCTATGTTATCCTTTTTGTCTGAGTTGTGAAGGGATATGCACCCATGCTGGTGCTCCAAATGTGTGCATGTAACTTAAATCAGGTTTTGTACCATGCCACAATGTGAATGGTAATTCACCTGTTGTTGAATTAACAACATTATTTAATATATGATTACCACACATTATTGCTTCTCCCCATAAATTGTCAGGTAATCTTGAATCAGACAACATAGTACATGCCATTGACTGTAGTGTTTGGCCTCGTCTCTCTATAAAGGCATTATGTTGTGGCCTATATGGTGCAGACTTTTTATGTTGAATACCTAACATTCTAAGTCTATTCTGGAATTTATTATTTGTAAATTCCGCACCATTATCTGTTATAAGAGTTACTAATTTCTTTTTAGTTTTTCTTTCAGCAAATTTAATCCAATTAAAGAGATTTTGATACGTTTCAGTTTTGCTCTTCATTAAATAGCAAAACCCATATCTATAATAGTGGTCCATTATACTTAATATGTATCGAGCACCTCCTACACTTGGTTTTTTTTGGACCTATTAAATCAGCAAATACTACTTCTAAAGGCTCTTTGGTGGTAAATCCATAAACTCTATTAGCCGGTATGACCCTGTTTTTGCTTTGATTACACGCAAAGCATTGCAAATACTTATTACAAGGTTTCAAACTTATTCCTTTAGATAATTGAACAGTTTTCTTAAGCATTTTAAAATTTAAATGCCCTAGCCATCGGTGTAACAAGTGAATACATTCATCATGAGGTTTCTTATTATCATAAACTGTATTAGCCACCTCTAAACCATTATCATTTAACACATATAATTCACCTCTTAAAGATGCAGTAATTTTCTTATTATCTTTCTCAATTATGCAGTTATCTCCTTTAAAGGAACTATATATCCTAGTTTAACCAAAATTCTAACTGAAATTAAATTATACCTAAGATGTGGTACATATAACATTTTTACATTCTCTTTTATGAAAGAACAATATGCTATACCTTGACCTTTAGCTTTCAGTTTCCAGCCATTGGCTAACGATATCTGCTTTGTACTCTGGGACATTTTAATAAAATTTTTGTTATCATTTGTTATACAGTGGGATGCTCCACTGTCAACCACCCATAAATTATTTTTTACAGCTCCGTTACTATGCATGGCTAACTCTAAATTTTTATTTATCTTTTGATGACTTTTAGTATTCTGGCCAGCGTTCTGGTGCTTTGCTTTTTTACAAAATCTTGCCAAATGTCCTCTTCCTCCACAATTAAAACACTTTTTAATTGCGTATGCAGAAAGAGATTCATTATCTTCTTTTTGAGGTTGCTCCCTCCTTAACTGATCTCTTTCAAGTCTTCTTCTGGCCTCTTCAATCAATCTGCCAGTTATATCAGTTAAAGTTAAACTTTCTTTAGGCAAAATTTCAAGGGAAGTGACGTAGTTATCATAACTTTCGTTTAGTGATGATAGAATTATGGAAACTTGGTGTAGTTCAGAGAAAATAAGCTCTTTCTCGTGCAGTTCTTGAAAAATGCTTTTTATAGAATTCAAATGACTAAGCATATCACCATTTGTCTGGAGATGCATCCTGAAAAGCTTTCGTGTAAGATTTATGTGAGCACCAACGTTATCTCGGACATAAATCCTCTTCAGCTTCTGCCAACACCCAACAGCCATTTGCTCTCCACAGATATGAACAAGTTGCTGGTCAGACAGTGTTAGTCCTATTATGCAAATAGCTTGTTCATTTTTATGCTTAAATTCTTCTATCTTTAGTCTATCTTCCTCAATCTCTGGATCCCATTCCTCTATGTTTGGTGGATTTTCTATTATGTTCCACAGACCTTCTCTACGTAGAAGTAGACTACATTTCATAGACCATGATACATAGTTTGTTCCATCCAACTTGGATATAAGGGACAAACTTTGTAGATTGACTTGTGCCATGTTTTCTTATATGGATATAAAACTATAATTAATAAAACACACCTGTCTGTTTACTGTAACGTGTAACAACACAAACTTTCACTTTTTACATAAATCTGTTTTATCCTAGTTAAACTGACTTTGCAGCCTCTGGGCCCATAACCAGTGTTAAGCCTGGGTTCCCCAACCAGGGTTAAGGAGACAAGCTAAACAGAATGTGCAGTGTTAGTCAGATAGGCACACAGATAAATGAGTGAGATAAGCTTGTATGTTTGTTAATATGCAGTAAAAATAACAGATATACTTGTGCTATCAAAAGATAGTTTATTCCATTTAGAGTTTATAGCATAGTCAAAATAACAGTCCATTAGTCATGTATCATTTTAGTCAGTCCATTCAAGGATATTAATTTAGCAAAGTCCGTGTAGAATATCCAATGTCAGTTCACTGACAATAAATCAGTCCTTTATCTCTCTCCTGTTCCAGTTGGGAAAAAATGCAGTCTTTATCCAGTAATTAGGGATCATCAAGCCAGAGAGAGCAAGCTGACGTCCCTTGCTTCTTTTATGGTGCTTTTTACAACCACTCCCTTAATTACATTCCTATATTTAAAGTTGCAGACACTTTAACTTATAAACCATGATAACATATTTATTATTTTACCTAAACCAGTTAGGGTAAACAATGTTATCCCTAACAGTTTTTAACAGGAAAAACAAATTATTTCATTATCACTTATATATACCTGGCATTCTGGGTATAACACTGCAGTCTCCAGTGCTAGGAATGCTACACAAAATAACATGTAAACCATGATGTAAAATAACATGTAAACCATGATGTGAATGCTATTACCTATTCAATAAAATCTATGTTTACAGAACCAGTTAACACTGCATGGTCTACTCTGTAGGGCTGTGCATTGTTCAAAAGTGATTCAGAAGTGCTTTGTGTTAGATCTGGGAGCGTGGGCGCAAGGAACGGAGACGAGGCATCGAATAGTGACTCCAACTCTTTATTAGTGACTTCAGAACAGAGCGAAAAGCTAGGGCAGCAGCAGCTCCTTTTATAGAGCTGGCTGCTGTCACAACATCCAATGATTTGAGTTTGCCGTGCTGGAAAGCGTCCAATCAGCGGCGACCCTCTAACAGCCAATCAGATCAGCCGACAGCGACCAATCATGATCCGCTATTAGTGGACCAATCAGAAGTGCAGGTTTACAAGCCTGCTGTGAAAGCAAAACTATTAGAATCGCAAGCTAACGAATTTGCTTAGTTCGTAACACCCCTCCCCCCAGGTTCCATTTCAAGGGTGGGGTAATGTATTCTCGCAGGTAGGCAGGTCGTCTCACCTGTCTACCTGATCTTCGTTGCTCCACCAGTCTTTGCCCGGACTCTGGTTCCGGTGGGCTGTTGGTTGAACTTGGCGGTGATGGTGAGTTGGCTGCTCCAATGGGCGACCCTGTGTTGTCATCTCTACTCCCATTAAGGCTGTCATCTGGATTCTCTGGGGTTGCTGATGCTGCCATACTGCTTCATGGAGAGATGGCCATCTGCCCCGGCTCTTCTTCGGAAGATGAATAATCCAGGTTTGGTTGTGCTGATTGCTGGTTTTCAAGTACTAGGTCGGATACTAGTTTGTTTTCGGCCCCCTCGATTTCCCTTCCCCCCCTGGTTTGGAGTTCAGGGCTTGTGAAGAGGGTAGATGCCAGCCGGGAGCGAAGCTGGTCAATGTGGCGCTTCCACAGTCTCCCATCAGCAGTTTGTAAACGGTAGGAACGGGGACCCGTAAGTTGAGTTATGGTAGCGGGGACCCACAATGGGTCACCGGTAAGGTTTTTTGCAAAAACTGGGTCGCCTACCTTGAATGTGCGATACTTACTACTGGAACCCAGAGGCTTTTCTGGCATGTAGGCAGGGTGTAGACGGTCAACATGTGACCGAAGTTTCTGGCCCATCAGGAGTTCGGCTGGAGTTTTCTGTGTGGTGCTGTTTGGAGTAATATGTTGGAGGAGAAGCATCCTGGTTACCTTGTCGTGGATGTTCCCTTGTTCCATCTTGTGTAAGGTTTTCTTTATGAACTGGACCATTCGTTCAGCCCTACCATTGGCCGCAGGGTAAGCCGGCGATGTTAAAGCGTGGTGTATCCCCGGGTCTGCTAGGTACTGTTCAAATGCCAAGGCGGTGAACTGTGAGCCATTGTCTGAAACCAAGATGTCTGGCAAACTGTGTGTGGCAAATAGTCTGTTTAGTTTTTTAACGACTGCCTCTGTGGTGGTGTTCTTCATTTTGTGGACCTCAAGCCAGTTGGAATAGGCATCCACTGTTATGAGAAATGTATGTCCTTTTGTGGGTCCTGCAAAATCGACCAGGGACCTCGGGGTGCTTCCCATTTGGTTGGTGGGGCTTTCGGTGGGGCTGACCATGTTTCCTGGCACTTGTTGCAGGTGGCTACCCAGGTTTCTATTTGTTTATCTATACTTGGCCACCAAGCGTAACTCCGTGCTAATGCCTTCATCAGCACGATGCCCAGATGTCCATCATGCAATAGTTTTCGGACTTTATGCTGTAGTCTTTCTGGGATGATGACTCTGTCTCCCCATAACACACATCCTTTTTGGGTGAAAAGTTCTGTCTGTCTGTGTTTGAAGGGCTTGAAGGTGTCGAGTTCATTGTCAGGCCAACCTCTTTCTACCCAGCTGAGGACTTGTGCCAAACAAGGGTCTTTCCTTGTTTCGGATGCGATGTCTTGTGCAGTCAATGGTGGTGAAGGGAGTGTCTTGATTTGTAGTAGAGCTAGGGTTGGAGCTGGGTCGTCTAGGACTTCGGGTAGCGGAGAACGGCTCAGGGCGTCAGCGTGGGGAATGGCTTTCCCCGGACGGTGTAGCAGTTGGTAGTCGTATGCAGCTAAAAACTCTGACCAGCATGTCATTCTTGGTGATAGGATATGGGGAGTTGGTTTATCCCCCGCCAAGATGCCCAGTAATGGTTTGTGATCGGTGATTATAGAAAAGAACCTTCCATATATGTACTCATGGAATTGTTTGATCGCAGCCACAATAGCGAGAGCCTCTTTATCTAGTTGGCTATAGTTTCTTTCAGTTTTAGATAAAGTTCTGGAAAAAAAATGCAATGGATGCCTCAGTGCCATTTGGTAGGACGTGGCTCAGGATGGCTCCTATTCCAAATGGTGAGGCGTCACAGGTGACGTTTAAGGGTAAAGTCTCATTATATCGTATCAATACAGGATCAGATGTTAAAAGGTCTTTTACTTGCTGAAAAGCTCGCTCTTCTCGATGTCCCCAGACCCAGGAAGCCTTCTTATCAAGGAGCCTATGTAGCAACAGTCGCCTTCTGGGGTAGGAAGATGTTATAAAAGTTAATAAGTCCCAGGAAGGCTTGAAGATCTGTTTTGTTTCTAGATCTTGGGGCGTTCTTTATTGCAGCCAATTTTTTCTCAGTTGGGTGAATTCCCTGTTTGTCAAGAAGGTAACCAAGGAATTCAACCCTCTCCGTATACAGTTGGCACTTGTCCTTCTTGAACTTCAGGCTAGCGTCTTTAAATTTTTGGAGGACCATTCTTAGCCGCTTTTCTAGTAGACTTCTAGTGGGGGCAGCTATAAGATATCATTGAAATATGGCACGACCCCTTTTATGCCTTGTAGAAATTTCTCCATCAGACTTTGGAAGATGCCAGGTCCTACACTCACTCCGAATTGGAGTCTATTACACTTGAATGCCCCTCTGTGCATAACTATAGTTTGGGCTTCTGTGGTCTCTGCATCTACAGGCAGCTGTTGGTATGCCTGGGCTAGGTCCAATTTTGTGAATATTTTCCCGCCCCCAAGGGAGTGAAGTAGGTGTTGGACCACAGGCACGGGATAAGCGCTCTGCTGAAGCGCGTGATTTAGGGTGGCCTTGTAATCCTCACAAATTCTCAAAAATCCATCAGGCTTTATGAGGGTTACAATTGGGGTCTCCCATCAGGGGTGGTCAATCGGTTCCAACACGCCTTGGGCTATTAATTTGTCTAATTGTTCGTCAATCTTTGGTTTAAGTGCAAAAGGCACTCGACGGGGCTTAAGGCGAATGGGCGCAATATCTGGACAGAGGTTAAACGATATAGGGGATCCCTTGTACTTGCCTAGCTTCCCGGTGAACACTTCCTGGAATTCTTGGATGAGAGCCGCTTCCCACTCATTGCTTTCGGTTTGGTTGATGCCCGCCAGTTCAATTCCTAGCGGCGTGAACCACTGCAAGCCTAATAAGCTGGGTCGATCTTTATCGATGACTGTAAGTGGTAGAGTTGCGGTGTGGTCTTTGAAGGAGACTTGGACGTGGCTGGAACCAGCGACTGGGATCCTATTTCCTTGGTAGTCCTTCAATATGATTCTTTGAGGGCTGAGATCCTGGCGATAGATGTCAGGGATCAGCTGTTTGAGGGTTTTCCAGGAGACCATTGATAGGGATGACCTGGAGTCGACTTCCATAACGCATGGACGCTTCTCAATGGTGACCTTCACTTGGATCTTTCTTGCATCAAGGGATGAAGCGTGGCCGATGGTGATGGTTTGGTGTGCCTCTTCTCGTCTGGTAGAAATGGCTGGTGCTCAATTTCTGTAGTAG
Organism: Hydrophis major; assembly: GCA_033807585.1. Lineage (NCBI taxonomy): Eukaryota > Metazoa > Chordata > Lepidosauria > Squamata > Elapidae > Hydrophis > Hydrophis major. The sequence goes on along the minus strand of CM066330.1, from coordinate 233,768,226 downwards.
TGGTTCCATTGGTTGCTTGGGCGGTCCCGATTTACTGGTGGGGTGCCTGTTGTCTGCCAGAAATTATTTTCTCTTTGGGTTGGGCTGGACCCTCGCTTGCCTCTACAGACTTTTGCAATATGGCCCCTCTTTCCACAGAAACGACAGAGGGTGTCTAGGAATTTGCAGTCTGATCATGGGTGGTTTCCCCCGCATCCAGCACACTGATACGAGAGCTTACGAGCCCGTTGATCTCGCTGATCGTGGTCTGACCTGAGTCTGTTGACCTCCTCTTCCTCACTTTCTGAGGGGGATTCGAGATCTTCATGGTGCGTGGTTGTTGCATGCCTTTTGGAAAGGGGCGTATGGTCACTGGCGAGTTGGTGGCGTGGTACATTCGCTCGGCGCATTCGAGCTGCCAATTTCCTGGTTGCTTCTGCTGCAGTAGCATCGGCGATGACATCTGCAAGGGCAATGTCCCCCTTTGCCATGATTTTGCTCTGGGTTGTGGGGTCTTTTAGACCCAGGACAATTCGATCTCTCATGGCTTCTTCGAGGTTTGCGAAGCTACAGAGTCCCCTCAGGTTTCTGAGGTCCGCGATGAAGTCTCCAACACTTTCACTTTCCTTTTGGTCCCTCTGTGTCTCCTGATGAGTGTTGGCACCGCTGGGGCATAATGGGTCCAGAGGATTGGGACGAGGTTGTCCCAGTCCATGTCTTGACTTCAGCTGGTTTTGCAAGTGCCTTTGCCATTTTAAAAACGGCGGGCCCGCAATGGGTCAGGAACACAGCTCATTTCCTGCCAGGCGTTGCATCCTTCAGGTTGTTTCCAGGAACATCTGAAACCTGTCTCCAGGAACATCTGAAACCTGTCCATATACGAATCCCAGTCTTCGTTAGCCAGGTCAAATAGAGCGGGTGGTATGGCGCCACTGGTCATTCTGCCGCGATTGGTGCACTCTCAACCACGTGCTCTCTTAGCGTTCAGTGAATGTTCATTCAGCTCTCTTGTCTCCGGATCCCATCCTCGTCGCCAGTGTTAGATCTGGGAGCGTGGGTGCAAGGAACGGAGACAAGGCATCGAATAGTGACTCCAACTCTTTATTAGTGACTTCAGAACAGAGCAAAAAGCTAGGGCAGCAGCAGCTCCTTTTATAGAGCTGGCTGCTGTCACAACATCCAATGATTTGAGTTTGCCGCACTGGAAAGCGTCCAATCAGCGGCGACCCTCTAACAGCTAATCAGATCAGCCGACAATGACCAATCACGATCCGCTATTAGTGGACCAATCAGAAGTGCAGGTTTACGAGACTTCTGTGAAAGCAAAACTATTAGAATCGCAAGCTAACAAGTTTGCTTAGTCCATAACACTTTGGACTTTGTGTACATCTGAGAATAACCTTTTTTCAAGCTTCTGCACTCCCACAAAAAAAATTAAGTTCCATTAAGAGTCCTATTTAAATGTAATGAGTGGATTTTTTTAAAATTGGTCACAAGAGACTTGTGAGGAAGCTTAAAAACACAGGACTACTCTAATAAATTGCAGGGAAGTGCTGTGCTCACATTCCTAACAGTGCCAAAATATTTTTCCCCAAACCATTTCCAAAGTGTAAATAATCCTTATCTGTTCCTTGATTAGTAACATTGGATGAGTAATGAGTAACATTGGATGAGTAATGAATATGAATTTTGGCAGTGAAATATTTTGTTACCTTTATACTGAAAAGATTCTAATAAATGTCTCTTAAAATAGAAAAATGCAATTTATTCCCATACTTAATTTTGGAATAAGTCATCAACTTCTGCTCATTAATTCTATGCTGTCATTCTGTTTGCTTAAAGAGATTTCACTAGTCAATCTAGAGGTGATCTTAATTATTCAGTCTCTGCATGCAGGAAATCTCTACCTATGCTGCTCCTCATAATGGATGTTCTACTTTCAAATGAGTTGATTCATTACTAAACAATCCATATGATTACAACATTCTTCATAATGTTTTAGTCACTCATTCCCCCCTTTTTGACTAGCGTAGTTTATCTTTTGGAGGAATCCACTTGTTTCATCATATATGTGACCACCTTATAAATATCTGAAGACAGCTATCCTCCTCTTTATCATGTCTCCAACTTAAACACAGCAAATTTGTCCACTTTTTCTTCATAAGAATAATTCCCCAAACATCTTATCCAGATGCATTCCAGTTTGTCCTTATTCATCTGAGTATTCCCAGTGAGACTGGACTCACTTCTTTAAACTGATTAAATTAGTCCAATCCAACATAGAAATAAGATTTAACTATTGCAAAGTTGGGTTGTAATCATTTCATTATAAATAAAACACATCAGGGCAGGTTGAGGTTTTCTTCCTATATAGTATAGTATAGTAGTAGTAATTTTAATTACTGAACTGACTTATTGTGTGTGAGAGAGAGGGGCGGGAGGGAGGGAGAGATTAAATCAATCTTGGCTCCTGGCAACTTCCTGGACAAGTCCCTGCAGTTTATTTGCCAACATGTTTTGGAAGTGTTTTGCCCTTGCCTTCTTCTTCCTTGGGACAGAGGGACTGGCCCAAGGTGATCCAGTTGTGATGACACAGATACTGGATGAAACCATCGTAGCAACTCATCACTTGGTAGCATTCCCTTCTTGCCTAAAGCACATGTTTATATTTCATTAGGTCCAAGATTAAATTGCCCTTGGTGCTGTCTCAGCTTGATTGTTTTCTTGCAGACATTTCATTACCCAAACAAATAGCAAACAAACAAATATCACCTGATATTACCTAGTTTGGCTAATGAAAAGCCTGCAAGGAAACAACCAAGCTCAGAGACCCCAAGGGCCCCTCATTTCAACCCTGAGTTACAAATATTCTCCTTTATTGGTACCAAATAGCCTAGAACTGGGAAATTTATAAAAGGAGAGGGAGAGAGAGAGAGAGAGAGACCAACCCCTCAGTTCAGAGACTAACATCTTGGGTAGTTCCAAATAGATTTTTTTTTCTTGAAGGCAAAACTCCAAAAGCTACTTTAAGTGATAGCCTGAGCTATCAAGCAGTGAAATTATTTGAAGCAGTGTTTTAATGCAGATGTCTCTCTTCTGTCACATTTACTGGAGACATTCTCAACTTTCTATAAATGACATTTCTCGACTGTCTGTCCAGATTAGCAACAAGCAATGGAGCAAGAGCTGCTGAAACAGGGAAGATATTGTGCACCCTTGGCTTCATCAGCTGCAAAATTATCCAGAGGATAACTTAAACAAGCCAGAGACAAATATGTCTTTAAAGCAACAGTTTCCCTGCCTGCCACACATGTTCATACTGCTTTTCTTTCTTCTAAACAGCCCTCCCCCTTTCTCATTTTGCCATGTTCAGTTTTCAAAGCCTTAAAAGCATTTGTGACCTCCCTGAAAAAAAAGAAAATTATATGAATTTGCCAGAAATGCAAAGCGATTCTTGCCAATGGCACTTTCCCCCTCCAAGTCCATAATTTCTGATAGTATTTTGAAATTAGTAAATATTTTCCTTAACTGCAGTGAATGCATAAAAGAAGATAGAGATCCTTGCTCCTAATCTCAATGAAATAACTTGCAGATTTGATTCCAGCCAACATATAAATAGCACATGCCTAAGCAATCTCTATAGCTGCAAATCATGCAAAAGGCATGGTCCTCAGCTAATATATACAGAACTCACAGAAATAGTATACTATAAACATTTTGAATTATATAGATCTTCCTGTAAGCTAAATGATTGCATTGCAAGGGTGTTCAGATGTATTTATCAAATGCATTTTAGTCCTTTGCATTTTGCTTAACGTTATCCAGAAATCTTGGCTCAAAATTCAGTTTTGTTTGCATTGATTTTTTTATGCATAAAATGTGGCCCAGCTGAGAGAAAGTGAAGAAACTGCCAGGAGCAAAGAGGTTGATTGCTTTTGTCTGTGTAACTGTGTGCATAATAAAATTAAGAGATGCCTACATTCCTTTGCTGACTAGATTGAGGGGAATTTTCCCCTAGGATAGGAGGATCATGCTTTCCATGTCTAGTTAAAAGTCACTTTTTTTTTCAGATGAAGCCCATAGTAATGAATCTTTCAACAGGGCAGGGCAGAGTTTTAGTTCTTATAGTGAAGGCTTGCAAATTCTTTTCAAGATACAAACATTTGTGGCAGAACAAAAAAAAGTCACCCACCTTTTGTTAAAGAGATTTGCAAACAATCAGATAATTACAAATGTCTATTTATTCATCAGTCAGGCACAGGAGTCTCACACCCAAAGATCACAAGTGTTGCACAATGACCAGTTCAGTAGTGCAAGGGTGACAACATTAAGGCTTTTCATAAGTAGCTGTAGAGGCCTCTAACTAGTATGTCCAAAGAGAAGAAAGCAAAGAATCAAGGAATGCCATTAACAAAACAGATTTGTTTTTCATCATATTACTTTGATCAAGCTACACTGATGACTAGGCCATGACACAGCTGCTGTAGGTATTGTTATGTTTTGAGCCTGGGCGAGAAAGAATGGAGACAAGCCTCTGGACGGTGAACTTCAGCTCTTTATTTACATTGTGACTTCCTCAATTCAATAGCAGTTAAAACCCGCCTTATATAGGCAAACCCTGTAACTTTTAACCAATAACGAGGTAGGAGTGCTAGCTCTTGTAACCAATAGGAACTCTCTGTTAAGGGCCAATCGGATTCCCCAGAACGGGCCAATCCGGTCCGGCCACTTAACAGCCAATCAGAAGTGCAGGGCCAAAACCCTGCACTTACTCCAAGCTCACACTTTATTAATCTTATTGCATACAAAACACCCCTTCCCCCTGGCTTCTTATTTGCAAGGCGCAGTTACATAGTCCCTTAGGTAGGATGGTTGTCTTTTTAGTCTCTTTGATTTCCGTTGTATCGGCTGGCTGCAATCACACTGAGGTAGATCGTTGTTTGGCAGTGGGGCTGTTTCTGGTTCAGAGTTCACTTCTACGTCATTGCCTACATTCTCTGCAATTCCCTGAGGTGCAACCGTTTCTCCCCCCGGTTCCGCTTCCTGAGTTTCTATCAGACCGTCGTTTCCTTCGCACAGGTTTTCTAGGAATTCATCTTCTTCCGTACCTCCCCCCCCTCAGTTTGGTCATAGGGGGTTTCCAGACTGGCTGCTGGAAGCCGCGATCGTAATTGATCGATATGACGTTTCCAAAGTTTATCGTCAAGGCATTGTACAAGGTAGGATCTGGGGCCGGTTACACGTACTACTGTCGCTTCTACCCACAACAGGTCACCCGATAGGTTTTTAGCATATACCAAGTCTCCTACCTGGAAGGTGCGACAGCGGCCGCTGGATCCTAGTGGTTTCTCTGGTTCAGAAACTGGGTGCAACCGGTCGAGGTGGGAGTGGAGCTTCCGTCCCATTAGCAGTTCAGCAGGAGTTTTGTTGGTGACGCTATGTGAGGTGTTGTATTGCAAGAAGAGGATTTGATTGACCTTGTCGTCAATGTTGTCGTAGTCTACCTTCTGCAAGGTTTTCTTCACAAATTGGACCATGCATTCTGTTTTGCCATTGGTCGCAGGGTGTGTAGGTGAGGTGAGAGCATGGCGGATGCCGCGGTCAAGCGAGGTACTGCTCAAATGCTAGTGCGGTAAATTGAGGGCCGTTATCGGATACCAGGACGTCTGGTAATCCATGGGTTGCAAAGAGTCTGTTTAAGATTTTGATAACTGCCTCAGAGGTCGTAGTCGTCATGCGATGGATTTCGAGCCAATTCGAGTAGGTGTTGATGATAAGCAGGAAGGTGTGGCCTTTGGTTGGCCCCGCGAAGTCCAGGTGAATTCGGGACCAGGGTCCACATGGTGTCTCCCATTCAGTAGGCATGGCTTTTGGTGGGGCGTTGCTGACTTTTTGGCATTTGGGACAAGCTTTAACCCACTGTTCGATTTGCTTGTCAATGCCCGGCCACTATGCGTAGCTTCGCGCAAGGGCTTTCATTCGCACAATGCTGGGGTGGCCATCGTGCAAGGTTCTCAGCAGTGCTTTCTGGAGTCGTTCTGAGATAACGACTCTATCGTCCCAGATGACACAGCCTTTCTGGGAGAAGAGCTCGGTTTGTCGAGTCTTGAATGGTGTGAAGTCATCTGATAGCTGGTCCAATGGCCATCTGCGTTCTACCCAGCTTAGGACTCGTGCTAGGGTGTGGTTGCGTGTGGTTTCTCTCGCGATATCTCGGGCGGTGAGTGGCGGCGAGTTGAGTGCCTCGATTTGCAACATGGTTACAATTGGTGCAGGATCGTCGAGAGTCTCTGGAAGCGGTGCTCGGCTCAATGCGTCGGTGTGGGGAATGGCCTTCCCCGGGCGGTACTGCAGTCGATAGTTATAAGCAGCTAAGAATTCTGACCATCAGGTCATCCTAGGGGATAATATGTAGGGAGTCGGCTTATCTCCGGCTATTATCCCCAATAATGGTTTGTGGTCAGTCACAAGAGTAAAAGCCCGGCCATACACATATTCGTGGAATCTTTTCACAGCTGAGACAATTGTGAGAGCTTCTTTATCGATTTGTCCATAGTTTCGCTCTGTTTTTGAAAGAGTCTTTGAAAAATATGCAACAGGGGCTTCGTTCCCATTAGGCAGTACATGGCTCAAAATGGCGCCTACCCCGAAAGGCGATGCATCACAGGTTATAACTAACGGCAAGATCTCGTTATACTGCATGAGTACAGAGTCAGAAGTGAGCAGTCTTTTAACATTTCGGAATGCCTGTTCTTCACGGTAACCCCATAGCCAATTTGCTTTTTTATCTAATAACTGGTGTAATGGTTCAGCGACCGTTGCTTTGTGCGGCAAAAATACATTATAAAAATTGATGAGGCCTAGGAACGCCTGGAGATCGGCCTTGTTTCGTGGCCTGGGAATGTTTTTTATCGCTTTTAGTTTACTTTCAGTAGCGTGAATGCCCTGGCTATCAATCAGGTATCCTAAAAACTCAACACTGTCAGTACACAATTTACATTTGTTTTTTTTAACTTTAAGACAGGCCTCTTGGAATTTTTTTAGGACTAATTTTAACCGGTCCTGTAAGATTTTTTTTGTAGGGGCTGCAATTAATACATCGTCAAAATAGGGGACCATGCCCTTAATTCCTTGCAATAACCTTTCCATAAGGCTCTGAAAAACCCCCGGGGCTACACTAACTCCGAATTGAAGCTGGGTACATTTAAAGGCACCTTGGTGCATTACAATAGTTTGGGCCTGTGCCGTTTTTTCATCTACTGGTAATTGCTGATATGCCTGAGCTAAATCTAATTTAGCGAAGACTTTCCCGCCCCCCAAAGTGGCCCGGTAGTCCCCACAAATTCGGATTGACCCGTCTGGCTTAATGGGTGTTACAATAGGGGTTTCCCAAGGGGAGTGATCGATGGGCTCTAACACCCCCTGAACTATCAGTTTGTCGAGTTGTTCATCGATTTTCGATTTTAAGGCAAACGGAACTCGACGGGGCTTTAGGCGAATGGGAGCTATTTTTGGATCTAGACTGAATGAAATCGGGGTCCCCTTGTACTCGCCTAAGCTGTCCGCGAAGACGACCCTGAACTCAGAGATAAGGTCTTCCTCCCAGTCACCACCACTGACTTGGTTTATGCCGGCCACTTCAATGCCGAGTGGCGCGAACCATTGGAGGCCTAGTAGGCTAGGCCTATCTCTATCGATGATCGTTAGAGGTAAGTACGCTGTATGCTTCTTGAAGGAGACTCGGACTCGGCAGGAACCGACAACGGGGATTCGATTCCCTTGGTAGTCCTTGAGGATGAAGCGTTGGGAGCGGAGAACTTGGCGTTGAATTGGGATGAGTTGCTTGAGTGTCTTCCAGGACACCATCGAGAGGGACGATCCCAAGTTGACCTCCATGTGGCAAGGCTGGTTCTCGATGGCTACCGTGACTCGGATTTTCTTAGTGTCCAAGGCTGAGGCATCACTGATAGTGATAGTATGGTGAGCCTCTTCTCTCTGCAAAGCTCGATTTCTGTAAGAGTGGTTTACTGGCTCTCGCCGTACAGGACGGTTTCCTGTCAATTGGCAATAGTTAGCCCCTTTTGAGGCCTGGCTGAGTCCTGGCAAGCTGCAGCAGACCCGTCCAATGTGGCCTTGTTTCCCGCACTCATGGCAGAGTGCGTCGCGGAATTTGCATTCGGACCTGGCATGGTTGGCTCCACAGCCAGCGCAAGGGCGTAAGGGCTTCGGGTGATGGTCCCGGTCGGACCGCAGTTTATGGACCCCTTCTTCGTCGCTGTCTGACGACGAAGAGAGGTCCTCGTGGTGCATTGTCGCAAGCTGCCCTTCTGAACTAGGTGAGACATCGCTGGCCGGTGGTGGTACTGTAGCGCGGTTTCGGCGTAGTTGTGCAGCTGACTTCCTGGTTGCTTCTGCTGCTGTAGCATTGGCGATGGCATCGGCAAGGCTGATGTCGCCTTTTGCCATCAGCTTGCTTTGGACGCCTGGTGCATCTAATCCCAGAACTATGCGATCTCTTAGTGCTTCTTCTAGATCGGTGAATACGCAGAGGCCTCCCAAATTTCGGAGGTATGCTATGAAGTCGGCCACGCTTTGTCCCTTTCGCTGGCTCCTCTGATAAAACTCATGGCATCTCACAAGCGTAGGCACGGTCGGGGCGTAGTGATCTCGTAGGAGAGGTTCGAGGTCGTCCCAATCCATGGCCTTCACTTCTCGGGGTTTGGCTAGTGCTTTAGCCATCTTAAATACGGTTGGACCACAATGCGTTAGGAACACCGCCCGTTTCTTTCCTGGTGTGGCATCCTTTAAGTTGTTAGTTTCTAAGAACATTTGGAAGTGATCCATGTAGGACTCCCAGTCCTCCTGTACTGGATCGAACGGAGCGGGTGGTACGATGCCGCCGGACATGGTTCCGTTGATAGCGTTGCCTGTCACGTGCTCGGTGTTCTTCGAAGTTTCATTGGTTTAGGTATCTCCACATCCCACCTTCGTCGCCAGTGTTATGTTTGAGCATGGGCGAGAAAGAATGGAGACAAGCCTCTGAACAGTGAACTTCAGCTCTTTATTTACATTGTGACTTCCTCAATTCAATAGCAGTTAAAACCCGCCTTATATAGGCAAACCCTGTAACTTTTAACCAATAACGAGGTAGGAGCGCTAGCTCTTGTAACCAATAGGAACTCTCTGTTAAGGGCCAATCGGATTCCCCGGAACGGGCCAATCCGGTCCGGCCGCTTAACAGCCAATCAGAAGTGCAGGGCCAGAACCCTGCACTTACTCCAAGCTCACACTTTATTAATCTTTATGCATACACAACAGGTATGGTGGATAACAGTTGCATAGGGTCCATTGTCTCTGCAGAAGAGACTTTTCCTATGATGTGCAAATCCTCTTAGTGCAGAATTGGGCTTGGGCTATTACCCTGAAGTGGGCTTGAAAATCCTGCTACTGCTGCCCCCCTCCAATCAAGGCCTCCCCTTTGTCTTGTTAATAGCAAGGAAGGACTACTGTGGTGATGGTGGGAGGGGGCAGTAACTACTTGGTCTGTTTCTTTACCCATGATGGTGTCTTGATAAGAATTAGCGGTGCTTTGTTCAAATCTGGAGTCATTTGACATGGATATCTGCAATGAATCCAATAAAATCTTATACATCTCTGACAGTCACCAGACAGTCAGCTATGGCTCTCATGGACCATCTGCATGTCTGGTTTAACTATAAGAAGAGTGACAGAACCATAGACATGGTCATTAAGCACACCTACATTGAAGAAAGCTTTATGTAGGTCAGGGAATAGCACAGAAGCCCATCTTGTCTATTGTTTTATGAATGTTTCCTTCTGATTGCATTCTTTAGATGAAGCTACATTCCTCATTTTGCAGTTTAAGCTCCCAATGTACAGATGCTCTGACTGATAATATTTCATACAAAACACAAATGTTCTCATTTTAATGAATGTAAATATGGGTGCCTAAAGTGAGATTTTAGTCCTGGTATTCAGAGACAGACAATTGTCTATCCATTGGACTAAGTTATAGTCCAATGAAATAATCAAAACGTTTATCATTTTCATTTCAATTTTTGATTATTTGCAGCTATATTTGGAAGAAGTTTCTTGAACATTGAATATGCAATCAACCAATAGCCCTATAAACTTTGTGAATACAGTGCATGTTAAATATGCAGCTGAAACCAATGTTTGCTCTAAAACAAGCTATCTAAGAATGTTGATACCACTGAGAACAGAGTTCTTTCTTGTCCAAATTTTTTCCTCTGTTACCATAATTTATACTATTGCAGTGATATTTATGGCCAATTTGAAGCAAACTCTATATTTGGCATATTCCTTAATCAGGAAATTCCTTGAGAATTGGGAGCTTCTCCAAAGCTCAACCAAAGTTATTCTTTACCCAGTGGTATGCATGTTTCACTATAGAGATGATCTATTTCTTGACAGAAAAAAAATGGATTTTTTTTAACCAAAAAAACACAAAAAAACCAGCCAAGAGCAGATGTGCTACCTATGGAAAAAGCTGCTTTCACAGGAGAATCAGTTCATTTATCAGTTATCTCTTGGGGACACATTGGGAAAGAAATTAATTCCACAGCCACAAAGAACAGGGCTGAATTGCTTGGAGAATATTTTGAAGGACCAAAGGAAATACCTAAGTTAAAATTTAATTTTAGTTGTTTTCCTTCATTACAGTTACCAAATGCTTTTCTTCCACATAAGCTTTCTATAGAACCACTGTTCACCTCTTCTGCTTGGGCTGTTCATGCTTAAGCCACCCACTAAAAATACTCTGTCCTTTCTGTTTGCAGAGCAATATTCCTCTCTTTACCAATATTTATGCCCATAATAATAAACATTTATTACAGATTGTTATCTCAACAATTTGTTGCACTCAAATCACTTATGCTTGTTCAAATGGGCTCATCCTCACTTCCTCCTAATCATGGTACAAACATTCTCATGAAATTGTTTGTTTATTCTGTATCCTCATGACAGTGTCTTTGTCTCGTCTCCAGCCTTTACATGAAGTGACTTAAAGTTGCCTTTAATAATTTCAATTTTAGAGTAGCATTTTCTCTCTTCACCAATATAGGAGATATTCTAGGTTGTTTCTTTGAAAGTGGGTCAGTGATGAAATACATTCAGCACTAATGGGCCACTGTAGGCTGTTGCAGAGGCCCTCTTCCTCTCATTAGGTGGGCAATTGTCCTCCATGGCCCTTTGGCTTAGTCTGCAGGAGAAACCAGACCCCTCTACAATACCTGGATAAAGGTTGCTGGTGTGAGCCATGTTTATGAAGGTTTGATGCTTTTCTGAAAGAGCACCAGACCTATTTTTTTAAAAAAAACAAACAAACAAACAAAAACCACCAAAAACCATTCTTATACAGAGCACTAGATTAGTATTTAAAAACAAAACTACCACTTTTTAAATGAGGAAAAACAGCAAGATTTTGACATTGCTGTTTCTGTCACTAGTAGGCACTTTATTTATTACTACTGCTATTGTTGAAACAGTTTCATAGGGCCATACATAACCTTCTGATCTTGCCAACTATGGCCACTTATTATTCCTTTCCAGCACTTCATCAGTACTTCTTTGTCCCCTAAAGACAGAGCTCCCAGATTAAGCACTCCGTGCTTTATCCATGCCATTCCACAGGCTAATATTTGCTTGTCATACCAGTTCTGGATAACTCGTCTTAAGTATTTTTTCAGAAGACTCCTGATGTACAAAAATAACCCAATTAACAGGCATGGGTGGTGGTCAGAGATGGGACTCAAAAATCTCAACAACTGGTTCACTGCCTGGTTGCTAGGTGAGCATGGCCATGGTGAGCGTGGCCTACCGGAACTTCCAGGAGGACCATTTTTCACCTTCCCCAGGGTCTAGAGGTTTTCCTCAGGCCTCTGGGAAAACAGCCTTCCTGGGCTCCAGAAGGCCTCCGGAAGCCAGAAATAGGCCCATTTCTGGACTTCCGGAACTTCCGGTTTGGCCCGTTTTTCACTCTCCCAGAGCCTCTGAGCAGACCCTGCATTTACTTGCATCCAAAACAGGCTGTGTGGAGACTCCTAGGAGGGGAGGGGAGGGGAGGGGTAGAGCCAGCCAGTCAGTTCAATTACCAGTTTGGTGACCCAGATGTAAATTGAACATCCAATTTGTCCGAACCAGTAGAATCCCACCCCTTGTGGTGGTGTTTCACACTGCTGGCTTTTTAGGCACTGAGAAGAAAATGAATCAGCCATCCTTAATCCCTTCTACATTTGCTCATCCACATCCCATATATGTGAAGAAGAGCAACTTGTAGTTGTTTTTCCTGCTGGCAGTTGACACTAGGTGAGAGACAGCACATGATGCCATAGGAATTCCCCAATTTCATTCTCTAGCTTGTCTCACATTAAAGCAGTAAAGATAGTATAATTTGCAAGTCTTATGGGTGAAGCAAAAGGGAGATCAATAATGAGGACATATTTGATGCCAACATACATTTGTGCCAATTTATAGACTAGATAACAGCAATTTAACATGTCTGTCTAGTTGTAAACAGAATGTGTTTAACTGTAACTGTTAAGTACTTGGACATGGGTCAGAGTAAATGGAGACAGCCTCTGAATGTGAACTTTCAGCTCTTTATTGCATAGTGACTTCTCAAAATAATAACAGTGAACTCTGCCTTATATAGGCAACCCTTGTGAGAATTGTCCAATAGCGAGCTATGAACACTAGCTCTTTTAACCAGTAAGAATCCTCTGTTAAGGGCCAATCGGATTCCTCAGAACTAACCAATCCGATCTGGCCGCCTAACAGCCAATCAGAAGTGCAGGGCCAGAACTCTGCACTTAACCTCAAGCTCATACTTTATTAACTATGGTACGTACACAACACCCCTTCCCCCTGGCTTCTTGATTACGGTGTAGTTATATAGTCCTTTAAATAGGACGGTTGTCTTTGAAGTCTTTCGGATTTTCGTTGGACTGGTTGATTGCAATCCTGTTGAGGTAGATTGTTGTTTGGCAGTGGATCTGCTTCTTGCTCAGGTGCAATTTCTTGCGGTGCAAACAATTCTCCTTCCTGCTCCATTTCCTGAGTCTCACTTAACTCGTTGCTCCCTTCGAGCAGGTTCCCTGGAATGTCATCTTCTTCTGTACCTCCCCCCCCCTCGGTTTAGTCATGGGGGAATTGTTGACTGGCCGTTGTGAGTCGTGACCGTTATTGGTCGATGTGCCATTTCCACAGTCTATTGTCACAGCATTTCACTACGTAGGATTTGGGGCCGGTCACTCGTACTACCGTTGCCTCTATCTATAACGGATCGCCTGATAAGTTTTCTGCGTAAACGTGGTCTCCTACCTGGAAGGTGCGATAGCGGCCACTGGATCCTATTGGCTTTTCCGGTTCGTAAGCAGGGTGCAACTGGTTGAGGTGGGAACGGAGGCTTCGTCCCATCAGTAGTTCTGCGGGAGTTGTGCCGGTAACGCTATGTGGAGTTATGTGTTGCAAAAAGAGAATTTGGTTGACCTTGTCATCGATATTGTCATAGTCCATTTTTTGCAAAGTCTTTTTAACAAATTGGACCATGCGTTCCACTCGGCCATTGGTCGCAGGGTGCGCAGGCGAGGTGAGCGCATGGCGGATGCTGCGGTCAGCGAGGTATTGCTCGAACATTAGTGTCGTAAACTGTGGCCCGTTATCGGACACCAGGACGTCAGGGAATCCGTGGGTTGCAAAGAGTCTATTTAGGATCTTGATCACTGTCTCGGAAGTTGTAGCCGTCATACGATGAATTTCTAACCAATTGGAGTATGCGTCGACTGTCAGCAGGAAGGTATATCCTTTGGTTGGCTCCGTGAAATCCAGGTGGATTCTGGACCAGGGTCCACGTGGTGTCTCCCATTCAGAAGGCATGGCTTTTGGTGGGGCGTTGCTGGCTTGTTGGCAATTGGTACACGCTTTGACCCACTGCTTGATCTGCCGGTCCATGCCTGGCCACCATGCGTAGCTTCGTGCAAGCACTTTCATCCGCATGATGCCGGGGTGGCCCTCGTGCAGGATTTGTAGCAGCGTCTTTCAGAGTCGTTCTGGGATAATGACTCTATCGCCCCAGATGACACAGACTTTTTGGGAAAAAAGTTCAGTCTGTCGCGATTTGAATGGCGCGAAGTCATCTGGTATTTGGTCCAATGGCCATCCACGTTCTACCCAGCCTAGGATATGAGCTAGGGTGTGGTCTCATTTGGTTTCTCTCGCGATGTCTCGGGTGGTCATAGGCGGCGAGTTGAGTGTTTCGATCTGCAACGTGGTTGCTGTTGGTGCCGGATCGTCAAGAGTCTCTGGAAGCGGTGCTCGGCTTAATGCGTCGGCATGGGGAATGGCTTTCCCCGGGCGATATTTCAGGCGATAATTATAACCAGCTAGGAATTCTGACCATCGGGTCATTCTAGGGGATAATACGTAGGGGGTTGGCTTGTTCCCAGCTATTATCTCTAGCAACGGTTTGTAGTCAGTTATAATGGTAAATGTCCTTCCATACACATATTAATGAAATTTCGTTATAGCTGAAACGATTGCGAGAGCTTCTTTATCAATTTGTCCATAGTTCCGCTCTGCTTGTGAAAGAGTCTTCGAAAAGTAAGCAACAGGGGCTTCGTTCCCATTAGGCAGTATATGACTCAAAATGGCGCCCACCCCGAAGGGCGATGCATCGCAGGTTATAACTAATGGTAAAGTCTCGTTATACTGCATAAGTACAGAGTCAGATGTGAGCAGTTTTTTAACATTCCAGAACGCTTGTTCTTCCCGGTAACCCCATACCCATAATGCTTTTTTATCTAATAACCGGTGTAACGGTTCAGCAACAGTCGCCTTGTGCGATAAAAATACATTATAGAAATTAATGAGGCCTAAGAACGCCTGGAGATCGGCCTTGTTTCGTGGCCTGGGAGTGTTTTTTATAGCCTTTAATTTCCTTTCGGTAGGATGAATGCCCTGGCTATCAATCCGATATCCTAGAAACTCAACACTGTCAGTATATAAGTGACATTTATTTTTTTTCACCTTAAGTCCTGCCTCTTGGAATTTTTTAAGAACACATTTCAAACGATCCTGCAAGATTTTTTTGGTAGGGGCTGCGATTAATACGTCATCGAAATACGAAACCACGCCCTTGATTCCCTGTAACAACCTTTCCATGAGGCTTTGGAATATCCCCGGGGCTACACTAACCCCAAATTGCAATCGGGTACATTTAAAGGCACCTCTGTGCGTTACAATTGTTTGGGCTTGGGCCGTCTTTTCATCCACTGGTAGTTGTTGATAAGCTTGAGCTAAATCTAATTTAGCAAAAACCTTTCCTCCCCCCAAGGAATGAAGGAGGTGCTGCACCACCGGAACTGGATACGCATTCTGCTGTAGGGCGTGGTTTAAAGTGGCCCGGTAGTCCCCACAAATTCGGATTGGCTTAATGGGTGCTACAATAGGGGTTTCCCATGCAGAGTGATCGATGGGCTTCAACACCCCTTGAGCAATTAGCTTATCGAGTTGTTCGTCGATCTTTGCTTTAAGAGCGAATGGAACTCGACGGGGCTTCAAGAGAATAGGGGCTACTTTTTGATCTAGACTAAATGAGATTGGGGTCCCCTTATACTCACCTAAACGATCCGCGAAGATGTTGCTGAACTCAGAAATAAGGTCTTCCTCCCACCACAACCACCGACTCGGTTCACACCGGCCACTTCGATGCCAAGTGGCGCGAACCATTGGAGGCCTAATAGACTAGGCCTATCTCTATCGATGATCGTTAGAGGTAAGTACGCTGTATACTTTTTGAAGGAGACTCAGACTCGGCAGGACCCGACAACGGGGATTCGATTTCCTTGGTAGTCCTTGAGGATGAGGTGTTGAAATTGGAGGTCTTGGCGTTGGATTGTGGGGATGAGTTGTTTGAGTGTCTTCCAAGACACCATCGAGAGGGACGATCCCGAGTCGACCTCCATGTGGCAAGGCTGGTTCTCGATGGCTACCGTGACTCGAATTTTCTTAGTGTCCAAAACTGAGGCATGACCTATAGTGATAGTATGGTGAGCCTCTTCTTTTTGCAAAGCTCGATTTCTGCAGGAGTGGTTTACTGGCTCTCACCTTACAGGACGGTTTCCTGTTGATTGGCGATAGTTGGCCCCTTTTGAGGCCTGGCTGGGTCCTGGTAAGCTGCGGCAGACCCGGCTGATGTGGCCTCATTTCCCACACTCATGACAGAGTGCGTTGCGGAATTTGCATTCAGCCCTGGCATGGTTTGCTCCACAGCCAGTGCAAGGGCGTAAGGGCTTAGGGC
This sequence comes from Hydrophis major, assembly GCA_033807585.1. NCBI lineage: Eukaryota > Metazoa > Chordata > Lepidosauria > Squamata > Elapidae > Hydrophis > Hydrophis major. The sequence goes on along the minus strand of CM066330.1, from coordinate 233,751,908 downwards.
GAGGGTACCGGTCGGACCGCAGTCGATGGACCTCTTCTTCGTCGCTGTCTGACGACGAAGAGAGGTCCTCGTGGTGTGTTGTTGAGAGCTGCCCTTCTGAGTTGGGTAAGATTTCGCCGGTTGGTGGTGTTGCTGGAGTGCGGCTTCGCCGTAATTATGCAGCCGACTTTTTGGTCGCCTCCGCAGCCGTGGCTTCAGCGATGGCATCAGCAAAGCTGATGTCGCCTTTCGCCATCAGCTTGCTTTGCGCGCCTAGCGCATCTAATCCCAGAATTACTCGATCTCCTAGTGCTTCTTCTAAATCAGCAAACCCTAAATTTCAGAGGTCCACCACGAAATCGGCCACGCTCTCTCCCTTTCGTTGGTTTCTCTGATAAAACTCGTGGCGTCTCACGAGTGTAGGCACGGTTGGCACGAAATGGTCTCTCAGGATGGGTTCGAGGTTGTCCCAGCTCATGGCTTTTACTTCTCGAGGTTTGGCGAGTGCTTTAGCCATCTTAAATACAGCTGGGCCGCAATGCGTCAGGAACAGTGCCCGCTTCTTTGCTGGTGTGGCGTCCTTCAAGTTATTCGTCTTGAGAAACATTTGGAAGCGATCCATGTAGGATTCCCAATCCTCTTGGTTTGGATCGAACGGAGCGGGTGGTATGATGCCGCCGGACATGGTTCCGTTGTTGGCGTCGTCTTATCACATGCTCAGTATTGCTTCCTGGCTTCTTAGGTTCGGATGTCTCCACATCCCATCCTCGTCGCCAGTGTTAAGTACTTGGACATGGGTCAGAGTAAATGGAGACAGCCTCTGAATGTGAACTTTCAGCTCTTTATTGCATAGTGACTTCTCAAAAACAACAACAGTGAACTCTGCCTTATATAGGCAACCCTTGTAAGAATTGTCCAATAGCGAGCTATGAATGCTAGCTCTTTTAACCAATAATAATCCTCTGTTAAGGGCCAATCAGATTCCTAAGAACTAACCAATCCGATCTGGCCGCCTAACAGCCAATCAGAAGTGCAGGGCCAGAACCCTGCACTTTACCTCAAGCTTATACTTTATTAACTATGGTACATACACAACAGTAACCTTTGTCCTTAATTCCAGAAGCAAGCAAGCAGTTGATTTGATTTGAAACTTGCTTTAAGACAGGATAATTTTTCACTGATTACTTTATTTTTTCTATCTGCCTGGTAAAGTCACTGTGGAAAACATGGGGCACAGAATATTGGTGCCACTTTATATAATTTATTTATATGTATTTAATTATTTAACTTTGTATGCAGGCAGCTCAAATCTCAACAACTCTGAAAGCAGTTCAGAGAGGAAGGAAGGAAGGAAGGAAGGAAGGAAGGAAGGAAGGAAGGAAGGAAGGAAGGAAGGAAGGAAGGAAGGAAGGAAGATACAATCTAAGACTGTCAGGTCTTCAACCCCCTTCAAAACACAAGAGGAGGGTGCACTATTTGGATATGTGGGGGAACATCATTCCAATGTCAACAATGCTTCAAATTCCAGTGCTACAGAGAAGGTGGGCTTCTGGAGTCCCTATATATGGCATTGTTTAAGCAAAGGAATCCAGAATGCTCCAGCCCTACCTGGTGAACTACCAGATAAATTGACTAGATCAAAACTATGGATGATGACAGTCCTTCAGATAACCAGTCCTATGCCATAAAAGGCTTTATAAATAACAACCAGCACCTTGAATTGCACCCAGAAGCAAATTGGTAATCAATAAAGCTCAAAAAGCAAGCCCCTCATTGCCACACTAAAATTACTTAGATTTTTGAGGAAGTTGGGTATAGGAGGAAAAACAGAGAGTAAGATTTTCCCCATCTAGAATTTCTTCCCCCCTTGAAAGATTTTTATTTTGGTTACACAGTTGAATTTTTATTTTTTGCTATATTGACACAATCTGTGAATAGAGATTGTGGCATAAGAAGAATGGAGAGGTATATTTGAACAGCAAGGTGCTGAGAGGAGCTTCATCTATTTAAGTGGTATGGAAAGAAGTGAATTATTTCTGTAACATATGACATCATATTTTCCTGCTGGAAGGCAGCCACTTCTTGGATCTAACATCTTACAGAGGGAAAAAAATTGGCTGAAGGCAAAGAATAGAAAATGGCTTTGTATATAAAAGCTAACAAAAAAGCAACAGGGTCCTATATTGCATCTGGCTTGTGTACAGCTGCTTTTTGCTTTAACCAGGTAATTGCAGACATTTGGAACAGCTTTTTTACAACTCATATCCATAAATCTCAGTTCAGTTTTATGGAAGATCTGGAACTCTGTTTTATAAGAATAGGAAGGAGAGGTATCAAAAAGTCATGCAGATGTACTCACACAGTTACACCTGTCAACTTAAATAGTATTCACATCCTGACATGAGGACCATGATTATACGTCATCAATTCACTTTTCATTCTTAGCAGCCACAAAGGTAGATTTTCTCCATGATGATTTATCTCTAAAATAGTGTTTCAGGTCTTCCAATAGTGCACTTATCACCACGGTAGCAATAGCAATAGCATTTTAATTTATATACCTCTTTACGGTGCTTTACAGCCCTCTCTAAGTGGTTTACAGAGTCAGCATATTGCCCAATCTGGGTCCTCATTTTACCCACCTCAGAAGGATGGAAGGTTGAGACAACCTTGAGCCTAGTGAGATTTGAACTGCTAAATTGCAGGCAGCCAGCAGTCAGCAGAAGTAGTCTATAATACTTCACTCTAACCAGTGCACCATCACGGCTTGGTAACTGTAAGCTTGCTGCTGTTTGAGACCAGCCAGAGAGAAGGACAAAGAGACCAGCTGATTTACTTAAGGACCCATATAATTTGGGGATAGACATACAAATTGGCAAGTGTGAGGTCCTGAGCTTTGTTGGTTTCTTGCAGATATTTAATTACCCAACTAGATTACTTTATCAGTACTCGAAGGGAATGGAGTTTGCCCTCTTTTTATATTGCCAATTCAATTGGCAAGTTTAGAAAGTGGGTTAACATGCAGTGAATAAAGAATTGACCTGTTTGATACATTCAACCTTTCCAGATCATTCCTATATTATATAGATATACTTTGCAGAGTCAATGATGTCACATTTGAAGGACTATTTCCAACTATGGCAACCACTAAAAGGCAGCAAAAAATGAGATTTAGTTACATCTCTTTGTTACTTCGTGATCTTCTAACTTCTGCAGCACAGATGTTGAATCCCTATTCTCCACACATATTTTTGTACTATAGAAGTATTTTTAAAAGTATCAAAGGGATGAACTCAATTAGAGAAAAATAATACCTCTAAAATCAAAGTTTCATTTCCAATATTGAAATATGGAAAACAATGTATTTAGATTCTAGTAAATAAATAGTGATAGCACTTAGACTTATATACTGTTTATAGTGCTTTACAGCCCTCTCTAAACAGTTTTACAGAGTCAGCAGATTGCCCTCAACAATCTGGGTCCTCATTTTACCCACCTCAGAAGGATGGAAGGCTGAGTCAAACTTGAGCCTGGTGGGATTTGAACTGCCAAATTTCAGGCAGCCGATACTTAGCAGAAGTGGCCTGCAGTACAGCACTCTAACCACTGTGTCAAGGTCATAAAGTCAAAGTTCATAGCATAAGAACTACAACATATTCAATAAACCAAAATAAAGTGTTCAAAGAGAACATCTTATTCTACAAAAGATAAAGTTCATTTAATATCAAACTTGTAAAATTGCCCTGAAGAAACACAGATTACTCTGTAGTTCTGGAAAACCTCATTTCAATGGGTAGCTGGACATTTGGCCTATTTCAATATATCTTCATTACAAATCTTAATAAAATGTAAATCCATAGAAAAATGGTGTTAAGCCTGGTTTCCCCAACCAGGGTTAGGGAGACAAGCTAAACAGAATGTGCAGCTTAGTCAGATAGGCACACAGATAAATGAGTGAGCTAAGCTTGTATGTTTATTAACATACAGTAAAAATAACAGATACGCTTGTGCTATCAAAAATATAGTTTATTCCATTATGAGTTCATAGCATAGTCAAAATAACAGTCCAATAGTCATGTATCATTTAGTCAGTCCATTCAGGGATATTCAGTTAGCAAAATCCGTGTTAGAATATCCTATGTCAATTCACTTACAAGTCAGTCCTTTGTTTTCTCTCCTGTTCGAGCAATGCAGTCTTGTATCCTTGCAGTAATCAGGGATTTCATCAAAGCCAGAGAGAGAGCAAGCTGCAGCCTTGCTTCTTTTAAAGTGTTTTCACAACCACTCCCTTAATTACTATCCCACAGTTGAAGTTGCAGACTTTAACATACAAACTATGATTACATATTATTATTTACCTAAACCAGTTAGGGTAAAACAATGTTATCCCTAACAAAGGGTGTCGTATGTGCATTCCTGAAATGGTGCAATGACCTTCCTAGGCTTATAATCCTGGCAGTATAACAGATAAATCCTCAACTGTTAATATATTTGAACATAATATTACCAAGAATTCTTCCAATATTCTCCATATATGTTAAAGCATGGATTTTGTCATTTGGAAGGAGAAATAAGCTGTGCTTGACTACTGAGTGGTGGTGTGAAATGTTTCTTTTACTGTCTGGATGCTATGAAAAGGGGTCACGGTTGAGAAGTCATCATTTGTCCCAATCTCATTCCTAAATTCATATGTCTGCATTGAAAGAGAAAATCATGCATGATTATTTCCATGTGGTCACTCAGCTTCCTCCTCGTCATGCTAATAACCATTTTCATGCTCCTGCAAAGAACCAGCAGTTGTCCCACCTTCTCATTGTTGCCATCCAGAACTTCCTCCAGCCAATCCATTGGAGCATTGCTTTCAGTGGTGATTGTTAGGAATATGAGTCACCTAACAGCTATTTGGGTTAGAAATACATAAACCAGGATAAACATTTTAAAACTGTATCTTTAAGAAAATGCAGAACTATAATTGGGTATGGTTTCTCAAACGGCCATAAGATGGAGCCAGAAACCTGGGTTGTTTAGTCTTAGTCTCAGAAGAAAGTGTATCTCATTGAGTCTTTTTTCCTTCTGTTGGAGAGTATCGCCGTTCCTCATATTTGACTGTTATTCATGGATTTGATATAAGTCTGATACTGAACTGTTTTTGACACTGGAATTTGTTATTGGATTATCTCTGGATGAAAACTGACTGATTTACTTGTGAATGACTTTGGATTGCTTGTTTGGACTTTGCTTAAACCATTTCTGGAAGTAAAAACCTACATTTACTGTACAGTGTATCAGTGTTCTGTGTGTGTATTATTCAAACACTACTCTCAGATACGTCTCCCTGTATGCGCTCATTCTCCTAATGGGGAATTACCTCAACAATGGTATTCTACTGGTTTGGCCCGGTTCTACCAAGCTGGTAGCAGTGATGAGCAGCGCAGACAGAACCAGTTCTCTCTGCCTCTCTGCTGTTGGGCCCTCCCACCCGCCTGGGCTCCCATACTCACCTTTATCCTCTGAATTTGAAGCGTAGCTGCTTTGTGCAGCACAGAAGAGTGCCACACAGCAGCTGCTGAAATGACTGGGGACTGTGCAGGCTTGCAGGAGGCGAGTTAGAATGCCTCTGCATCTATGGAAATGCTTCTGCACCTGTGCGAAGTGTGTATTTGGTGTACCCATGTATGCAAAGTGTGTGCACAAGCACAAAGCTCACCCACCAAGCCATGCCCACCAAACTGGTGGTAAAAATATTTGAACTCCACCACTGATTGCTTTGTTTAGACTGCTCTCTTCTTGACATTACCATTTCAGAGAAAGGAACAGAAATTAAAGAAAAAGGAAAAATAGGCCAACGCCATGAGAGAAATATAAAAACCCTTCGTCTATTCACAAGGGAAAGGGTGAGAAAGAAACCAAGGTTCTTCCACCAAGCAGTCTCATCCTGTAGCCGGGGAGGAACTGCTTCAAAAATGACAGAGGGAAGCAAAATGGAGACTGTGCGTATTGTATACACTTAAAATCAAAATTGAATCAGTTCATATGTATCTTGGTGAAGGATCAATCTTAAGCCACCATTGATTTTGTTCACATAGACTGCCATCAGTTCTGCAAGATTTCTGGCAGTCTTTCCCAGCCATAGCTGGAGATGCTGGAGATTTAACTTTGAACTTCTTGTAACTGACATATGCACTCTGCCTCTGAGCAATAGCGCTTCCTCTAATATTAATCCAAGAAATAGAAATAAGACGTGTAATGAAACCAGAACTTGTTCCAAGTAAAATCTTAAACAAGACACAACTAAGGATGTTTCTTGGCAGTTGGTCTTACTTTTGGCATAGAGAGTTGGCACTCAGGTAATTTGCTTGAAGGTAATGCAGAATTTCTGGCACTATTCAAGTAAAAAGAAGTTTGTAGGCTGTAGAAGTTGTGCAGGTACAGATGTTTCCATGACATCCAAGAACTGTATATTTTGCAGTTTGTCCGCTTCAAAACTGCTTCATGGAAATTTCATAAACACTGCTAATCCCACTCTACCTTGCTTTCTTCAGCATATGATCATTTCTTCACTGCACCTGAAGAACAGTATATGAATTTTCTTCATACTTTACTGTCAGTAACATGTCAAATTCCCTCAGTAATGGTAATAACCTACCTTTGGGGACAAAATTTGAGTCTTCATTCAGAAGCATTCCAATATACTTCATGCTATCCATGTTTCTACTGAAAATGAAACACTTCTGTTTTTCTTCTTGTCCACTTAACAATTCCTTTAATTAAAACATCTAACTTCATTCTTTTTGATGCTATGTTTTATTAGCATCGACATCATTGTGTACAGACCAGTTCTTTCTCCACTATTTTCTTTGTTATGTTATTCATTAGAGGAAATCTGTTAGATATATTTAGGGAGAAAACATAACTGACATTGGATGTATTATCAATAATTCAAAGTCAATACCAGCAGTTTCCAGTTATGAAATGGTAATTTGTTGTCAGACCCAAGCAATAGAGCAACAAGTAAAGAGTTCAAGTTGAGTACTTTGTTGCAATTCTACCTATAATGTAGGAATCTCTCCAGAATGCTTGCCTTCACTTAGGAACAGATAGATTAGGTTCCATGGAGCTTGTTGGGGAGAGGAGAGATCAGTCCTGGATCTCTTGTGGTTGCACAATGATTCAAGGCTAACTCCCCACTTGATTCCTCCTCCCTGCCTTCAGCTGCTCAGGGAAGCTTGGTAGATGACTGTGAATGTACAGTACATTCTTAAGAAACAAAACAAGATATTCAGAAATTGGCCACAAATTCTTCCTTCTATTTTAATCTTTTCTTTTGTCTAGAACTTGAGAATGTGTCTTCCATGTTTTCAAACCCAAGGTGCAGATGGCTTGGAATAATTATTTCTCTCCCATAACCTATAACCATGTTTGCACCCATAGAGGTTCTAAGGAGACTGTTGGGCACATGTCATCCAACACTCAGTTGCAAAGCTGGACATCAGTAGCAGCTTTATTCACATACAATTCTTTTTTTAGCATGAGTATATTAAGTTCTATCTGTCCAAAGAGTAGCACATAAGAATTAATTATTGTTTTTATTTACCAAATGTCACTGTTCATGAAAAAATATAGACCCTTGAGGGAGAAGGATTCAATATAATTCTCACCCACAGGTTCTCTCAAGGATGTAAAACTAGTATCTCTCTTGAAATTTTAGCTGTTGCAATTCTGGAGAAAACAAATCTTATTAAGGAAATTTACATAATAATATTAATTTCAATTTAAATGTAGTCGTCTTTGTATCAAAATTAATGAGACCTAATTTATCACTCAGTATTCAGAGAGTAAATGCAAAATGTAATGCTTGACAATAAATACAACACTACTGAAATCATTCTTTGTTGTACATACAACAAAGTAAGTAGTCGTGGACATTTCCCCAGGGAATGGGCAGCATTTTAGGGGAGGATTTTTGTATGTAATATTCTTTTGTATGTAATATTCTTTTATCATTGATTATAAAGAAAACCCACAAAAAGTCACTACAAATAATTTTCCCTGCTTCTAAGAAATGGGTGACATACAAAATATCATTTAATTGAATTAAATTTTGTTTGCTGTTACATCTGTCATCATAATTCATTTGTTATTTTTAGAATTGTTCAGTGAAATCCAGATTTTGATCCCTATTTATGTGGGAAGTTGGAATTACTGGGCATGCTTCAGCTTTGGGTGAAGTCATGAAACATGATGCTCCTTCACTGATAAATAAGGGACCCTGTTGGGGGTCTGAGGGAGGAGGAGAATTTAGGAACCAGAACAGTATCTTTTTCTTCTTCTACACCTGGTGTAATACAAACAACTCGGTTGTTCCTAAACTCTTCACCTTCAGCTTAGACATGCAAGGAAATCTCTTACCCAGATGGGAATTCAGGTCAGAATTTGCTGATTTGTTGACTCTTGAAAAAAGGTGTTTATTCTGCCAATTACTCTACACAAGTGCAAATTAAGAAGGCAAAAGAGAGGAAATTCCTATTTGATGTCAACCGTGTATTAATTTTAGTCTCTAAATGGATGGGTTTTATTTCAAAGAAAGTAAAACTCCTTGTCAAATCCTTGCACTTAGTTAACCATCACTAATTCTAGACCAGACCATAATGATATGAAGTTAGGTAGAACTCATGGGTTTTTAATGAAGAAACATTAAGATTGCATTCAGCAATAAAGCAAATGGGGATGATCTCCCCTAAGACAACAAATACAAAATACAGAAAAAGGGGAATGATTATAAGTGGGAAATGATTATAAGATTAAAATGCAACTGCCTTATAATATTTCAATACGTTACATTCTGCCAAGGATAAAAATTGGTGAACACAAGGATTAAACTACTGCTTTGAATAAAACACTGCAGCCCTTCAATTCACCAGTCTTAGTTTTTCTATGCTGCTCAAAGAATCTGATTTTTTTCCTTTCCCTTTCCTCTCTCAATACTTCTGACCAAGACAGACCTGCTTGTAGAAACCTAGGCAGGAAAAACATAACTTTTCCTTCCCCTGGCCTTCATCTTGCCTGCTTGCTACATCTGGCTTCTTCATATAATACAATATTCATACATCAAAAACTTCCCTGCAGTAGGAATTAGATTGAAATTCAAATAATCACACTTTATAGTGTTCCGCACATATGTTTCCACTGAAAATTTATGTTCAGTTGGTTATTTAAAGGACTAGTTGTTTAAAGATGAACATATACATTGTACAGTATAATAATACAAACATGGCTCAAGTAGATTCTGAATAGCATGGAAATGTTTCAATATTTTTTTAAATAAACCAACAATCAGAAGCGGGAAAGAAAAGAGAATAAATATTAATTCAATGCCCAGGAAACTAAAGATCAAAACTGGCAAAATAAGAATTAGGAAACAAAATCATAGATAAAGTTGAATTAAACAGAATCTAAAGCTGGCCCACTCCTCCAGCAAATAAGAAAAGGAAGGCAGGCAGGCAGGCAGGCAGGCAGGCAGGCCACTACCTAATACCTAAACCAATCTTGGCAACTTGAATTCCCCAGCCAGCCTTGAGTAGTTGAAGTCCATACTTCTTCAATTTGTCAAGGTTAAGAAACACTGACCAATACAAACGAGAGAGATCTTGGAATAAAGGGCTGTTATTAGGCACAGTTACAGATAATTCAACCAAGCATCACTCTACAGCAGGGGTGTCCAACCTTGGCAACTTTAAGACTTGTGGACTTCAACTCCCAGAATTCCTCAGCCAGCTTTGCTGGGAGTTGAAGTCCACAAGTCTTAAAGTTGCCAAGGTTGGACACCCCTGCTCTACAGGAAAGGAAACAATCTGGAGCCAATCTTCAGGCCTGATCTCTCATTTCGCAGATTTGCAGAATGATTTGGCTACATGGCAGTTTCTGTCTAATGACAAAAAAAACATTGCATGACATGTAAATAAGTTGTGCTGTCATGTGGGTTTTCACATGATTTGGTGATTTTATCTGTTATAATTTTTTGAAATGAGAATTGTTTATACTTATCTTCTATGGTTCATTCTGAAGAGCAATGTTGAGGTTCCATGTTGTACCTGACAGAAATGTCCCTTTTCTTGGCACAGGAGAACCCTTTTGACCCTGCTTTTCAATATAGGATTCACCTTTCTGGAGATCTGGAGTGACCTCTGCTGGACAAAGGTGGTGGTGGTTATCAATCTACCGTTTGTCCTGGAGCAAAATATTAAATAATAAACCTTAAACCATCCATGTAATATAGTAGCTATGGTTCATAGAGTTATTATTTACTGAGTATGATCATCAGTTTTTAGAGAAGTAACAAAGATCTCTGTAATTCATTGCAATAAAGTTGACAGTCTTTCAAACAACTGTATTCAACTTTAACTAAAAAGAAAAATAAGATAATTGCTTAAATAAAGAGTGATGCAACATTTCACTGTGGCATTTTATATATTTTTCTGCTTTTAGCAACTCGAGTAAGGATAACTTTTAAAAGAATATGTCATTTTAATTTATTGTTTACTTAATCCTGAAATTTAAAGAAATATAAAAATATGAAGATGGTATTTTTAAATTTTGTCTCTGGATCATAAACAGGCAAATCTATAAACAGATGACTGTCCCCATTAATTTCTGAGTATCCCATTTTAAGAAGGATGGAGAGATACCAATAGCACTATAGCCATAGCAATAGCACCTAGATTTATATACCACTCCACAGTGCTTTACAGCACTCTCTGCGAGGGTTACAATGTCAGCATGATTTGTGTACTGCCCCCAACAATCTGGGTCCTCATTTTACTGACATCAGAAGGATGGAAGGCTGAATCAGCCCTGGGCTGGTTAGTATCAATCTTCTGGCTGTGCGTAGAGTTAGCCTACCATATTGCATTCTAACCACATCACCGTCACCAAGATAGATATATAGTCACAGTTGCAGTTTAAGGTCTGTCTTTTTGTAAAGCATTCCATTGCAAAAAATGTGAGTCCATGCCTTTTCATCATGAAAGGACACAATCAGTCTAACTGCTGGCTCTTGTACAGCCTTCTTCTAGAGAAATCAAGTAAATATATCCTGGATCAATTTACAAATTATATTTGCTCTCCTCTGCTTATCACTAATCTAGACTGGGATTTAGTAAGCAGTTCCAAATGATCTCCAGTTCAGATTATAGAAGTGTACTTCTATATTGTATGGAATATTTGTTATTGCTAAGACTGTAAAGTCCATAATAAGGAGGGAGACAGTAAATGGCTAACTAATGGAGGAAAATCGATGTATGGAAAAGCTTTTGGCGGCATATATTTTCCAGATAGTGAGTTGCAAAAAGTAAAATTTGTCCCATAATGAAGAATGGATCTCTTTAATGAACTATAACTGAATGGCTAGATTAGCAAGCTCCCAAACACTGGGCAAGTTGAAAGGAAAGTGAAGAAGATGATGACCAGTAGCAAGGTGGAGGGACCCAGTTACAGTGTCAGTGAATACTCTGTTGGAAGACTTATAAGAACATGTTAGGGAGAGATTGTTATGGAAAAGATCTATCTACATGTCTCCAGGAATCAAAATGAGAACCACTGTGATGTACTGGTTTTAAGGCATCAGGCTAGAAACAGCTTTAGACACAAAACCAGCTGGCTGATCTTGAGCCAGTCACTCTCTTCCAGTCCTAGAAGGAGGCAATGGCACTTTTGAAAAACCTTGCTAAGAAATCAGTCAGAACTTGTCCAGAAAATTTCCAGAAGTTAACATTGACTTGAAGGCATACACACACACATAAAGGTAAAGATAAAGCTTTCCCTCACACATACGTGCTAGTCGTTCCAGCTCTAGGGGGTGGTGCTTATCTTTGTTACAAAGCCGAAGAGCCAGCCCTGTCCAAAGACATCTCCATGGTCATGTGGCCAGCATGACTAAATGCCGAAGGCACACAGAACGCTGTTACCTTCCCACCAAAGTGGTCCCTATTTTTCTACTTGCATTTTTACATGCTTTCAAGCTGCTAGGTTGGCAGAAGCTGGGACCAGTAACAGAAGCTTACTCCATTACACAGTGTTAGTGATTTGGAACCACCAAACTGCAGACCTTTCTGATCAACAAGCTCAGCATCTTAGCCACTGAGCCACTGCATCCCTTACAAACGAATCAAAAATGACTTAATGGCACATAATCAGTGAATCAATCAATCAATCAACCAACCAACAGAAAGCTAAAAGCTGTTCTGTGCTGATTTGACAGAGCCACTGATAGAATATTTGACAAAGATGGCAAAGAGAGAATAACAGTGTTTTCTAACTGCTTTGTGCTGTAATTTTTATTTATTGTAATACCTTGAATTAATTTTCTTTTAATAATGTTCATTGATCTTGATTGGATATCATCTTGGGTTTGTGACATGTTTCCAATGTCAGCATCCATGGGAAATTTTAATTACATTTTGCATTTTAGATCCAGATTCATGTCTTTATAGCTATGGCGCCTTACCACATACTTTGGACTTACTTTGTGCCTCAAAATTAGATAAGATTTGTTAATGCAACTTGATATGGAAGCCATGAACAGCATGCACATTTTTGCATATTTTAGGAAAGGATGAGATAAAATTTAGTACCACCATTAAAAAAAAAAACTCCTTCAAGTTGAGCTTGTCTCCTTGTGACTTTATACAACAGTATTTCTCAATTTCAGGAACATTAAGATTTGTGGACTTCAATTCCTAGGAGTACCCAACCAGCACTATCATAGATTCTTCCTTGTCATTTTCTTGGCAGTTGTATAGAAGCGGTTTGCCATTACCATCTTCTGAAACATTCTTTTTTTCTCTTCTTAATCTAGATTACAACCCTTTTATGTCCTGGTATTTGCCCATCCCAGTACTAAGCAAACCTGATCCAACGTAACTTCTGAAGTCTAGACAAGATTGGCTGGTGCCAACCTACTGAAACAATACCAATACTAGGTTTTTAACATGTAATAACTCAGCCTTCACTGGTTTGCTGTGCTCCAAATGAAGGGAAATTTTAGGACTAATTCTAAAACAGAGTGCATCCTATTGGAAAAGGCCGAGAATACATTTTCAATGCATAAAACTGAAATATAATTTTAGTGTTTCAGTTTTGTGTGCTGAAACTCTAAGCAGCCTTCTCCAATCCACTGACTTCAAGAAGTATTAGAAGTACCCTCACTGGAAATCTTCAGCAAATACACAAATAAATATTATTCTTAAATATTCAATAGTTTTTCTGAGAAGTGGCCTAGAGTTCTCAAATGCATGTTTCTTTATATTCTCATCAAAGAGAACTTCCAGAGTTCTTTGAGGGATGCTATGAATGATGCTATGAGGGATGCTAACCATGAATTGCTGAAGCCATCATTAGATAATAAAGCCAAAAGAGTCAGCTGCATGGTTGTCCTGTTGCATAGATCTGTCATGAAGCGGGAAGGAATAGAAGTAATGTCTTAATGATCATGACAATGAAGGGATCTGCATTTCTAAATCAACATAAGATTTAAGATGCCAGAAATCTGTGGGAATGCATATAGGATCCTAGAATCTAGAACAGGGACCAGGAACACGTGTCTCTTTCCCAAATACTGCTGAGCTACAGCTTCCAGCATTTATAATGCTAGAGATGCTCTTGTCCATCAGTGTCCGGAAGGTTGCAAGTTATTTGTCCATCGTCCAGAAACTTCAATAAGCTAGAGAGACCAATGCAGATTATTCTTTGTGGCTGAAAAAAACATGGTTCTGGGGAAAAGGAAAATGATCTAAATCCCTTTCTTACAGAAGAGGCCATTAGTGACTGGATACAGATTTGGTATGTAGAAGATCAAGACCTCCATCTAGTATCACATGACATTACCAACATAAGAGCAGCTTTAATGGAGCAGGTGAAGAAGTAGCCCAAGTTTGAATAAGCCATTGTCTTCCACTCTGTTTCTTTGGCATTTGGGGAGAAAGGTGACTACATAAGTTTCAAAAATTCAAGTTTGAAGCAAAACAGTATCATTTCAGATCCTCTAGTTATAATGTTTTGAAATGTGCCGTAAAATATCATTCCACCATGATAAACCATTATTGGTAGGAAATTTGTAAATGAAGTTGGTCACAAGTAATTTTCTCTGTGTTAAATGTCACGATGAAAGAGGGTTGGGGCATTATGACTTAAAATACATTGGAGTGATCTTCCCATACCCATGCAGAATTCCCAAACTATCCTGCAAGTGGAATATATTTGTTACATTATGCAAAACAGAGACAGAGCATAGCTGCTTAAGAACTGCCAGATATGTCCAATATATCTGCCAAATATATTATAAAAAGGGATGCTAGAAAACTCAACAAATTATTCTAAGATTTTGCTCATTATATTATGAACGAGAGAAAGCCCATTTCAAAACATTATAGTCTGTATGGGCAATAAATTCTTGTAAAGATTTGAAACAGTTTTAACCATTTCTTTCTGTATCAAATGCTGCTTTGCATGATTATACATTCTGAGCATGTAAAGTCTTATGTATATCTAGCTGATAAAAATAATTCTGCCTATATATTTTGAGCACATGTGGGTTTGATCACATTTTGGGTAATAGATTCGATATTTAGAGCAGTTTATGTGGTTTTGTTTGTTTTTGCATTGTGAGATCTTCTATGTATATCATGTGTATTCTGTCATTTACTTCTGAAATTTATGGAAGTTCCATATTATGGGCATTTTCAGATCAAGTGTGTGTTGGTCATTGCATTCTTTGTGTCGTGTCCGTTGCGGGAAAGGAGACTCGGAGCCAGTGACTTCAGTTTCAGCTCTTTATTTGTTCCCGAGATCGGCTCGGACTCCAAAGGAAAAACCGCAGCTTTTATTCTTTGGCCGCGGCCGCCGCGGCCAATGGCACCACTTTGAATCTCCCGCGATTAGTTTCCACCAATCGAGGGGGATTCGCGGCGGGCCAATCAGTGCAGCTCGCTTGACCAGTCAGATCGCCGTGTGCTTGACCAATCGCTACGCGGCATTTACAAGTATGTTAATGACCGTACAGAACACCCCTCCCCTCTTGGTATGGTCCTACGTAACGTAGTCCCATAAGTAGGCGGGGCTTCGTACTTGCCTACTTGACCTGTGCAGGTTAGTTGTTGCTTGGCTCCCAGCTGGTTCGGTTGGGTTCTGTGTTGCTCTCTGCCTCATCGATGGAACCGCCTGGAAGGTTTCGCTGGGCCTTTCGTCACAGCTCCCTCCTGGTCTACCCGGGCTGGTTGAGCTGCGGTTGTTGCCGCTCCCGCCTGGTCTTTCTGGGCTGGTTGAGCTGGCCTGGCTGCTTCTCCCTGGTGAGGCTTCGAGCTGGCTGCTTGTCGGTGAGTATTGCTGGTTTCTTTCTGTTGGTGGTTGGTTCCCGGGGTCTTTCCTCCCCTCTTGGTTTGTGTTATGTGGGTTCCCTTCTCTCTCTGGGTGTCTGTCTGTGTCTGTTTGCATGTTGGTTGTGTTTCCCGTGGCTGTTCTCGATCTTATTTGATCGATGTGTCATTTCCATGCTCGTCTGTCGGTTGTTTGCAGCCGATATGAGCGGGGACCTGTCACTTGGGTTATGGTTGCTGGCACCCAAAGTGGATCCCCGGTAAGGTTCTTCGCGTAGACTGCGTCGTCTGGTGTAAATGTTTGGTGTTTGCTTGAGGAGTTTGGGGTTTTTTCTGGGTTGTATGTGGGGTGCAGCCTGTCAAGTGGGGACCTTAATTTCCTCCCCATTAATAGTTCTGCTGGGCTTTTGTTGGTTGTCGTGTTCGGGGTTACGTGTTGTATAAAAAGCATTTTGTTTATTTTTTCTTGGATTTCCCCATGTTCAATTTTTTGGATTGTTTTTTTTTGTAAATTGAACCATTCGTTCCACCCTCCCATTCGCCGCCAGATATGCTGGCACTGTCAGTGCGTGCCGGATTCCCCATTCCGCTAGGAATTTTTTGAATTCCAGCGAGGTAAATTGGGGCCCGTTGTCCAATACGATGACATCTGGGAAGCTGTGGATTGCGAACAGCTTGCTGAGTTCCTTGATCACGGCCTCCGTGGTGGTGGTTTTTATGTTGCTTACCTCCAACCAATTGGAGTAAGCATCTATCGTGATAATGAATATGTGTCCCTTAGTGGGCCCGGCAAAATCTATGTGAATCCTGGACCATGGTCCCCTGGGGTTTTCCCATTCCAGGATTGGTGCAGCGGAAGGGCTCGGCCTGGTTTCTTGGCAACGTTTGCATGCTGCCACCTAAGTCTCAATCTGTTTGTCCATCCCTGGCCACCAGGTATAACTCCTGGCCAGGGCTTCTGTTCTAACTATGCCAAGGTGCCCCTCGTGTAATAACTCCAATACCTTCCCTTGTAATTTTTTTGGAATAACAACCCTATCCCCCCAAAGTACACAACCTTTTTGTAATGACAGTTCTGTTTGCCGATTCTGAAATGTCCTGAATGATTCGTTGTCATCTTTTTCCGGCCACCCTTTCTCTACCCAATGTAAAACCCGCGCCAGACGCTTGTCTTTATTAGTTTCGCGGGCAATGTCTGACGTGGTTATGGGTAGATCAGGCAGAGTCTCTATGCTAAGGGTGGCCGTCGTGGGTGCTGGGTCGGTGTCTTGGTCCGGTAGCGGCATGCGGCTCAGGGCGTCTGCGTGGGTGATCGTCTTACCAGGTTGGTGTGTGAGCCGGTAGCTGTAGGCGGCAAGGAATTTGGACCACCTTGTCATTCTAGGAGATAGAATGTTCGGGGTGGCCCTGTTCCCTGCAAGGATTCCCAGCAGTGGCTTGTGGTCGGTGATGATGGTGAACGTCTGGCCATAGAGGTACTCGTGGAACCTCTTCACTGCGGCAACAATAGCCAGGGCCTCTTTGTCCAGCTGACTGTATTTTCTCTCTGGTTTGGTGAGGGTCCTTGAAAAGAAGGCGATGGGTACTTCTTTTCCGTCAGGGAGAGTGTGGCTGAGGACGGCGCCAACGCCGAAAGGTGATGCGTTGCATGTGACGGCTAGTGGTAGGTTCTCGTTGTATTGGATGAGGACGGCATCCGAGGTGAGCAGGTCCTTGGTTTTGTTGAAGGCGGCTTCCTCGCGTTTCCCCCAAGTCCACGTGGCCGCCTTGTCCAAAAGCCTATGCAAAGGCTCTGCCGTGGTCAACTTTTGGGGCAGGAACACATTATAAAAATTAAGCACTCCTAGAAATGCCTGTAGTTCCATTTTATTCTTCGGCGTGGGGGCTTCTTTAAGGCTCTGATTTTTTTTTTCGGTCGGGTGGATCCGTGCTGATTTAGGAGGTATCCTAGGAACTCGACCCGCTCTGTGTGCAGATGGCATTTTTCTTTTTTCACCTTTAGCCCGGCCTCCTTGAATTTAGTTAGTACCTCCCTTAGACGACCCTCTAGGTCTTGTTGGTTGGTTGCTGACACCAGTACGTCGTCGAAGTAGGGCACCACCCCCTTAATTCCTTGCAAGAGTCTCTCCATGAGGCTCTGGAAAATTCCCGGAGCCACGCTGACTCCAAACTGGAGTCTCTTACAGTGAAACGCTCCCCGGTCGGTTATTACGGTCTGCGCCTCTGCGGTTTATGCGTCGACTGGGAGCTGTTGATAGGCTTGCACCAGGTCGAGCTTCGCAAAAACCTTGCCTCCCCCCAGTGAGTGTAGGAGGTGCTGCACTACTGGAACGGGGTGGGCACTTTGTTGTAAGGTGCAATTTAGGGTGGCCTTATACTCCCCGCAGATTCTCACCGACCCATCGGGCTTGACTGGGGTGACTATGGGGGTCTCCCACCGGGCGTGATCAATTGGCTCTAGGACCCCTTGTTTGATGAGCTTGTCTATTTGCTCATCAATCTTGGGCCGGAGTGCAAAAGGTACCCGCCATGGTTTTAGGCGTATCGGGGGAACGCTGGGGTCTAGGCTGAAAGAAATAGGGGGCCCTCGGTACTTGCCTAGGATGCCATCGAACATTTCCTGGAAGTCCCTTGTGAGTTGCTCTTCCCAGTCGGCATCTGCGATGTGATCAACACCCGTAACTTCGATCCCGAGTGGCGTGAACCACTGTAGTCCCAAAAGGCTGGGGCGGTCTCTATCCACGATCGTCAGGGGAAGCCTTGCTGTGCGCCCTTTGAAGGTTACTTCGAAGTGTCCTGTTCTGACTACCGGGATGCGATTCCCCTGGTAGTCTTTAAGGATTAATTTCTGGGTTTCCAGTCCCCTTTTGTGGATCGCGGGCACCAAACGCTTGATTTCCCGCCATGCAACCATGGAGAGTAGGACCCGGAGTCCACCTCCATCTTGCATGGTTTGCCCTCGATGCCCACTTCCACGTATACCTTTTGGGCGTATGCCCTGGATGAGTGGCCGATGACGACCGTCTGCTGGGTTTCTTCTCTCTGTCGGTTCTCGCCGTTCCGTCGGCCCCATCCATCTCGGTTCCAGCGATTTTCGGCTTGGTGGTCTCTGGGCCTGGGGGGGGTGCCGTCTCATCTCCAGTTGCTGTGGTCTTGCCGTCGGGGGCTGTAGGCTTTCCTCAGTTGGCAGACTCGGGCGATGTGGCCTCTTTTATTGCAGTGTCGGCAGATCGCATCGAAAAACCGGCATTCCGATCGAAGGTGGTCACCTCCGCACCCGGCACATTGGGGTCCTGACTTATGACTCCACTGGTCATGCCGGTCTCATCCCGTCTGGAGTCGATGGATGTCCTCTTCCTCGTCCGTGGTATCGGAGGCGGAGTTGAAGTCGCCATGGTGGGCGGTGGTCTCTCAGCGGCTTGCTTCAGGGCATGCCTCGGTCACCGTGTCCTTCTCGGTGGTTGTGGTGCGGTCTCCGGTGTCCGGTCTCCGCATTCGAGCCGCCGATTTCTGGGTTGCTTCAGCTGTGGTGGCCTCGGCGAGGGTGTTGGCGAGGACAATGTCGCCTTTTGCCATCAGTCGGCTTTGCAGGACTGAGTCTCTGAGCCTGAGGATGACATGGTCTCACAGAGCCTCGTCCATGTCCGTGAACCCGCACATGCCCCCTAGGTTCCGTAGATCAGCCACAAAGTCGCTGATGCTCTCACCCGATCTCTGGTCCCGCCGGTAGAAATCATGCTGCCTGATGAGGGTGGGCACGGCGGGGGCATAGTGGTTTCAGAGCAATGGCTTGAGATCGGCCCAGTCCATTGCCTTCACATCCTTGGGTTTTGCGAGAGCTTTTGAACACTGAGGGCCCGGAGTGTGTTAAAAAGATGGCTCTTTTCTTCTGCCCGGTTGCATCCTTTAAGTTGCTACTTTCGAGGAACATTAGGAATCGGTCTGTGTACGATTCCCAATCCTCGGTAGCGGGGTTAAAAGGTGCGGGCGGTGCGATGCTGGCCATCTTGTCGGTCTTGCTTCCTCAGGACACGTGCTTGATGGGGATTAGTCTTGAGATCCCATCCTCGTCACCAGTGTCGTGTCTGTCGCGGGAAAGGAGACTCAGAGCCAGTGACTTCAGTTTCAGCTCTTTATTTGGTCCCGAGATTGGCTCGGGCTCCAAAGGAAAAACCGCAGCTTTTATTCTTTGGCTGCAGCGGCCACAGCCAATGGCACCGCTTTGAATCTCCCGCAATTAATTTCCACCAATTGCGGGGGATTCGCGGTGGGCCAATCAGTGCGGCTCGCTTGACCAATCAGATCACCGTGTGCTTGACCAATTGCTACGTGGCATTTACAAGTGTGTTAATGACCGTACAGAACACTTTGCACATGCATCAATTAAAAATAAGAATCAGTAACTTTTTAATGGAATATATTTTCAATTGTCAATATTAATGGGTTTCTACAAGCTTTATATATGCCAAAAATGTTAAAGTGTACAGTCAATCTTTATTGGAGAGACTTGATCCAGTGCACTTCTAAAAATAGTCCATAATCATTATTAACACACACACACAATATTTATTTTATTTTGGAGAATGGGTCCAAGATTTGTCCTAATCTATACCTGACATACTACTGGCAAGAACAGAGTTCATGCTTCACTTGGAAATATTAGCAGCAACAGCTTCAGTTACCACACACTATTTTGAAATCTTGAAAAGCTTCTCCCAACTATTGGCTAGATAGATCAAAAGTGTTCTCTGGGGCTAGGAACTGTGTTCACATTATTGGAACATAGATCATTATTGGATCAAGGATATCCAAGGGTCTTTAGGCAAGGCCAAATTGTTTTTGAAGGATCAAGAAGGAGAAGAATGGAAGACCAGGTCAGAACTCCATGCAAACAATGTTGCTGTTTTTAAATCAACAGTTGTCATCTGTCAGAGTGACTAAGCAGGTGTGTGTTTCAAAATAAAGGCTTTTGGAACCTTGCCTGCTTGGAACACGACACTTTTTGACTTGGAAACCTGCTCTATTGCATTACACAGGAGTTTGTTTGAGTTCATTTGTTCCCATTGTTAGTCACCTTTGGATATACTACATATGTTACTCTCATTCCTTAACTATCACAATGATTTACAAATGGGAAGAGAGGCTGAGAGTAAGATCTTAAATTTTCAGCTTCCATATATAAGCAGGGAATTCAAAGTTGCTCATTTAGCACTGAGCTTTTCAACTTGGGTAAAATACTATTTAAGTTCCATAAAACAATCTGAATGAATCAGGCCTTCAACCTGCAAGTTCATATGATAAGCCCTAGACTGCACATGCCTGGAGCAGATGATGGGCTCTAAACTTCATTCTGTTTCGTGGCCTTGGAGCTGCTGCTGCTTTTCTCATCCCCAAAAACCTAAAATGTGATTATCCAAATGTGAAATAGCCAATGACATATAGGCAAGTACAAGAAATGTACAGTCTTGTGGATTGCAGCTGCCACAATTCCATGTGTCTGTAAACTGCTTGATGTACAGGGATATCCAGAGCTTTATGAAAATAAGAATCAGAACTGGGAAGAGGTCGCTTCCTGCCAACATTCCTGGAAGGTAGCATTCTTGAATCTGGCATATACTGTAGTTCTCCTCCTCCCTCTCTCCCTTTCCTTGGCCTTTTTCTCTGTCTAGTTCTCTCATCCCTGGTTTTTTTTTTTTTTGTTTTTTTTTTTGACTCCTTCTCTTCCCTCCCTCTGATCATCCCAACCACCATCACCCAATTCTCTTTCCTTCCCTCTCTTTTCCTCTTCTCCTTCGATTTTAAAGATAGTGTCTGATGCAGCGCTGCAGAGGGATTGTACCCGGATTGGCTGGGCCAGCACTTCCAAGGCCAATCGGCTGGATGGAAGGAGTTATTACGCTAATCCAGAGAGAGGGTCCCGCCCCTCTTCCCTACCGTACTAGGGACCGGAGCTGCCTGGAGAAAAGTGAATGGCAAGGAAAGGTACAAAAGAGCGTTGAACCAGAACCAGCAGCTGAAGCGCCAGCGGAGAGCGCGCTTCCCTTCCCTTCCCTGGGCAGGGGATCTCCTCCCTTGGGTCTCCCTCTCTTTCGGCAAAGAATTCGCACACAGAGAGAGACAGACTCACTCACTCACACACATCCACACACTCACTCACACACCCAAATCGCAGCCCATCTTCTCTCCGGAGAGATTTCCCACCCCTCCAGATTGGAAAGCCGAGGGCGAACTAGTCTCCGACCGAACTCGAGTCTTCAGCAGCTCTTTGGGAGAAAGTTGACCTCGCGATCTGTGGGGACCATGAATCGGGCGAAGGGATTCTGCAGAGAAGTTGTCTTTGGCACGTCGATCTCTTTGCTCTGCGCTGGGACCCTGGTTTGCCTTACCGAGGCGAAAGGGACGTATTACCGCCATCCTCTGCCTATCTCTTATGGCAACAGATACAACCTCTATACCTCAGGATCTAGCCCTCAGCTCACTCCAGAGAAGCCCCTGGCGAGACATAAGTAAGACATCTTAATTTTGTTTGCGCCTTCTTCTTCCCGCGTCTTTGCAAACCTCTCGGGCATCAGGGATTATGTTACACCTTTCCCATAAATTTTCGAAGTGCTCTTATCCATTTCTCCTCGTTTGCTGGTGGTTAGTCAATTTCATTCGTGGGTCAATTTAATTTGTCCCAGAGGATTTCCCCACCCTTACCTAGGTCTCCCTAATACTATTGAGGTATATGAATTGGGGAGTGGTTTCCACATTAAAAGGACGACGGGTGGAAAGAGTAGTAGCTGTTTTCTACTCTTTTTATGCTGAAATATTGTCTGGGATTGACTTCTCTTTCCACCACCACTCTCCCTCCCCGCTGCCCGCCCCCATACTGCTCCTCCTCGCCTTCTTTCCAAGAAGATCACAGATCTGCAGAATTCATATGGATTTTAGCAATCTGGAATGCTCCGCGAAAGGGCTGGAAGGACGGGCTGGTTTGCGGGAAAGCGTGCTTTTCGCTTTATTGTCGGCTGCTCCAAAGGGTATTCAGGAAACCGGGGGCAGCTATTTCTGGACAAATTTTAAGGCAAGACAACCAAGATGCAGCACTGTGAAGGGGAACACAATTACTTGCCCGCCCTGCCAGGTTCGGGGCTTGCACACCAGAGATCCAATCCATAATAAGGGTTTCTTTCCCCCTCCGAAAGACTCGGAACCGGTCGGGATGGTGACCGCGCCATCGGGGGAGGGAAGGAGGGAGGTGCGAGTGATTCGTTCCCCGGCCGGCCCTCTCCCACACCCGGGTACCCTTTCTCCAGTCCAGGGGCAAGGAATTTTCCCTCTGAATTCCTCGAGCGCGCCTTCTTGCTCGCTCGCTGGAGAAAGGGCGGGGAGGCGAGGGCGTGGCCGAAGGGGGAGGAACCGCGGGCGCTTTCAGCTCGGAGACGAAGATCACCTGCTTTGGCTCCCGGACAAGTGGAGAGACGGGACTTCCAGACAGGTAGAGAGTGGATGGCCCTATAGAGAGCCCACGCCGAGATACTGTTTGGGAAAAAAGCGTAAACAAAAGGCTGGTTACCGAAGGAACAGATTGACAGATAATCAGAATTGGAAGGGACCTTGGAGGTCATCTAATCCAACCCCTGCCCAAGCGGGAGACCCTACACCATTTGTGACAAATGGCAGTCCAATCTCTTCTTGAAAGTCTTAAGTGGTGGCCTCCCACAACTTCTGAGGGCAAGCTGTTCCATTGATTGATTGTTCTCACTGTCAGAAAGTTTCTCCTTATTTCCAGGTTAAATCTCTCCTTGTTCAATTTCCATGCCTTATTCCTTGTCTGGCCTACAGGCGCTTTAGAAAATAGCTTGACCCCCTTCCTCCCTGTGGCAGCTCCTCAAATATTGGAAGACCGCTATTATGTCTCCCCTGGTCCTTCTCTTCACCACACTAGCCAAGCCCAGTTCCTGCAACTGTTCATTGTATGTTTTAGCCTCCAGTCCCCTAATCATCCTGGTTGCTCTTCTCTGCAATACGTCTTTACGATGTATTGGAACAATACATCATAAAGGGAGAAATCCCCAAAATTAAGCATTTAGTCTCGTTGAACAGGACAGTGTGCAGCTGGTTGCCTTCTGAAGCTAAAGAGTTTGTGAAATTGCAAAGTAAAAAAGGAAATTGTGACAAGCGGCTCAGTCACTGGTGGCCTCCTGCATGCCTATTTCACTGTTAGATTCCTTCTTTCTCACAACAGTTTGTGAAGTACTCCAGAAATAGGGAAGGTAAGTTACACAGAGAAGTGTGGGGAAGACATGAACCGATTAGTCTAGGGATCCCCAAACTTGGCAACTTTAAGACTTGTGGACTTCAACTCCCAGAATTCTAGGAGTTGAAGTCCACAAATCTTAAAGTTGCCAAGTTTGGAGACCTCTGGGTTAATCTGATGCTATAGCTAGGGTTTCAGACTAGCTCCCAAGAATCATCCAGCCAGTTCCTGGTAGTGGATGCAATACTTAAAGCATGGGAGTGGAACTAGGGAGACTAGCAATAGCACTTAGACATATATACCGTTTCACAGTGCTTTTACAGCCCCCTCTAAGCAGTTTACAGAGTCAGCTTATTGCCCCCAACAATCTGGGTCCTCATTTTACCCACCTAGGAAGGATGGAAGGCTAAGTCAACCTTGAGCCTGGTGAGATTCGAACTGCCAAATCGCAGGTAGTTGGCAGTTGGCAGAAGTAGCCTGCAGCACTGCACTCTAACCACTGCGACACCATGACTGACTAACTTACTCTCTTTCATCTCTTCTATTCCTGTGCACCAAAAATAAGCCTCTGAAATAGGAGGGGTGAAAGAGAGTAATTGGGCCTAAGTTAGCTAGTCTCCCTAGTTCTACTCCTATGCTTTAAGTATTGAACCCCTTGGCAGGAACTGGGTGAGTAATTCTTGGGAACCACCATTCCTATGGTTTAAGTATTACAGTCCACTGACAGGAACCGAGAGATATCTGGGAGCCATGTCTGCAGCCCTAGCTATATCATCACCAGAGGTGGCATTCAGCAGGTTCTGACCAATTCTGGAGAACAGGTAATGGAAATTTTGAGTAGTTCGGATAACCAGCAAATACAACCTCTGACTGGCCCTGCCCCCATCTATTCTCTGCCTCCCAAGTCCCAGCTGATTGGCTGGGTCTTTTTTTGTTGCCCTGCACAGGAGAACGGAGCTGGAAAACGGGTTAGTGGGGTGGAGAGAGAATGGGATTTTACAGTATCCTTCCCCCTAGAGTGGGGAGGAAATAAGGATTTTGCAGTGTCCTTCCCCTGCCATGCCCACCAAGCCACACCCACAGAACCAGTAGTAATTTTTTTTTAAATCCCACCACTGTGGGATTAATATTCACTGTGTTGAATACTGGTCATTGCCAGGACCAGTCCCTGCACTTTTCTTGGCTAGATTTTAGATGGGATTTGCCATCTTTCTAGGGCTAAAAGACAGTGACTGGCTGACACCTTAATCACTGTACCATGGTGGCTCAATAAGTGCTTATTTCTGTTCAGTTGATACTACTATTATTTAGGTCACATTCCTATACCATCTTATTGACTAGGAGTCAACCCCTTGAACTCAGTGAGACATATTACTACTGAGTAGAGTTTTGCATAAGCTTGCACTTTTCATTTGTTCCAAAAAAAATCTATTCTTTTTCTCAATTGTGAAGCATGTCATTATTTACAGTCTTCTTTTTTTTTCAAAAAGGGAAGCAAAAGGCTTGCCTGGATTTCAGTGAAAGCCCAAGAGAGAGGGGGTAGATAGAAGAGGAGCCATTTTTTTAAAGCAATGTTTGATGGGCTGCTGACAGGTGCATTCAACTGTGAATTGCAAATAGTTGTTGACATCAGGTGCCTTGACTCCCTTTGCATTTTATATACCATCTGCTGAATGGTATACTTTTTCACAGGCTCTCCTCTATCTCTCTGAAGAGATCTTTGAAAGAGGTAGGCAATTGTGCAAGTAATGGGAGGGAGTGTGGAAAGACAAGGGGACATTGTCCCAAAATTGAATTAAGACAATTTTTAGGTGTGAATCTTCATTGATGAACTTAGATTTCAGTGATCCCATATCTATGGTTAGTGCATTCCAGCAGAGTCCTTTGGTTGTGCAGGATTACAGTGAGAACAAAGATTCAAAATACCCTTAAATCTTGATCCAGCATGTTTTATTTCTTTTAATGTAGCAGCGTTATTTGTCCTGTATTGTTATAGTTACATTAGGTATTACTATGGTATATTCATCCAACAAAATCCATAATTTTTAGATTGGGTATTTTCCAATGATTTGGGTTTCAAGAATCTAGGTATCATGAGACTTCTCCTCCTCCTTCCTCTTCCTCCTCTTCCTTCCCCTCACTCCCCTCCATTTATCTGTTTGGCATACAAAGCCAGTTAATTTTAAACAACAATCTACCACCAGTATGAAGAATAAATAAAGTGGGGCACATTCTTGTGTTCCTGCAGAATAAATCACAAACTGGCTGAAGTGGAATTGGAATCAACCATTCCACCCAGAAATGCCACTCCTAAGAGAGAGGCTGGGAAACTTTGATTCTCCTAAGAGGACATGCAATAAAACTGAAAATTAAAGAGCAATATGGAGCAAGTAGATAGAGCAGATTCTCCCCCTTTCCATAATACTGAGAACTAGGGGTCACCCAATGGCAGGAGATTTAGGACGGACAAAAGAAACAGTGAAACACGACCCATAATTAATTCATGGAATGTACTGCCAAAGAACATTATGGGACTGTATTCCAACCTGTCTATTAGGCTAGAAAGTTCAAATCAGGTTGATTTGGTTCCAAATATGAGCTTTCTTAATGAAGAAAAGTTTCACCATGCATTAAATTGTGTGAACGATCTCCCCCACACACCCCAATCCTCATAAACCAGCCACAATTGTTGGTTCAAAGGCCAGGCTTCACATCAACATTGCCAAGAGTCATATATCAAAAGTGGGCATAACCAAGGCCTATTTGTGAAGAGAAGTTCAGAAGTTTTAAAGGATAAACAAAGCCCCAAATGCAAAACAAACAAAATAGAAGTCCTCGACTTACAAGAATTTGTTTAGTGGCCATTCAAAATTACGACAACAGTGAAAAAAGTGACATATGACCATTTTTCACACTTATGACTCTTGTAGGAGCCCCACGGTCATGGATGCTTGACAATTTACTCACAATTATGATGGTTGTAGTGTCTTGGGAGTCACAGGTTCCCCTTTTGTGACCTTTGGACAAGCAAAGTCAGTGGGGAAACCAGATTCACTTAACAACCGTATTACTGATTTAACAACTGCAGTGATTCACTTAACAAATGTGGCAAGAAAAATAGTAAATCAGAGCAAAACTCACTTAACAAATTTCTCAACACAAATTTTGGGCTCAATTGTGGACATAAGTAGAGGACTAGCTATATGATCATCTCTTTCCATGTTGGATGACCCATAGAAAGGATGTTAGGGAAACTTGGAACATGAGCCAAACATTTGGCACCTCTGCCATAAGCCAAGTGTCTTCTGAATGTAATGCATAACTCTTGCTACCCATGTGACAGTCCCAAAGGTGCTTTTTCAGGAGGCAACTGGACTTCCTTGTTTTTTCTTTTGAAGACATTTCACTTCTCACCCAAGAAGCTTCTTCAGCTCTGATAGGATAGTACCCTCTAAAAGGGTGCAAATATCCAGCTGTCTGCAAGGAATATAAATCTTCCATTCCCCACCATCTTGTCAGAGCTGAAGAAGCTCCTTGGATGAGAAGCGAAATGTCTTCAAAAGAAAAGCAAGAAAGTCCAATTGCCTCCTGAAGAAGCACCTTTGGGACAACCATGACCTGGATGGCTGAGAATCTCCATAGACTTTTAGCTGTACAATTTGGGATGAACACCCTTTGAATGGTGTAGGAGTAGGAATGGATTTCCAGAGCAGAAAAAAATGTAGACTACAGGAACCAGAAGCACCGCTCAGGTGACCTGGGGACACAGATAAACCTCCAAGTACTTCAAAGACCCTCTAAAAGTCAGCAAATGACCAGCTGTCTGCAAAGAATACAAACCCTTCCATTCCCCACTATCCTCTCAGAGGTGAAAAACCTTCTTGGATGTCTTTGAAAATGTCTTTCAAAACAAAAAATCAGAAAGTCCAGCTGCCTTTTGAAAAAGCATCTTTGGGACAACCTGGATTGACTGAGAACTAGACAATCTAAAGCCATCTCTTTCTATTGGACCGGATGGAATATGTGTGTACTTCTTAAAAAAGCTATCCACTGTCATAGCCGAACCTCTAAGCACAATCTTTGAAAAACCTTTCAGGACCAGCTCCTTGCCAAAACTATGGTCACAAGCCACAATCATCCCCATCTTCAAAAAGGGAGATCCCAGCCTAGTTGAAAATTACAGACCAATCTCCTTATGCTGCGTCACCTGTAAAGTCATGAAATCAATTATGAACCAATCCATCATCCTCCACTTAGAGACAAACAAACTACTCTCTAATAAACAATTTGGTTTCAGAAAAAAAACTATCCTACAATCTGCAACTCTTATATTGCAAAAACATATGGACTACACAACTCGATCAGGGCAAAGCAATAGGTGCAATCTACATTGACTTCTGTAAAGCCTTTGATTCAGTGGTACATGACAAACTACTCCTAAAACTAAAATCTTACGGTATCTCTGGACACCTGCATAACTGGATAGAAGCATTCCTGTCAAACAGACAACAAATGGTCAAAATTGGGAGTGTCCTACCAAATTCTGTACCTGTCAACAGTAGTGTCCCCCAAGGCAGTTTTCTAGGACCAACTCTCTTCATACCCTACATAAATGACCTCTGTGATCATATTAAGAGCAACTACGTCCTCTTCGCTGATGATGTAAAGCTATTCAACACAACAGACAATACTGCTACCCTTCAAAAAGACCTCGACTATGTATCAGAATGGTCAAACAAATGGCAACTTCAAATCTCAACAAACAAATGCTCTGTCTTACATATTGGCAAAAAAAAAAATCAGAAAATAAAATACAGGCTGAATAGTCAAGAACTTGTTGATGATCCAAGCTCTGTCAAGGATTTTGGAGTACTCATCTCAAATGATCTAAGTGCTAGAGCCCACTGTAACTACATAGCCAAAAAGGCATTAAGAGTTGTTAACCTAATCTTACGTAGCTTTTTCTCTGGTAATATTACACTACTAACTAGAGCATACAAAACATTTGCTAGACCAATACTTGAATACAGCTCATTAGCCTGGAACCCACATTATGTATCTGATATTTGCACAGTTGAGAAAGTCCAGAAATATTTCACAAGAAGAGTTCTCCACTCCTCTACTTGTTGCAGAATATCTTATGCCACCAGACTTGAAATTCTAGACCTAGAAAACCTAGAACTACGCCACCTTTGGTCCAATCTAAGTATAGGATATAAAATCATACATTGCAATATCCTACCTGTCAATAAATGCTTCAGCTTCAACCATAACAATACAAGAGCAAACAATAGATACAAACTCAAGGTAAATCGCACCAAACTTGATTGCAGGAAATACGACTTCAGCAACAGAATGGTCAATGTCTGGAATACTCTACCTGACTCTGTGGTTTCTTCCCCAAACCCCAAAAACTTTAACCTTAGACTGTCCACTATTGACCTTACCTCTTTCCTAAGAATTCTGTAGGGGCGTGCATAAGTGCACCAATGTGCCTACCATCCTTGTCCTATTGTTTCTTTTATTTATTTTTTCTTATATGTATCCATGTATTCATAACTATGTTTTTACTTATACCTATTATCTTGTAAGCAATTGACAAACCAAATAAATAAATAGAATTGCTACAGACTTTTACCAATATGACAGTACACTTAGAATCATAAAATAACAGAGTTGGAAGGAACCTTGGAGGTTATCTAGTCCAACCCCCTACTCAAGCAGGAAAGTCTATCTAAGATTGAACTCGCAGCCTCCTGATTGTGAGGCGAGAGTTCCACCTCTAAGCCATCTGAGCTCTCCAACTTCATTATGGAGGAAGGAGTTGCAAGGAACTGTTTCTTAGCACAGCTCAGGCTGAACAGAAAGCAACATTTTTAATGAAAGGCAAAATAGCATATCTCATGCAGATGCTGGTAAGAGCATCTGGGATATGTGTTTCCTATGCTCTGGAGAGATCCACTGGATGAAAATTGAAGGCTGTGTCCTCCTGCTGAGTTATGGGGCCTTTCCAAAAATGGACTAAAACAGAGAGGAAAGACAGGCAACACATATGAACTGGTGGGCTCATTTGGAATTTTAAGAATATTGCAGGGATGGCAACACTGCTTTTTATTAGATTTAGAATTTTCCCTCTGGAGCTGGAAGTAGTTTTCCTTGGAATCTCCATTTGTTTTATGTTCTTCGAGATAGGCTGGACTGAGAGAGAACAATTGGTTCTTCATTGGCAAGAGGGACACAGAATGAATGAAATCAAACCAGGTGAAGTCAGGTGAGATAAAGAACTTGGCAGGTCCCACAAGAGAGGTCTGCAAGCATGTTACGGCCTGCTCTGCTCCTGACACAAGTAAGGTTAAAGCCTCTGATATTTTGAGCAACAATCATTTGCTTTCGCTTCATCCAAAGATTTTCAAGCCTGGGCTGAGAGAAATGGAGGTTGAAGTGAATTAATAGAACACTTTGAAAGGTTTTAAAGGAGGAATCAAAGGCAGAGCCTCACAAGCTTCTTCTTCAGGAGCTGAAGGAGTAAATAATTATTGTGCATTACACGAGACTCTGTGTTGTCATGCATGCATTCCAGCCAGGGGTGGGATTCAAATATTTTAACAACTGGTTCTGTGGGCATGGCTAGGTGGGTGTGGCCATGTGACTGGGTGGGCGTGGGTTTTTTGCAGCAACACTCCCCCTATTTTTGGACCTTCTGGGACTCAGGGAAGCCTCCTGGTGGGAGGTTTTCTCCTAGAAGGCTTCCCTGGGGCTCAGGAAGGAAAATAAAATGGATGCTGGGTGTGTGTGCATGATGTTGCGCATGCACGATAAGGACTGACTGGATGGGGAGAGCGGGTGGTGAGGGGCGGGGCCAGCCAGGGGCAGGATTAGCTGGTTCTCCAAACTGCGCAGAGTCATAACAACCAGTTCTATAGAACCGGTCTGAACCAGTAGAATCCCATCCCTGATTCCAGCCTTTGTATTTCAATCCAACCTGGTTTGCACCTATATGAAATCCACCAAGCTCCTTGCAAACTTTTGCCTAAACAGTTTGTTTAACCAGGTTTCTTCTTTTTTTTTTTAGATGCTACTGGTGAGTTACACATGGGCTGTTTCTTCAGTCCCTGAAAAGGACATCGTATGTGGTTTTTGTAGCCAAACATCTTCTAGGAGAGTTTTAAAATACTATTTCTTAAAAGCCATTCTTTAAAAGAGCTGGTCATTCAACCTAAAGGAGGTCATTTTTTGGCTGTCCCTTGATTGCCAGGGGAATTCTCTCCTCTTGGCATAGAAGACTTTAGAAACATATCAGAAAAACCCCTAAATATTTATCATAGTTTTTCCCAGCTTGCTACCCTCCAGATAGTCTCCAGCACAATATTTAGGAATTTCATCACAAGTAAAAGGGTTTGAGGATTTCTTGTCCTGAAAGGCAATAAATGAAAGGAACAGCAGTGGCTGGCTATAACTGTTCCAGATAATCAGAGTTGGAAGGGACCTTATAGGTCATCTAGTACAACCCCCCACCCAAGCAGGAGACCCTACACCATTTCTGACAAATGGCAATCCAATCTCTTCTTGAAGGTCTCAAGTGATAATGCTCCCACAACTTCCAAGGGCAAACTGTTCCATTGGTTGATTGTTCTCACTGTCAGCCAGTTTCTCCTTATTTCCAGGTTAAATCTCTCCTTGTTCAGTTTCCATCCATTATTCCTTGTCTGGCCTACAGGCGCTTTAGAAAATAGCTTGACCCCTTCCTCTCTGTGGCAGCCCCTCAAATATTGGAAGACTGCTATCATATCTCCCCTGGTCCTTCTCTTCACTAGACTAGCCAAGCCCAGTTCCTGTAACCGTTCTTCATATGTTTTAGTCTCCAGTCTTGTAATCATCCTGGTTGCTCTTCTCTGTACTTTTTTTAGAGTCTCAACATCTTTTTTATAATGTGGTGACCAAAACTGGATGCAGTACTCTAGGTGTGGTCTTACTAAGGCTTTATAGAGTGGTATTAGTACCTGCACATGTGTTATGGTGGCATCTGGTTAGCTACTATGAAAAACAGGATGAGAAACATATGCTTTTTTAAATAGATGCAACTGAGATTAACATTTGCAGTTTTCTAAGTCATCTGCTATGACATTTTATGATATTATTTGGCCCTTAGAATTAATATTAACATAAATAGACCTGTTACTGGAAAAATATATAAAGTTTGAGCATAGTGAATACACACAAAATGCATGAAAGTAAGCACTGATCCAGTCATTCTTGCATATTGGTAGTCCTTAACTTATTATTATAATTGAGCCTGGCAATTAGAGTCGTAAGTTGTGATGGTTGTAAAGCAGATGATCACATGACCAGACCCCATTTTATGACTTTTTTTTGCTGTGGCTATTCCATGAATGCTACAGTCATAAAGTGAACATCACAGTTGCAGAGTGAATGCTGCAGTCATTAAACAAACTCTTTGCTGGCTATGGGGCAGAAATAAATGCTGGCTTCTGGCAAAAACACCATAAATCATGATCAAATGAGTGCAGGACTTTACAAATGAATATAAGTGCGAGCTGACTGCAGAGTTCCCAAAATGTGGTCACATGACCATGGGGAGGGCTGATGTCAGAACTGAAGCTTTTGAAGTCCGTTTGAGCAATTGATCAGAAGTCCCAAAGATGCTTTTTCAGGAGGCAACTGGGCTTTCTTGTTTTTCTTTTTGAAGACGTTTCACCTCTCATCCGAGAACAGGATAGTGTGGAATGGAAGCTGAAGAAGCTCCTTGGATGAGAAGCGAAACGTCTTCAAAAAGAAAAACAAGAAAGTCCAGTTGCCTCCCAAAAAAGGACCTTCGGGAAAACCATGACCTGCGTGACTGAGAATCTCTACAGAATTGATGAGAAGCTGTTCATAAGTCAAGAGCTGCCTGTATTGAACACTGCTATGTATCTTCTTTCTCCTTGATAGGCAGAAGGTGAGTTCAGCAGCATGCTTCGCTACATCCATTCAAACTAAGCGGCTACTTAAGTTTTTAGAAAGAAACTCACACCAAAAAGGGAAAGGATCTATTTAAGTACAGACATGTATGACACAGGTCCATTGGCGCTCTCTCTGTGTGTCTCTCTTTGTCTCTCTCTCTCTCTCTCTGTGTCTGTCTCTCTGTCTCTGTCTCTCTCTCTGTGTGTGTGTGTGTCTGTCTCTCTCTGTCTCTCTCTGTCTCCGTCTCTCTCTCTCTTAAAGTGCTTGGGTTAACACAAAAAGGAAAGGGCCAGGCTCCATGTCTGCAGTGTGAGAATCTGCTATTCTTTCTCCTGGGAGAATGTGTAAACACAGAAAGAGATTTCAGTGCTTGGGCTGATTGTTTGGATGGATGAATAGAATAACTGACTGATAATCTGGAGGGAATTTTAGGCTCCCAACATTCAGAGGGTGGAAATCAAGCATCCCGGAGACCTACCGCATGGCAGGATTAAAAGGAAAGCTAGCTGAATTTGCAGAACATGCTTCACCAGACCTGTTAAAGGCTGAACAGCTCCATTTGCATAATGACTGAAGCTTGGTTAGTTTTAAGTTTACTCTGTTGTTTTGTGGCTTAGTGCACTGGGTAAACTCAATCCAGTTTTGTTTGTTTCTAGATCAATGGAGTCTGCAAAACCAGAAATTTGATTAATTCAGTAGCCAGATTAAGGGGGTGTTGTGTTAACACGGGCAATCCTTCATGCTGATTCAGGGAAATATTCGATATGTATTATGTATGGATACACTGAAATGGGCAACTGTACACCTCCAACTGCAGATAGGAACTCATCTTACAAATTGGAATGTTTCCCATTCATTCAAAGTTAATGCAGCAAAGGGAACTCTTCAGAATAAAACCATTGTTTTGCCTGATTAGTGCAGACCATTCCATGGAAGCCCAAATCAACCAGCTGAAAATATTTCTTTGCCTGAATAAAATACAAAATGATCTCTCTTCCCCAGGATCCATCTGGATTGGCAATTTCACCTTGCCGTGTTCAAAGGCAGCAGGACTGCCTGCCTGCCTGCCTGCCTAACTACCTAACTGACTTGGGTACTGCCTGGCTTTAAACAACTTTGGGCAGCTACATTGTAAAAACAGGATTTAAACACAACATAAGGCATAAAAAACTAAATAAAAAGGCCAATTATTAATGTCATATCACATTTATTCGTTTGTTTGTTAAATTTGAGACTTCCTGTACAACTATGGGTTGCTTAATCTTTTATTTACAACATACTGAAGTACTGACCAGAAGAGCAAAATATCAACCATAAACCTCACAGAACTGAAATAAAATGGGGTCCCACAATCACCCTGTCCCCAAGACCTAGAACAGGGGTGTCAAACTTGCATCGTCATATTTTCGTCACATGATATATTGTGACTTCCCCCTCTTCACTGAAACAGGTGGGCATAGCCTGTGTTTGACACATCTGGCCCTCAGGCCATGAGTTTGACACCCCTGGCTTAGAAGAAAAGTTACTGTATTTTTGGACGATAAGATGCTCCAAACTATAAGGCGCACCTAGCTTTTGAGGAGGAAAACAAGAAAACAAATCTGCCTCTGCCTCTGCCTCCCAGTAATTTGCCTCCTTGCAATAAACAGCAAACAGCCTGGTCAGCTTCAGCATAGCCTGACTTAACATGAGCAGCTGATTGTCAGTTGGATCTGCCTCCCGGAATACTGATGATCAGCTGTTTCAGTCTGCAGGGATCACCACCACCTATCTCCCCCTCCATGTGCCCCATTTTCAGCCTCCACATACCCCATTTTCGGCCTCTGGGGCACACGGAGGCCAAAAATAGGGTGTGTGGAGGCAGCAATAGGCGATGGCAATCCCTGCAGACTGGAACAGCTGATCACTGATATTCTGGGAGACAGATCCAACTGACAATCAGCTGCTCATGCTAAATCAGGTTGTGCTGAAGCTGACCAGGCTGTTTGCTGCAAGGAGGCAAATTGTTGGGAGGCAGAAGCTGAAGGATAGGAGCCATCTCCTGGGCAGGGCTTCAATAACATTCACTGTATAAGACTCACAGACATTTCTACCCATTTTGGGGGGGGGGAGGGAGTGCATCTTACACATCAAAAAATATGGTAGGTCTTTGATGATTCCCTAAAAGCCATGGGATTCATACAGATCTCTGGGGGAAATCATTTCAGAAGGCAAGATCTGCAGAAATACATGTAGACAGACTTCCTAGTCCTGTGGGATGATATTGTATGATTGACCAGGCTTAGGATGTGTCCACCTCACTGGATCACAAAACTGGTAGTTGCAGGGCTACCCAAAAGAGGGACCAGCCAGGTTGCTCAGGGGGGTGGCTAGGGGACTCATTACCTGCCTAGAGACACTCCCACCCCACTAATTCTCCAGTATTCTGTCTCTTTCTCTTTCTAATGGCAAACTCAGGTGGAGAGGACTGATTGAGTTGAATAAAACCTCTGAGAAATGAAGGGGGGTATGAAGAATTCCAGAAAAACCAGAACAACTGACACAAAATGTTGTGGAAATTTTGAGGGAGTAAGATCATAGCCAAAAAACCCAGTGAGTGTCCATTGGAGTAAAAATGAAGGGAGGAATAGAAAACAGGATGGAACAATGAAACAGAACAGAATGTCATGGAAAAGTGCATGGAAAACTCTGGACAGAAATTCTGTTGGAGATGAGAATACATAGCAGCTTTTTGTTGCATCTCTCACTCTCTTGTTACATTCCTGTCCTTAAGTGGCGTCACCATTGCCAGTGTACCTATTCCCTTTATTTCAGAGATAGTATACATTGTTCTATGCCACTGTGATTCACAATTACTAACTCAGCTTTACTTAGGTGAGATGCCATCAGGACATTCTGGACAATTGGTTACATTAGAAAATTGGAAAAGCATCTCAGAAAAGACATATTGTATAATTTCTATACTATTCCAAGAAACCCCCATTGATGTATCCATAAAGTCATCAGAAGTTAAGCCTAATTCAAGGAAATTATTACTTCTTTCAGAGGTGGAGCCAAATTAAAGTTTTACAGAACATAGAATAACATTGTCAATGTTCTGACTGACAAACCCAACCAAAGCAAGCACGGTCGAGATGATTCAATCTCTAAATGCAAAACTTTATTGAGTACATCAGATCAACATAGATGTGGGCAAAACCAGAACTAGTTAATTTCTATGCAAACCTCATAATTAAAATATAGGATTCTCTCTCCCCTTATTAGTGCAGGTCACATTGTCCAATTGAATGTCATTGTATTGTTATGAGAAAAGATCTTTGGTTTTGGCAAACACCTGCTGAAGTGTCCTTGGCTCTCATGGTTAATCTTCTTGATGTCTGGAGACTACATTCCATCTTACCCTTCCCTCTCCCATGACTTGTTGGCAAGCTGAGAAGCAATAATGGTTGCAATCACAAAAGCATGCTTCAAACTTGATAAACAGATTTGGAAAGGACCTTGGAGGTCTTCTAGTCCATCACCCGCTAAAGCAGAAGACCCTATACCAGGGTTCCCCAAACTTTTGGCTTTGCAAACTGGCAAGGGTAGAGAGAAAATGGTTCTGCATGAGTGGCAGGCTAGCGCATGCACAGCTCCAGCGAACAGAGTGCATTCTTGTGTAAGTAGGAGTGCATGTACACATTCATCTGCCACTTCTGTTGGCCCAGTTTTGAATGGCTCAAGAGTGGGACATGGCCTGGGGGTTGTGGACCCCTGCCCTATATCATTCTGGACAAATGGTTATCCAATCTCTTTTTAAAAATGTCCAGTGATGGAGCACCCACAATTGCAAAAGGCAATTTGTTCCTCTTAAGTTTTCAACTTTTTAGCTAAAGTTAGGTATGAGCCTGTTCCAACCCAAAGAGCTCAACAAGTAGCCTTCAAACCCCATGACTGATTTTTCATTGTGATGTATTTTAATTTTCAATTCAGCAGATGCAGCTTATGATGATAATATAAAGTACACCTCATGTGAAAGATTTAAAGTTTCCAGCACTTTGTAATGTCAGAGAGATGTTCAAGAATTTTGGGGTGTTTACATGCATTTTGATTTTTTTTGTACTAAGTGATTTCCATTATTATCAAATTGCAAACAGATGGCATTCCACTTTAAAATTAATGCAGCCATTATTTCAGGATTCCAGCTAGTGCTGCAGTGGATTTTAGAGAAAACATTATCTGCCAAATTCTCAAAGTTCATAGCTTAAAGTCTCAGTTTCAGCTGTGATATGTATCAGCTTTGATAAAGGTAATATTTACATTGCCATTTAACTGACCTCAGATATAATATCTGTAACATCTTTATTTCTTGTTACATAAAAGAAATGAAATGATCATATCAGCCTTTCACAACATCTTTAAGCAAGTCTTCCAGTAATCCAGGCATATTCCAGTGATTCTGGCAACACATGATCGTGCGAAAAGTCGCTGCTTTAGGAATGCTGAGTCCTCATCCACTTTCTCCAGGAAGTGCTTGGGATTCCTTGCTTCAAGTTCACCAGCAAGATGTTATTTGTTGTGTTGTATGCCTAGCCATATGCATTTTGTCTAGAAAGGCAGAACTGGGCTTGGCTTGGCTGTTGTAAAGACTTTGGGAGAGGTGTTTTGGGATTCCAG
Organism: Hydrophis major; assembly: GCA_033807585.1. Lineage (NCBI taxonomy): Eukaryota > Metazoa > Chordata > Lepidosauria > Squamata > Elapidae > Hydrophis > Hydrophis major. The sequence goes on along the minus strand of CM066330.1, from coordinate 233,714,702 downwards.
ACCTTAGTGCTGAGTTATCTGATGGTAAGGTGATCAATTGTCCTCCTTTAGGGGAGACAGTCCTCCTTTTGTAAGTTCTGTCCTCTCTTGAAAAGTGTCCTCCTACATGTCCTCCTTTTTGATATTTGAAGACTAATCTGTAAATCTCTGTATTTCATTGATGCCGATCCAATCCGTTGTGTGTGTGATGTGACGTATTTGCATTTAACATGACGATTCATCAAGGCTTGGTACAGTGTGGCAAGACGTGATTATGAGACACATGTGCTCCACACAGGAGAACTGTTTTGAGAGAGTGCACCACGTGCAAGTGGCTTTGCTTTTTTTTCTTCCATTTATTTGTGTCCTCCTTCTCGTTGTAAAAAAGATGGAGAAACTTGCTTTATCAGTCACCTATCTTCTGACCCTCCTACTACAATTACTCCTCTCTCCTCTTCCCTACTCCCTTCTCCCTCATCCTTTTCAAATGCACATTTCATCATTTTTTTAATCATTGTAGTTTTGTAATGGACATTTATGTTCCCCATTGCCCTTAATCTGATTTACTTTCCCTTATCTACTACATATTCTATATATTTTATATCTTCAATCAAAGATCTGGATCCATCCGTTTTAATGCTATGCAACTGTAAGAATCCCTACAGCTTTCCTTAAAGACAAGCATTTTTTAAGCAATCAGTTCAAAGATTTAATGGTAACCTACTCTCAGTCTCCTATGGTTGAGGAGGCTACTACAGACCAAATAGTCACACTGAACCCAAACAGCAAGTAGAGCATAATCAATTGCAAGCAGAATAATGAATTTCTTCTTCTGTGATTTGGTGCCCTGTCTTGACCATTTCCAGAAGCCTTCAAATAAAGGAGAAAAGGGCTGTATTATCTTCTAGGTATACAGTCATCTCCAGGCTGCTATTGGTTTCTCACGAACAATTCCAACTATAAACACTTCCAGATGTAGGGTGGGCCTTTGCTCAGTCCTCCAAGGAATAGTTGCTCTTCAATTTATTTATAAATGATCAGAAGATAGAGTCAAGCAATGAGATATCCAAATTTTGAGATAGAATAAATCATTCAGGGTGGGAAAAAGATAAAAGGGACGCATGAGAGAAAAAGGCAGGTGCAGTTCAGCAAAAATGTAAACCAATGGGAGCAAAAAGGAAATGATAAAAAAATCATCATAAAAAATATGACTGATGGGGGTGGAGAGTCAGTTAAAATATCATGGGAGTATAGCAACTGTGAAAAGGTGAATGCTACACTGGCTTTTATTAGAAACTAGACTGAAAGTTCGGCGAACCAGCAAATCCTACCACTGGCTGCCCTGTCCCTGCTCATTTTCTGGCCTGTTTTCCAGGCCATTTTCTGAGCCATTTTTTGGGTGTTTTTCGGCCCATTTTGGGATGTTTTTGTTGTGTCCGTCACGGAAGTAGACTCGGAATCAATGACTTAGTTCAGCTCTTTATTGGATCCCGAGATCGGCTTGGGATTCAAGGGGAAAAACAGCAGCTTTTATTCTCTGGCCACAGCGGCCACAGCCAATGGCACCACTTTGAATCTCCCGCGATGAGTTTCCACCAATCGCAGGGGATTCGCAGTGGGCCAATCAGTGCGGCTCGCTCGGCCAATCAGATCGCCGTACACTTTGGCCAATCACAGCGCGGTGCTTGCAAGTATGCTAATGACTGTACAGAACACCCCTCCCCTCTTGGTACGATCCTACGTAATGTAGTCCCGTAAGTAGGCGGGGCTTCGTACTTGCCTACTTGACCTGCGCAGGTTAGTTGTTGCTTGGCTCCCAGCCGGTTCAGTCGGGTTCTGTGTTGCTCTCTGCCTCGTCGGTGGAACCGCCTGGAAGGCCTTGCCGGGCCTTTCGTCGCAGCTCCCTCCTGGTCTACCTGGGCTGGTTGAGCTGCAGTTGTTGCCACTCCCGTCTGGTCTTTCTGGGCTGGTCGAGCTGGCCTGGCTGCTTCTTCCTGGTGAGGCTTCGAGCTGGCTGCTTGTTGGTGAGTATTGCTGGTTTCTTTCTATTGGTTTTTGGTTCCCGGGGTATTCCCTCCCCTCTTGGTTTGTGTTATGGGGGCTGTCTGTGTCTGTTTGCGCATCGGTTGTGTTTCCTGTGGTTGTTCTCAATCTTATTTGATTGATGTGTCGTTTCCATGCTTGTCCGTCAGTTGTTTGCAGCCGGTACAAGTGGGGACCTGTCAGCTGGGTTATGGTTGCCGGTACCCAAAGTGGATCTCCAGTAAGGTTCTTCACGTAGACTGCGTCGCCTGGTGAAAATGTTCGGTGTTTGCTTGAGGAGTTTGGGGGGTTTTCTGGGTTGTATGTGGGGTGCAGCCTGTCGAGTGGGGACCTTAATTTTCTCCCCATTAATAGTTCTGCCGGGCTTTTGTTTGTTGTTGTGTTCGGGGTTATGTGTTGTATAAAAAGCATTTCATTTATTTTTTCTTGGATTTCCCCATGTTCAATTTTTTGGATTGTTTTTTTCGTAAATTGAACCATCCTTTCGCCCTCCCGTTCTCCGCTGGATGTGCTGGTGCTGTCAGTGCGTGTCATATGCCCCGTTCTGCTAGGAATTTTTCGAATTCCAGCAAGGTAAGTTGGGGCCCATTATCCGACATGATGACATCTGGGAGGCCGTGGGTTGCGAACAGCTTGCTGAGTTCCTTGGTAACAGCCTCCGTGGTGGTGGTTTTCATGTTGCTTACCTCCAACCAGTTGGAGTAAGCATCTACCATGATAAGGAATATATGTCCTTTCGTGGGCCCGGCAAAATCTATGTGAATCCTGGACCATGATCCACTGGGGGTTTCCCATTCCAGGATTGGTGCTGCGGGAGGGCTTGGCCTGGTTTCTTGACAACGTTTGCATGTTGCCACCCAAGTCTCGATCTGCTTATCCATCCCTGGCCACCAGGCGTAACTCCTGGCCAGGGCTTTTGTTCTAACTATGCCCGGGTGCCCCTCGTGTAACAACTCCAATACCTTCCCTTGTAACTTTTCCGGGATAACAACCCTATCCCCCCAAAGTACACAACCTTTTTGTAATGAGAGTTCTGTTTGCCGGTTCCGGAATGTCCTGAATGATTCGTCATCGTCCTTTTCCGGCCACCCCTTTTCTACCCAATGTAACACCCGCGCCAGACGCTTGTCTTTATTAGTCTCGTGGGCAATGTCTGATGCAGTTATTGGTAGATCAGGCAGAGTATCTATGCTGAGGGTGGCTGTTGTGGGTGCTGGGTCGGTGTCTAGGTCAGGTAACAGTGTGCAGCTCAGGGCGTCTGCGTGGGTGATCGTCTTACCAGGTCGGTGTGTGAGCCGGTAGCTGTAGGCAGCAAGGAATTCGGACCATCTTGTCATTCTAGGAGATAGAATGTCAGGGTGGCCCTGTTCCCTGCCAGGATTCCCAGCAGTGGCTTGTGATCGGTGATGATGGTGATGATGGTGAACATGCAGCCGTAGAGGTACTCATGGAACCTCTTCACTGCGGCGACAATAGCCAGGGCCTCTTTGTCCAGCTGACTGTAATTTTTCTCCGGTTTGGTGAGGGTCCTCAAAAAGAAAGCGATGGGCACTTCTTATCGGGGAGCGTGTGGCTGAGGACGGCGCCAATGCCAAAAGGTGATGCGTCACATGTGACTGCAAGTGGTAGGGTCTCATTGTATTGGATGAGGACGGCATCCGAGGTGAGCAGGTCCTTGGTTTTGTTGCAGGCAGCTTCCTTACGTTTCCCCCAAGTCCATGTGGCCGCCTTGTCCAAAAGCCTATGCAAAGGCTCTGCCGCGGTCGCCTTTTGGGGCAGGAAAACATTATAGAAATTAAGCAGTCCTAGAAATGCCTGCAGTTCTGTTTTATTCTTTGGCATGGGGGCTTCTTTAAAGGCTCTGATTTTTTTCGCAGTTGGATGGATGCCGTGCCAGTCTAGGAGGTATCCTAGGAACTCGACCCGCTCTGTGTGCAGCTGGCATTTCTCTTTTTTGACCTTTAGCCCAGCCTGTTTGAATTTGGTTAGTACCTCCCTTAGACAACCCTCTAGTTCTTGTTGGTTGGCCGCTGACACCAGTACATCGTCGAAGTAGGGCACCACCCCCTTAATTCCTTGCAAGAGTCTCTCCATGAGGCTCTGGAATATTCCCGGAGCCATGCTGACTCCAAACTGGAGTCTCTTACAGCGAAACACTCCCCGGTGGGTGACTATGGTTTGCGCCTCGGCGGTTTCTGCATCGACCGGCAGCTGTTGGTAGGCTTGCGCCAGGTCGAGCTTCGCAAAACCTTGGCTCCCCCCAGTGAATGTAGGAGGTGCTGCGCTACTGGGACGGGGTAGGCGCTTTGTTGTAAGGTGCAATTTAGGGTGGCCTTATAGTCCCCGCAGATTCTCATCGACCCATCAGGCTTGACTGGGGTGACTATGGGGGGTCTCACACCGGGCGTGATCGATTGGCTGTAGGACCCCTTGTTTGATGAGCTTGTCAATTTGCTCGTCGATTTTGGGCCGGAGTGCAAAAGATACCTGCCGTGGTTTTAGGCGTATCAGGGGAATGCTGGGGTCTAGGTTGAAGGAAATAGGGGGCCCTCGGTACTTCCCTAGGATGCCATCGAACACTTCCTGGAAGTCCCTTGTGAGTTGCTCTTCCCAGTCGGCATCTGCGACATGGTCAACGCCCGTAACTTCGATCCCGAGTGGTGCGAACCACTGTAGTCCCAAAAGGCTGGGGCGGTCTCGGTCCACAATTGTCAGGGGAAGCTTTGCTGTGTGGCCCTTGAAAGTCACTTTGAAATGTCCAGTTCCGACTACCGGGATGCAGTTCCCCTGGTAGTCTTTAAGGATTAATTTCTGGGTTTCCAAACCCGTCTTGTGGATCGCGGGCACCAAACGCTTGATTTCTCACCAGGCAACCATGGAGAGGTAGGACCCGGAGTCCACCTCCATTTTGCATGGTTCGCCTTCGATGCCCACTTCCACGTATACCTTTCGGGCCTCTGCGCTTGATGAGTGGCCGATGACGACCGTCTGGTGGGTTTCCTCTTTCTGACGGTTTTCGCCACTTTGTCAGCCCCATCCGTCTTGGTTCCAGCGATTTTCAGCTTGGCGGTCTCTGGCCTTGGGGGGGGGTGCCGTCTCGTCTCCAGTTGCTGTGATCTCGCTATCGGGGGCTGTAGGCTTTTCTCAGTCGGCAGACTTGGGTGATGTGACCTTTTTTATTGCAGTGTTGGCAGATCGCATTGAAAAACTGGCACTCCGATCGAAGGTGGTCGCCTCCGCACCCGGCACATGTGGGTCCCGACTTACGACTCCGCCGATCGCGCTGGTCTCGTCCCGTCTGGAGTTGATGGATGTATTCTTCCTCGTCCGTGGTGTTGGAGGCGGAGTGGAAGTCACCATGATGGGTGGTGGTCTCTCGGCGGCTTGGTTCTGGGTAAGCCTCGGTCGCCGGGCCCATCTCGATGGTCGCGGTGTGTTCCCCGGTGTCCGGTCTCTGCATTTGATTCGCCGATTTCCAGGTTGCCTCAGCTGCGGTGCCTTCGGCAAGGGCATCGGCATGGGCAATGTCGCCTTTTGCCATCAGATGGCTTTGGAGGACTGGGTCTCTGAGCCCGAGTACGACACGGTCCCGCAAAGCTTCGTCCATGTCCGAGAACCCACACATGCCCCCTAAGCTCCGTAGATCAGCCACAAAGTTGCTGATGCTCTCACCCGATCTCTGGTCCCACCAGTAGAAATTGTGCCGCCTGATGAGGGTGGGCACGGCAGGGGCATAGTGGTTTCGGAGCAATGGCTCGAGATCAGCCCAGTCCATCTCCTTCACGTCCCCGGGTTTTGCGAGAGCTTTTGCCATCTTGAACACTGCGGGCCCACAGTGTGTTAGAAAGACGGCTCTTTTCTTCTGCCCGGTTGCATCCTTCAAGTTGCTACTTTTGAGGAACATTAGGAATCGGTCTATGTACGATTCCCAGTCCTCGGCAGCTGGGTTGAAAGGTGTGGGCGGTGCGATGCTGGCCATCTTATCGGTATCGTTTCCTCAGGACACGTGCTTGATGGGGATTAGTCTCGAGATCCCACCCTTGTCACCAGTGTTGTGTCCGTCGTGGAAGGAGACTCGGAATCAGTGACTTAGTTCAGCTCTTTATTGGATCCCGAGATCGGCTCGGGATTCAAGGGGAAAAACAGCGGCTTTTATTCTCTGGCCACGGTGGCCGCGGCCAATGGCACCACTTTGAATCTCCCGCAATTAGTTTCCACCAATCGCGGGGGATTCGCAGCAGGCCAATCAGTGCGGCTCTCTCGGCCAATCAGATCGCCGTGCGCTTTGGCCAATCACAGCGCGGGGCTTGCAAGTATGCTAATGACTGTACAGAACAGTTTTTCAGCAAAAAATGGCCTTAAAAACACCCTGAAAATAGCTGGAAAATGGCCGGAAGATGGCCCTAAAAACAAGCCAAAAAACAGGCAAGAGCAGGGCCAGCCAGTGGTAGGATTAGGCCCAAATGGCTGGATCCTATCTCTGCTTTAGAGGTGAGTGGCCAGGAGGCGGGGCTGGGTATGATTAGCGATGTCACCCACCTAGTCACATGACCAATCGGCCACGCCTATCCACCCAGAGAACCAGTTGTTAAGTTATTCCAATTCAATCACTGTAATTAACCATAGATTATGTAGAGGAGGAAGGAAGTGTGCTTGAGGAACACAATGTTATAACTTCAAAGTACTGTATAAACATATTATAAATTCCAAGATTCTTATGTCAAGTAAGGAAGGTCTTTTCATCATAATAAAGCAGTCTAATTAGCTATAGTCCATGCACAATAAATGCAGAGCACTCAGTGCAATAATAGTTCTCACATTTTTGAATATAGATCAACATTGTACCAACATATTTAAATCTTATTTCTTTTGCCAGCACTATAAATTTATAAATATTAAACCAGAAGGAATAATCTTGGAATAGCCACAGAACACATGTGCCAATATCTAGTCCACTATTGTATATGAGCTTGATTTCTAGCCCTTACTAAACATCCTCTGAAGTGTCCAAATCACTCAATATGGGATTTGTTGTTGAATTGCAGAAGTGTATGTTAATAGCATCATATAGACACTTTAAACTCCTAACCCATTGATTTTTTTTTTTTAATGGGAGGTTCCAATTTTTTGTTCTATTTTTCTTGCAACTTACCAATATCTGTCTTTATAAAACTGCCCAGTTGTCTTTTAAAAATAAATTGTAGGCTTGGAATCATCCAAAAACTTTTAGTAGTGATAATATTTGAGAGGTTTCATATGCTTTTTATATGTCTGGTCCAAATTATGCATTACCATTCAGCAGATTTCAACAAACCGAATGTTCCTGCAACATCAGAAATGTTTTAAAATACTGATTAACCATGCAACTGATATAAACTATTTATTCTATTTTTGTTCCATGAGAACCAGAACTATAATTTACTCAAATTTCAAGGGAATTCAATAGTAAACTAGTTTATACCTCTGCATTTGATGGACAGGAAAATTCCACAATCTTGACTGAGACAAGGGCATGCATAGCAGGTGATATCTTGGCATATGTTAGATATGAATAAGGAAGATCTAACTCAGAAGAACATTTATGTTCGTTTATAAAAAAGAAAAGACTTAGAATGCCAGTAAAGAGGATAGTGGGGATAGTATTTAAAAGTTAACACACAATAGGGATAGTGAATGTTTCAGAATTTGAGCACATTCCTGGATACAATGGAGGACAACAGAGCCTAGCTTGCTATGGTCCATGGGGTTGTGAAGAGTTGGATATGACTTAGCACCTGAATAACAAGAACAAAAGCTTCAGTAGCCTTTGGTTTGTACACAGTGGATAAAATGGGCAGATTCAGAGGAAAAGGATAACAAAGTGGATATATCTGCTTCCTTTGGGAGATCCAGTTTGGTATAGTGGTGAAATCAGGAGACTGAGTTCTTATCCCACTGTAGACATGAAGCCAGCTGGCTGACCTTGGGCAAGTCACTCTCTCTCAGCCCTAGGAAGGAAATAATGGCAAACCTCTTCTGAAAAACCTTGTCCAAAAAAAAACCCTGCAGCAACTTCTCCAGTTTCTTTTTTGTATACTGAGAGTATTTGCACCAAGACAAATTCCTTGTGTGTCCAATCACACTTGGCCAATAAAGAATTCTATTCTATTCTATTCTATTCTATTCTATTCTATTCTATTCTATTCTATTCTTTTGGGGTGGAAGAAAAGCACTCCTTCCATTCAAAAGATGTTTTGCATTCTATTCCTTACAATCACTTTAAATACATCAAAGATAAAATAGATGTAGACATTTCAGATCCCCCTCCCCCCCCATCAATCTCAATTCTTGACTTCACAAGAATTCATGCAACTTCATGCCATTTCTTAGTAACAGTATAGAAATGGTTTGCCATTGCCTTTTCAGGAATGTTGTTCAATGTTTCAAATTCTGTAGTCCCAGTATTTCCTGGAGTTTTCCCCTTTACATATTTTCCCCTTAACCACTCCAGATCTTATCCAGTTTCTAAACTCAGACAAGGTCAGAAAAAGGCTGCCATCTTCTAAGATACATTAAGGATAATAGCTATGTTCTAAGGTCTGTTAGCCTCTGATTCACAGTGGAGTAAATATTCTGAACTTCTTAGCACATTAAAGTATACAGAAAAGGCAGTGCTTGCAAATAAATCCTACCGCACTCCTTGCTCACATTGTTCACATTACAGTGATTTGAATAAGGTTGTAGTAAATGACTTTTTGGCATGTGTGATGGTGATCAGAAAGATTGTAAAAGCAGGATTGGTTTAAGGAGTCTTTGAGCTGTAATTGTTACCCCTGGGAATGAATGATGTATAGGCATTAATCAGTTTTCATTATTTATTATTGTTGCATTTATTGATCTTATGTTGCAAAGGCCAGATTTTTTAAGATATAGAAGAAATGTACATAAATTAATTTTAAAAATTACCCATCAATTTATCAAAGAATAGAATAGGTGTGTAGAAATGTTTTTTCTGCTGTGGGTGCAACATTGTTTGGAAAAGAGATGGGATAGACAATTTAGTTACCAAGTGGCTTACAGAGTGGAGTTGCTAAGATGCAAACTTTAGAAGAGAAATGCCTTTTACATACTGACATCTGTTAAGCTATCATTGCTGAAAAAGTTCCAACTGAACTTATCCTCAGTCTTGTTACTGATACACCTTTATGTATGAATCCTATAACCTCAAAGTGTTAACTACTTATTTAGTTTCAACTTGTGAACAACTCTGAGTACTTTTTCCTAAATAGGTTTCGCTGGGGAAAAAAATGGCATTCATCTAAAAAAGCATTCAATGTATCCAAATATTAGTACTTAAGGAATGTAGAATTTGAATTTTAACTTTTTTCTGGGTCACCCAGAAAAACGTACTAGTTTGTACTTTCATAGTTGAGTCCCTCCAAATCAGATCGTCTTTGTCTGAAATTTTCTGGTTGGTGGTCTCAGCTATTCGATTATTCCCTGCTGATGAAAAAAGCAAAAGAACCCTTTAGCTGCTTGCCCAACTGGACAACCGCAAAGTCTGGCCTGGAGGTTTGAGTGGGGGCTGGGAGATCAAATCTGGTTGTCAGATGTTTAACCAAATCTGACTTTGCTTCTCATGCAGGATCTATTGTGCATATGTGGTGCAGAGGAATGTCACGTGCACTCTTCAGGATGGAGTGGAGAGCTATGTGAAAGCTGAGTATCACAAGTGCAGCTGGGGACCCAAGTGTCCTGGAAAAGTTGTGTAAGTATAGCCAGGGATAAAGATGTAGAGATCTCTCAATATCATTTGACCTGAGAAAAGTTACTCCTGAATATTAATTTTATCACAGATAGCACAAGAGTCTCGATTCCACTTCTTTCATCTTCTTATTAGTTTTCCAATAAGTCAATCAGTGTGGTTAAGCTGGCTATGTTGAAAAGTGAGGATCAGGGAGTCTTAAATCCATTTTTAGTCTATGGATGACTGCTATTACATTTGTGTCAGAAGCACTTACTAAGGCACTTCTGAGTTGAAAGGATTAGCTGATGACATCACCATTGCCCAGGGTACACCATTGCCCTGACGGTACTCCTTTTGTGTCCCTGTTATTTTACCACCAAACAAGTATCTATTTATCTACTTGCATTTGCATGTTTTCGAACTGCTAGATTGGCAGGTACTAGGACAAATTAACAGGAATTCATTTTGTTATGTAGCTCACCATGTGAGCCACTGCAGCCCCTCATGGATGAATTAAGTCTAGATTTGTCTTTCTCTCAGCCCAATCAATTCCACAGGGAATTGCAATTCCTGAGTTCACAGAGTAAAGGTGGGATATTATTATTACTATAGCTGATGCACAGTCAGTCAGATGTTTAGACTGGCTTTGGTATTTTTATCCACCTATTGAATCATTTGCAAACATCTGGGATAGGCAGATATTGTTGTCTGATGACATTAAAGATATTGTTCCTATTCTGTTTGGGCAGTTTCCTTTCTCTTAAGGTGGAAAGAATTTGTTTTTAACTAGATGCTGTTGGACTACATCAGCTATCACATCACTTAGCCATTTGAAAATTGTTGGTACGCAGGTAATCAGCTTGTAGTTGCCTGGTGCTGTCCCTTTTGTTGGATTGTTCATTGTCAGGTATATTTTGTCAGTTGTTAAACAAATTTCAGTTTCAGCTCCTTGCAGTTGTTAAACTACTTGACAATCAGCAGATGGCTTGTTAGAGAGTTCTGGGAACTGAAGTCCACATATCATAAAGTTGCCAAGTTTAAATAATACACCATTAGACATTTCCAAAAGAAAAACTATCCAATCCAGGTAATCAATCAATAAGCATCACCAGAAATAAGAACACCTTTAAATATAGTCAGGTAAATCAGTTTTAGGTTTTTCCTTCTTCCTCCTAGCCAATCCTAAATCTCCTAAATATAATTATGTTTTCTGTTAATATCTTTAATGTCCTCTCTCAAAATTCTTATCATCTTTCAAGTCTACTTGTAATTTTCATAAAGTAACTTCAATATATATCTTATATTTCAGTTTAAAAGGGTAGTCCATAATGTCTTTTTCAATTTTTAAGTGATTTTGAATTGCATTTGTAAATCGAAGATTTACATCTGCTTCTTATAAGTTATAATTTTTAAATCCACCTTAGAATTCACCTCAGCTATCTTCAGAAGGATTTGTTCACTAGAGGTTTTTGCTCAAATAGAGTTCAAGCGCTTCACAGGCCCAGAGAACAAACAATTCCTTTAAAAGTCGCCAACATGTGCATTAGTAATCAATCTTTAAAGTCTTGTTTGTAAACAAGATACAGCCTATTTTTCCCGCACAAAAAGCCTGTTCTAATTTACTTCAAAGCCTTTCTTTAAATCAATTTCACAAAGCTTTTAGCTTTTACTCTGAAATCACCTCTTTGCTGTATATTACAAGAAGTTACAAAAAAAGAAAAAAGATCTTAAAAAGCTAGAAAGATGTGAAATTCTTTCTTTTTAAATATATTGAAGAGAATCCCACCCAGTGACTGGCAGTCCTGTGATTCTGAAAGTTTTTCAGAAGCACAGAAACAATAAGAAAGGTAAAACTCCAAAGCAGGGGTGGGATTCAGCTGGTTCGGCCTGGTTCAGATGACCCGGATGTTAAATTTACATCTGGTTTGCTGAACTGGAAGTTGAACCAACCAGCTGGCCCCACCCACTTCCCCCATCCCTCCCCTCCCCTTCCCTCCCAGGAGTCTCTATGCTGCCTGTTTTGGATGCAGGTTAAGTGCGGGGTTGGTGCGGAGGCTTTGGGAGAGTGAAAAATGGCCCAAACCGGAAGTTCTAGAAGTCCAGAAATGGGCCTTCAGAGGCCCTCCAGAGTCCAAGGGGGCTGTTTTCGCCCTCCCAGAGGCCCAAGGGAAGCCTCCGGACTCTGGGAAAGGCAAAAAACTGCCAAACTGGAAGTTCTGGAAGTCCTGGAAGTCCGGAAATGGGGCCTGTTTCCCACTTCTAGAGGTCCTCCGGAGCCAGGAAAAGCCATTTGTACTCTCCCAGACGCCCAAGGGAAGCCTCTGGACTCTGGGGAAGGTGAAAAGCGGCAGAACCAGAAGTTCTGGTAGGCCACTCCCACCATGGCCATGCTTACCCAGCAACCGGGCAGAGAACTGGTTGCTGGGATTTTTGAATCCCACTCCTGTTCCAAAGTGATTAAAAAGATGAGGCTTGGTCAAACTAAGTCATGAAAGACTGCATTTATGGAACCTTTGATTTCCAGTTGATTGCAAGTGGCTATAAAAACAATGGTTTCTGTAGTCTGCTCACAAAAATCAGCATTATCCAGTTCTCTCTTTCTTCAAGAGAGAATTTTGGTATATCCAGATGCTAAATTTGACCTTAATGCCCCACAAAAAAATGTGGGGATTGGTTCTCCTTGCCTCACCAGATATTGTCTCTATAAATAATGGGAGTTTTCTGATACCACTCAAAACCACTCAGTAGAGCGAAACAGATATATCTTTCTCCATATATGAAAATATGTTACATTAGGATCATTTAGGCCTCAGTTTCCCATGCCTCCTTTGCTTTCCCGCATCATATTTTAAATGACAAAAATGCTGTTGTACTTAAAAATTGGAATGGATGCAATGCTTGCTTGCTTCCAACCAAGGCTCACGCTAGCTAAGTGTCCGATAACTGCTCAGCATGATCATGTATTTCTTGGAAATTGACCCAAATATAACATAAATCTTTCTTGTATTATGGACTGGATCCAATGGAAAATAGCTGTCAGCCCCATTCCATAAATGCTTTCACAGACCTTTTATATGATGCTATTGGAGGTGGGTTCAATAGCAGTTGGTCAGTAGAAGGTCTGCAGCCAGGCTAACATTTTTGGAGGTAGCTTTACTTTCATTATGAGCCAGAAAAGCAAACGTTTTTAGATGTTTTCTGTATTTGTTCAGTGTTACTCTGTGATTTCAGCACTGAAATGGTAGAGAGATATATGACGATCATGTTGCTCGCTGAAAATTGTCCATATGCACAATTTTCAGAAACAAAGAGAAACTGTAGGCAGAAAAAGTACTTACAGTTTAGAAAGAAGGATAACAGGAAAAAGATGTGGAAAAGGAAGAAAGATTAAAATGTACATGCAAATTACATTACTATAGGAGAGGAGCTTTTTCTAAGCAGCCTCTCTCTAGATGTACAGGTAGTCCTCAACTTACGACAGTTCATTTAATAACATTCAAGGTTACAACAGCACTGAATAAAGTGATCTGTGTCCATTTTTCACAGTCACAACTTCTGCAGCATCCCCATGGCCATGTGATCAAAATTCAGATGCTTGGCAACTGGTTCATATTTATGACAGTTGCTGTGTTCCAAGGTCCCTTTTGCAACCTTCTGACAAGCAAAGTCACTGGGGAAGGCAGATTCACACAATAATCGGGTTAGTAACTTAACAACTTCAGCGATTTACTTAACGACTGGGGCAAGAAATATTGCAAAATGGGGCAACGCTCACTTAACACATGTCTCACTTAACAACAGAAATTTTGAGCTCAATTGTGGTCATACTACCAGTATTAGACTACATGGCCTAGGGCTCTGGACAGCTTATGCTGCTGTTCAGGGGTCCTTTACCTGGCCTGAGAGGGAACAGTAAGGCTTCTCTGGAGGACAAGGGTTTCATACGTTCCCTGGTCTCATCTTCCTCCACTGGAGACAATAGATCCCGCAGCCCCACCCAGGCCACCCCAGTAACCACAGCAAAATCCTGATGTGGAAGAGGATTTTCCACAAGGCAATTCTTCTGTACTGTAGCTTTGGAAAGTTAGGAAATTGACCAGTTTTCATTATTTTTATTGCCACAGTGAAAGCTACTCATTAATTTATTTGATATATTTATAAATTGTTTCTCTTGCCATTGAATTCTTAAGGTGGTATAAAAGTTCAGATGAAACAGTTCCTTACTAGGGGGAAAAAAAATCAGTTCTGAATCTTAGCAATTGTGGTGGCGCAGTAGTTAGAATGAAGTATTGCAGGCTAACTCTGCCCATAGGCAGGAGTTCCATCCTGACTGGCTCAAGACTGACACAGTCTTCCATCCTTCCAGGTCAGTAAAATGAGAACCCTGATTGTTGGGAGCAGTATGATGACTTTATAAACTGCTTAGAGAGGGTTGTAAAGCACTATGAAGTAGGATTTAAGTCCAAGTGCTATTGCTATTGCTAAAACTTACAGATTCAGTGAGAAATCACCTAAAACAGATGATTTACTAGCTGTGTTAATGGATCTTATAATCCAGGTAACCTCTTGCTTGATCACACCTTTATTATAAATCTATCTTTAACATATCTAGCCAGTGCAAATCCCAAATTATGATGACTGCATTTATTTCTGGCACTGTTCTTAGAAAAATAACTAGATTCCAATTTCAACCAGAATTTTGTGACCACTTGATGAGATCTGACCCAACTTTCCACATTTTACTATTGTCAGCAGCCTCACTAATAACTTCCTCAGTATGTTTGCTTGGCTCTTGAAAAAGTTCTTTGGAAGAAAGATATAAAAGATTTATTCCAAGTAAATAGGCAGTGAATCATAGTTTTAAATATGACTGAATCCAACTTGTGAGTCTGTCCTAGTATATAGAAACAAATTATTATATGCAAGTATATTATATGTGTGGACACTATCATAGGGTACTCTATAGGTAGGTAGATATGTGTTTGATGTATTTTAGTATCAAATGTTATTATTATATGGTTATCAAGTTATGTTGTTGGACAACATTTTGTATCTACAATGGATTTTCTGTTTCTGCACTTTGTTTAAGGTACAGTATATAAATAATAACTATAGCAATCATACAAAATGTGATTTGCAATTTGGGTGGAAATATTATGATCACCTTACCAATTATAATTGACTATTTTGGGTCATCAAATATTTAGAAATTATTATAAGTACACCACTCATTTTGGAAAAGTCTATTTAGAATAGAATAACAGAGTCAGAAGGGACTTTGGAGGTCTTCTAGTCCAACCCCCTGCTTCGGCAGAAAACCCTATACCATTTCAGACAAATGGTTATTCAATCTCTTCTTTAAAACTTCCATTTACCACTTCTGGAGGCAAATTTGGAAAAGCCACCTGCATCATTGTAGTACCTATATAATCCTTAAATCCTTGCCTGAATCATTGGTATCAGCACAAAGTTGATTACACTTTGGACAATTAGAATAATAATAAAAAACAGTGTTGTTAACTGAATCAGCCAATTTCCATCTCACATTTATTACTGAAAGCTAGTTTTGTGTAGGGTTGAGGATATTGGCCTCGAACCCAGGAGACAGTGAGTTCTGGGCTTCCCTTAGGAATGAAAGCTGGCTAGTCATTCTCTCAGCCCAATCCACTCCACCGGGGTGTTGTTTGGGAGAACATCCTTGAGTTTGGAGGAGGAGGTCTGGATAACAGATGTTGCAGTATCTGGAGACAGCAGAACAGATGAGAAAGAACTGGGTAAAAGAATCATGAAACACAAAGACCTTCAAATAGAAGTAGAACATGTATGGCAAAAGAAAGCAAAGGCAATACCAATAGTAATACGCACCTTGTATGCAATTCCAAAACATCTGTAGCTCAACTTGAACACCATCAGCACTGACAAAATCACCATCACTCAGTTGCAAAACTCCTACCTGGAACATCATACATCCTGAAAATGTACCTTTAACACCATGAAATAATAGCTGTCTACCCCAAGTCCTTAGGAAGGACTCAATAGGTGAACAAAGATGTCAAGTCCAGTCTAAACATTTGGTTGACTGTGTAACCAATCATAACTTATCTTTATTTGTTTATTATAGATTTTAATAATTAGATTTTCATCCTGCCTTTATTACTTTGTGAATAACTCAAGGCAACAAACACACTGTGCACAATCCTTTTTCCTCCTTCCATTTTCTCCACAACAATCTTCTGAAATGGGTTGGACTGAGAGTGATTGGTCCAGCATCACCCAGCTGGTTCCCATGCCTCTTTCATTCCTTTCTGTTAAAATTTTTAAGAAAACAACAACATCAACTAATAAATGAGTTTGGATTTAGTATTTGGGTGGAATTTAGCTCAAAATAAGTAAATAAATCTTAAATTTCACAAGGAAATACCTTCAAATCAAGGATTATCCTCTTCCAGGTAGGGTAGAAGGCTAGGTTAAATGAGGCCATGCTCTGCAGCCTGCCAGGATTAAGGGGATCAAGTCTCAATGATGAGATCATAGATGTCTTCTCAACCTTTTTGAGCCCTTCCAAGGACACCCCTGATTCTGCTATTGCTTGAATGTAGATATTGTGGCTGACTACTGCTGATACTTTTGATTGAGTAGTGTTACCTTCTCAATTAATAATCCAATGGTTTCATGAGGAAGTAGCAGTCTTACCTTTCAGACTAAGAATAAAGCTAGAAAAAGGGAATGTTTTCTGAGACAAAGCACAAATTCTATATAGCTTGGGAAACTAAGAATTAAGTGGAGCTTTTTTTTTCAATGTGGGGGTCACTAATAACTGTTTATGCAGCTGCCATAAATACTTCATGTTATTGACATGTGAAGTTGAAGTGTTTTGCACTTTGAAAAGATACATCCTTCCCCCCCCCCCCCCGAAAAGAAGACTCTCGCTTCTAACTGGAAACAGCAGTAAGGGCAGCGTAGCCTGTTAAAAGGGATCTGATGCCAGCTGTTTTCCTCCTTGGGTCTGTGAAATGATTTGCTTTTTTTACAACTCTGACCTTTGGCCAAAACAAAAAGTCAGGCAGTGGCCCAGATGTCTGCAGGGAGCCAAAGCGATGGTTTGTGTGCCAGGCAAGCAGTTGGCAGAGGTTCAATACAGCAGCTTTTTCTACATTCTCCAATCCATCTAGGCTATTTTGAGGTGTGTGTGTGTGCCATGCGCACGAGAGTTGTTCATCACAGCAACTCAGAGATTATTTTGGTGAATAAATCTCCCCAAGGCCTTACATTCTTAGATCTTCCACATATCATTCAACAAAATAAAAGGCAAACAGAAGCTTATGGCAAGTCCAACAGCACACAAACTTAGGGCAGAATCTCAAGCAGAGACTGTCAGAAGCAGAGGATTTTTCCAATATCCTCTATGCCAGAAAATAACAAAGGAATTGCCAAAAACATTTGCTCAGCAGAGGTACATGCGTACAGGAACCTCATTAAATTTTGTGTTAACACAGCCCATTGATTAGAGAGGATGCCTGCCCAATGAGTCTTATGACAGGACTGACAATGAGATATAATAGCGGGAATCAACCCATGACGCTATTAGCTATTTCGTAAAACAACAGGAGACTTTCATTTACAGAACAGAATGACGGGCTATGCCTCAGATCAGAGCTATATGTAAAACTAATCCATAGCATTTGCCTGAGGATTATCTTTAGTCTGGCAGATATGCAGAACATTAGCTTAATAGCATGAAGTATGTATATGTGACAATAAGGGATACAGTATGGCATAATCAGGCTGTGCATTGATAATTACGGCTGCAGGCATCTGCTCACACAATCACATAACTCCAAAGCCTTGTGACTTTCTCTCTGATGTTCAACCAGCATGTATATACCTCACTAGAACTTTCTTTAATTGGTCTCAGTACATGTCATTATTACAACCAGCATGAAGGATTTCAAGAATCAATGTTTTATGGATTATAACAGATAAATGTAAAGATAAAACAATTACTACCAACCTGCCTTCCGTTGAGGACCTGTATATTTCACAAGTCAAAAAGAGGGCTGTGAAAATATCTATAGACCCTTCACATCCTGGACAGTTGTTTCAACTCCTACCCTCAAAATGACACTATAGAGCACAGCACACTAAAACACCCAGACACAAGGACAGTTTTTCCTGAATGCCATCACTCTGCTAAACAAATAATTCCCTGCTTGTATCCTTATGATTTGTATTGACTATTTCCTAGTATGATTTGATTGCCTATTTGCACCCTATGACTATATTAAGTTTATATTATGATTCTTGATGAATGTATATTTTCTTTTTATGTACACTGAGAGCATATGCACCAAGACAAATTCCTTGTGTGTCCAATCACACTTGGCCAATAAAGAATTCATTCAGTCATTCATTTGAGCACTTCCAAGGATCTGTTTACACATTCATCTAACTCACTGGTGTAACTATTTTAAGTGTTTCTATTCAAACCTCACCAGCTACATCAGAATTTCTGAGCAAAATTGCTATGGATTATTTTGCTGTTAGTGCTCAGGGATCTTTCACTCAATGGTTGGCAGGAGAATGCATGAGCTGCCTCTAGAGGAAAATATGATGCTGGCTCAAGTCATGTCAGGTGACTTGGAAGTGTTTATCTGTGCAATCTGATTACACATTAGGTCATATGGAACATGGATAACTTCCGCATAAAGTTCATTTCATAATTCATTTGTTCTGTTTGAAGTTTAGGAAAAACTCCAAAAGTACATTCAAAAGCTGAATCAATTATCCAGAAAGATGGTGAGCCTTTCTTTACATGCTGGGTTCAAGGAAGGCTGGCTAGCCACCAATTAGGGTGCTTTAATTTGGATTTCCACACTGGACAAAAGACATAAGTAGCCCCCATCCACTATATGATCATCTGATCATTTAAATACTGTTTTTTATTTTCAAATTCTGGTATAATATGGGCTACAGATAGTTAACAATCCTGATTTGAGATCCTGTATTACAACCCAAGCAGATCAAGGTTGCACACTCTATGTATGGAAGTTGCTGCCCTCTAGTGTTAAAATACATTTTGAAGTTATAGTAAAAAAAAAAAAAAAAATCATATTGATTTTCCTACCTGGTGTATGGAGATTCTCAATCATCCATGGTTGGCCCAAAGGTGCTTTTCTAAAAGGTAACTGGACTTTCTTGGGTTTTTTTTCCTTGAAAACATTTTGCTTCTAATCCAAGAAGAAGCAAACATCCAAGAGAACCAAATAAGCTTCTTAGATAAGAAACTAATCATTTTCTGGGAGGAAAAACCCAAAAATTCCAGGTGCCTTTTGGAAAAGCACCTTTGGAATTTTCCTAATTTCTTCTTACAATTATAGTTGGGATTGATGCATTTGCCTGTTTGTGTCCCATCTTTATTGTATTCTTCTTGCCTCATCATTTCACTTGTTTCCAGTCAGAAGTTTGTCAAGTATTAAAAGACATAACTATGTACTTTAAAACTATTCTAAACACTGTGCAAATGTTCAGTATGTGACTTCACTGCCAATCCTACTTGGAAGTCTAGCACTTCATATAATCTTAATTTGATCTAAAATATATGTGATTCCATCATCCATCACCCTTTCCTATTAGGTTTCAATGATCTTTGTGTTTCATATATTGATATCTACATTTTTAACTCTTAATTTTGCTCTAGCTTTCTTTATTCCTGGTTATTAGGTATCACACATTCTTCAGACCCAGGTACAAAATTGGATACAAGACAGTCACTGAAATAGCATGGAAATGCTGCCCAGGTCTCGTGGGAGAAGGATGCCATCATGATAATCCCACTAGTCAAGCAGGAATTCCATCCCAGCATCCCAGCCCCAAGATGCCTCCAACTCAGAAGATGTTTCCAGGTCCCAGAGTTCCACCTCATCCCAAAATCCCTGTGGACTTGTTTCCTATACCAAAAAAGAATAATTATGGTGAGGATCCAAATTTGAGTTTGTCACATCAAGGATCATGAATGATCTTTTCTTTGTTGTTCAGATATGTTGTACATGGAAAAACAAGAACAAGAGTACAACTTTTATTGCTCAGCCTCTGACTAAAACACACCACACATTTGCATGTTCATACCTACCTGCTTAAGTCAAAGTCTGGCTGACCAGAAAAATTAAGACAGGATACCTACCATGCATAGAAATTCATTCTATGTGATGCCTCCATAGTGGCCATCAATGTAAAGGTAAAGTTTCTCTGTCCAGTCATGTCCAACTTTAGGGGCAATAGAGTATTTATCTCCATTTCTTAACAGAGGGAGACAGCACTGTCCACAGACACTTCGGTGTCATGTGGCCTGTGTCAACTTCTAAAACATTTCCATGCCTGTATCCAAGTTACCATAAGAAAGTGGAGGTGGGGAACCAGAAGGAGCATATGGCAAATGAATTCAAAAGCACATTCCAACCTTATCTCAAAAAGATTGTAGCTTTTTTCCTTGAAAACATTTTGCTTCTAATCCAAAAAGAAGCAAACATCCAAGAGAACCAAATAAGCTTCTTAGATAAGAAACTAATCATTTTCTGGGAGGAAAAACCCAAAAATTCCAGGTGCCTTTTGGAAAAGCACCTTTGGAATTTTCCTAATTTCTTCTTACAATTATAGTTGGGATTGATGCATTTGCCTGTTTGTGTCCCATCTTTATTGTATTCTTCTTGCCTCATCATTTCACTTTTGTGAGCTTTTGCTCACAAAATTCCTTAACTGGAAAACGTGATTGATGACACCCAGTCCGTGAATGTGCTTAATTGGAGAATCTGATTTATGACACACCCAGGAGGGAGGGGGGAAACAGAACCACAGGTGACAGTAAATTACATATGCCAGAGTTAGCTTCATACAGGTCATGCCAGTATGTCGCTCCTAATAAATTTTTTGAACTTTTTCAAAGTTTGGCTCGAGGCTCATGATTTAATTTGGATGATCGCTAGAATCCTGACAGCTAGCATGATTGCATTCTGAGATGCACAGAATGCTGTTACTTTTCCACCAAAGTAGTACTTATTTACCTATTCACATTTGCATCCTTTCAAACTGATAGGTGGGCAGGAGCTGGGGCAAGTAACTGGAACTCACTCCATTGTGCGGCACTTGAGTCTCGAACCTGGGCTGTCAATTTTCCAGCCAGCAAGCTCAGTATTTTAACCACTGAGCTATCGTGCCCCTAATAGTTCCCATACACCTTTATATTATATTTTTATAAAAGCAATTGTACTTGCGGTTAAAACTTTAAAAAAAACATATTTGGATATTTGTGGCTTTTTAAAAACATCCACTGATATGACTCAAAATAATTTTGATTTTTGCAGAAATTACTAGATAAGATCAAAGGAAAAACCAGGAATGAGGAACAAATCATTACATCTAAAAAATTAGAGGATATCTATAATTTAAAGTTAATCTCAGTGTAGAGACTAGGTGCTAAATATAATTAATTAATTACAAGTTTTGCTGAGCATTTAGAACCCAGCTATTCTAACTCTGATAAAAACCATTAGTCTGATGAAGTCATGTGGTGTACAAAAACATGATTTGGTTTAATTATGGCTTATTTGGTTTAATTATGGCTTATTGAATCAAGCACAACTGGGTTCATATATCATATTAAATTAAAATTCTTAGATAAATATTCTATTCCAAGTTCATACAACATCCAGGACATCACTTTTTGTTTATAAAAGATTTATTTGTGGAAAGCCGCTAGCCCTAAAATAACCTGACCAGGATGAAAGAAGAAAAAGAAATATTTTGCACATCCTGAAAACCCAAACTAGCTCTATTATAACTTATTGTGTGGTATGAACCCAGTCAGACTATTCAATACATAGAAACAGAGGAGAAATTTGTTCAGTATATATTCAGATCACTATACAAATTGAAATGCAATTCTTTGAAACACAGACTTCACTCTGTTCAGCAATGCAATAGTTAACTCTAGAAAGGTTTTACAGTAGATCAGGAGTGTCAAACTCAAGGCCCAAGGGCTGGATCCAGCCTGGAGGGTGCTTAAATCTGGCCTACAGGGCTGGGCTGGAAGTAGCAAAGGACTGGCTCATTGGGGTGGCCCCCCACACCCTGTTTTGTCTGGCATGGTGCTATGGGAGGCATCCATCCTACCACCACCTTGGCCAGCCTGTGGAGAACAACAATGCTAATCTGGCCCTCAAAGAAATCCAGTTTGACACCCCTGCTTTAGATGAGGAAATATATACAAAAATGCTGAATGTGGTGAAATGGGAGGATGCATACATGAGGCTACAAAATGTGTTCACTAGAAATAATGTCAATGAAAATATGTTCACATTTTGATGTGATTTTTTTTTTTTTACAAAATAAATAAAAGCACAAACGGATTAAACCAAAATTACATTATTAAAAGTAAAATAAATTGAAATTGTCAGATTCACTCACCTCTAAATAAAGTTCAAGAAGCTACTGGGAGTTGGGCAGAAAGCATTCTTTTTAGGGCAACAGAAAAAGTTGTTTTAGTTGCTTTTGCTCTTGATAACAATGATCTGGCTGCTCTTTCACTTCCCAGGATTCTGTGCAGATCTGCAAAAGGATGACTTGTTTTGACAAAGACTTGAACAAGGGAAGTCCCAAAGCTGCTGGTGAAGCAGCCGTGCCCTTTTACTTCTAAAAGTGAAGTGGGCAGGTCGCATTATTCATTCATTTCAACCTCTTCTGGCACCATTGACTGAAAGGTAGAAGAATGTGGCATATGTCCAGAAGCCTTTCTGAACTATTGTTAAATGCCATTTCACATTATGTAGTGATAACATGTGCATTGTAGAAGACAATCTAAATCCTTTCCCACTTCAGTCTTGTGAGGTAGTCCAGACAAGAAGCATGCACAGAAATACCAGCTCTAAAATTATGATAAGGTTACATTAACAGAATTTTGCAAGTCTCTCATCTTTCCCCTCCCACCTTTATAGTCCTAAAAGCTAGGTAAGGTATCTTTTCAGTTGTTTGGCATATGTCCAGTTCTTCTGAAGACTCAGCTGCCACTTGTTTAACACTTTGTCTAATTTGTGGTTCTTCTACTATCTCCCAAAGCCATTCCCACATACCATTACACCCATACAGGACTAATCTTTGTTTGAGAAGGCACAATTTGTAGTGGCTTTTGGTCCCCTGATGGAAAGCATGGCCTGAATCCAGAAAATTAGCATTTAAGTGTACCTACAAAAGAGTAAATAATCACATTATTTCTGTTCATATCTTGTTCCTAGGTCGAAAAATGCCTAATGTGTTTGGAGACAGACTGGACCACTTGGAAGGGGAGGTCAGACGTCTCTCACAGTCTTATGATACCTTATACAATATGGTGAGTGGCTTGGGGGATCACTTGCGACTTGCCATCCAGGAAGATACTAGTAAAATGATTGGATCCCTCATGAATAGTCCAACTGTTCCAGATTCAACCATGGGATTTGGAATCATTCCTGATGGAATTGTGGATGCTGCAGACAAAGCTGAGCTCTCCCCCTATCCACCGGTGGGTGAGATTCTAGGCAAAGTGACTGAAATGAGTGATTCACTGAAAATCAAGACTAACCTACTTGAAGAAGTGCATGGCCTGGTCCTAGATCATGATGGCCAGATCAAACACTTAATGGAATCAGCTCGGCCTTCACCACTCACCTCGATTGATATGTTAGAAGAATATATAGACAACAGGCTTAGCAACCTGAGAGTGGAGCTTTTGGATGGCTTTGAAAAAAAAATGATAAATATTCAGAGTACATGTGATTACCAGATCAAGGAAATAAAACAGCAGTGTGAGGAAGAGAAAGCAGCAAACCTCCGACTTCAACAGATCTTGGATGGCAAAGAACTAGAGATCAAGAAAGGCATTTCTCAACTGGAAACACA
Source organism: Hydrophis major (assembly GCA_033807585.1). Classification (NCBI taxonomy): domain Eukaryota; kingdom Metazoa; phylum Chordata; class Lepidosauria; order Squamata; family Elapidae; genus Hydrophis; species Hydrophis major. Next base: position 233,691,028 of record CM066330.1, on the reverse strand, counting down.
GATCCAAGGACTGACAGTTGTAGAAAACTGCTGTAGCAACTTGAACTACCTCACCGTACGGATGGATATTTTGGAAAAAGGCCTACATAGTATTTCTGAGTCTCAGAAGAATCTACACTCTAGGGTAGATAATGAATTGTCCCCTGACACTTTGGGGAATCTCTTTGAAGGACACTTTGTGGACCTTGAGGCTAGGCTGAATTTTACAGAGAGGGAAATAGGAAACTGTTGTTCTAATGTGGAGGACCACATGAGAGGTTTGATGGGATCAGAGCTAGATGGCACAAAAGTTCTTTTTGAAAACAAAATCAGAACCTTGGAGGAAAGACTCATAACTATTGTAGGAGATGTGAATAATGTCAGTTCTGCAGTGGGACTAGATGGAGCTGTAATGCCATTCTTGGAAGGAGAGCTTGCTATCATAACAAGGGAAACAGATGAGAAGATGGAAGTACTACAGAGCCAACTGACTAACTTAGAGAGCACTTGCTTGTTGGGCTGCACTTCCAAATCCAAAGATGTAGAAATCTTCCGTACAGAGATAGAAGAATGCCAAAACAAGAATCAAGATTTACTGCTAAGGATGGACAGCAACTCAGATCTGCTGCAAAAACTCAATATTACTATCTTGGAGATGCAGAGACGGATTGAGGAAGAAGCAGCTGGAACCTTGCAAGGTGAGATCACATTATTAAAGATCAATTTGAACACCATGACTAAATCTCTAACTGGGCTGAAGGATTCTGTTTCCCAATACTCTGACTCAGTACTGCATGTTAACTCATCCTTGGATGATCATGAGCGCAAGATAGAAGATGAGGTCCATTCACTTCAAGAAAAGATCAGTAATCAAGACTCCCAGCTTTTCTTCAGTAACAAGCGTGTCTTGAACCTAAAGGGAGACCTTGAAAGGCTGAGATCCAGGATCATCAATGACTTGAGCAACTGCAAAAGTCTGGCTCTCGGACTGCAGAAAGAAGTGATCCAATTCGATGACCGTGTGGCCCAAATAGAAGATACGTGTGGCAGACTAGGCACCATAACAGGAAGCCTGGAACACATCAGAAGTGAACTGGAGAACAATTCAGGAAGTATGTGGGGTTACACGAATCATATTAACAAAACTTTAGCTACACACTCTGAGGAACTAACTGTGCTCAAGAATAACTTGTTGGATTGCCAAGCAAAAGTTACAGAACTATCTGAAGATGTTGGTATCCTAGAGGGCAAGCTGAAAAACAACCAACATTAATTACATTGGGTATACCTAACTTATATCATACAGACTCCAGAGAGACGGTACCAGGATTTTTGTTTTATTTTGGTTTTTGAGAGGGGGAAGGTCACTAAACTTTAAAGCTGCTATAGTCCTTTTCCTGATTTCTTTGGTATGATTTTTTAAAATTACAATTTAAGTATGTTTGCCTGTTAACTGTTCTTTCTACAGATATCTAACAACTGTACTTACATAGCCTTCCCATATTTCGGTTCATATTTAGGTGACATTTCCAATACACAGTTCAGTTCAGGAGGAAACTAGAGATTTATTTGGGAATAAATCAAAATCTAATACTTAAGGACTGAAACAAAGAAACCCAATATCTGCCAGATTTATTCATCTATTGGAAAAGAAACTCTTTTCAGAGGTCATAGTACAATAGTTAGAGTCATGTGAAGGCTCTGATTTAAGATAAGACTTCCTCCACCCATTTTATATAAAATTTCCCTCTCCAAAAATATCTCCAAAAGATGGGCTTGAATTCTACATGATAGCATCAACTGATACAAACTTATGGGGTATTCATGTAGGTTAGCAGCAAGATAAGAGTTGTAAAAGATAAAAGAATGCCCTTGTATAGAACACGTTTTCCCTTTTTTGTTGTCCTGCAATAATCAAGCTGAATTTTTCAAGCTGATATTCTCAAAAATTGTGCAATCTGACTTTGCATGAAGGATAGTAAGGCGCTGGTCACTGGGTTAGAACCAATAGGTAGCTTCTTGCAATTCTAGGAACAGAAGAAAAGAAAGCACAAATAATACAGCATTGTAGCATTACTTCCTGTTGCTTCCTATTTTTTCATAAAATGTAGAAGAAGTTCAGTTGCACAAGATAATTATTATTATACCCATTGTATTTTAATCTGATTTCTTCTTGGGCACTCTTGAACAACCAATCCCTCTTCTATTTATTCTCACTTATTTATTTTTGAGAATGATATTCTTTGAGAATGATTCCTTTCAAAGGAATTGTTCTTCAGATAATGTAACAGCAATGACATGTAATAATCCAATTTTGTTTAGTTCACATTTACTTCATTTCAAGTCAATCTACAAGTAGAAGCAAATATTCTTCAAAATTCATATTATTCCCCATTCAGCAATACAGAACATGTGTGGGAAACATGCATAAAAATGTATACATTACTGAAAGTATCACACAAATATATTTTAAGTTATAATGCAATGTTGTTGTTAGTTGCAAAGTCGTGTCTGACCCCATCGCGACCCCATGGACAATGTTCCTCCAGTCCTTCCTGTCCTCTACCATCTTCTGGAGTCCATTTAAGCTCATTCCTACTGTTTTAGTGACTCTATACAGCCATCTCATTCTCTGTTGTCCCTTTCTTCTATTGCCCTCAGTCTTCCCCAGCATTAGGCTCTTCTCCAGTGAGTCCTTCCTTCTCATTAGGTGGCCAAAATATTTGAGCTTTATCTTCAGGATCTGGCCTTCTAAAGAGCAGTCAGGGTTGATCTCTTCTGAGACTGACTGGTTTGATCATCTTGCAGTCCAAGGGACTCGCAGGAGTCTTCTTCAGCACCGTAGTTCAAAGCCTCAATTCTTTGGTGCTCAGCCTTTCTTATGGTCCAACTTTCACCATACATTGCAACTGGCAAAACCATAGCCTTGACTATAGGCACTTTTGTTGGCAGGGTGATGTCTCTGTTTTTTAGTATGCTGTCTAGATTTACTATAGTTTTTCCTCCCCAGGGGCAAGCATCTTTTAATTTCTTAGCTGTAGACCCCATTTGCGGTGATCTTGAACCCCAGGAAAATAATGCCTAACATCATATAAAAATTATAAGCAATATTAATGAAAATATATTTAATTTTAAAAGGAATTTGTTTTGTTCCAAACTGAAGCAGAATCATGTTGAACTAAATTTAAAACTGAGAAATAAGGTCCAACTTAATGTATTAATCTATTGCTACTCTATGTGTGACTACCGTTAGATGCTCAAGACAAGAGAATGTCAAAAGAACTCAGCTGCAGATTAACCCCAATAAGAGCATTCTGTTCTGCAGCTGAAGGTCTTTTCTTTGCTTTTCTCCTATGATTGGACCATTTTTACCTTTTTGCTCCCACATGAAGATTACATGAATTACTGGGCAATTTGCATAACATTACATAATGGCTGGAGAAAATGTTTCATATGAAGGACCTGCCATGCAGTAATTAACAGCAAATTAGATTGGCTCCAGTGTGATAGTTACAAGTCATTAGATTCAGAGTAGGAAAGTGTTCTGGGTCCAGCATGGGTTTTCTAATAGTACCTGTGACTGTGACTATTTTAAGGAATCAATAACACACATATAGCCCATACTAGGTCTGAAGTGACCTTCCTCCTTTGGATCCAAAAAGCTGCCCTTCTACTTGCAACTCCTAAAGAGCTAATTATATATAATTATGTGTTTGGTGGATTTATTTTGTGCAATCAAGTTGGCCTCAACTGTTAGCAGACACATAAATTAACATTCTCCAGCATGAGCTGTCACTGACCTGGTCCTTCAAGATTTTCACATATGACTCCTAATAATCAAATCCACCTACTTTATTGCTGGCTGTTCTCTTCTCTTTCCTTTCACTCTCCCAGTATTAGAAATTTCTGAAGTGATCTAGGTCCTTGTGTAAAGTGTCCAAAATATAATTTGAACCTGGTCATTTGTGCCTCAAGTGAGAACTCTGGATGGAATACTATACTATGTGTTTATATGAAGAAATGGAAGTGTAAGCAAGACTATACATAGTTGCTGCAGCAGGATGCATTTTTTTCCTTTTCTGCTCATCTCTTTAATCCTTATCTTAGCTAATTCACAACCTTTAACCTAGTTGACTGCTAATGAAAAGCATTAAGAAACACTTTCCTAGTATAGCTGTATCATTCTTCATAGTTAAGCTGCCAGTTCCTTTTCTTGTTCGTTCCTGGACAAAATGATAATTGTGTCACATTTTCCTTTTTTGTTCTAGCAGCCCAATGGGCAATCAGGAATGATCTACTCTTACTGCTGAATGGTACCCAAGAAATTAATCCTAATTAATAATTTTATGCCAGTGTACAAAAACAAAATTCAGTGGCCCTTCTGAATAATGAATCAGAGCAAAATTAAAAATCAAAGAAAAAACCCAATACGCTTAATGAAAGTGAAGAAATTATCCTAGTGCATCTTGTATTTCTCTGTAGGAATTAAAGTTTATTGGGGGCGGGGAATGTTTCCAGCCTAAACTTTGCACTAAACCAGAGTATATTCCATTCATCTTTCTCTTTCTTTTACCTTGAAGGGTTGTTGTAACGATAATGTGCATGAAATGCTTTGAACACTTGAAATCAGCTATATAAATGTTGCTTTTATTAAACTGAGAAAATATATCAAATTATGTCAGGCAGTATAAACATATGTACTGAAAGTTATCCCACCCAGAAAGAGATTTGAAACACTTATATTATTTGTCCTTAAATTCCAAGTCCCTCTATAGAGCAATTAAGTGTTATATTGGAAGCAGAACAGGATGACCCTATCACCAGAGAAGATTCCATGGCTGCTTCAGGTCAGGCTATTAATGTATTGATCTCAGGACTTCATCCAATGCCCTCCTGAGGCAAATCTAGGAGAAATCCATTATTTCAGTGTTACATTCTGAGGTCTCCTCAGAGAGAGGAGAGATTGCAATTCCATAGTGTAGATTGTTGCCTTGGTTCTTTGCTCTGAGAAGCCCCATGGCATCTAATAGCTTTCCTCCAGCAGCAGCAACCCTGTAGTGCATATGCAAGACTCAAATTATACATTAAAAGTGGAGATTCAGAAGGTGGCCTGTGAGTAAGATCACTATGGCAACCCATCTAAGATGCTGAAGAGTTCATAATGTCTTCATAAAATGGGAGGGAGAAATTGGCCAGGCTTTTGGCATATGCCAGTAGTTGAACAAGGCCAGTATGTTCAGGGCTTCTCCTCAAATAAAGCTGACAATTTCTCCACTCTTCTGTTTGAATTTAGTGGTATTAGTTGTTGAGTGACATCCTGAACTCAGTACACTTTTTCTGAACATTCTGCATTCCCTGTGAAAAGAGCACTGGTTTCACTTTTTCTCCTCTCTTTTTTGTAACAAATTCTCATGGGGTGGTGGTATGGAGAGGTTGGAAATTATTAGTGGTTTCATAATTATTAGTGGTTTCAACGTTTTGGAGCCTGGCAATTGATCGTATTGTATATACATTTACCAGAAGGAACTATAACTGGTTTCAATTAAGATATCTAGGATTTTGAACATGAAGTATAGTTCAGCATTCTGAATTGAAGAGTCCACATTCGATGAAAAAGAATTAGAAACACTTATGAAATTATAGTTGCATCTTGTTTACTTCCAGGCATTGGAGGTACAACAGTTCTAATGTACTTTTGGTTTGTTATCATTAATGAGCAGACCAATTTGACAGTTATATAACCTCTTCCCTTTTTCTTGGGAGTATTATTATGTTAGTTTCTATCACATGGTATTGGAGTGACCTTTAGTAAGCATTACAGTACATAATATATCTTCAATTTGTCAATCCCAGACTGTTTTCAGACTGCCAATTTACAAACTAAGGGGTTTTTTTGCTGAGGTTTTCAAGAAACAGGGCATTATGTCAATTGTGAAGATTTCAAATTTATTTGTTGTTTCTGGTAATTTGTGGCCATAATTGTAACAATAATGATAACCCTGTTTAGTCTAGCTGTTTTTTATTGTACATTTGTTGCTGGTTAAAACTGAATTATTGCTTCTTTTGGGGGTAGGGGAAGAGAGGAAACTCTCACCAAGTTTTCCAGAATTGTATTACTGTAACATCTTTTAAAGATAAATTCTTAGAAAACTATTGAGAAAATGGAACAAAACTGACCAGCAATGTTATTTTCTGGATTGGATCATGGTAAAAACTGGAAGAAGAGATGTGTAGATACAGATACAGTCTGTACTTTGCGGCACTAACACATTTCAATTTGCAAAATCCACTCGTGCATTACAAAACCAAGAGGGAATTACACCACTGAAAGGAAGTCTAGGTTTGTATAAAATGCTCATAAGTACACATGTGGAATCAATCACTATAATTTAAACAGAAGAACATCTCTTCATTATTGGAAAGCCCATGACAAAAAATTCGGGGTGCTTTTCTTTTTTTCTTTTTATAGTACTTTTTTCTTTTTACAAAACTCAATCATCTTTGACAGTACTGAGCCATCTTTGTTACATACACACATTTCCATACATTTCTAATTATTCTTATACATTTCTATTTCTTCTTCTAATCTCTATAATTCTTACTCCTATTTTCCATCCATTCATACCCATTTTCCCAAACCATATAATATTCCAAGTCTTCCTTTCCTTTTAACTCTAAGGTGAGTTTATCCATTTCTGCACAATCTAAGATTTTTTGGATTACTAGACCTTCTGATGGTATAGCATCCTTTTTCCAACATTGTGCAAGTGCGATACTCTCTGCTGTGGTTATATGCAAGATCATGTGTTTCTTTTTTTTTCCTGTGGAAATTAAAAGCTTTCTTTAAAAGCATTCTTTTATTCTTTTAAACTAAGGATTATATAGAACAAATCTTTCAAAAGGATATTTGTTTTTTCTAAACTAGAATACATCAGCTTTCAGTTTTGGAGACAATGCAAAATTGCCACCTAACAATTTTGAAAATGATTTCTTAGGTCCTCCAGCCTGCACATATGCAGCATGGCAATTGGTGTTGATTTAGGATTCTTTTATTTAGCTCTTCAGCTTCAAACCCAAAATCTCAAAATTATATAATTGTTCCTGAAAAAAAAGAACCCTAAATGGTGCACCTCTTTAGTCTCCAGGAACTGTATTGAGCCCAATGATATAATATTGAGCTGTATTGAGCTCATTTAATATATAATGCAAGGCCAAAAACAAACAAATCACATTATGATTTAGTATCCTGGACACCTGGGCAATTGCAACCTATTGAGCAAATCAGATTGATAAACTCAATAATGTTCAAATACGAGTGCTGATAGGATTCTGAATCTTAATACACACTAATTTAGCATATTGAAGACCAGGTTGTCAAATAAGATACTGTAGGTAAGTTTTCAAATGTCCAGGATCCTTCCAGTTAGGTATGTACTGTATCTCCCATTCACATCACGCGTTATAGTAGAATGTTTACAGTGTATTGGGATTAACAACTGGAAGTGATTGTTGCTTAGGACACCACATTGCAACAGGGATGACAAAGAAAACACTTTTTCATAGGTTTATGAAAATGCATTCTGCAGAGTTTGGGGCCGAGACTCTTTGTCACCTGCTACCCTAATCCTTTAAATTGATGCCAACATTTGAAGTTGGCAATTCCCACATATCTAGCATATATTTCATAATGAGAAATTATCTCCTCTTGATAGAAAACAAGGTATGTATAATGAAGACCATAAGAAATCCATAGTGTTGCAAATAGATGACTCATAGCATTTGAGTGAAATATCACTTTTGTTCACTGTATCCCCACCTACATTTAACAAAGGAGGAAATCATGTGTGTAGTAGAACAAGAACCTGGATCCAATTTTCATTAAATTCACAGCCAAATTATAAATGGGGAGGAGGAGAGAAAATCTGCACAAATCTTACAAAATGAGTGATTTTTGCTTATTGTATTGTACTTTTTCCATCTTTATTATTGGTGCTCTTGTGATAAAGAATATATAATCTTCAATTTGCAGAACTACCCATACTAATGGACATTGGGTGTTTTGACTGTATTTCTAACAAAGACATTATAAAAAAATTATCATAGCTCATAAAGAAAAGCATTTGGTGGTCATAAATTACCATAAGGTCAAAGATGACATTTTTCATAGTTTCATAGTTTAAAATATCCCACTGTAGCAAGTCACAGTATTCATGCCAGTTGCTACATTCAAGAGACAGAGTTCAGGATTCGGAAGAGGCTCCGTAAAACCAGGGGACTAGTTCAGAGCAGCAGTAGAATTTTTTATTTTTTTTTTAAAAAAAGTCACAGTACTTAGAAATAATGTTTAAAGAATGTTCTACTCATATTAGATAATACTGTAATCAACAAAAGCAGCAGAGAACTGAAAGTATTATGAAAAGGGTATCGTAGAATAGGTGAAAAGTGGTTTGGTAGGTTTTGAAGCACTGTGCTGGTGAGTAGAGAAAAATGTTCTGTATAAGCTGCTTATCTTTGAGCCCCTGAGTTATGTTGACCCCAAACACTGGGGGATGGAAGGAGTAGACACTTTCAGCCCTTATTAACATCATGAAGCCTACTTGCAATCTAAGAATAAGGATAGGGGTACAATCACTTAAAGACAACACAAATACACACACATTTCTTGAAAATGCACCTAACCATACAGCATATAAGTTAAATCTTGGGTTGAAAGCTGACATTTCCACACAAGATGCTCCTGACTACGGTACAAACGTATGTCCTGAGAAATAGCAAGCTTTATTTTGCTGTCTATCCATCATATTGGAGGACCAAAAATGAAGGATTCTTTAGGAAATAAATAATGTTGACTCTAAACAATCAGACAAAGTCTTCAAAGTCTACAGTAGGCAGGGGGGATTTCCAGTAAGAGAATTGGCTGAACTCTGGAGAAGCCAGGGAAGCAACCACATCTTTGCCAATAGGTGGAAAGAGAAATTCTACCACCTCACCCAGGCGCTCATACCTAGAAGAACATGAGGACAGGAACAATTAAAAAGAGCAAGCATCTTTTCTTGCACATTTATAGTTTTAAAGTACACACCTTCCCTGAATTTCATTAAGGAAGTAAATACAGGTAGTCCTTCCCCCCGACCAAAAAAAACTCCAGGCCTTATCATCTGGATTTGAAGTTAGGATGGCTGGATCCCTTCTGCAGTGATAATATTTTGGGCGCTTGGCAATTGGCTTGTGTTTAGAGTAGTTTGTGTCCTCCTACAGGAACATGACTGCGATTTACTCCCCCCCCCCAAAAAAAAATTGGCATTTACTTCCTGTTTCTGGCAAAAAAAAATGCAGATTGTTTGCTTAATAACTATTGCAAAAAAATCATAAAATTGGATCAATCTTGTGGTATTCATTTAATGACCAGCATGATTTATGACTATAATGTTGGGTTCGATTTCCCTCATAAATCGAGGGCTACCTGTATGATGTTATATATTATTTTAATATTAATAAATGCATTTAACCATACCCTTATGCCCACCCCATGCACATGCTCATGAACTATGGATCTCATGTTAAACCCATTACAGAGATTTCCAGTAATAGGGATAATCTGTCATAAGATTTCTTGCTTACGCTCATCATTTCTAAGAACACTTGCCATATAATACAGTGGCATCATCATTTAAGGCTTCTATAATTTCCTCTGTACAAGCAGACAATCTGTTTGAGGGCCCAAGCTACTTGTGACCTTTGAAATTACATCCAAAGCGCTTTCAAAAGTTGTAAAAATTATAAATGCAAATGCAATAGAAAGGAAAATAGTATTCTGTTTAATAAAACCTGAACTTTGAATGTATGTTTAAATTACGTACATTTTATTTTTGCTCTGGCTATTTCTACTTTAGAAATAGGCAAGGCAAAAATAAAATTTATGTAATTTAAATATATATTAGATTTTATAAGTTTAAGTTTTATTAAAGTTTCGTCCCAATTGTGCTGGGATTTGGATGGAGTGCTGTGGAATACGTTCTACTTTTTAGAATGTATCCAACAGGATTTCATTCAAATCCAGCACAATTGGGAGAAAACTTTATGATCTGTGATATATATGACTGAGAGATCCTGGTAGAGGTGAAAGAATGTTTCAGCTGAATCACACAATGAAGGAAGAAACCCCCTGACTGCATAGTTTTGCCTATGTTAGCCACTTAGATGTTTTAAGCAAATTGTTCTTTACAAGATAAAGGAGCTTTACAGACTACAAACAAATAGGCTGATTTGCAGGCTTACGTGGACTTGGTGATTTTTATGAGTTCCTGGATCAATTCCCCTTTGGGGTTTACAGTGAATATGCGGGATTCTGGCAATGCCACTTCCTTGTAGGCATAGACATCCTGTTGAAGAAATCACAAGCAGCATATATATTAAAATAACAATAGTAATTGGCAAGGATAAGAAATTCCCTTTATACATTCCCTTTACACATGTTCCTCATTCTGCTGATACTCACAGTTAGTCTGTTCCCAAAAGCAGCGTGGAAAGGCTGGCTATTGGAACTAAATAAATTTCGGATATCTGTCAGACAGGCAATTTTGAACACTTCTGGTTTCTTCTCAATCACTTCCCTAAAAAGTTGATAAATAGTTTAGAAAGGTGATCTGCTTTTCCCTCTTCTTGATCAAATACTTGCAGATTTAAAAAGAGGGGGAAGTAATTATAAAATATTAATTTCCAGCATCTGTTTGTCAAGGTAGGTTGAATTCCAGATGCAAACCAAAATTTTAATTTACAGTTTCAACTTTTTCCTTACCTGGAATCATAGTCAATAATTCCAGGTCACATACTTACTTAAATATCACATCCTCATACTATGAGGATCATCTCTATCGTATGTAGATATCACATCCTCGTACATAGAGAGATCATCTCTGTGATCTCTGAAGAAAGCAATAAAACAGTGCCACACAAATTAAGTCACCCATCCTCTACCATTACATGGAAATACTTACCTATGAAATGCCGAGAAGAGGCTGCTAGGTGCAAGCAGGATTGGTCCTTTCGGGAGCATCCAACCTTGGTCATTGACACATTCTAAATATCCTTTGGTGATGTGTGCCATGCCAATAGCTCTGGCTGAACAATAAAGAAACTTGTATCCGTTGCTAGAATGGAAATGATACCAAATGGAATGAAACCATTTTGGTTAAACACCCCCCCCCCCCCCATCTGATCTGCCCCTCCAATAGGAGTGATACAGCTGCTTTTGTTCCTGATCAGCTCTTACAGCTTGGTCAAAGGGACAGACATTTGAAAGCAATAGAACAAAGTAATATTTTTAGTTTTTCTCAAAGACCTCTCCACACCAAATACAGGTAGTCCTCGACTTACATTTAATGACCATTCAAAGTTACAACAGTACTGAAAAGAGTGACTTAACAACCATTTTTCACTCTTACAAACTTTTGTAGCACCTGCTTGATCATGTGATCGAAATTCAGATACTTAGCAATTGGTTCATACTTATGACCACTGCTGTGTCCCAAGAACATGTGATCACCTTTTGATAAGCAAAATCAATGGGGAAGCCAGATCCATTTAACAATCATGTTACTAACTTATCAACTGCGATGATTCACTTAAAAACTGTGGCAAGAAAAGTTAAATAATGGGGCAAAACCCTCCTAACAAATGTCCCATTTAACAACAGAAATTTTGGGCTCAATTGTGGTTGTAAGTCAAGGACTGCTTGTATATTTGCTCTTTCAAATGAATTATTTCCCTACTTCAGTGTCCTTTACTGTTCAGTATTAGCCCACTGTCTTTCCCACTGCAAAATCCTAACAAATCTGGGATCATATAATATGATGGTCAAATCAGCAAAATGTTGCAATCTGGCTAGGTTATCATGTAGTTGATACCAAAAGCAATATCTTCAGGACAATGCTTCCTAAATAATTGAATAGCAACAAATGTTGTTGTTGAAAGCATTTTTAATAGATTTTTATAATCCTTTTGCGCAAGCAGCAGTGAGCATGTGCACTTGAGCTCCATTTGCATGAGCAGTGGGCATATGTGCTAGCCACTTGTGCAAATGGAACTGTTTGTCTTGCCGGCTGCTCACACGGATTAATCCCTCTTCCCCTCCCCCAATGGTCCACAAGCATATTTTGCTTGCTGGCATATGAGTAACAAAAAGAAAGCTAGCTTGATCTGCCTTGGAAGATGGAATTAGGATCTAATATTTTAAAAGAATCAGCAAGTTAATAGAGCTATTGTTGTACATGGACTAGAGCATTATCTTCATATCTCTAAACTACCAATACCTACAGGTGGATTTTATGGAAGAGCTTAGCAATGCCTTGATGAGTCCAGTCTTTCCCAAAGTGTGGCAAGATATGCCCTAGAGCATCAGACCTGATGAGAGAAAAAACAAGTATATGATGAACTCTGCACAATATAACTGCAAGTTGTCCTATAAGTGAAACAACAGCGATAGCAGAATGTTCATAACTGGACATGCAGCGACATGTTTCAAGATAAACTATTCTTAACAGAGGTGTTTTTGTTTTTGTTTTCAGATCTCTAAAGAGCTTAAGCAACCAAGCTTATTTCTATTTATTCCCAGATTGATCACTGAAGCCACAGAATGTGTTTAGTCCATATAAGCTATGTATTTTAAATAGAAATAGGTTGGCCCTTTAATTTTTGTTTGTATGTTTAACTTGCACAAATCCCTATGCCAGTCTAATTTTCTCTGCAATACTTGCCATGTCCCAGGAGAATTCATGTCATCCATTTCTATCCCTTTCCTTCCACTGCTCAGAGAAGCATTTCTCAACCTTGGCAACTTTAAGATGTATGGATCTCAGCTTCCAGAATTTCCCAACATCTTAATGTTATCAAGGATGAGCAACACTGGCTGAGATTTTCAGCATCCTCTTCCTATAGTTTTTCTGCAGGCATCAGTGAGATCTCCCACTCTAGCGATTGCAATCATTTGCAACCACATCTACAACACAAGTCTTTTCAACAGTTCCAAGAAGGCTCCACACCAATTTGCACCACTCAGGTGTCCCTGATGACACAGACAAACCTCCAGGTGACCTTAATTACCTACTAAAAGAATGCAAATGACCAGCTGTCTGCAAGGAGTATAAATTCTTCCATTCCCCACCATCCAGTCAGAGCCAAAGAAGCTTCTCATATGAGAAACAAAATGTCTTCAGAGAAAAACCAGAAAGTCCAGTTGCCTCTTGAAAAAGCACCTTTGAGACAACCACATTTACAATTATTGGGAAAAGATGCTTGCAAAATTGCTAGTATGCTATCCCTTCACCATCATAAAGCAATTGTTAAACACTTGAGGAAAACATGCATTGTAGCTAGAAAGCCTTCGCTGAAAGCAATCATTCATATATCTTTTGTAAACAATGAAGTTGGGAGGATGGGGGCTTTTTAAAAAATGTCATCACCATTTGCAGTTCAGTTAGATCATAGATTAAGTAACTGGTGGATTCAGAGTGATTTCTGCACATTCTCTACAAGCTTGGCAAGGCTGCAAAAGTGTAGACAATTACAGATCAAATTTTAAACTCCTTTGCGGAAAAATGGTAAGAGAACATAATGGTGGCATGGAAGAGCCCATAGTCAAGTATTATAGGAAGCATCGTCAGTGGGAATCTACCTGGTGATGGTGCCATCAATATCAGAGATCACCACCTTGTCATTCCAATTCCATAAGTAAATGTTAGCTTCACAACGACATGTGCCCTGATACTGAGTCGTCACACTGAACACAACATCATTGGGGCCATCCCTCAGGTTCAGCTTTTTCTACAGCAAAAGAAGAGGACAAAGAGGCAATTACAATATCTTTATTTAGAGCGTGGCATTTCTCAGAGCTGTTTTGTTAGTTATACATCTAATTCAGTGTCTATTTAGAAGTGCCACAGAATTCAGTACTGTTTGCTTTCAAATTAAGATAAACCCAAGGATAACGTCACTCTTCTTTTTCCGCTCTTCAAGCAATCAGACATAATATAGCAACTCATCTGTCCACTGCAATTTTGATTCTCTCAAATGTTTGCAAATCCTTTAAACATGTTGGAAAAGTGAAGCTTCTACAGCAAAGAGTCTTCTTTGTTGCTCAAAAATTTGCAAAGTCACAATTGAATTGAAATTAGGATTTTAAAATCTTGATGTTAAAATATTAAATGCATATAAAAATCATTCCCAATTGAAATTGATGCTCATATAAAAAGAACAAAAGGAATTGATACTCATATTTGGTCTAATAGTTTTATGCCCCTAGTGACTATCTACTTTTCACTGAAAATGAATTAAACAAAATGGTTCATCTTGAGAAAGCCTTTGTTATATATTATCTCTTCTTAATAAATTGTATTTCAAAATAGAAATAGACATTTCTTTTATTCTGACTTTTAAAAAACTAGAGCTGTATAGCCACTTCCAAATCTAAGTATTATAGTACTCACGTCCTATTTCCAAAGCTCTGAACGGAACCTTCAGAGTATTACAAAATGAATATTAAGTTCTAATATTTAAGTATTATTTTAAATTCCATTTAAAGCAAATTCAGATTTGGTCTTGCTTCTTGTTTTGGAGGTTGTGGTCAAACTTGCCATTCAGATTTGGCCCCAAATTGTGCATGCTTAAATTATTTTATTCTTTATTTCACTGATATTCTCCTCATCCTTTAAGATCTCAAAGTGACTTACATGGAATCATCATTTCTTTTCATCTGCATGATACAATGGTATGCTATATTAGGTTAGAGAAAGTGTCTGGTGCAGAGATCTCAAGATCCCAATGAGCTCCATAATTGATTAAGGACTTGCACCTGCATTTCAGTGATCTCAGTTCAAAGTTTTATCTATTGGAGAACTGGTGTGATGTAGTAGTTAGATGAATTAGGGAGATTCAGTCTTGGAAGCTCATTGGTGACTTGACTTTGGGCCAGTCACTTTCCCTCCAGTCAAGCAACTTCCAGGAATGGAGAAAAATTGGAAGAAAGATTTACAAACATTCCTTTAAGCTCTTGGATCAGAAAGGAAATGTACATTTTATGAATAAATAAATAATAATACTGTATACCACTTTGGAAAATAATTATTGATGATCAGTTAACAGAGGAAAAACTTGGCCCACAAAACTTCATCCCCTACTCATATTTTAACCTACATTATCAAATGCCCAGTTTGTCCCAACATTTCTTATCTTTAAGGGCCAAACTCTGGGTTTTTTTTTTCCAACATGCAACTCATAATTGAGAAGTTGGATCAGTAACTGTGAAGTCCACCTAAGAGGAATGCCAATTAGGTAGTGTGTTTTGGCAGCCCCTCTCTGAACAGAAAGTATTTTCTGAATCAAACAGGAATAAATAGAAAAGAAAATTCAAAGCTACATACGATTTCATCAGAGGAGAGTCTTAAGGACTTCTTGTAGGTTGGAAGAAATTTCTGTGTAATTGCATCTGGCATGGATCTGTCTCCTTGGTGGGAGGATACAGCATCTTCATCACTGGAGGAATCATTTTGTCTCCTATGGTTCACAGGACCAAAATAAATTGTCAACATAAAAGAAGGTAACGGCCAAGAAATATGGGTCAAGTCTCATTGTGTGAAATAATACTCATTGAGGAAATAAATCTCTATACAGTACCTATGTTGTTATCACAATTGATATCTTGACATATCAACATATTTATTTTACCACTAAACTACCTCATCCAAATATCTTTAGGTTGTTCAATGCAAATTAATATGACATAGTTCCATGACAACGCTAATACTCCAAAGACCAAAGACCAGCTGATCTAACAGGGAAGAACAGAAGTCAATAGAATAGCTCCCAACCCTGCACACCAAGGTAAACATTCTCTTAACATACAACAAAATCTTAACATACAACATTCTTCCCATTTATCTATAAAGAAATCCACAAAACATTGTCAGTGTTAAGCCTGTGTTCCCCAACCAGGGTTAAGGAGACAAGCTAAACAGAATGTGCAGCGTTAGTCAGATAGGCATACAGATAAATGTGTGAGATAAGTTTGTATGTTTATTAACATACAGTAAAAATAACAGATACGCTTGTGCTATCAAAATATAGTTTATTCCATTTAGAGTTTATAGCATAGTCAAAATAACAATCTATTAGTCATGTATCGTTTTAGTCAGTCCATTCATTAGTCATGTATCGTTTTAGTCAGTCCATATTCAGTTAGCAAAGTCCGTGTAGAATATCCAATGTCAGTTCACTTACAATAAATCAACAGTCCTTTCTCTCTCCCGTTCGAGTAAGGAAAAAACTCAGTCTTCATCCAGTAATTAGGGATCATCAAGTCAGAGAGAGCAAGCTGACGTTCCTTGCTTCTTTTATGGTGCTTTCACAACCACTCCCTTAATTACAATCCTACAGTTAAAGTTGCAGACACTTTAACTAACAAACTATGATAACATATTTATTATTTTACCTAAACCAGTTAGGGTAAACAATGTTAACCCTAACAGTCAGTCCAATGTCCAAAAGTCATTAA
This sequence comes from Hydrophis major, assembly GCA_033807585.1. Lineage (NCBI taxonomy): Eukaryota > Metazoa > Chordata > Lepidosauria > Squamata > Elapidae > Hydrophis > Hydrophis major. The sequence goes on along the minus strand of CM066330.1, from coordinate 233,674,503 downwards.
AACTTAGTTACGGCCAAACAATGATTAGACAAGAGATAGCAACATATCTATTTTAACTTTGATCAAATAAACCAACTTTGTATTTCTTCCTCTTCTAATAATCTTGAGTTTTAGTTCTTTTAAATAATGTTGTAGAAGTTGATTTCTTTTGTTTTCCTTCTCATAAAATTCTTCAAAGTTTTAACAACTCTCTTTTGTAAATCCAGTATAGAAAAATTATCCAGGTCACTTTGTTGGTTTGCCATTTATGACAAATTTAGATATCTGCCAGTTTCTTTCATATGTTTCAAAAGTGTAGCATCTTTTCCCATATCATTCTTGTAGCCTGTCATTTTTAAATCCACTTTCAGATCAGTCTCAGTCTTGTCTGTTTAAATTTGTTTTTCTTCCATAACATCTTTGAAATATATAAAGGCAGACACTCTTAAAATTAACTTCTGAGTCCATTGTTCAAAAATATCCTTCAGTATGTCCAATATTGCAATATTTTGCTTCATTGTGTATTAGGAAGTCTTTTTTTTCTTTTTTAAATATAATATTTAGTGCTTTCTAGTTCCCTCTAGTGTCCAACTTTCAAAGTCTCATACTATCATTTTTAGGAGAATTTAAAACAAAAGCATTTTCTTATGGGAAGGATTCTTATAATTAATTCCAAAATCTTACTTCAAATCAGTCTGGAGGCTTAGTCTATTTCTAACTTTCCAAAATCAAAGTTGCAATCATGCTTTTGCCGTTTATTCCCAAAGATTGTTTAAGTCCTTAAACTTGCATTTATTTTTACTTTTATTTGGCTAAGGATAGAAGGAAAGCCATATGGTACTGTAAAACCTGTTGATCCAAAGGTTCCTAACAGCTGGAAAACACTTCACAAGCAATTTCCAAAAGTTATCAGAAAAGGAAGTATGCAAATCCAGTGTCCTTTTAAAGCATCAATAGCCAGGAAGAGGACTATTTCCTTATTTCCTAGAACCTTAAATCCACTGAAGACCACCTCGTGTGGCCTAACATGAGAAGCAATTGCATGGAGCAGTTGTGGGTGATCTCAAGTCCTTCCTTTGTCTGGAGAGGAATTACAAGGAACTGGCAGAGATGGGCTGCACTTACGTTGATTCGCTGGTTGTGAGCGCGGGCGTGTGCATGCAATTCACTCAGATGTGCCCCTTTGGGACTGAAATGCAGCATCAAACAAGCAACTAATCAACTCAGGCAGCTCTGGTGAGTACAGCATGGGTGGAGTGGAAATCAACTGGACAGCATGGGTGGGGAGGACGAGCCAGAGAGTTAGTTATATATGGAAAGGATAGCACAGGGATGGGTGGGCAGGCCCAGCCAGTGATCACAACTCCAGGGTTTGCCAGAACTGGTGCAACCACACAGCAGCCCATCACTGGGAACCGGTCTATTTGCTACTCACTATTTTTTCCCTGGAAACCTGTTAATTCTTGAGGACTGGCATATTGAAATAGATTTGAAAGAGATTCAGAGACATTTGGATCTGATGAACTGAGCTGCAGCTCACAAAAGTGTATACCTTTTAACAAAAATATATTATCCTGGAAAAGTGCTTTTGAACTGATTTATTTTAATTTGTAGCCTGTCCATCTCAAATACATAATTATTGGTTGCTAACAATGACTAGCTTAAAAACAGAATAGAAAAATCAATAAACAATATAAATGCAGCTGAAATTAAATAAAAACAACCAGTATAACAATCAACATAACCATGTTATGAATTCAACTACATTCCCGGGGTCCCAACTCAGTAACCAATCCAAGACTTCAAGGCCTTACAAAAGGCCACAGGCTTGGGAGAGTCTAATGTCTATGGAGATGATGTATCAGAGGGTAAGCACCACAAGAGAAAAAGCTCTCTTCCTGGGTCCCACCAAATGACACTGTGATGTACAAGCCACAAAGTAGTGTTTCTCAACCTTAGCAACTTCAAGCATACTGACTGGGAATTTCTGGAAGTTGAAATTTACACATCTTGAAGTTGCCCAGGTTGAGAAATACTGCTCTAGAACATCCTTCTTTTGCCAGATCTAACAGAATGGGCAAAAATAAATGGAGAGAGATTGTCTTGCAATTAACCAGACCCAAGAGAAACAGAATAAATGTTAGTGTATTTATATGTTCTCAAAATATTCCCTTGATTTTAAGTGAATTAGATGCACAGAATTTCTCATTATTGTTAATAGTAAGAGCTATTAATCAGCATCTGGTAAACCTAAGTGGAAAGATTTGAACTTGCTTTATTTGTGTTACTATATTTTACACAATATATTCAGCTATAGGTTCTCGGTCCATAATTAAATCTCTATTCTATTAAATTCTTCTCCCTATTTTTTATAATCGACAAATTAATTCTCATATTTAAAAAAATTCTGAGATGGGATGAGAGGGGAAAGACAATTAATTATTTTTTCCAAATTATTAAGGTAAGTTTTAAATGTGGATTTGTAACTAGTAAATATTATTTGTCATGTTAAGACATTTTAATCAAAACTATTAAATCTCCACTATAATTACTTATTGAAAATACAGCCATGCCCTTAGATATGCCAAATTCAATACAATATCAATAAATCACAACTTACCTCTGAAGAGTAGTGTCCTCCTGATCCTTGCCTACTTTGTTGGACTTTCTGGCACTGATTTCATGCTATAGATACATAAAAATACCTTATGTTAATGTTCCTTAAATACCTAGTCAAGCACTAAATGATCTTTCTTCCCTTTGATGTCACCTAGATAAGTTGGGCTCACACATCCCAGATTTCCCAGTCAGAATAGGAAACCAACCATGTTACAGAAGGTTTCATTAAATTAAGGAACTCATCTCTGCTACAAAGGATTGGATACGAATATAGTAGATGAGGCCATATTTCTATAAAAGAAGAGATGTGCTAGTATCTAATTTGACTAGGACTTAGTATATCTGATGTAAGTCCATTTCAACTCTAACATTTTGTTGTGGATCTCATAGAGGGATGTTTCCTTCCCATATTGCAATATATGTACCTCTTTTCGCCTCCAAGAAAACCACCATCTTCCAACTTTCTTGGGCATCTTCTCTTTCATTAATCTATCAACAGTATTCTGAAAAATGACAAGAAAGATGAAGAAATGCTATGGTTTAAATCCAAAATCAATCTTAATCGTAATAGTCCCACAAATATTGGATAATCCCTAACCTCCAATCATGACCTCAATAACAAATATCTAAGTCAAGAATGAAGCAACCAGTCGACAACTTTTAATGTTCCCAAGAATAAGATGTCATAGAACTAGGGTCTTCAAACTTGGTAAGTTTAAGACTTGTGGACTTCAATTCCCAGAATTCCTGAGCTAACATGACTGGAGGAGGAATTCTGGGAGTTGAAGTCCACAAGTCTTAAAGCTGTCAAGTTTGAAGACCTCTGTACATAGAAGGATATGAGTATTACTCCAATTGATTCAAAGCATGAAGAAATTCAAGACAGCAAAAAATGGGAAGTCAGAAGAGGTTTTCAAGCTTCAAGGAGGATCAGCAGGCCAGTGAAAGATGGCACTGAACTACAAAGTCTATTCTGTGGAGTCCTTGGTACTCTCTCAGCTTGGTTGTTTGCTTGCAGATGTTTCATTAACAGACTAGTAATATCAGTGCTAGTAAGTATGAGATTTATTCCTTGTTTACATACAGTAGCTTAAAACCCTATTCTGTGGTGGAAATAAGTCATTTACCTAAGAAGAAGGCATATTTTGAAGTAAAGTAATACGGCCTGCTTAAGTTCAATGTGGAGAGCTAATAGACTGGATATTTTCTCTCACTGAAATCATAGCAAGGTCTTTTTTTTTTTTTAAGGGACATGTTGGGCACTAATCAAAAGCCAAAGTTTTCCGAACTACCAACTTGCTAAGAGGCAGCACACTCTACAGTGTAGAGTCTGTTCTACTCAGGTGCTTTCTAACTGAAGAGGATGTATTCTAAAATATTAATTGCCAAGAATTTGAGCATAGAGCATTTTTCCTCATAAATGGTTCCTGAAGGTAAACACAGAGGATTATAAATTTTTATATATCAGTGCAGTCTATAATGTTATGTTGCCAATTAGAACTCTACTGGACTTAAATCTAAGTATCTCTTTTTATTACATTTACTTCTGAACTGTTATTTTTTTCTGAATAACTGTCAAACCCCTCTAATTTGAATTTACAACTATTTTCTCTATGTTTGGGAAGATACCCTATTACATTGACTAACTTTCTGCATTGACTTTCAGTAAATCATTTGTGCTGTTGAATAGTGTATTGTCTTTATGTTAATAATGGTTAGAACTGCATTTTTAATTGCAATAAGCATTGAAAGAGACTATTGTTTGGTCAACAATATATAAGATTTTTTTTCTAAATTTTTTTCCTTTCAAGAACTTCAAGGAAAATTTTCCATTACATAATTTGCCTTCCCTGCACAGCTAGGAATTTTATTAATACAGTTATTGCCATTCTGTTTGTTTTAACCATATATGTTTAGCTTCAACAAGTTCAAGCTGGTTCTCAAAAAAATGATCTATCTATCCATCCATCCATCCATCATCTATCTCCTAAAGCCTGAATGGATTTGCTAAGATCAGAATGTTTTCAGATACAATATACTAGTACATTGGCATAGCATCAGAAATGACAAATTGAGGAAATAAGGTTTAAAAATAATCCAGGCAAACTAAATATTTTTTTCTGACCCCATCTCATATTAAGGAAAAATTTTAAAAAGAACAAGGCAATAACCTCTGCGTGTGGCTGTTATCTGGTCCATGATTTGGAAGATGAGCAATGAAAGAGATTTTGCTATCCAAAGCTGATGGTATCATCCCTGACAAACTCAAATACAAGTTAATAGATTTTGGAAAGACTAAATAGAAATGAAGATTTTGATGAAAAGGGTTACAAAGTGGGAATTATTCATGGTAAGACTATGTTGCTTAAAATGTAATAACATATTTTTTTTCTTCTAATAAATGAAAGGAAAAATATTCAATGTAATCTACACAATAGGAATTGAATAAAATTTGCAATATTAAACTTTAATCTGTAAACCATATCTTAACTATCGGTATTAACTACTAAGTTAAAGTGTTTTCTATTGTTAATGTACAAGAAATGGCAAAATGATGAAGGCAGAACTATGAACACTAATGTAGGTGGAAATACTTTCTTTGTAATTTACAATGACATCAAGTTTAACTTATTTTGCTACATCATTATACAAATACATACTTTGAACCATAGAATATTTCCAGTAGAGCTTCTTACTTCTTTAGTTATCTTATTGTAGCATTTGTTTTTACAGATAACTAATAGCTATTCACCCTCTTGGTTCATGCAACTCTGTCCTACGTTTTAAAAATATATGTTTTATTTGGGGAATAAGCCTAATTCATACATTAAGAAGTAACAAGAGAAAATACTTTGAGCATTATTGTCAAATTCTGGGAAGCTGGTCTGCTTATCACATAATTTTACTACGTCTCCATCAATCTTTTCCTCACTATCTACTATTATTTTCATGATTATTAATTTTGAAGATATATCATTAATACAGTTTGTGTATGTTTTTCTTCTGTTAAGTATTTTAACCATATAATTTGAACATTACAGTGATTCAGATAGCAGACTGCATTTTACAACCTAGCTAATTATATTTCTAAAATATATAACTATCATAATCTCATAGTAAGTTATAGTGTCCTATTAAATCTTTTAAGAATTTGTGGGAGTGCATAATATGTAGTTAAATCTGAAATATGATTTCCAATCATAGCATCTAATGTTTGAACAAAAAATTGACTTCATGTCCATAAAATGTAAGCACCTATCTCGGCAAGTAAATTGTCACTTTTAAAAATTCATCTTACAAGTGTAATTATCATTCTCTGGAAATGAGAGAATTAGAATTCATAAAAGCCATGCAGAAAGAAGATAATTTTGATAAATGATTGCTGTAATAGCATTCAAAAGCATTAAGATAACCTGAAACTTTGGATAAAAGGTTTTCTTCTCAATAGGTTAATTAATCTGGTCTGATTAATTAGTCTGGTCATTTGGAAAGGTAATACCAATTAGTTTATTGGGGCAAAGATTTTTTACCTTACTAAAGGTTAAGAAACTAAATTACACCACTCTTTAAATGTTGAAACATAAAAACTTAACTAAGTAATGATACTTCATTATTAAACACAAATTCATATTAGCTTACTTGGGGAAGATTCTTTTGGAATGCCTGTAGTGAAAGAACCATAGGAGCTGCAACTGCCCAGTTGTAGTATCTACAATTAGAGAGTAGAACAAAAATAATCTGCATAGAACGGCATGAGCCTGATAGCAAAATAATATATGGAAAAGGATCATCAAGACTACAGAACTGAAAGATGATGCAGTACAAATGGATGAACGTACAGTATGTAGATGTTTAAGCACTGCACCAAATTATTTGCTTAACCACATTACACCATAACAACACCACAAACCAATGGCAAAGCCCAATGTTTCAACCCAACCAGTTTCCACTAAATCTCATTGTTTCATGAAGTATCTGAGGTATTTGTGACAGGCAGCTGAAATGTAATATAAATCTGCAGGTATATGTCTAGTTGTTTCATAAATATACAACTGAAATAAATTTCATTATATGTTTTCATAAAAATCTAAATCTGGTTCCCTAGCTGGCCTCTAGAAGGAAGACTCGGCCTATAACAACATTTGCATTCCAGCACATGACAAGCCAGTTCCAACTACAATATATTTTCTGTTGTCAAGGTTGCTGAACTCAGTTTATGAACTTTTATTCTCACATATAGGTCTTTTTAAAAAAAAATTGGGGGGGGGGGAATTACTGGGAGCCAGAATACATAAAAGGGGAATGAATGTTAAGTTCCACCTTTATACAAAATTCACTAACTCAGCAAAGCAGGCTTTAAGAAGTGCCTAGACTAACATTTTTCTTGCAGAATACAACTAGAATTCATTCATGCATACATGTACATGGCTGCACAAAACTCCTTTGGGGAACATAAACACCACAAGTGAAAGTGGCATTTCTACTTACTTCTTTTGGATCTGTATTACCAAGTTTGGATCTTCAAGAATTGCTGGGTTCTCTGCAAACTCCTCATAGGACACTATATGCTTCATAAACTTCTCTGCTAAAATGGAAGGCAATATATTTATTTATATTTTTATATTAACATTTATATATTATTTATGTTTAAATTTCATATTTCTAAGCTGTCCCTCAAAGAGGAGCTCCTCGATAGATAACTGTCTCCTAATTCATTCTGTAACTCAAGACTAGTTTTCCCACCCAATAAATATCTTCTTTAGAACAACTTTATCAGACAGTACTGTAAAACTCAAAGTCAGATCTTTATAAAAACTCCTACAGTACCAAATTGCACTCCCTTCTTTGCCTCTAAACATACCATGAGTTAATTCGCCATCATCTCCTAGACCTCCACAGAGAGACAAGAGAATGGGGCTATTTTCTATAGATTCCAGCAGAAGATCTGCATTGCTGTCACTAGTTGCACCGTCCAGCACAAGGGAATGAGAGAAGATTTCAGAGTCAGATTGTGCTCGTGGCCAATTCAGTTCAGCATCACTGAAAACCAAATAATAACATCATAGCATGGTATACATGTTGTTCTTGTTGTTGTTGTAAAATAAGAATAACAATATATATACTGCATGAATCCCTATTATTCCTTTAAGGCAAGAAAAATGATGACATATTTTACCTATTTGTGGAAAGTTCCTTGTTATTCTTATCTCTGAGCCCTGGATCATCTGGTACAGTAAGATTTGGGAGAAGCAATTTGTGTACTACAGAAAGTTCTTCAGAGTGGCTAAATTATGACTCTATCTTTTAAATGATGGCTTTATCTTTTAAATTAGGACTGTACCATTTAAATTCTGATAAAGAATCTATGGCCTTTGGACTCCAACCTCTCCCTAATCATTATTCACAGCCCTTGGACTGGTAGAAATTGGAGTCCAGCAATTTTTGAAAAAAAAATCATGTTTCCTTATTTTTACTTTATTTATAAACACACACATCTAAAATGTCATCTTACTTATACTGGATGAATATTAATCAACCTGAATATAGACATGTTGTCTCATATTTACTGAAACAGTTGGCACATAAAACATATTTTATGCCTTATACATACGTCATGGAATCCAGATTTCATCTTCTCTAATGTCTTAATAAGGTATTAAGAACCCAAACTATTAGCTGCAAGACTTCTAGAGTTGCCCATTGCACATGATAACCTTTAACTATTGGCAGATTGTAAGGCAGATTGAATATCCTGTTCATATTCCCACTTTTTAAGGACTTTGATAAATTCTGCTAATATGCAGAAGCTTCAAGAGCATCTTTGGTGACTACAACTAAATTCTTTAGACTATGGCTTAAATTGAAGATTAGAAAAAACTTTATCACAATAATGAAACATGCTAGTCTGGTATATAATGGGCTTCCTTTTGATGAATAATTTTAAACAAAAGTTATGTGGCCATTGGTCATGATTAAATTCCTGCATTTTGCTTTGGTCAAAACATTCAAGGCTCTTTCCTACCGTAACTTGAATTCAATAATTCTAATTTCTCATCTGTAGTTTCTCCAAAAAAATCAGAAACAATAGCCATACCTCTTGGGGAAATAAAGTGCTAATTGCTCCGCATCCAAGTTTGAAAGGTCATCTAAATAAATATCACTAGGTCCCAGGTGAGGGTTTTTCTTTATGGAACCTCAAAGAGATTAAGAAATGATTACAATGGCCCAGACAATTTAATAAAGAAACTGTATTTCTATAGACATTTATCTAATCACTCACCCTAATAATAAAGACAGTCCATCCCTCCCCCACAAAAAAATCTCAGTGAATACCTACATACTGGATAAATTATGTTTTAAAAATCTGTGGAACAATTTCATAGAATATCAAGAATTTAGTTAGTAAGGTATCAAGATGGTTTCAATTTCTGATGACTGGATTACAAAAAATGGTCAGAATTTTATGTAATGATACATTGCCCAAGGTTAGGCTATCCCCCACTCTTTTATCCTTTGTAAAATGGGTAAAAGCAGTCCTCTTGTACAGAGCATTTAGGAACAAATATTTTTAACTAGAATCAGTAACTGATTTTGTTTTCTTTGGTAATTCGTCATATATTTCAGTGCTTTCAATTTTGTAACTTGCATAGAGTCTGACAAGAAAGCTGCACAAATACTATTGTAATTAATCCCCTTTAATAAACAGAGATATGGACATTTATAAAGTCACTTGTCTTATTGTCTAGATTCTCAGTCTGGAGATTCTCAGTCATCCAGGTTACGGTTGTCCCAAAGGTGTTTTTTCAAAAGGCAACTGGACTTTCTGGTTTTTCTTTGAAGATGTTTTGTTTCTCATCCAAGAAGCTTTTTCAGCTCTGACTGGATGGTGGAGAATGGAGAGATTTATACTCCTTGCAAAAAGCTGGTTATTTGCATTCTTTTAGAGAATAGTTTAGGCCACTTTTAGGTTTATCTGTGTGATCAGGGTCACCTAAGTAGTGCAAATGAATGTGGAGCCCTCTTGGAACTGCTGAAAGGACTGCTGTAGACTGGAGGTAGATGATGTTGTAGCCCTTCCCCTCTGTTGAGAAAAGGCTGTTCAATTTTGACATGGATGGTCTCTTTGACCCCTCTTTCAAACCAGCAATCTTCTCTGTCCAAAGTGTGGACTTTGCTGTCTTTTGAAGACCAGCTGTCTGCAAGGAGTATAAATCCTTCCATTCCCCACCATCCAGTCAGAGTTGAAGAAGCTTCTTGGATGAGAAGCAAACCGTCTGTCCCTCCCCTCCAAAAGAAAAAACAAACCAGACAGTCCAGTTGCCTCTTGGAAAAAGCACTTTTGGAATTGTCACATTGTCTGCAAAATAGACTTCTGAATTCAGACTGAATATTCTAAAGTGCCATTCCCATTTGGAGGGCTCTTTCCTTTGGATACAAAACATATATAGATCTTTTGCAAGTACAGGTAGTACTTGTCTTACAACCACAATTGGCATCAGAATTTTTATTTCTAAGCAAGGCAATTGTTATTTATACTTTTTTTTTTGCCATGGTTCTTAAGCAAATCACTGCAGTTATTAAGTACATCATATGATCTGTTGTTGTTAACCGGTAGCAGGTGCAGATGGCTGATGAGGGGCCAGGACCATCAGGGAGTAGACTGCTGCCTTCAGAGATTGTGGGGGCTGGTAGCAGTAACGAGGAGGTTCCCGAGGAGCCTGTGCCAAGTGCATGTGCACGTACACGAAGGATTACTTGGAGGAAAGAACAATTACAGCAGCACAGGAGACTTGGAAGTAAGGCTGCAAGGTAATGTCCCGTCCCTCAAGAGGATAAAAGCCAGGTTTGAAAAAGCGTTCTTTGCAGAAAGCAAAGAAGCTCTTAAACTCAACTGGTGGACATCTTAGTTTGGGTTTGGAGAATTTTGTAAATTAGTTCTTATCTCTGGGTTTTTGGCAGCCCTGACAAACAACTTGGCAAGGCTCTTTCTTGTCGAAGCTAATTAGTGAAAAGCAGCCTTCAGAACAGAATTAGTTGTTAAACCTTAAAAGGTGGGGGCTGCTGCCTTTGTCTGTGTTTGCTCTTTGGGAATCCAGTTGGGTCAGAATATGATCATTAAGCAAATCTGGCTTCTCCAATGGACTTTTTTTTGTTTCAAACAGAGCTGGGAAGGCCACAAATGATGATCACATGACCCGCAGGATGTTGTCACTGTTATAAATATTTGTTAGTTGCCAAATGTCTAAATTTTGATCATGTCAGCATGGGGGATACTGCAATAGTTGTAAGTCACTTTTTTCAGTGTCATTCTAACTTTTGAATGGTTGCTAAATAAATGGTTGTAAGTAAAGAATTACCTGTACTTGATTTAGGAATCTTGATGGTTTCTATAGCTAGGAATGGAAAAAGCCTGGGGGGGACAGAATGTGTTGAAGATTAAAAACAGAACATCTTCCCCTATCCTCAAACTATAAATAAGGTTCAAGATTCTTCAAGAGAATGGGAAAAGATTCCACAGGGAGTTCCAAGTACATTTGGAAGGCTCCATTCTAGGTTGATCAATGTAGCAAAAAAGAAACATTCCTGTTAGAGTTTGAGACTGCCCATTACACTTTGTTAAAGACTGCTCAACTGTATTGTTTCCATCTCTACTTACTCCTTCTTTTCTCCTGGTTCACCTCTGGATCACTGCAGGGTTCTTGGCTTAACAAAGGTTTTTTCAAAGAAGGCACTTCCAAATCTGTATATGTAGTCTGCACATCTGTCTCCTTGATAGAATGTGATTTGTCATCTTCTGCAATTGCTGCTATTACTTCTGTATCTCCTGGAAGTCCACGATCAGTGTCCACTTGATCTATAGCTGTGCAAATGGAAGGACAGGGGTCTTCATCTCCCAGAAGTCCATTTCCAGAAGGAAAAACAGGGGTTGGCTTAATTATGGGAGTAGATGATGTATCATCAGAATCAATTGTTCCCAGGTCACTTTCTGAGCCAGCTGTAATAGCCACAAAGTGAGTTGTCTCATCCATAGGAATAACAATAGTTGGGTCATTAGCTGTTGTTGCAGAGACATTTGAGACAGGCTTGGTTGCTTCTACATGGTCTGATTTGCTCATCTTGAAAAGGAAAAAGCCTTGTGAAACATCTTACAAAAGAGGTACAACAAAACAATTTTGGGGACACAATCATTTTCTTCTTCTAACTCTACAGGTGAGACTTGTCAAACTGGCAGTCCATGGGTCGGACATGTCATGCGTAGGTCACACCCACCCCGGCTTCACAAAAGCAAAAAAGTCACAGTGCATCACAATCCGGCCTGTGACGCAATCGAGTTTGACACCCATGCTACAGGTATTTATTATTGCACCATGCATGCATATGTATACAAGATACTACTGTCACATGAGTAATTTTACTGGAATTTAAACCAAGATTGCAGGATGTTAAAACAATGCAAAGAAATGAAATAACTTTTTGATTTTTCTTCAAATTTAAATTTATTTTTTTTTAATTTTTGAATATTAAATATATTAAATATAAATAACTTGAATATCTTATTTGTATAAAAAAGAGGTAAGGGCCTTCATAAAGTCACACCCTCTGGTTTAAATTACTTTCACTTGCAATTACTTGTCGATTTATAATATATTGATATAATCAATATATTATAAATACGTAAGTCTGAAGTCACAAGTAAATTCCAAATTTCTGGTCTCATTGATCCCTGATGAGTGACGGTTGCTGAAAAATTTTGCAACTCTGAAGTAAGAACTATTCCAAAACTGTAGTATAAACCTTAAATAATCATAGTATTGATTGAAACCACTTATTTCTAGTGGTTTCTGCCCAACCACTAAGAACTAGAAAACTGAATTTTCTATAGATATCACCACTTTAAGTAGGTCTGTAACCCAATTAAAGATTGGGGTGGTATAAATCCATCCATCCATTCCAGGGGTGGGATTCAAAATTTTTAACAGCTGGTTCTGTGGGCGTGGCTTGGTAGTCATGACTGGGTGGACATGGCTTGGTGGTCATATTATTGGCTGGGTATGGCCAACTCAATATCACTCAAATCGAGGCACGCATCTCCTTGCCTGGCCTCTCATGATTGTGGAGATGCTGCAACAGTGGTAAGTCACTTAAGTCACTTTTTTCAGTGCCATTGTAACTTTAAATGGTCATTCCACACAACCAAAGTACCAGCAAAGGAGGGGAAAAAAACCTCCAGAGAAGTTCCAGAGACAGGAAGTCTAGTTCTGCCAAGGGTTAATGGAGAGACAGTTTCTGTAAGCAACACCAGAATGTTTCCTTCCTGCCTTCCTTACAGGATTAGGCCAGTCATTTCTTCTGACAACCAGTTCTCCGAACTGCTTAGAATGTTAACAACTGGTTCTAGAGAATAGGTGTGAACTGGTAGAATCCCACCTCTGATCCATTCCCAGGAAAATACTAAAATCCCTGTCCTGGCCCATCAGTGGGACACATCCCTGCCTACCTTATATCATTTATCTGTGTATTTCAGTTCCTGTCCCCACCCTTCTGAAATATTAGGTATATTTTAGGCTAGTGATGGCTAACCTTTTCCTTGTCGTGTGCCAAAACTGCGCATGTGTGCCTGTACCCATAATGTAATGTGTACATGACCCACCCTAACCCCTGTGCATGCATGCACATCTCCCTCCATATATGCATGGCAGATACCTGACACAATCAGCTAGCTGGTGGGGGGGCACACGCACATGCGCAGAGGGTCTGTTCCAGATGACTCTCACGTACCAGCAGAAATGGCTCTGTGTGCCACTTCTGGGACACGTGCCATTGGTTCGCCATCAAGGTTTTAGGCCATTGTGTTATAAGGACTATAAAAGGGAGTCCTAAGCATGCTGTCAGCCTTGGAGGGCTTTTTTTTTTTTTGAAGCTTCGAGGCTGCCACATTCAGTGCCTGGGAATTTGGGAGGGTGGGATTTCACACGCTTATAAACATATGGCTATTCTTTTTTATGATTATGATGAGAACATTTGTGCATCTATTCATATAAGACATGAAGCTATGCATCTCAGAGACTCTTCCTTTATCTACACCCACCTCTGGCAGTCTACCCCAGGACCATTGTAGCTGGGATTCAGAACCGAGAGGTAGTTCAGGATTTCTGATCTCCAATTCAGAGTCGCTTTTTGGAGCAGATGAACAACTTTGAGAAAGGCTGGGGAAGGGAGATAAATCAGAACACTTTTAGTATTGATAGTGGAGAATACTGGTGATCTAACTTATTTGCAGGTAAATACACGATAGAAATCAGCACAATCAAGAAATCATCATAAGAGTTGATGTAATGGATCAGGAAAGATAAGTTTAGGAATACCAGTAACTTCATAGAGCAAAATCAATTGAAGGATTAGAAAAAGAACCTGGCTATTTTATGCCTGTCATCTAATCTCTCCTCAGAAAGAGTGTTTATCCTTTTCTTTCTTTTTGTTCGGATTTAGTTCCACCATTTCCTTTGACTTGAATCTTCTCACTCCCAATTAATATTATAGCCAAAACTGATCCAATCCTACTATCTTCAAACAAATAATATCATCACCACTTCTCTATTAGCTTCACCACTTCTCTATTAGCTTAGTATCAAGGGATACTTGAAGAGGCCATATGTCCTTTTCTATAGACATACAACTGGAGACAAGCAACTGGAAGACAGTTATCCCAAGATCACTTTTCTTCTTTGACCATTGTACTCCCTGAAAGCTCGGTATGATAGCCTTCCTCTATTTACTCTCCAGAAATGCTAGATATTAGTTAAATGTCAACCACAATGTCTAGTTACGTGTCATGGACCTCTTCAGAGAGTGCAAAGTATGAGAAGCCTGCTATATTTTAGCTCTTTTAATACTACCATGGTGACTCCAAACTCCCATACCAACCAAGATCCAGAGTTCTTCAAATATGTCCAAAAAGCTTAGATGTCCCAATAGAAACTGGAATTTTTCTTTTTCTTTTTTCTTTTAAAAAAAGGCAGATATATCATATCAGAAATGGCATACAGATGGGATGGCCCTGGGTCCATAAGTACAACCATTGCATTTCCCAAGGCATATCCTATATTCAAACAGGTAGAATTATTTGGCTTCTTTGCATCCCTGCTATATTTACCTCTGCAGGGGAGTTAGTTCTCCATCAGAGTATGGATGTACTTCTTGAAGTTGTAGAGTCCCATCTTTTTGTTGTTGGACATCTCCAAAAGAATAGTACAATGTGTTACTGATGAGGAAAGATAGAATGAAGTTAGGTACAAAGACACCTCTTTAGTAATAGGAGACATTCATGTGCATAGACCAAAAAGTACAGTGCTGGCTACCATCATGGCTGCCTTCAAAAAAGGGTTGGAACAATTCACAGAAGTCACAGAAATCAACAGCCATTAACCTTGTAACTGCCTCTGAAAGCCATCTTCCAGGAGACTAGTGGATTCCCTTGTGCATTGATTGGCCAGTGTGAGAACAGACTGCTGGGCTATATGGGCCATGGATCTAATTCAACAGGGTACTGTTATATTCTTGACAGTGCAAGAGCCTTGCACTGACTTGA
Organism: Hydrophis major; assembly: GCA_033807585.1. Lineage (NCBI taxonomy): Eukaryota > Metazoa > Chordata > Lepidosauria > Squamata > Elapidae > Hydrophis > Hydrophis major. Next base: position 233,659,316 of record CM066330.1, on the reverse strand, counting down.
TAGCACTAGCACTAACTTAGACTTAGATTTATATATCGCTTTACAGTGTTCTACAGCCCTGTCGAAGTGGTTTAGAGTCAGCATATTATCCACAGGAATCTGGGCCCTCATTTTACCGACCTCAGAAGGATAGAGGGCAGAGTCAACCTTGAGCTGGTCAGAATTGAACTCCTGACAGTCAGCAGAATTAGTCTGCAAGACTGCATTCTAATCACTGCGTCACCACGGTTCTTGTGTACACTGCATAGAATTATTTCAAGCGATTTGTGACAGTTAGCTTCAGTGCTGGGAAGTTCTGTGGGTTACATCAGACTTTTAAATAACCAAATGATGGTTGCAGAATGGCTATTTACAGACTACACAGGAGGCAGAAATAAAATTGTAGAGGTAGTCCTTCACTTATGATTGTTTGTTCAATGATTGTCGAAGTCATGATGACACTGAATGAAGGGATCTACAGCCCTTGTCTGAAGTTACAGACTTACTAAAGAAAAAAGAATGGAATGAATAGAAATTCCTACAATTCACATTTTAATACAAACTTAACTACTTTATTCTTCTGAAATCTATATGCAAACCAAACTACAATTATTTGTTTGAATCTGCATTTTTCAGTGCAAGTTTCTGAACAAAAAATGGTAATATCCCAAAAATATATGCAGATAAAAATGCATTAAGTTGAAAGAACTTGCTTGCAAAATGTGTTTATTGGAAGAATATATTCAAGAATTCCATATCCTGAAGATAAAAAGTATTAAAATGTATATGAATCTTTTTTGAAAAATGTTAACTAATGCAAAGACAGGATGAAAACAATTTTCAAACAGAAAACTGAGAAACTAAGCAGAAAAATGAGAAATGGGATCTCATACATATGTACAACAGACCCCACTTTTCTAAGCATAAGGATAGGACTACATATGTCATTTATAAGAGTCTGAATTCATCCTGCTGGTATAGCTTCCATATTCTTGTATAAATAAGAATATTTTAAGCAACTCTGTTATTCATACACCAGCTTGTTTCTGATGTTTTATAATCATGGAAGGCTGGGATGGGAAGAAGTTGCATTTCTCAAAGGCCAGGCAAAATAATGTATTCATATTCTGTATTGCTTCCAAATGATTTTGGTCTAGACTTTTGAGGTGGCTCTTATAATCTAAATAAGGAGTTTTGTCACAAGCACTCAAAATGTTTCATTGTGTTTTGGGAATGGAACATGCTGCTTATATACAAATATATTCAGCTTTAATTAGCCAACTATGCTACTGCGATTTCTTCAATCAGTTGATTGCCAGAATACAGAAGTCTCACTGAGCTCCAAACTCAAAGGTTTCTTGATTGATGTGGTAGGAAAGCTTGCCAGCTGATCAAATTCTGGTTCGTGACTGCAACCTTGTTCTTTTGTTCACTTCAAGAAGTTATTATCCATAATTTGACAAGTTTCCACAAGGCTTTAATTTCAAATTATAAATATATAGCAGTATAAAGGCAGCCCCCAAAACAAACAAAAAAGCTCACTGCATATATTATGTTAATGAAAAAAATCCTGGAAAATAAAAAAAGGGTTTCTCTTGCCATTATAATAGCTTCAAAGTAGATGTTAAGCAAGCTTTCCTGGGAAAGAATTCTGCAGCCAAAGGCCACGTTCCCCTTCACCTCCTTTTGCATTTGAAATGCAAAAAAAGAAAAACCAAAAACGAAAAACCAAAAACCCAACATCTATTGGAATCTTTTTTACAAGGCTGATATTTCATTAGCTTAGCATTGCTTCCATTGGGCAAGGCAAATCCTTAGCACATATCAAGTGTTATCTGACTTACATCTTTTTTCCATGTCGTTCATAAACAGTAACAACTATCTTTGGAACCTTTAAACTGTTATGAAAATTTGAACAGACTTGTTTCTAAAAGCTACACAGCCAGTTCTTACTTCTTGTCTTTTGTCTCAGAAAATCACTCGGCAAATTCAAAGAACACACCTGGGAAGTTGTGCAAGAATAACCTTGAGAATTTCATCATCATGAATAATACATTTGGACTGGGAAAATGACACAGATAGGGAGGGTGTGTCTTCTTATTTGCATTCGGAAAGAAAACACAAAATCTGAAACATTATTTCGCTTAAGTCCTACTTGAAAACAAGAAGGCTAGAGAAATGCCATTCTGTCACCCAGGAACACAAATCACATTTCATTACAAGAGAATATATTAAATTGCGAATGCATAAACATTGTGGGAGAAATTAAGGTTTTGAAGTGTTAAAGACTTAAAAAACTTAAGTTCAGCATCCTTTCTCCCTGTTGGCCTCATTATTCTGAAATATAGAAAAGACAATCAACCATGACACAAATGCTCATTAGACAAGATCAAGTAATCTGAAATCTGAACATCTGCCAAAAGTCCCTTAAAATTCAATAATATATTTTCGAGAAAGTTGATCCACCAAATTAAATACAAACTAACAGCAATTTCAAGTTGTCAGAATTTCAGCCATCTTCCTGTTCCCCCATCAGAATAGGTAGAAAATGAAAGATTTTCATAAAATCTGTGAAGAATCATAATATATGGAGGACTGATTAGTTTGGTTGAACATAGATTAGATAGGCTTTAAGGTACCAATATTGAATCCACATCTTATAAAGATCCAAACCAAGTGCACAATGATTTTCCATCAATTTCCTTTCCAATAAAGTTATACAAATTTCATAATTAAAATCAGGGAAGACATTTCTATCTGCATTTAGAGCAAACTAAAAACCTTACAGCCATTGACACCACCCTAATTTTAGAAGAACTGTTTATTTTGGTAGGTTTATCTCTACATCTTTCATTCATTTATTGATTTCAAATTAGAAACAAATTAGAAAAGGGTTTTCCAAGGCCAGTGTCAATTAAAATGATACTCATTTGGTCTTTTTAGTTGCCAGAGAAAGGGAGTGTGGGAAAACAAAGCATTCTTGAAATGCCTAGATAATCACCCTGGCAGCCCAAAGTTGTTGGAGCATAAGAAGGTTATTGGAGAGCATGATGGATGACTCTTGGAGTTGGATGTGTCCCATTGGAGATGTGGCTAGAGACTTTTACTTTGAATGAGGGTGGATTTGTTGGAGCCTTGACCATCTGTTTATTTGTGCACTTACTTTCACAGAACTAACAGCTGCTTCATACTTCTCTCCTAACTTGCTTTTTCAATATGTCAACTGAAATATTAAATATAGTCCTTGACTTACAACTTAGCGATTGTTCCAAGTTATAACATACTTTGGTACTTATGACCCAGTTCTGAAGTTCTGATGACTTTCCCACCCTAATTACAAATTATGTGACCACTTGGCAACTGGCCTGCATTTACAGCCATTTGCAAAATCCATATGGTTTTAGGCAAAAGTGTCAAATAAGGTTATGGTGCCATAACCTTATTTGACACTTTTGCCTAAAACCAGTACTTACTTCTGGTTTTCGGCAAAACTAGACCATAGCAAACCATTGGATCGCTTAACTGCCACAACAAAAGATAGTAAAATTGAGTCAGTTACAGGGGTAACCAATTTTGCGACCATCAAGACATATGACTGTGATGTGCAGGCTTCATTATGGTTGTACCTAGAGGACTACCTGTATAAGTAAAGCAAGGATATTGGTTCCAGCAGATAAGCAGCTAAATGAAAAGGGGGATAAATTTGGATTTAAAAGATTCCAAGCTCAGTACCTGCCACCTGCAATTAAAAAGAATCTCAACAACAGCAAATGTTTGAAACAAGACGATACTACTGCCAATTTGGTCTATACTCTTACTTGGAAATCAACAATTTTCGCTTCTCCTCCAGAGATCTCTCACTCTCAGTCCCTTCTTCTGATGTTGAATCTGCAGGTGATTCTCTTTTCTTTGGCTTCTTCTTGCGCCATCTTTTCTTGCGAGCAGCTGTATCAGAGCCCAAGCTATCAGAGTTCCCATATAACTTGGCAGATTTGGCCCCAGCATCAATGCTTTTCTCAGTGGGGATGGGAGATGTGCACAAGAAGGTTGGGATTCTCTCCTGGGAGACAGATTGCACAAATCTGATCAGTTCCTCAGCCAGGATTGAGTCAGGTTTAAGCCATTAACACTAGACAAATTAAAATGCAAACTCAGGGATTGCAGACTGGAAGACCTACATATTCTGATTTTACAAATCCAGGATTCTAAGAGCTATGGATAGGTTTCACCCCATGCCTACCAGGGAAAAATCTACCCAGATAGTCAGGGAAAGAGCAGCTGCAGGAGCTAGACCAGGCCTGTCAAACTGGTGGCCTGTGGTCTGGATGTGTCACATGCAGGCTATGCCTACCCCTGCTATTCAAAGGCAAAAAACATTGTGGTACATTATGATACATCACATGTCACGATCAAGTTTGACACCCGTGAGCTAGACTTTCTCCTCAACCATATTTTTTTACATTATTAACAAACACTTGGAAAAGATTTTAAAGTATGTGTTTCTTGGGACTAAATAAAAAATGCAGAACATATTATGTCTCGTCAACAACTATTTTGAAATTCCATCTTCTTTTTTTAAAAAAAAGAAAAGATAAACTGTCTAATCCTAAATTCAACAATAAACTTATTTCTTTGAGGATTCCCTTGATGGATATTTCAGAAGGAAAGGTTACAGTGATGTTCTCATGTTTTGCCAATGAAGAGCAATCCCTAGCAAAACCTGAGAAATCTGATTTTGGTAAGGGTGTGTGTGTGTTGTGTGTGTGTGTGTCACACAACAGGGTTTCAAAATACTATGCCTTTGGTCTAACCAAGTGTTTCTCAGCCTTAGCAATTTTAAGATGTATGGACTTCAACTCTCAGCATTCTAGGAGTTAAACTCCATAAATCTTAAAGTTACCAAGGATGAGAATCAATGGTCTAGTCTACTAAGAAGTATGTCTGAAAGAAATGGCCAGATGCATATTTATGCCATGTAAATATGCCCACCTTTTGTTCTTCTGACTCCTGGACAAAAAAAGCTTCTCCATTGTCACCCAGCTTCATATGCAGATGGACTGGCTCTCCATTGATCTCTATGTCAACCTAATAAAAGAGGAAAGGTCAAATTATTTTAAGCCTAGGAAACCATTTCTGAAAAAATCCCAACTATTTCCTATATAAGAAATTGAGGGTGAGAAAATGGATCTGATCCACACAAATTTAGAAATAAAGAGATCAAAATGTAAGTTTATTCAGTAGCATTTTTTTCATGTTGCCATGAAAGACAGAACTAAGATATCAATGTTAATTTTGTGATGTTTTTAAAAGAGGAAATATGTTTAAGGGGCATCTCTACAGACGTTATACTTGATATGTCTAAATAAATAAGAGCATGTTTACTTTTTAAAGAAATCCACAAAAATTTATGGGTTTTAGTCAAATGTTATTACAGATTTATTTATAATACAAATAAATTACTGCGGGGGGGAAAAGCCATGGAGATGCGCAGGTGAAAATATTACAGAGTGGAAAAGAATCTTTTTGTCAATTACTACTAGTATCCAAGTTGGATCTGAATTGTTGCCTTTAGGGAGGAAAAAGAATAAAGGCAGTGCTGCTACAAGCAGGATTCTTCCACCTGATGTTCTTTGCATAAATACTGTCTATGGAGATTCTCAGTCATCCAGGTTGTCCCTAAGATGCTTTTTCAAGAGGCAACCGGACTTTCTGGTTTTTCTTTGAAGACATTTCGCTTCTTCAGCTTTTCACTGGATCTGGCAATGTCATTCAACTCCCCCATCTCCAGTTTAATTAATGCTACTTTCCAGTTCTATTTTCTGCTGTGGAGGTTTCTCCCTTTCTTAATTTTCCCTTTTATCAGCAGGAATGACAGATTTCAACACAACAGGAAATGGGTGAGAAGATAAAAAGTACACAGAGCAACTTAAAAATATCTGGTGTGCTGCTGTAAATGGCTCCACAGAGAGACAACTTTGTGCAATGTACGTCATTTAACAGATGCACAGAGGACTTCACCTCTAATCCAAAAATATCAGAAGGCAATATACTTACCTTCTGATTCAAATTACTTAAGTATCCCATTGCTACAGGTTGATTTAGCATAAACAATTAGTTCTAATTCTTCAAATAATAGTTATTCTAAGTATTACAGGGCTTATATTATGGAGCTGAGGCTGGCCCCTCCTTATTCAGCTGAGGAGAGAGCTTGAAATGTATTTTTTAGCCAAGCCCTTTAGAATTTCATTGTTCTTGGTTTCCGATTTTGAATTGGTAATTGGTAAATGGGATGTTGTTGTTTGTATTATAATTCAGTAATCTGCCTAGACAGATTGGGATTGAGTGGCATACACATTCAATAAATAAATTTGGTTTTGGTAGTTGAGGCTATGTAAAAACAATCTTTTGTTTCTGGTATATGATTAGTGTGGCATAGCTGACAATATAATGAGGTAGATGAATCTAGGCTTCAAAGCATGTTGAATTTTTCACTGCTAAAAAGTAAACAGGAATGGAGATATATCTTTTTTTTTTGTATTGAACATTTTCAGACACTAACGAAACAAATTGATTTGACAATATAGGAGATGATCATTTTTTTGCTTTCCAGATATGCTAGCTTATGGCTGCCAAAATCATTTTGGATAGTGATAGTAATCATTCATTTCACTTTGGATAGTGAGATGGACAGCATATAAATTTAATTAATAATCACTGCCAGCCAAAAGAATTCTAACTGAAGGCTGAAGCACAAAAAATTGGGGTGATTATTAGATTCTTTAATGAAATCTTTGTATCATGCATAGTCCAAAGATTTGTGAATATGCCCAGTGGCTACAGCCGTGATGGCAAACCTATGGTACACATGCCAGACGTGACATGCAGAGCCATTTCTGTCGGTATGCAAGAAGTCTCCCAGAACAGCCACACTGCGCAGGCACGCACACACCCGCCAGCCAGCTGATTGTCAGGTATCTGCCACACATGCACGGGGGTAGATGTGCGTGCATGTGCAGGAGGCAGGGTCTCATGCAGGGGAGTTGCGCATGCATGCACAGGGGGTGGGGGAGTCACGCATGCATTGCATTCCGGGTGGAGGCATGCGCACGCATGCACATACTTTCGGCATGCAACGAGGAAAAGGTTAGCCATCACCGGGCTATAGGCTTCCATTTCCTACTCCAAAGAGAATGAGTGGGTGGGCATCAGATGCACAGTGTAATGAGGCTTACCATACATCTTGGTTCCATGGAGCAGCCAAAGCTGGAGCAATTTTTGAAAGAACATTCCATAAAAGGCCACACTTCATAAAAGTGCCAACTTTCCCTACGTAAGCCTTCTTTGTCCCTGTTTAATGGCCTGAAAACATGGTTATTTTACTTATGAATCCTGCCAAATTAAGACACACAGAGGGAGAGAGAGGGAGGGAAGGAGACACATAGACAGACAAGACACAGAGAGAGAGACAGAGAGACAGAGAGACAGACAGAGAGAACCTGAAGGATTTCTGTTTAAGTTGCAGAAAATTACAGTGTTAGCTGCTACACTTCTCTTAACTACTTACCACTTTCTCACTGGAATGCAGAACTTGAAGCTTCCCAAAGCGCACGTGGAAAGGTGAACAACATAAGGAACCATCTGGTTGCCTTACCACAATGACATCAATGCAGCCTGTAAGGGTGGCTGGATTCAGACCCCTGTACAGCTCCTTCACTGTGCCAAATACAGTTTCAGCAATCTGACCCACATAGTTCATTGTCTGAGTCTAGGAGGAGAAAGAATAACAAAAGAAATCCTATTTAAATAAAACATTAACTGTAGTCCCAAGGTTAGATTGTGTCATCCAACAACAGTTTCTAAGGTTAAGAAATGGTATCCTTTCAGATATTAATGAAACACTAAATGTTCCCATCTCTCACAAATTTGGAAGTTTTCAACATCCACAGCAAAAAAATTCTCCAGATGTCCTATGCCAAAGTCAACCTCAGGTTGCATCTTCCACACTTGGTGGTTTTTTTCCCCCGTCCTACTGCCCACATCCACGCACAAGGCTCTTCTTGGCCTTTCTTATCCTCTAGCCTTTTAGAGGTAAGAATAATTAAAGTGGTAAATAAGCAATCTCAGCCAAATTTGTTATCCTCCCAATCCTCATCTTGGCTTGGCTGCTTCCATTTATCCAGGGCAAAGGAGTTGCTATTTGAGCAAATGCAAAGATCAGAGAAGATAAGCCATTTATCTTTAAGTTTTGACATGTACAAATCTGAGACACAAAATTATAAATATCTTGATTCCCGATGGTGAATTAGAATATGAACTGTTTGTTCAGTTCATTTCCTAGCTATAACCATTTGTGAGTTGCATCTTAAAATGTTGGTTTTGTCATCCTCAGTCTGTATAAATAGATATATATATATTTTAAAAAATATTTTTAAAAAACTGTGGTCTCATCAAAGTCAACTATGTTTTGGTTTCTCTAAAATTAAATTATCTAATTAAAATCAATTGATTGAAACAGCTCTGCTTTCTTGGGCTGTATTTAAGCACTAAACATCTGAGAAAGAGCCTTGCTGGAACAAGATTGGTTGGACTAGAAAACTTCCAATATCCCTTCCAACACTATTATTTTATACCAGAGGTCTCCAAACTTGACAACTTTAAAGCTTGTGGACTTCAACTCCCAGAATTCTCCAGCTGGCTGGAGAATTCTGGGAGTTGAAGTCCACAAGCCTTAAAGTTGCCAAGTTTGGAGACCCTTGTTCTATACTCTAAGATCTTAAACAATAGAACAATAGAGTATCTGAAGCTCAGGGTTCAATTGTGCAGTCCTTGGCATCCTCTGAGCTTAACTGCTTGCTTGCAGTTATCAGATTTGGCAATGTCTCTATGCTAGAAGGGAGAGAGGTTTCTCCTCAGTTTAGGTACAGTAGTTTGGCCTATTAATGTTGGTAGGAGTGTTGCTTCTATTAGGTTTTATTTACTATTTGTTTGTCTGAGTTGGTATCCTTATTCTTTGATTAGAGCATTATATACTGCTTGTTTGTGTGATGCTAAATCATGTCGTCAATCCCTACTTATCTAGATGTTGATTGATTGCTGGCCAGGAATTTCCTAGAATTTGGGGATTTAGGTTGGTTTTGGATGCTCACATTTCCACAATTGAAACCATGGTTACATCTGTCCATGTATTGTATAATTAAATATATTTTATCATGTTTTCTAACTGTAAGTTGGATTTCATGGATGTGCTCAACCACCTACAGACATATTTAGATAGCATTCAAAACTTTGATAAGACAATAATAAAAAGCTGAATAGAAAAGAAAAAAAACTCCTTGCTTGCAACCAACATCCAGAAAACAGAAATTAAACACCAGGATCAACACCAGACAAACAATCCAACAGTATACAGCAGCCTAATCAAGGATCTGCACACTGATAGGGCAAGCTACTGTACATAAACAGAGAGCAAATTCCACTCCCTTCCAGCATTGAAGATGTTATGTAGTTGGTAATTGTTATGTATTAAAATGGACTACTCGAAATCCCTGCGCCTTGATTGGCTAAGGCGCGGGGATTTCTGATTGGCCAGGCGAGCCGCGCCGATTGGCCCGATTGAAGTCTCCCGCGATTGGTTCAAACCAAGAGCGGGAGACTTGAATCGCTGCCATTGGCCGCGGCCGCCGCGGCAAAAGGTATAAAAGCCGGAGGCTTTTTGCCTTTTGCCGGTTCGGTTCAACTATTAGAAATAAAGAGCTGTTAACGAAAGTCACCGACTCAGAACCTTTTTTCGCGGACACGACAGTAATGAAACATCTGTTAGCAAACAACCAAGTCAGAGAGCACCAAGGACTCCACAGTTGATCCTAAATATCTAGCAGGCAGTTGTTGTTCTTTTTTGGCCAATACTCTTCTGGACTTTTGTTTTACCCTGAACAATCCTAATTATTATAGATACATTTTCATTACAGATGATAAATAAAATTTGACGAATACAAGACAAACAAAGGAGAGGTAGACAAGTTTGTTGGCAGAACAAACTTACCTCTACACTTTAGAAAACAAAGAGGTGGATTAGAATATATATTAAATCCATCTTAGCTTTAATTTCAGTTAGCTATAGAATAAGCTTTTAACTTTGTAACAAAGACATCAGAAATGACAAGGCATTTAGAAAGCCTCTTTAAAAGTATGTATTGATATTTCTTGGCTACCAGCATGTTAAGCAAACATTCAAATGAACACTTGGTCATTGTTCTTACAGTGAAATTCAAAGCTGTCCTAGATTTATACTCCATCAAATAGATAACTACGTAACAGGAAACCTCTTTCACTTTTATTGTATGTGGTTCTAGTGCTGTGGTTAGAGTGCAGTATTCAAACTACTTCTGCTGACTGCCAGCTGTCTGCAATTTGGTAGTTTGAATCTCACCAAGCTCAAGGTGGGTAAAATGAGGTATTCTAAAGAATTCCAAATTAGAAAAGCTTTGAACTCATGCTGACTGAGACGAAGCTGTATAGCAGCATTTTTCAAACTTGGAAATTTTAAGGTGTATGGACTTTAACTTTCAGAATTCTCCAGCCAGCATGGTGAATATGTGCTAAATATATTTTGAGAGCAGCAAGTTTGGAAGAAAAATAGCATGGTTTTAAAAAATACAAGAAGCAACATTAATAACCTGATTATACTGATAACATTGCAGAGTACAAAATGCAGCACCACCAGCAGTTCTTGGGGCCTGATGGGTTGCCCATGTAATACTACTGTTCTGCAAGCTGCGGTGGCTTCTGGTTTGCTTCTGGGTGCAATTCAAGGTGTTGGTAATCACCTTTAAAGTTTTTCATAGTCGACATTCAGAGTACTTAAGAGACTGTCTCATCCCACTGGGATTGGCCCATCCTATCTATGCCAGTTGGCTTGGGGATCCAAAGAAGGGGCTTCATATTGGAAGTAGTTGATAGATTAGGAACAAATCCCACCTCCCTCCTACCTTTTCAGCTAGGGCTGTGTTAAGTACTTGGACATGGGTTGGAGTAAATGGAGACAGTCTTTGAATGTGAACTTTCAGCTCTTTATTGCATAGTGACTTCTCAAAACAATAACAGAGAACTCTGCCTTATATAGGCAACCTTTGTGAGAATTGTCCAATAGCGAGCTATGAACGCTAGCTCTTTAAATCAATAATAATCCTCTGTTAAGGGCCAATCGGATTCCTAAGAACTAACCAATCCGATCTGGCCGCCTAACAGCCAATCAGAAGTGCAGGGCCAGAACCCTGCACTTTACCTCAAGCTCATACTCTGTTAACTATGGTACATACACAACACCCCTTTCCCCTGGCTTCTTAATTACAGTGTAGTTATACAGTCCTTTAAATAGGATGGTTGTCTTTTAAGTCTTTCGGATTTTCATTGGACTGGTTGATTGCAATCCTGTTGAGGTAGATTGTAGTTTGGCAGTGTCTCTGCTTCTTGCTCAAGTGCAATTTCTTGCGGTGCAAACAATTCTCCTTCCTGCTCCATTTCCTGAGTCTCACTTGATTCGTCGCTCCCTTCGAGCAGGTTCCCTGGAACGTCATCTTCTTCTGTACCTCCCCCCCCCTCGGTTTGGTCATGGGGGAGTTGTTGACTGGCTGTTGTGAGTCGTGACCGTAATTGGTCGATATGCCATTTCCACAGTCTTTTGTCACAGCATTTCACTACGTAGGATTTGGGGCCGGTCACTCGCAGTACCGTTGCCTCTATCCATAACGAATCGCCCGATAAGTTTCGTGCGTAAATGTGGTCTCCTACCTGGAAAGTGCGATAGTGGCCACTGGATCCTATTGGCTTTTCCGGTTCGTAAGCAGGGTGCAACCGGTTGAGGTGGGAACAGAGTCTTCGTCCCATCAGTAGTTCGGCGGGAGTTCTGCCGGTGACGCTATGTGGAGTTATGTGTTGCAAAAAGAGAATTTGGTTGATCTTGTCATCGGTATTGTCATAGTCCATTTTTTGCAAAGTCTTGGACCATGCGTTCCGCTCGGCCATTGGTCACAGGGTGCACAGGCAAGGTGAGCGCATGGCGGATGCCGTGGTCAGCGAGGTACTGCTCAAACATTAGTGCTGTAAACTGTGGCCCGTTATCGGACACCAGGACGTCAGGCAATCCGTGGGTTGCAGAGTCTATTTAGGATCTTGATCACTGCCTCGGAAGTTGTGGCCATCATACGATGAATTTCTAACCAATTGGAGTATGCGTCGACTGTCAGCAGGAAGGTATATCCTTTAGTTGGCCCCGCAAAAACCAGGTGGATTCTGGACCAGGGTCCACGTGGCGTCTCCCATTCAGTAGGCATGGCTTTTGGTGGGGCGTTGCTGGCTTGTTGGCAATTGGTGCACGCTTTGACCCATTGTTCGATTTGCCGGTCCATGCCCGGCCACCATGCGTAGCTTCGTGCAAGCGCTTTCATCCGCACGATGCCGGGGTGGCCCTCGTGCAGAATTTGTAGCAGCGTCTTCCGGAGTCGTTCTGGGACAATGACTCTATTGCCCCAGATGACACAGCCTTTTTGGGAAAAAAGTTCAGTCTGTCTTGCTTTAAACGGCGCGAAGTCATCTGGGACTTGGTCCAATGGCCATCAACGTTCTACCCAGCCTAGGACTTGAGCTAGGGTGTGGTCTCATTTGGTTTCTCTCGCGATGTCTCGGGCGGTCATAGGCGGCGAATTGAGTGTTTCAATCTGCAACATGGTTGCCGTTGGTGCCGGATCGTCGAGAGTCTCTGGAAACGGTGCTCGGCTTAATGCGTCGGCGTGGGGAATGGCTTTCCCCAGGCGATATTGCAGGCGATAATTATAAGCAGCTAGGAATTCTGACCATCGGATCATTCTAGGGGATAATATGTAGGGGGTTGGCTTGTCCCCGGCTATTATCCCTAGCAACGGTTTGTAGTCAGTTATAATGGTAAATGTCCTTCCATACACATATTCATGAAATTTCTTTACAGCTGAAACGATTGCGAGAGCTTCTTTATCAATTTGTCCATAGTTCCGCTCTGCTTGTGAAAGAGTCTTCGAAAAGTATGCAACAGGGGCTTCGTTCCCATTAGGCAGTACATGACTCAAAATGGCACCCACCCCAAAGGGCGAGGCATCGCAGGTTATAACTAATGGTAAAGTCTCGTTATACTGCATAAGTACAGAGTCAGATGTGAGCAATTTTTTAACATTCCAGAACGCTTGTTCTTCCCGGTAACCCCATACCCACAATGCTTTTTTATCAAATCACCGGTGTAATGGTTCAGCAACAGTCGCCTTTTGCGGTAAAAATACATTATAGAAATTAATGAGGCCTAAGAATGCCTGGAGATCGGCCTTGTTATGTGGCCTGGGAGCATTTTTTATTGCCTTTAATTTACTTTCGGTAGGGTGAATGCCCTGGCAATCAATCGGATACCCTAGAAATTCAACACTGTCAGTATATAAGTGACATTTATTTTTTTTCACCTTAAGTCCTGCCTCTTGGAATTTTTTAAGAACACATTTCAAATGATCCTGCAAGATTTTTTTGGTAGGGGCTGCAATTAATACGTCATCAAAATACGGAACCACGCCCTTGATTCCCTGTAACAACCTTTCCATGAGGCTTTGGAATATCCCCGGGGCTACACTAACCCCAAATTGCAATCGAGTACATTTAAAAGCACCTCTGTGCGTTACAATTGTTTGGGCTTGGGCCGTCTTTTCATTCACTGGTAGTTGTTGATAAGCTTGAGCTAAATCTAATTTAGTGAAAACCTTTCCGCCCCCCCAAGGAATGGAGGAGGTGCTGCACCACCGGAACTGGATACGCATTCTGCTGTAGGGCGTGATTTAAAGTGGCCTGGTAGTCCCCACAAATTCGGATTGACCTGTCTGGTTTAATGGGTGTTACAATTGGGTTTCCCATGGAGAGTTATCGATGGGCTTCAACACCCCTTGCTTGTCGAGTTGTTCGTCGATCTTAGCTTTAAGAGCGAATGGAACTCGACGGAGCTTCAAGCGAATTGGGGCTACTTTTGGATCTAGACTAAATGAGATTGGGGTCCCTTTATACTCGCCTAGATGGTCCGCGAAGATGTCGCTGAACTCAGAAATAAGGTCTTCCTCCCACTCACAACCACCGACTCGGTTCACGCCGGCCACTTCGATGCCGAGTGGCGCGAACCATTGGAGGCCTAATAGACTAGGCCTATCTCTATCGATGATCGTTAGAGGTAAGTACGCTGTATGCTTTTTGAAGGAGACTCGGACTTGGCAGGACCCGACCACGGGGATTCGATTTCCTTGGTAATCCTTGAGGATGAGGCATTGAAATTGGAGGTCTTGGCGTTGGATTGTGGGGATAAGTTGCTTGAGTGTCTTCCAAGACACCATCGAGAGGGACGATCCCGAGTCGACCTCCATGTGGCAAGGCTGGTTCTCGATGGCTACTGTGACTCTAATTTTCTTAGTGTCCAAAACTGAGGCGTGACCTATAGTGATAGTATGGTGAGCCTCTTCTTTTTGCAAAGCTCGATTTCTATAGGAGTGGTTTACTGGTTCTCGCCTTACAGGACGGTTTCCTGTCGATTGGCGATAGTTGGCCCCTTTTGAGGCCTGGCTGGGTCCTGGTAAGCTGCGGCAGACCCGGCTGATGTGGCCTCGTTTCCCGCACTCATGGCAGAGTGCGTCACGGAATTTGCATTTGGCCCTGGCATGGTTTGCTCCACAGCCAGCGCAAGGGCGTAAGGGCTTAGGGCGAGGGTCCCGGTCGGACCGCAGTCGATGGACCCCTTCTTCATCGCTGTCTGACGACGAAGAGAGGTCCTCGTGGTGCATTGTTGTTAGCTGCCCTTCTGAGTTGGGTAAGATTTCGCCGCTCGGTTGTGTTGCTGGAGTACGGCTTCACCGTAATTGTGCAGCCGACTTTTTGGTCGCCTCCGCAGCTGTGGCTTCGGTGATGGCGTCAGCAAGGCTGATGTCGCCTTTCGCCATCAGCTTGCTTTGCACGCCTAGTGCATCTAATCCCAGAATTACTCGATCTCTTAGTGCTTCTTCTAAATCGGCGAACCCGCAGAGGCCCCCTAAATTTCGGAGGTCCACCACGAAATCGGCCACGCTCTCTCCTTTTCGCTGGTTTCTCTGATAAAACTCGTGGCGCCTCACGAGTGTAGGCACGGTTGGCGCGTAATGGTCTCTCAGGATGGGTTCGAGGTCGTCCCAGCTCATGGCTTTCACTTCTCGAGGTTTGGCGAGTGCTTTAGCCATTTTAAATACAGCTGGGCCGCAGTGCATCAGGAACAATGCCCGCTTCTTTGCTGGTGTGGCGTCCTTCAAATTATTCATCTCAAGAAACATTTGGAAGCGATCCATGTAGGATTCCCAATCCTCTTGGTTTGGATCGAACGGAGCAGGTGGTACGATGCCGCCAGACATGGTTCCGTTGTTGGCGTTGTCTTATCACGTGCTCGGTATTGCTTCCTGGCTTCTTAGGTTCAGACGTCTCCAAATCCCATCCTCGTCGCCAGTGTTAAGTACTTGGACATGGGTTGGAGTAAATGGAGACAGTCTTTGAATGTGAACTTTCAGCTCTTTATTGCATAGTGACTTCTCAAAACAATAACAGTGAACTCTGCCTTACATAGGCAACCTTTGTGAGAATTGTCTAATAGCGAGCTATGAACGCTAGCTCTTTAAACCAATAATAATCCTCTGTTAAGGGCCAATCGGATTCCTAAGAACTAACCAATCCGATCTGGCCGCCTAACAGCCAATCAGAAGTGCAGGGCCAGAACCCTGCACTTTACCTCAAACTCATACTCTATTAACTATGGTACATACACAACAGGCTGTGTATTAGATTTTGTATTTCTGTAGTATTTTATTTATATAGTTTTATCTTTTTAACATCGTAAGCTGCTCAGAGGTCCTCCCGTGGTAAGATGGGTGGCCAAAACATTTAATAAACAAACAAAATCACTGCCAATAAATAGGAAAAGAACTTGATAAACAACAACTTATAATTAATGGTCCATAATAGCAACTTAATAGTAAGGTAGGGAATCAGGGAAGTTGATAATTCTGATGAGTCACAGAGCAGCATCCAATCACTATTCACAATTATAAAAATTATCAGTGAGAATAAAACATGGCTTTATGCTCATCCCATTCCATTCATCTGTTTATTTGTTATACCAAGAGGTGGTGAATAGTGTTGTAGGATTGTGTCACTCTACTGTCCATCTATAACCTCAACAGCCTCAGCATAACTGACTCTGATGGGTTGGGAGGAAGAGAAGTACAGCTAGATCACATCAGACTGGGAGAGGCTGTTTCAAAGGAAGTGGAAGAGTCAGTTTAAAGATATTATTAATATTTTAATGACACAACAACCTCCTTCTTTCAAATCTGGATCTTGGTCTTCCAGCAAAGCAAACAAATCTGCCATTAAATTTGTCTAACCAAAAAAAAAAAACACCACTCAACATAGTTAAATACACAATAAAAACAGTTCAAATCAATGGCTCAGTAAAACTATCTAAAGCATCTCTAATCTGTGTCAATCCATTAACTATTTAACAATTTGGTGGTTAAATATTTTACAAGATTCCCACTTTGAAGGAGGCTCAGCTTGTTTTATGACTCCTTGGTGTGCATTTGAATTCTTTATTTATTTTTTTTGCTTTATTGATAGAAATTATAGTGGTTTATTTGATTGCTTTTAACTGTTTGGTTTGTATATAAAATGGGCAGCCACATCAATTTTCTAAAATTAAAATCTTTTCTATTTAGCCTTCAGATAACTGCCATCAAAACAGCATTAATAAGGAAGCAATGTCTCAAGATTCAATTGACTCCATCTTGTACCGATTTTATTATGGAAAATAACCACAGATATTTCACAACATCCTGTGTGTTAAGTAGTTTGCAATTGTCAGTTACACTTTGACTATGAAACATAGGATGTGATCTAAGGACATTCCAAAATTATCCCATAATATTTTAAAACATCACCAATACATCATTTATGAAAGAGGGTGGCTCAAACAAGGAATGTTGCAGATTCCAAAATCAAACTGCATTAAACTGATCAGTCTTTCATCATGTTCAGTACCTACTGCAAAACAGTGCTTAACAAAGACAGAAACTAAACCAATTGGCTTCTACAGTATTTCCATCCAGAAATTTTGTGATGGAAATTTCCCCAATTTCATTAAATGTTGTAACTAGAAAAGTTTAGCAGCATAATAGGTAATCCCCAGGTTACTAACATTCCCTTAGTGAACGTTCAAAGTTACATGATAAGCGCCTCCTAGTGTTTGCAAACATAGCCTGAAACTACAAATCTTGCAGCACCACAACACTTGTTCACCCTTACAAACAATCGCAGAAGCTCTACAACATTTGTCCTGCACGTTGGCAGCTGAAATGGAGCTTCTGTGGGTGGATCCATACCTCAGAAGTCCCATCCTGGCATCCTGATGTCTCACCTGGCACTTTGCTAGCCAAAATGAAGCTTCTGAATGGTGGATCTACCCCTCAGAAGCCCCATTCGGGTGTCCCGAGGTCTCCCCCGGTCTGTTGCAAGCTGAAATGGAGTTTCCAGGGCTGGATCTTGAGGACTACCTGTATATTTAATTAATTCTTGAATAGGAGATAACACACACACACACACCCAAGGAAATTCATAAGTTCTAGAGAAGTTGGAAAAACATCCCGAAGAGGAGCAATGACTAATCTTTTGCATGGTTGCTTCCAAGAAAGCAACAAGTATGCATCTGCATAGCTTCTAGGACTCAACTTAAAACAGACTTTTAGCTACAGTGATATGTAGACTAACTTGTACAACTGTATAAAGAGAGATGTATTATAGCATAAAGTAGCATGTATTATAGTGTGGAAAGTCTGCAGCCCCTTTGCTCCCCAGGAAGGGCTCTGAAAAGAACAACTCTAGGTGAGCAAGGAGGAACAGAGATCAGTGAAGAAAGGCAGAGTCAGAGAGCTGCACCATGGCTGCCACATGGTAGGGAGAGTGGGGAGAGCACCATGTGGGATGGAGCCACACAGGTGGCCTAGCCATCCAGGTGAGCCCGGGGATGGGGGGGGCAGCTAGCTAGGCTGCAGCCAGAGCCGTCCGTTGCCTGGGATGTTTCTGGGGCCGCACCAGCAAGCGAAGCCAGCCAGGTGAGCTCCAGGGATTTGGGGGCAGAAAGCTCTGGGGACAATGGGCACCCCAGAAAGCTCTGGGGATGGGGGAGCAGCAAGCTTGGAGATGGTGGGAGGACCTTGGCAAGCTCTGAGGATGGGGGGGGAGGGCTAGTGCAACTCACAGGCTTACCTGTGGGCAGGCAGATCAGGGCTGCTCAGTTGGGGTACAGGCACCGTTTGGGAAGGCAGCTTAGAAAGGCAAGCCAGAAGGACCCAGTGTGCCGCATAGGAGGTGAAGAGTGACTGGGTGGGGCGAGCATCGAGCAGGTGGGTGGGGTGAGCGAGTATCGAGTGAGCAACTTGGGCAACCAGGTGGGGGTGTGGCCAGTCAGAGGTCACTACTGGTTTGATGACCCATGCCAAATTTCCCCTAACGGATCACGCAAACCGATGTGAACCAGTTGAATACCACAACTGATGGAGTGTACTTATCCATAGGACAGAGGTTGAATATGACAAATGTTGAATAAAAAAAACAACAACCAATGCTCCTGGAAGAGTCTATAAACAATAGTGTCTTCATCTTCTACATGAACAGAGCCATGAGGTCATGAGACAAAGGCCTTTCTTCATCGTAACCTGCGGAGCTGAGCATTCTTCTCTATTTAATTGGCAGTTCTGCAGCCAAGCTCATAGCACATAAGTTATCAGAGGCTACAATTCTCCTTTCTGCATTACTAAGCAGCAGGGTGTTTAATAGCTGGAAATAAATAAAAGAGACCTGGAAATAATGTATCTGCAAGCAGCAGTTCTAAGTTTTTCCATCGTGTTTTACTCCATGTTGAACATAGGAGAGACTCTAGCTATGTGTCTGCAGCAAAAATGCAGTAAAAAGGATATGCTTCTCCCAGTTTGAAGGTATCCACCTACTAGTAAATTAAGCTGTTTTAAGAGATAAAATTGTTGTAGGAAAGATAAAACCTGTAGATTTTCCCAGACCTGAAAAAAATCAAGATAATGATCAGATTTCAGGATACCTCATTAAAAGTTAAAAAGAGTAGATCACTCTCCAAAAAGACTAACTGAAAAGTAAAGCATGAAGAGAACATATAAGTGAATGAAAAGTTTAGCTTTTTTTACTATACTGAATAGGAGGTGAAAGGAGGTGACAACAACAGGTTCCCCTTTAATGAGTAGAGAAAGCTATCTTCAATTATTGTATGGTTTATATGTCATGGTAGCATAGTAATTCTTCCCCGATCAAAGTTTTGGATCAAGTAAGTTTCCAGCTTGCCGAAGCTATGAGATTATATCATATTAATATATTATCAGTTTCAGAGTTATGAAGCTTAACTGGACTTTAGAATCATTTTCAGTTATCAAAGTTCAATTGTGAAAGTATCAAAAGAAGTCCAATATTTGAATTGCAAAACTATTTACATTTGAAAAGAGAAATGTTTTCTAGAAGGCTAAGTTCTCTCTCTCTTGCTCTCTCATCTCTTTTTCAAAGATTAAACCAGCCTGTTGGAAATGGCCTCCTCCTCAACAAAGCACACACCTGCAGAAATATTTCAACATGAAAATCCTCATGTATTCAGTAATGACAATTCCGTAAGGATATTTCCTTACAAAAATTGTTACCCTCGTCAACAAAGGAAAGCAACTTATTTCCTATACAGGAAATTTAGTAAGTAGGCTTTTAAAACTACAGCAATATAATAATATTACTATTAATAATAATAATGCATGCCAGAAATCACAGTTGTCAAAAACCAAAGCATACAATTTATTGATATCACTGTACTGGGAGATACCAGAGTTGAAGAAAAAAAACTAGAAAAAAATCACAAAATATCTCAACTTGGTCATTGAAACTATACAATTATGGATGAAACATGTAACAGTGATACCCATTGTCATTGGCGCTCTTTGTATCATATCCAAGAATTTTGCAAATTACATCAAGAAGCTGCAAAGTCCTACTGTAGTGCCAAAGGAGCCGCAAAAAACTGCACTATTCAGAACCACATACATCTTAAGAAGATATTTGGTTAATACCTAGGATGCTGGCAGAAACCCATACCAACCATCAGAGCCAGTCAATGACATTTTTAAATGTTCAGTTGACTGAGTTTCATGTTTAATGAATAAAAGATAATAGCAATAATAGCTATAACAATAATATGAGGTGTAAAGCATATTTTCCCATCCAAAGAAACAGTTGGAAAATGGAATATATTTCATCAAATACCTTGGTTAGTAATTACATGTATGTTTCCACCACTTGCATTCTTAGGCTTTTTTCAGCCAAGATCACAAGGGTATAGCTTGCCTTTCTTCACCCATGAAAGGATATTCCTTACCACTGGGGAAACCTTTTTGGATGATGGATAAATACATATCATACTGAATGTTGGAGGCCATTATGTAGTAGAGGTATGGGGAAGATGGATGCACTTATCAAATCAAAGCATCATTTCTCCTCTACTACTAATCTACTCTCCCATCTTATCCAGTCATTTAAGATTGAAAAGCGAGAGCAGCTGGAAAGAGAAATATAATAACTGAGTTGAAACTGACATTAATATTTTATGGGGAAAGAAGATAACCCACAAGAAGACAAAAGAGAAACTTGGCAGGAAAGAACAAGGTTTAGATATCAAAGCACAATTGAGTTTCCCCAAAAACTGTGTGACAGTCCATGATGGATAACTAAGAAAGAAGTAAAAGCAACAAATCCATACTATTTAAATTTCTGTAATAATTACATATAAACTAGGGCAGAAAAATAAATTAAAAAAAAGAGAGAAGATTAGCAGGAGACAGTGAAATGACAGTCTGTTGTTTTATTAAAAGCTATCCTGTCAGAAGAAACAACATAGCTATAATCTCACCATCTCACTTCATTCTCACAACAGATAAAAGTTGAAAAATAGGGGGCCAAAGTCCCAAATCTCTGGATCAGTCACTAATTTCCAAACCTTTCAGTGAAAGGTGGAAGAAGGATAGGCAGCTGTTGCTTCTTGTAAGACATAGTGAGCAGAGGGATGCAAGTTTTGTCAGGCCAGGATAAATGACTTTTAAGTAGCATGAGGAATAGAGGCAGACAAGAAAAAAAAACCCAGACATGTGGGAAAATTTTGTTTGGGTGTAAGCTACAAATTAAAACTGATTTCAGCTAGAATTAAGTAGCATGACATTACATTAAATATATTAGAACTCGTCTACATGGCTTTAATAATTTCCCCTTTTATTACATTGAAACAAACTCATTAGGACACCTGGAGAGACTCAGGTTTTACCAGCTTGATATATACAAATAAGAAGTAATTGAATTAGCAGGGAAGTTCATTAGTTACATCTGTTTCTCACACAGCACTGTCTTCCGTAATTAATTGTAAAATACCTCATGCCTCATTGAATTGTATCTTACCATAAATTTTGTAAGGGAAGGCCAACAAGGTAGCACTTGCTCACAAATTTTTAATACAAGCAAATAAAAGAATGTACAAGCTGTACTATTTTATAACACGGCTTAGCCTTAGACAATACAGTGAAATGTTTTCTTTTTAAAACAAGTCTTGCTGCTCAGCTAATGCACCTCACTAAAAGGTTCCAAAGCTCATCTTACCTGGAGTAGTTAACCCAACCTCAGCAATTTGTGGACTTTGAAATAAGCATGACGTTAAATTCAACAGATAACTAAGTAGATACTTCTCCAGCTCCACCCACTTCAGCCTGATGCTTCCTGTTTTCCTCACTACCTGAGCAAGTGGGAGGAGTCTATAGTGCAAGCATCACTAGTGTGTTGCAATCAGAGCTTCTGGAATAGTCAGAAACCTACTCAAGCTTTCTTTCATCATAAACCTATCTGACTGCATATATTTCACCTTGTTGTCACTTTAATTCACTTTGTTCTGCTCTTTTCATGCATAAGGTAATGATCAGATCTGAACTGGCTGAAAGAGGTTCCGGATTATTCAAATGACTATTGATTGGTAAAGGTTTAGCAATGCAGTTTCAAGAAACAGGATTTTTCTAAGTAAATAAAAAGTAAGCAGCTTAACATTTTCATCACTGATAGAAAATAGGCTTTAGCTTAAGCCATTAGATGGCCTTGGAAATCACTTTTAGCAAGAAAAAGTGCAATTTGTTCAGATTTACTTTTAAAAACAAGTCTCACTTGAGTTTAACAGGACTAGCTCCCTTCTAAACAGAACAGGGTTGTTGCCAAAGTATTGAGGAAAAAAACTTTAATCTTTGGGAATCATATTCTGTATGGCAAATTTGTATGTGGGGAAATGAAAGAATGTGCAGCATTAAAAATTAAAGTTACAGTTTTTATCCTTGGAACATTTACAGCTGTAAAAAGCATTGTGCTGAACCAGAAATCTTGGCTTAAAAGCAGAAATGGCTGGGATGGCATTGGGATGTGGCCTTCACCACATCTCCTGTTTAATCTAGATAAGTGTTTCTCAACCTTGAGAACTTTAAGGCATCTGGATTTTAACTCCCAGAATTCTCCAGCCAGCATGGGGGGAATTGAATTCTTGGGAGTTGAAGTCTAGACATCTTAAATTTTCCAGGGTTGAGAAACTTTGGTCTAGATTCAAAATATCAATATTACCTGACTCCATGCTAGAAGATAAACTCTTGCAGCAGTATCATATAGCTATTAAATAAGAGGGATAATTGTTGAGTCTGAGATACACCACAATATAGATTCCAAGTACATCTCTCACACATGCCCTAACTGGAACCATCCCTTCAAGAAAGAGAACATTGTTTCTCACTCCTGATCCTTGGACACACTTGAGTTGTGTTGATCCATATCAGTAGTGGGATCCTACCTATTCCACTACCAGATCAGTGATCACGCGCACACACAGATCTAATATGTACACACAGCTTTCCACACACTGGCTGAGCCCTGCAGTGCCAATCAGCTGAGAAGATAAAGAAAAGCACAGGGGCGGGTGAGAGAGCCAATCCTGTGCTTTTCTCTTCTTTCTCCTCTCAACTGATCGCCAGCTTTTTTTTCCACCACTAAGCTGATCGTCAAAGGCTTTTTTTACTACCTGTTCTGCCAAACCGGTAGGAATTTTTCCTACTGGTTCTGCTGAACCCGGCTGAACTGTAGTATACCACCACTGATCCATATAGGAAAAAAGCTACTGTATATACTCACAGAGAAGCTGAGAATGTTAGATCCTACAATGCACCTAAACAATGGGTTTGCCTTATCTGCAGGTGGGCCTATCCATGAATATATACTTTGTAAAATACCTGTGTTTTCCATATATGCTTGTGGATTAACTCATCTGCCGGAAAGCAGACCAAAATATGGGTTGGTTTATCTGTGGGTGCACATTTTTCATATTATTTTGCAGGGATCTTTAAACTTGGCAACTTTAAGACTTGTGGACTTCAACTTCCAGAATTCCCAAGCCAGTATGGGTTCTGTATTATTTGGGCAGGATTGTTCTGACCCACGCCCTTTTCTAACAAATCAAACAAAATCCAAAAGAAACAGAAACCTTGTAATGCTTTTACAAAATAATTAGCTGTTGTTGTATATAGACATTTGCATACTCGTAATACTACGTTCCAATTGGACAATCATTACTGCCTAGCGATTGGTGTTTAACAACATCTTATGATTGGCTGGCTAAACAGTGGGAGGTTTGAAATGATGCCATTGGTTGCGAGCCGTGAGCAGCCGCTATAAAAGAGGCTGCCACGGCTCGAGTTTAGTTGAAGTTACTGACAGTTAAATAAAGAGCTGAACTCAACTCCAGTCTCGAGTCTATCTTGTTCTGGCGATAGAACACTGGCAATGAAGGTGGGATTGAGAGGACAAAGACCATAAGCACATGGCAAAGAGAGCCAAGAAATCAAAGAGATGGCCGAAAATAACTCGCCACCCGCACCATTCAACCCAGCCGAAGAAGACTGGGAATCATATATTGACAGATTCCTGATGTTCCTGGAGAGTAACGAACTGCAAGGAATCATGGACCAGAGGAAGAGAGCCGTATTCTTGACGCATTGCGGACCTATTATTTTTAAAATGGCCAAAGCGCTGGCAAAACCGCATGATGTCAAGCAGATGGCATGGCAGGACCTGAACTGGATGCTGAGAGCCCATTACACGCCTGTTGTTTCCAATCTTATTCAAAGACATGAATTTTATAAACAGGATCAATGAGAAGGCGAGAGTATCGGTGATTTCTTAGCAGCACTAAGGGACATTGGAGGAGCATGCGAAGTTCTCAACATGGACGAAGCCATGAGAGACCGTGTGGTCCTCGGATTGAGAGACACTATCCTATAGAGCAAACTACTAAATTGACCCAACATCACCGTAAATGAAGCCATCGCTGAGGCAACCACAGCTGAAGCAGCGAAAAAATCAGCGGCTAAAATGAAACAAATGAATACGGCCAACAGCCCAAGCCAGAGCAGAGAAAAGAAAGTGGAAGGTACCCAGAAACACACTACCGCAACAGCCCACCATGAAGACATTGAGTCATCAACCGACACTGAGGACGAAGATGAAGAGATACAAAGACTCCAGTCAGAACAGAACCAGCGAGAAAAAAAGAGGAAGAAAACCTGAGTTTCAGTGTGCCGGATGCGGAGGAAATCACCGGCGTTCTGAGTGCCGTTTTTTGGATGCCATCTGCAGACACTGCGAAAAACGGGGGCACATTGCAAGGGTCTGCTGAAACAAAAAGAGCTATAGTCCTAAAAGACGAGGCAGCACCCCCACCCCCCCCAGAACTAAGGAAAAGCAAACCGGAAGTCACTGGAGCCGAGAAAATAGAAGTCAGCGACTCAATGAGAAGGAAGAAACACACCAGACAATTATTATTGGAAATGCCAGAGCAACTGATGCAAAGAAGGTTCAAATAAATGTCAAAATAGAGGGAGAGCCATGTGAAATGGAAGTGGACTCAGGCTCATATCTGTCAATGGTATCATGGAACACAATAAAAATCTTGATACCAGACATACAACAAAAAGAACTCGAAGAGCAAAGCCTGACGTTAAAAGACTACCAAGGAAACAAGATTCCGGTAGTTGGACTGGGACATTATAAAATAAAATTCAAGAAACATACTAAGGTCCTCCCATTGATAATCATCGACTGTGACTGCCCCAGCCTGCTTGGTTTAGAATGGTTCGCGCCTTTGGGATCGAAGTGACAGGAATCAACAGTGTCACCGAGACAGACTGGGAAGAAAGCCTGATGAAGGAGTTCCAGGATGTATTCGACAGGACACTAGGCAAGTACCATGGGACCCCTATCTCATTTAGCCTAAATCCGAACATAGCCCCCATCTGGCTAAAGGCCAGATGCGTCCCCTTTGCGTTAAAGCCAAAAATCGATGAACAGCTAAACAAACTCATCACACAAGGGGTTCTAGAGCCAATCGACCATGCAAGATGGGAAACCCCAATTGTGACTCCCGTGAAACCAGATGGGTCCGTGCGCATCTGTGGTGACTATAAGGCCACTCTAAACCACACATTACAGCAGAGCGCATAACCCGTTCCAGTAGTCCAGCACCTCTTGCACTTGTTGGGGGGAGGAAAAGTTTTTGCAAAGCTCAATCTTGCGCAGGCATATCAACAATTGCCAGTTGATTCTGAGATGGCAGAGGCACACACTATTGTAACACATAGGGGGGCATTTAAATGCAACCGATTGCAATTTGGTGTCAGCGTGGCCCCTGGCGTTTTCCAAAGCCTGATGGAATGCCTCCTACAAGGACTAAAAGGGGTGGTCCCCTATTTTGATGATGTATTGGTATCCACCGGAAATAAAAAAACAACTAAAGGACCAGCTAAAGGCAGTCTTGCAAAGATTTACAGAAGCAGGACTCAAGGTCAAAAAAGAAAAATGCCAACTTCTCACAAATCAGGTCGAGTTCCTAGGATATCTTATTGATGAAGCAGGAATCCACCCCACCGAAAAAAAATAAGAGCGATAAAAGAAGCACCCAGACCCAAAAACAAAACAGACTTACAGGCATTCTTGGGACTCATTAATTTTTATAATGTCTTTTTGCCACAGAAGGCAACAATAGCGGAGCCACTGCATAGACTACTCAATAAAAAAGCCATCTGGGCATGGGGCCGACGAGAAGAAGCCACATTCTAAAAAGTCAAGGACTTAATAATGTCTGAATTATATTAATCCAATACAGCGACACGCTACCACTGACTGTCACCTGCGACGCATCACCATTTGGCGTAGGTGCAATATTAAGCCACACACTACCTGATGGCAGAGAGGCACCGATCGCCTTTTACTCCAAAACGCTGTCAAAAGCTGAAAGAAACTACAGCCAACTGGACAGAGAAGCCTTGGCCGCTATCTCGGGGGTAAAGCTTTTTCACGAATACCTTTATGGTAGGACATTTTCCTTAATTACTGACCACAAGCCACTGTTAGGAATCCTGGCAGGAAACAGAGCCAACCCCAACATCCTGTCCCCAAGGATGACAAGATGGTTGGAATTTCTTGCAGCCTACAACTACAAGCTCGTCCATCGACCAGGAAAAGCCATACCCCACACCGACGCACTGTGCTGCTCACCTCTACCAGACCAAGATGATGACCCATCTCCCACCACACGCACCCTACAAATTGAAACAATATCAAACCTGCCTATCACCACATCGGACATCGCAAGGGAAACCGCAAAAGACGCACTAATGGCTTGAATCCTGAACTGGGTAGGGAGGGGCTGGCCAGAAAATGACAAGAATGAGACTTTTAAACTGTTCAGAACCAGCAAACTGAGCTGTCAATTGAAAAAGGATGTATACTATGGGGGGATAGGGTTGTTGTTCCAAGAAAATTACAGGAAGACGTGCTGAACAGGTTACATGAGGGACACCCGGGCATGATAAAAATGAAGTCCCTGGCCAGAAGCTACGTCTGGTGGCCAGGAATAGACAAAGACATTGAAACATGGGTAAAAACATGTAATAAATGCCAGAAGTCCAGACCTACCCCCCCTTTAGCACCGGTCCTTAACTGGGAGACACCCAGAGGTCCCTAGTCGAGGATCCACATAGACTTCACCGGATCCACAAAAGGATATACATTTTTAATCATCGTCGATGCCTACTCGAACTGGTTGGAGGACAGCATCATGAGTTCAACAACGACTGAAGCCATCACCAAACAACTAAAAAAACTTTTCGCCATACATGGATTACCAGACTTGTTAGTCTCGGACAATGGCCCACAGTTCACAGCTTTAGCTTTTGAACAATTCCTCGCAGAACAAGGCATATGACATGCCCTGACAGCGCCAGCTCACCCGGCGTCAAACAGATGGGCGGAACGCATGGTTCGATACACGAAAGAAGCATTAGAAAAATTTGACAGGGGTGACATGCAAGACAAAATAAATACAATGCTCATAATCCAACATATAACGCCGAGCACATCAACAAACAAGAGTCTAGCTGAACTTTTACAGACATATTTGGACAGACTACACCCCACCTACAACCCACCTGACTCCTCCAGTAAGTACCGCACATTTATACCAGGCGACCTGGTATACACAAAAAATCTTAATGGAGACCCATTGTGGTCACAATAACACAAATAACAGGCCCTTGGTCATACTGATTGGAAACGATGGATGGCAGAACCTGGAAAAGGCACATAGACCAACTACGGTCTTGAAACCTCAAACGCAACACCGACACACCCCGAAACATAGAGCAAACCCATACACAACAGCCGATAAGTAATAATAAAACCAGAGGGTGTGGGAACCCTTAAATAATAAAGAAAAGGAAGACCCTCCATTAACACAATTAAAAACAAGCCACCAATTAACAACAGAAATCCCAAGTACAAATAAAAACTACTTACCAACAGGTGAGTTCAAAAGAAGGGAGCTGGAGGAAAACCAGGGAAGAGGCAACCAAGCCGACTCTACCTGCCCGGCAAAGCCATTTCAACCAACCTGAAAAGGCCCGGCGGGAGCGGCATGGCTAACTCACCCTTCCAGGAGGTTCCAGAGGGAAGGACAGGAGAGACATTGATCCTGTCCGAACCAACTGAAGACAACACAGAGACTGAGCTGCGCAGGTCAAATAGGATTCAAAAGCCCCACCTACTTATGTGACTACGTCACATAAAGTTGGACCGAACCAAGAGGGGAGGGGTGTTGTATATAGACATTTGCATACTCGTAATACTGCGTTTCGATTGGACAACTACTACCGCCTAGCGATTGGTGTTTAACAACATCTTATGATTGACCGCCTAAACGGGGGGAGGTTTAAAATGATGTCATTGGTTGTGAGCCGCGAGCAGCTGCTATAAAAGAGGCTGCCGTGGCTCGAGTTTAGTTGAAGTTACTGACAGTTAAATAAAGAGCTGAACTCAACTCCGGTCTCGAGTCTATCTTGTTCTGGCGATAGAACAGCTGTGATAAGCACAAGCTGTGCCAGACCTGCCAAAAGATAACAGACAAGAAATTTTGCAGTACAAGAATCTTCAAATACAAACTCAGGATATTGGAATGTCCACAAGACTGGAGTTTCAAAATGTCTTTGCCTTCTGCAAAGTATGTTCATTTCACAGCTGGCTTTTATCTTCTTGAAGGAGGGGCCATTACCTTGCAGCCTTATTCCCAAGTTGCCTGTGCTGTTGTAGCTGCTCTTTCCTATGAGCAATCATGCATGCACACGCACTTGGCACAGGCTCCTTGGGAATCTTCTCATCACTTCTGCCAGCCCCCATAATCTCTGAAGGCAGCAGTCCACTCCCTAATGGTCCTGGCTCCTCATCTGAGTCCTCATTCTCCTCAACCATGTGTACCTGTTGCTGGCTAACCACAACAAGGATTCCCACTCCTGAATATAGGTGTATAGTAGATTTATCCTTCTAAATATGGTGAGCATAACAATAATTGGATTTAATCATGTCATGCCCAACACTTGGGATTTAAAGTTTTATTTATTTTTCAGTGTAACGTACCATATAATTTGGCAATTCTTTTCCAATATACTTGGTACCACATTGTATACAGAAGATAGAGTTTCATCATGGCTGCCATCTTGACTTCTTTGATTACCTCCTGTGAAGCATCATCAATAATAAATTCTTGAATTTTAAAATAAATAGATGCCTTTAAAGGATTGCACATTCATTTTGGTCACGTTTATTCAAAAGCAAGCACAGTTTACTCAATGAAATATCTCCCTCTCTTAAACATTTTTATTCATATAACATGGCTTTGCAACTAGGATTATTTGCAAGTTATAGAACAGTGTTTCTCAACCTTGGAAATTTTAAGATGTGTGAACTTCAACTCCTAGAATTCCCCAGCCAGCATTACATACTGGGAATTGAAGTCCACGCAAGTTAAATTTGCTGAAGTCGAGAAACATTACGATAAAGGGGAAAAAAGCATATCTGGATATTTTATTCCTCTTTCCTAGTCAGACTATTTCCTACCCATTACTCACTTGTATTTTGTGCCTTTGTATGCTGAAAATTCTGTTTCTTCCAACAGATTTTCTTGCTGTGAGGAAAAAAAAATCTGAGTGTAGCAGAAACAAAATTCTAGCTTGACTACCGACGTATCTTGCTGGGGTCTGGACACTTTATAAAGTTCTACCATGCGGTGACAGTCTTCCATGAACTATGAGGAGGGTGGATGGGAGGGGAGGTTGCCTGGGGGAAAGCGAAAGTGACTTCTGCTTGGGGAAAGCCAGAGGAATTGCTGTATTGGCCTCCCCTCCCAGACGCTGCTTGCTGTATCAAGGTCACCCAGCTGGGAGAAGAACACAGCTGCATACCAAATTATGCTTGAAGTGTCCATTCTCAAAACATCTTGCTTGAACCTGGTTGGTGTGAGGAGACAGTAATGAGAAGGAGCTAACAGAGGGAAAAAGTTGAACTTAGGAATTTTAACTTTTAACTTGAGCATGTGATTCTCAGTTCTGGCTATGCACTACTGCAATGCACTCTAATAAAATGATGTCTTTCTCAATAAATGGAGCCAAGAATCATTTCTATTTAGAGCAGGGGTTCCCAACCTTTTCTATACCCTGCACCCCTAGAATGCATCCGATATATTCTCGCACCCCTTATGAAAGTAAACAATTATATGCATATAATTACACATATACACTATAATTTTGAAACTTCTAAACCCAAGTTTTTGCACCCCCTGGAATATCGTCTCACACTCCCAGAGGGTGTGAGCACCCCTGGTTGGGAACCCCTGATTTAGAGGTTTAAGTTGCAGCAGTTAAAAGCAGCTGCTGTTGCAGCTAAATATTTACACACACACACCAGAGAAAGGATTTCACCACAAGATGGCAATCACTCATCTGCATTTAGCTCCATGGCTCCATTTGTTAATCCCATTTGTTCCAGGTTCTCTATCTCCATGCTCAGATAAATGGATTCAATGTAAAACAAATATGCTGCAGACATAGGGTGAGTTCACGCTATGCCATAATATGAGCTGTTTGTGGTTTAGAAGTTGTGTGAACTTAACTAGTGATCATATTTTTTAAATATTGGCTGGACCTTTACCACCTTATAAATCAAACAGAAAAATATTAAGAGTGTATTCATAGAACAAGTTAATATTATAGTAGCTTAACCATGATTTATTGAATAAAATGTGATTAATTGAGCCTAAACTGCCAGCTATGTTTTAGAAACCATGTTGCATTTGAAGGGCACTAGACAAAATGTAGAGTTTTTATAGCCTTTTGAGTAATGGTGCTAATTAAGAGGAATGTAACTCATTCCCCAAAAAACATATATATACATTGATTTAGTTTTCAAATTTCTCCCTAACAAGAATGTCCATGTTCCATTAATTAAATGGAAAGTAATTGTCAAACGAATAATACAATTCAAGTATAAAATTAGGTAAAACTAATTTTTTTTCTATACCATTCCTAATTTATTAAAATATTGCTCAGAGGTCCAAGTGAATTCAGTTCTATTTATTCTCAAGCAAAGGCACATAGGATTATAGTTTGTCACATCTAAATGTAATCAATGATGAAGAATTTCTATTTGAATGCAAAGCTCAACTTTGCTCTTTCAAATAGCAATTGTAGCCAATCCCAGTTAACATCTTATTGTGATCAGATTTCAAAATACATATTATTGATTTTCTGCTTATGAATATTTTCAGAATTCAAAGATGCATTCCCCCCCCCCATTTTTGATCCCCTTAAATTTATTCCCATTCTCCTTAAATGTAATATGAGGATAGAAGTGTGTCAGTCTGAGTAATCACTTCCTGTCATCTCTGGCACATTGTCCTAAAATGACAGAGGCCTTCTTAATTTTCAAGTGCCTGTTTTAAAACCTCCCCAACTATTTGCATATCCCAAAAATTAAATGCATATGTATAAATAAAGGATTGGAATTGGACGACCATGGAATAATGCCTATTACTGGCACCTTGAAGAGAACATTCAAAGTGAAATACTATGTGAGCAAACAATAATGTCACAAAACAAGGTACAAATGCATAAAGCAATTCATTCCATATATCCACTCCTTGTTTCTGAACAAGTACAATACCACATTTGGTGGTGATGGATTTAAAATGACTTATGAGGTGTGTCTTGATGTGTAATCATCTGCATTAACTTCACATTTTCTTCTGCCTCTGCCTGTTTTTCTTCCAAACAGAAAGGCCAAAACAAACAAGGGAGACTATGCTAGTCTTCCTCAAGTCTGAACTTGAATTCCCATAATTCCAGACCATCATGACAGATTAGAGAAAGATGACTTGCCATTGGTTAGATTTATGTTCCACCTTTGTTCCAGAAACTTAAGGTAGCTGTGTACTATAACCTCTAATAATTTTTTCCCACTATAACCTTCTTGTGAGAAAGTTGGATTGAGACTGTGATTGGTCGAAAATCTACCACTGAGTTGTATGGCTAAGTCTGGGTTTAAACACAGACACAGGGGAAGGGGGAGGGGGAAGAGAGAGAGCACAAGAGTACATCAGAGAAGTCCTTGGTGCTATCTGGTTTTAGTTGTTGAACTTCAGTGAACTGAAAATGTTATCTACTTGGGTAATGAAATATCTGCAAGGAAACAATGAAGCTCAGAGAGCACCACTGCCTTCGCAATTCAATCCTGAGCTACAGTACAAATATCCTAGTAATACACATCATTCTGTACTGGTGTCAAGAAAGCAATATTGTTGTGTCTATGTAATCATCAAGAGTTTTGCTCAACTCTCAGGTATCAATTCCCAAATATATAGTATTTTTCTGCTTCAAGCCTAGATTGAATTTATCTACGATTGTAAGCACAATAGGCACAATGCCTAAGGCCCATGCAAAGGTTTAATTTTTTTTAATCACAAAGAAGAAAAATAAGATAAATTTATTTAATTCCATGCCATTTAGTAAATATTTATTTACCAATAAAGGAGAATATTTGTAGCACAGGATTGAAAGGAAGGGTCCTTGGTGCTCTCTGAGCTTGCTTGCTTTCTTGCAGACATTTCATTACCCAAACTAGGTAGCAAGCACAGATGATGTTACCTAGTTTGAGCAATGAAACATCTGCAAGAAAAGAAGAAGATTCAGAGAGCATCAAGGACCTCTCAAATATTTATTTTCATACCATTTATTATCATCAACCACAAAAACTGACAAAAGTACAAACTTTGAACATTAAACCAAAGATCTTATTTGTAATCTATAGACAAAGCATGAATACCAAAACTTAGTAGCCTTGATGATACATGATAAGACATTAATAATCACCAATGGAAGATGGTTACAAAATAATACATATTTTACTATTTTCCCCAACTTCTCTGTATAAATACAAAAAAAAAATGAACATCATGCGAAATGTAATTTTTAATGCTATTATTTTTATGGAGGGAGACACAAAGTCATCATGCAGTTCTGTTTCCAACATTAAAAATTACAGTGAAGAGGAATTTGACAGGGAGTTCAACTAAGGACAGGGAAGATGCACAAGAGAAAGAAGGAAAAAGAAAGGGGATAAAAATTGCTGACTGTTTGCTGCTGGTTGCTTCCTGAGAGCTGCTGATTACCCATTGTGTGTGATTGCTGACCTACTTGAATCAGCTTCAGGAGACATAAACTTGTTTCTCAGAAAATGGACAAACAGGAAAAACAAACAAGTCTTCAGTGGGGAGGCCACTGTTTGTTCATCAAAGGACAAATCCCCTCTATTGTGATAGAGGGAATTGATCTCTTGACTTGCAGGGGATGTGCTGTATTTGTTTTTCTCCTTGAGCATACCAGACTACACAGGTCTCAAGAGTAAGCTGACTGTCTTATTAGAAGATAAAGTGAAGGAACTAAGGCAAAAAGTGTCCAATTCCTAGCTCATCAGGAAAGGTGGGGATTTCTTGAATCAGACATAAGAAAATTTGTGGTAGGACAATATTTCCAAGACATTTCTGAGAAAATAGAAGAAAAGCAAGTAGAATTGACTGAGATAGAGGAAGCTTCAGTATAGGATTCAATGGCACAACTGTTGGTGATGTTTGTGCATCTCTAGTTGAAGAGGTGATGCACACAGCTCAGAGACTAAGAAAGAATACACTACGGTTTCTGTGAAGGGAAGGATTCCTGAATCTGGTACAAAAAGCAAGAAATTCTGATGATTGGAAACTTCCAGTAAGAGGGGCTGAAAGAGCAATCTGCTGGTGCACTGCCTATACTGTATATAGTCGTCTGCAGCCTTTCCAGAGTACACATTCAGGATAGGATGGAAAGATTTTATTTATTTATTTTTATTTATTTATTTATTTATTTATTTTTGTCAATTGCTTACAAGATAATAGGTATAAGTAAAAACATAGTTATGAATACATGGATACATGTAAGATAAAAAAATAAACGAAACAATAGGACAGGGATGGTAGGCATGTTGGTGCGCTTATGCACGCCTCCTACAGACCTCTTAGGAAAAGGGTGAGGTCAATAGTAGACAGTCTAAGGTTAAAGTTTTGGTGTTTGTGGAAAAAACTACAGTCAGGTAGAGTATTCCAGACATTGACCACTCTGTTGCTGAAGTTGTATTTCCTACAATCAAGTTTGGTGTGATTAACCTTAGTTTGTATCTATTGTTTGCTCTTGTATTGTTATGGCTGAAGCTGAAGTATTCATTGACTGGTAGGACATTGCAATGTATGATTTTATATACTATACTTAGATCGGACTGAAGGCGGCGGAGTTCTACGTTTTCTAGGTCTAGAATTTCAAGTCTGGTGGCATAAGGTATTCTGCAATGAGTAGAGAAGTGGAGGACTCTTCTTGTGAAATATTTCTGGACTTTCTCAACTGTGTTAATATCAAGTACGTAATGTGGGTTCCAGACTGATGAGCTGAATTCAAGTATTGGTCTAGCAAATGTTTTGTATGCTCTAGTTAGTAGTGTAATATTACCAGAGAAAAAGCTATGTAAGATTAGGTTAACAACTCTTAACACTTTTTTGGCTATGTAGTTACAGTGAGCTCTAGCACTTAGGTCATTTGAGATGAGTACTCCAAGATCCTTGACAGAGTTTGGATCATCAACAAGGTCTTGACTATTAAGCCTGTATTTTATTTTCTGATATATTTTTTTGCCAGTATGTAGGACAGAGCATTTATTTGTTAAGATTTAAAGTTGCCATTTGTTTGACCATTCTGATACATAGTCAAGGTCTTTTTGAAGGGTAGCAGTATTGTCTGTGGTGTTGAATAGCTTTACATCATCAGAGAAGAGAATGCAATTGCTCTTGATATGATCACAGAGGTCATTTATATAGAGTATGAAAAGAGTTGGTCCTAGAACACTGCCTTGGGGGTCACCACTGTTGACAGGTACATAATTTGATAGGACGCTCCCAATTTTGACCATTTGTTGTCTGTTTGACAGGAATGCTTCTTTCCAATTATGCAGGTGTCCAAAGATACTGTAAGATTTTAGTTTTAGGAGTAGTTTGTCGTGTACCACTGAATCAAAAGTTTTACAGAAGTCTATGTAGATTTTGTCTATTGCTTTGCCTTGATTGAGTTGTGTAGTCCATATGTTTTTGCTGCATAAGAGTTGCAGATTACATGATATTTTTTTCCTAAAACCAAATTGTTTATTAGAGAGTAGGTTGTTTGTTTCTAAGTGGAGGAGGATGGATTGGTTAATAATTGACTTTATAGGTGATGGAGCATAAAGAGATTGGTCTATAATTTTCAACTAGGCTGGGCTCACAAATATCACTTTCATTGATATTTGAGAACTCATTGAGAATGACACAGCTAGATAGAGACGTTACTCAAAAAGAGAGAAAAGAAAATGGGAAATTATTAACTTTGTAGATGATACAAGAATCTCAGGGGCTGCCCCAAAGAAGAGGGAGTCAAGCTGTTCTCCAAAATACCTGAGGGCAGGACAAGAAGCAATGAGTGAAAACTAATCAAGGAGAGAAGCAACTTAGGACTAAGGAGAAAATTTCCTGGCAGTTAGAACAATTAATCAGTGGAACAACTTGTCATCAGAAGTTGTGAATGTAGGGGAGAAAGAAGACAATCCAAATGATAATGGAACATCAAATATTGTACTGGGAAGGATGAGATAGAGTGACCCAACAATTACCATGTAATTGCTAGAAGAAACAGGTCAAAATGCATGACCCAGGGATTTCAGCAACTGTACATAAGTATAAAGATTATGGGGAACAACAGGAAGAACGAGAAGTTTTAAAACATGAAGGCCAATGAGATTTGGTAGATATTACTGAAATCTGGTGGGTTGAAATTCAAGGGTGGAGTGTGAATGTTAAAAGGATAATGCATCGAAAAGGAATAAATCAGACCAAAGGAGAGAAGAGTGACATTGTAAAGAAAATATGTGAACAAAGTGCACGTATATATTGAGATCCTGAAATATAAGCTTGAAAGATTGGTCAAAAATATTTGAATAAGAATATATGGAATATGAAAGAATAAATTACTATAATAATTTATTTTTTGATCCTATATGATCTCCCTAATGCTCTCTTGGACCAGATTACAGAATGTTTTAGGGAAAAGAGACATCTTAATAGAAGTTTTCAGATATCCATTAGTAAACAAACTCAGTCAAAACTGGAAATCCCTTGGTATCTGTCAGCCCTTCAAGGTAGATCAGACAAAGAAATCAAAATCATGTAGAATGGCAGTATGTTTATTATAAATCTATATTTAAAAATCTAGAAAGTCTAAATGCACTTCTCCCCTTTCTCCCTTTATCTTTGTGAGAATATAAAAATCTGTGTATTGTATCTCATTCATTTATACAGTATCTCTTATTATAGTTTGACTTGTCATTATTATGGCTTAAAATGTAATGGTAGACTATCATATTTTTTGTGTGGCTTTGACATACAGTTTTGCCTAAACCCAACCATTTATATTTTATTTGATGTATCAAATAAGATATAAATGGTTGGGTTTAGGTAAACCAGTGATTAAGCATGACTTGCTATGAGGTGTCTAGGTGTTTGGTGTACTTTACAAGAGTACTGGTTTCC
This sequence comes from Hydrophis major, assembly GCA_033807585.1. Taxonomy (NCBI): domain Eukaryota; kingdom Metazoa; phylum Chordata; class Lepidosauria; order Squamata; family Elapidae; genus Hydrophis; species Hydrophis major. The sequence continues at coordinate 233,622,625 of CM066330.1, read as the reverse complement.
TGGTGTAAAATATGTATGTAAATAATATCACTTGATATGATTCATCATAGCAATAATTAAGAAGTCGAGAGATTTTTTAACAGAAAAGACAAAATCTTGTTTATTTAACTTTCAACATTCCCCTTCAGTATCATTCTGCATTTATTTAAATTAAACCTTGCATGGTGTTTTATTTTAATAAATACTTTTCTACAGGTTTTCCTCAAGTGTGCCTTGGGTAAAAGTGTTCTTTAAGAAATACCATTTGAAAGCCATTCCTCCTAATGTTTACTTTTGTTTGAAACATGTGAAGTGCATTGCAAAACCGAAAGAAGAAGCTGTATACTGTATGTATATAATTTTGACATGTGTAAATTAAACTGATTTATGTTAAAAAGCAAAGTTAAGGTCGTTCTAAACACAGGGGGTAAATAGACATCTTTGCCCTGCTTATCAGGAGGAGGCTGCCACTTGGGTATGGCACCACGTGCCACCGTTTCCACCATCGTCTAAAGCAGATCTTCAGGATGGAGCAGTAAAGCACTGCCATTCCAATAGTGACATCCTTTCCAATGAGTCAGACAAGGTGAAGAAGACCAAAACTGGGTGTGCACAAAAGTATAATTAACTAAACAGGTTATGCTTGGAAGTTTCCCTGAAACAAAATAGCAGGTATGTAGGAAGCATGTTGGCCAACATACATTTATTTACAAAGTTCCACCCACATGCATGAAGCAAATTTAGGTTCTTTTGGCCTAAACTCTGAAAGAATGTAGGAGTAATGGGTAATTTGAAAACCTCTTACAATGAATCCTCTTCCTGAAATACATATAAATATATATGTTTATTTCATCATTAATAGGCAATGTTACTAGTTATAATCTGTTTTCTGAAACTACAGAGAGTCCTTGGTTAATGACTGCCCTGTTTAGTGATTGTTCAAAGTTACAATGGAATTGAAAAAGTAGCTTTACAACCAGTCTTCAAACTGAAGATCATTGCAGTCCCCATGATCATGTGATTACCCCTTGATGCGTTATGAGGGTGGCAGTGTCTCACAGTGATATGATCATTTGTGCTCTTCATATCTTCCAACAAGCAAAGACATTGGGAAAGCCAGCAGGAAGCTGAAAGTCATGATCATGTGATGTTTTGCTTAACCACAGGTGATTTCCAGTGGAGCTGCTGTCATACATCCAGTACAGGCATATGACATTTCACTATATGACTGCATTGTTAATGATGAACTTTCCAGTCTCAATTGTATTTTGAGGACTACATGTATTGATTCCCCCCACCAAGTAAATAACCAAGATAAATAATAGGTGGGTAGTTTGTTTTGCTGGCAATTCATTTATTTAATGTGTTTAATAACACATTGATGAAAACTAATTTGGTCTACAGACCTATGCATATGTATGAGAGAGTAAGCATCATTACCCATTTTAGAATTTACCCAGCGTCAAGTCATTGCTCCACATTTTTGATGAAAGGATTTGTAGGCAAGATAACTGCCCTGTTTCCTAAACATTTTAAAGAGATGCAGATGATATAACACACTTGCTTTTAACCCTTCTCCATTTCTCTTCCCTACCAACAAGCTTTCAATATTTATTTTTTCTGGGGCAATGTTTCCTAAACTGGACAATATTTATTTATTATTAAACTTCTATGCTGTTCATAAGCAATTCTCAGTGAGATACAACAGTGATTGGTCTCATTCGAGAAAATGATGAACCCACACATACAGACGGGAGATTGTACAACTTGCCTCGTCGTGTAATCTGGAACTGAACACACTCAAAACCGTAGAAATGGTGGTAGACTTTTGAAGAACCCCTCCCATAGTACCACCTCTTACAATACTAGACAACACATTATCAACATTGGAGACCTTCAAATTTCTAAGTTCTATTATATCACAAGACCTAAAATGGACACCTAACATCAAAAACACCATCAAAAAAGCACAACAAAGAATCTTCTTTCTGCACCAACTCAGAAAAGCTCAAACTGCCCAAGGAGCTGCTGATACAGTTCTACAAAGGAATTATTGAGTCTATCATCTGCACCTCTATAACTGTCTGGTTTGGTTCTGGAACCCAACAGGACAGACACAGACTTCAGAAAATAATCAGGACTGCAGAAAAAACAATTACTACCAACCTGCCTTCAGTCGAGGACCTGTATACTGCACGGGTCAAAAAAAGGAGGGCTGTGAAAATATTTACAGACCCCTCACATCCCGGACATAAACTGTTTCAACTCCTTCCCTCAAAATGACGCTATGCACACCAGAATAATTGGACATAAGAACAGTTTTTCCCTGAAAGCCATCACTCTGCTAAGCAAATAATTCCCTCAACACTGTCCAACTATTTACAAAGTCTGCACAACTATTACTATTAATCTTCTCATCATTCCTTATCGTGCATCCCCTCTGACTTGTGACTGTATAACTGTAACCTCATTGCTTGTATCCTTACGATTTATATTGACTGTTTCCTAGTATAATTTGATTGCTCATTGTACCCTATGACTATTATTAAGTGTTGTACCTGTTACGAACTAAGCAAACTCGTTAGCTTGCGATTCTAATAGTTTTACTTTCACAGCAGGCTCGTAAACCTGCTCTTCTGATTGGCCTGCTAATAGCGGATCGTGATTGGTCATTGTCGGCTGATCTGATTGGCTGTTAAAGGGTCGCCGGTGATTGGACGCTTTCCAGCGCGGCAAACTCAAATCATTGGTTGTTGTGACAGCAGCCAGCTCTCTAAAAGGAGCTGCTGCTGCCCTAGCCTTTCACTCTGTTCTGGTCACTAATAAAGAGTTGGAGTCACTATTCAATGCCTCGTCTCCGTTGTTGTGCCCACTCTCCCAGACATAACAGTATCTTATGATTCTTGACGAATGTATCTTTTATGTTCACTCAAAGCATTTGCACCAAAACAAATTCCTTGTGTGTCCAATCACAGTTGGCCAATAAAGAATTCTATTCTATTCTATATGTGGATTTCAATTCCCAACTCAGCTTGCATGGACCAATTTATGGAAATAATGAGGAGCAATGGCTGCTGACCTTAATGGCAGTTTGAAGGCCATCTCCAGGGAGACTTCCTTGTATTGTTGGCTGGCCACTTGAGAAAAGACTGCTGGATCTTGAATGGCCAGGGCTCCAATCCAGCAGGGAACTGCTTAAGAACTCATGTACATCTTTGATCAATAGTACATCTTTCTCTAACAAGGAACCTCTGGATACACTGACAAAAGCTTTTTCTTGCTGGGTAGGAATTGTGGGAGATGGAATTCTAAAAAGTATGGAGGCAATTAGCTGGGAACTCCACAGCAAACATATTCTAGAAGGATTGGTAGAGAGAAGCTTGTGAAGCACTTGTGAAGCTTCTCTTGGTTTTTCACCTACAGGTAATCCCCAATTTACAACAGTTAGTTTTGTGATGGTTAGAAGTTACAACAGCATTGAAAAAATTGAGTTATGAAATGAGCTATGACACACTTTACACTTCTGGCCATTACAGCATCCCCATGGTCACATGATCAAAATTCAGATGTTTGGAAATTGACTCATATTTATGACATTTGCAGTGTCTCAGGGTCACGTGATCACCTTTTATAACCTTCTGACAAGCCAAGTCAATGAGGAAGCCTTAACAACTATATTAGTAATTTAACAACTGCAGTGCTTCACTTAACCGGTGTCAAGAAAGGTTGTAAAATGGGGGCAAAAATCATTTAACAAATGTCTCGCTTAGCAACAGAAATTTTGGGCTCAATTGTGGTTGTATGTCAAGGACTACCAGTATGCAACCTTCACTCACCTTACATTACTTATTTTGTAGTTTTAATTCAGAATGTTATGGATACCTGTGCTTAAAAACCAATAGCTATGAACAATCCTATGTGAGAAAGAAAAAAGTGGGGAGAATTTAGTAAGCCTCTGGATGTTATTATCCATCTGGGGTGGCAAGAATGCAAATGGCCTCTGGGTGGCGGTGAAGAGCTATAGAAAAGTCTCTGCCGTCATCTTGTGGCAGTCCGTCCGCATTTGGCACCTCAGATCCGAAATGGCTATTTTATAAAGTATTGAACCGATATGTCACATCATCCCCTAATCGGGTTTGCGCAAGAGAGAACGAAAGTAGAATTTGGCTGATGCCTTGTACAAACCCGGCTGTTGAATTCATTCAGTAAATCGCTATTAATCTAAGCGGCGCAACCATAGCAGCTCGAAAGGCTTTGCTTTTAAAATCTTGGGGGGGTCGTGAGTTGGCGAGGTCATTTCATTGGAATTATTTTGCCAAGCGGAGCTGGGCTGGATAGCGCTGCCCTTCTCCACGGAGACGTGTACGTTGCCGGGCTGCTTCTATGATTTCTGCCCCTTCCTGCCATGCCCAAGGAGGGGGGATACCTTAGGAGGACCCCTCTGTTCAATATTTGTGCTCTGTTAATTATAAAGAATTGAGAAATGAAAAAGAGGCAGCGAGAATAAACGTGAAAAAACTGATGAAGAAAACCGGGTGAGCCAATAGGAGAAAAATCTGCCCGAGAAAAGAAAGAGAAACAAACAAACAAACAAAAAACTTATCAAAAGGAAACACACACACACACAAAACCCTCCCCCGTCAGCGTCAGTCGAATGAAACAACTCCCCCAGTCTATACCGATACCCGTAGCGCATGCGTACGGATCTGATTACGTCACTCCTACTTTGGCTTCGACTCCCCCGTCACTTCGTCATTCTGTGTTGCAAGCCGGTGCTGATTTCCTTGTTTGCTGCGCTCGCCCGTGTTTTTTTTTTTTTTTCTCTCCCTCCCCCTCCCGGCACGGCAACCGAGTGACTAAGCCCACCCCTCGGCTTACGTCGGTGCTGTGGCGTCGGTTCGCCAGCCCCCCTCACTTCTCTTCCTCCCACCGGCCGTTTCCACGAAGGACTGAGCCATAGACCGGGCCTGGGTAGCTGGGTGACCGGACGGGTTTCCGATTCTCCGACCGGGAGTTGCCTAGGAAGTCTCGCTGGACGAGGTGAGTCCTGGGAAATGGAGAGTTTGGTGGGTTGGAGGCGTCCCAGTTCCGAGTCTCATACCTGGACCTGCTCCAGATGGCTCCCGCGGCGTGATTCCCACCCGGCACCCTAGACACCCTGTCCGTGCAACCCTTCCTTGCTTTCCCTCTCAGTCTCTCTTCCACCCCCGCGCTCCCTTGTTTCCCAGCTCCGCTCCAACATACGGTCTCCTGGGAAGCGCCCTCTCTTTGGTCTGACTGCGGTTTCCCCCAGAGCCCACTCCAGCTTGAACCTCTTTCCCACTCCAATGAGTTGCGCTCTTTTCTCTTGATCCAGTTCTCTTGTCTCTTCCCCCCACTCCCACCGCACCCCAGGGGTTTCCCATCTTTTCTCCCCACCCCTTTATTCTAGGCTGACTCCCCCATCGCGTCCATCTCTCTTTGTCTTCCAGCCACACTGTCCTCCCCAGAACCAGACCGTTTCTTCCTCAGCCACTCAAGAGATCATAACTCCTCTTCCTCCCTTCCTCTCTGCCTCCCACTCTTCAGTTGATTTGCAGTTCGTTCCACAGCTTCTCTTGCGTTTCCCTCAACTCTTGTTTCTCTGTAGTTTCTGACTCTTTCTGTCTATGACCTCTTCCCTTCCAAGCCATCCCTCCTTTTCCGGCCTTGGTTACTTTCCTTATCCCTTGACTTTTCATAACCTACCTTCCTTCCTCCCCCCCCCTTTCTTTCTTTCTTTCTCCACCACCAAAACCACTCCACAACTTCTAATCCACACACACACACAAAATTTCCTTTTCGCCTCAATTCCCTAGACATGGTTTTGATATCAGTACAGCCTGTTCCTTATCTTACATCACAGGAATTGGCCGGCTGGCTGGTGTTGCTTGAAGTTGTACTGTCATTCAGCTGTCTCTGAAAGCCACAGGTTCTCCAGCCTCTTTACTTAAAGAATTGGCAAGGAATAGAGACCTTTTGGCACACTTAACTATGGATAGTTTTTTAATACTTAAATGCTCTGAGGAAAGTTCTTGCTATTCTATGTTTTTTCTTTCACTCTTGATTCATTCACATGCAGACTTAGATTTCTTATTTTACCCCTGGTCTCATCTTTACTCCCATTGTTTTTAATGCCTGAATATATGTTCTAAGGGGGAAAATAATATGGACTGGTTGCACAAGGTGGTTGTAAGGATTTCAGCTGATCAGTACATGGAAAGCAATTGGAGCAGTCAAAAGCATTGAGGGTGTCATCTTACCCTTCTCTTCCTGCCTCCTGATTTTCAAGTTGTTTGCTTTCTGCCCGGTCTTACTGCCTCCATCTTTTATCCCCTACATCTGGCAGCTTTTCTGCAATCCTATTTTGTAGGATTATGTAAATATTCAATTTACCAATTTGATTTGAAATATGCTTGAATGAATTATTGAATTAAATTGTGTTTCCTACTGGAACTGGAAAATGTTATTTAATGCCAATGAATTCATTTGGATATTTCTACATATGGAGAAACAGCTGTTGATTTGGAAATCTGAATTGAAGCACACTGAGTTAATATTTCCACTTAAGTGCTTAAGTCAAATTGATTTGATAGTTCAAATCAGAATTTAACTGATGTTCATAGTTTTGCCTCACAAATTGCTGGAAAGCTTTGCAAGCAATTTAGTTTGCCTACCAGAATAATTTCTATGGAGGAAACTGTATTAAAATGTAATAGTGAAACCAATGAAAAATCCTTAATGGCTAAATACATTTAAGTAGTGTGGAATTCACAAGATCAAATACGTGAAATGACAAGTGGCAGGTAAGAGTGATGTAGAAATGAGTGAGTGAAAAAAATGGTTAAGCATGATATGAAGTGGTTGTGAAATGCAAAGCATAAAGTATATAACAGTTTTTAATTTATAGTCTCTACATAATGCATGCAAATAATGTAGAATAAATATTTTTCATCTAATGAAATGGACTACAATCCAATAAATATATGCCGTAATAAACCTGTTTATCTTAACTTGTCACAAGATTCTCTTGGTTTATGTATAACTTACAACCACAACTGAGACTGGAATTTTAGTCTCTAAGTGATTGAGTCATCATATGACTGGATTTGATTTTATTAAAAAATTAACCACATTGTTAAACCTAGTCATGTAGTCATTAAGTGTATCATACAGTGTTAAGCAAATTCGGCTTCCCCAAGGAGGGGAAGTATTGCAGGCTAACTCTGCCCACAGTTTGGAGTTCGATTCTGATGGGGCTCAAGGTTAACTCAACCTCCCTTCCTTCCAAGGGTAATAAAATGAGGACCCAGATTGTTGGGGGCAATATGCTGACATTGTAAACCACTTAGAGAGTGAGGTGATGCATTTGGAAATCCCATTGAAAAGCAACTGTAGGGCAGGAAAACCTTTTAGCTGTTTTTATATCAATCTGCATTGGCAGGACTTCTTCAAATTTTTGAAGTTATTTTGTTGTACAAAGTATAGCTGTTATTAACCATAGTTTATTTGAAAAACATTTTATAAATTATTTAAGGTTTTTTTTTTTTTTTTTTTACAGAAAGTATGGTTCTTTCTCCTCCAAAATACCATGCTACTTCCTAAGTACTTCTCTCCCTTTTTGTCACAAAGACTAGAAACTTGTATTTGTTTATTTCAGTTTTGGGGCTAAAATACTGGAAGCTGGAACAGGCTGTCTGGAGTTGATGTACATATTTCATGAACAAACAGCAATTAGAATTGTTTGAATGCTTGAAGCATGTCGATACTTTTCAATATTGTGTTCTTATACCCTGGCAGAAAAATCAAATGGAATGACTAAACTTCGACACAGTAACAAGCATATAGGATACATTAAGAAGCATAGTACAGTCTCAGCTCAAAGGGCGTTCTAAACATTATATAGAAAAAAAGAAAAATAGGAAAAGAGCTCTTACAGAGTTGAGGGCCAGCAGTGAGGAGGATTGCAACGTGCACTTTTCAGAAAAGACCTATAAGAACAGATTGGATTGCCTGAGAAAAGGCTGACCTTCAAATAATTTGGACTTGAATTATTTAGGACTTTGATAGTTACATTAACTTATTGCAAGTATATGTCATAGACTAATAGAGTTACCTCATTTCATGAGATGATGCTTGGTCGTCATTTATTTATTTTTCAAATTTATATGGCCAACCATCTCACGGAGAGTGATTCTGGTTTGCGTACAACAATCCAGTAAAATAATAAATATAAAACAATCATTACTTATAACCATTAAAAATATAAAAGCAAGACTAAAGAAAAAATGGACAGAGGGATGTTAATAATGGAGCCATAAGTTTATCTGTTCCTTGTCTGCGGGCATAACTGGGCCTTGAGGGATCTTCAAAAGCTCAGACGTGATGAGGCCAAATTCATCTCTGGTGCAGAGATTCCACAATACAGGGGCTGTAGCAGAAAAGGCCTGTCTCCCAGGACTCATCAAATGTAGCTCGCAATACAGTTGAACCCATAACATGCCCATTCTGTTGGATCTTGTGGGACAGGCAGCTGAACTTTCCAAATAGTCTTCAGAGGCAACCCCGTGTAGAGCATACTGCAGTGGTCGAACTGGAAAGTCTATCATGTCACCTGGGGGCCATTTTATAGTGAACCTTATAAGCTGTGTCACAATTCTTGATCAAAAACTGAGAACACAATCTAATCTGTAAAGAACTGTGTCATTCCACTGAGTTCTAGCATGGCAACTGTGTTGGGTATATTAAAGTAAACACTAGTATTTTATCTCAGTTTGGTTAACGGAGATGCATAAAAATAACAGGATTTGTTTTCTTTCAGTTAGTACTGACTCTTAGATTGGAATAATTCACATCTCAATACCTTTTTTCTGTTGTTTTAAAATTCCACTCATAGAAGCTTTTTTAAAAAGTTGTGATCAGTATTAAGAGTTTTACTAATGGGGTTGTTTGTTTGTTTTCAGAGTAATCTTGCATACTGAAATAGGGTTCACATTCCAGCCAATATGACTTGACTTCCTATAACTTCAGGCCACAAACACAGTGCATACTCTTACATGTAGATTTCTGTAGTATTTTTAATATATACATTAAGATCACACTTGGAATACCATATATAGTTTTTTCATAAAAATGTTGAGCTGGAAAATATAGAAAGAGGAACAATCAGGATGATTATTCTCCTGCTCTCACAAGAGAGAATACACAATTGTGTCTTTTTAACTTAAAGGCAATGTTTCTCAACCATAACAATGTTAAGATGTGAGGACTTCAGCTCCTGGCATTCTCCAGCTAGCATGCTGAATTCTAGGAGTTGAAATCCATGCATCTTAAAGTTGGCAAGATTGAGAAACACAGACTGATAGGTAAAGGCATTTTATTGATTCAGTTGCACTACAGAATGAGCTGCCATCAGATGTGATGATCACTAATTTAGCTTGTTTTAAAAGAGGATTGACTTCTGGTTTTGATGGCTGTGTGTTATTTCCTCAATCATAGGTAGCATACCTAATAAACAAGGTATGTTTTCCCCTACAGCAGTTAAAGCAACTGGAAATAATTTTGAGTTGGGAAAATAGTTGGTGTGGATAAAATAAAACTTGGATCTGCTCTTTTAATCGCACTAATTGTCATGCTTTCACTTCAAAATAAAATGTTAGCGGAGCAACTCATGGGTGTCCAACTTTTTGGCTTGCATATGAAATATATAATATAGTTCGTGTATGTAAATCACATAATGTTAAAAGTTTACAAACTTGTGGGACCCCATTACCAGCTGTCCAGGGCTGCATGCAACCTACTGGCCACATATTGGACAAGCTTGGTGTAGATTTATATGCTAATTTCCTGCATTTACTGATTTATTGTATTTAGATCTACATGAGTTCTTTTCCTACTTTTATCCGCTTGACAAGAATGATGAGAAATAGATTGGCGCAGTCATCCAGCAATCAGCAGCAGCAGGAATCACAGAGAGCCCCTAGAATTTTCATTCTAATCTTAAACCTGGGGTTAGTTATTTTACATGTAAAAGTGCTGTAATTAAGTTTTGTAAAGGCTTGCATATATAACATAAGTTAATCAAGATCATGTTGACCACTATTATTTGCATGTTGTCAGCTTCAGAGGGCTTTTGGGAATTGGAAATGGTTGAGTGGGATGCCAAAGCCAGATGGAAGGAACATGTGTTGGGATCTTGCATCACTTTCACTTGGAAAGTTAACATTTCTGGGAAATGACTGGTCTGGGATTATCATGTTCTTTAAACACTTCAGGTTTTAGGAATGGAAAAGATTTTTATTTAAGAATTGAATGCCGTAAATTCTTCCTGATCTCATCCCCTTTTCCTCTAAAAGTCTTCTTTCATCCACTCCCCAATTTCTAATTATAGATCTTGGGAATAAATATGGGTAACCCTTTCTTTTTGTAGACTTGATACTTTTCCATCTGCAATTTTAATTTCAGATTGATTTACTCCATGTTCTTTCCATGCTGTCATTTGTATTTTGTTGGGCCCTAATTAGGATCATGGTGTCCTAAGAAAGCTGGATTCTCAATGGGTATAGAAGAGCCAAAGGTTTCCTCATGAATTGGAACTTCTTGGAATGAAAAATATATAAAAATTCAATTTCCTTTCAATATCAGAGAGATATGAACAAACAGCAAAAAAATTCTGAGGCACTGAAGGGCAAAAGAAATTGTATTTAACAGAGCTTTTATTTCATTTGATCTCTGTTGTTCAGTTTGACTTATTTGGCTGGAAAATGATATTTTGATATTGTAACCTAGATATTGTATTTTAAAATAATATTTCTCTTTTATAAACAAGAGGAGTGATGCTTCTGTGGCCAATATCTTAGTCTGAAGCAAATAAGCAGAATATTGAAACTTGATGCATAATATATTGTATCTACATGTTCTTATAAAATTCATATTGATTTAAAACATGTTGAATGGAGGCAGATGCATATCTTCGTAAATAATGTTGAATAAATGCATTTTCTGCATTTTTTGGCAATTTTTTTCTTGCAGCTTTAAATTGGACAGCTGTCTCTTGATACTGGTTTTACCACCAAAAATTGCTTCTGACCTCTTAACACTAACATATTTATTGATGGATTTGGCTACTCTATGAAAGTTATCTTTCAAAAATATAATCTAATATGTAAAGTGTTAATTTAGCCCCTTCTATTTCATACAGTTTTGTAGCATTTTTGCAACATGGTTAACAAGGTAGCCAAGGCATTTTTAGAGGATTGTTGCTTATTGATGGCACAGATGTTTTGAACCAAGAATATCTTCAGGTAGGACTGAAAAAGATCAGATCTGAAAGGGAAAACAACACTAGTTTAGAGACAGTCATAAAAATCAAAGTATACTTCATTCCCGATGTTTATTTGTGTTATCCGTTTTGAATGAGGTCATCAGTGCTTGTGTGGAAGTGTTTGAATAGTTTATTAAGCAGTGTTCTCTTTTAATTTTTTTTCTTTGTTCCTGAACATATGGTAGCATATTAAGATTCACCATAATCTCAGTATTTGGGGCATTTCTAGCCAAACAGATACTATTAATCTTAAATTCAGAGATTCTGATTTATTTTTCCTCTTTGATCATTAAATTAACTATGTTTTTATAGTGATATAATATTTTATCTTTCTACATGCTAGTTTGATATATGTGTTGAATACATTTCAGTATTCAATATCGAGCATCAAAATCTTTGCATATTAACAATAACACTGCTCATAAATTGTTCCTGAGCACAGCTTTGATTTGTTTAAAAAAAAGTCCAATAACTTGTAGCTTATCTCCTAAGAGTAAGTGTCATGCCCCTGTCTAAATCTGATTCAGAGCGGGGCCCAAGCAGCTGACAGGGAGTAGGAGTGTGGCTTTGTTGGCTGTGGAAGAAACTGGGAAGGGCAAAGGCCAGCTGGGCAGAGCAGGATAGAGGTAGAGCAAGAGAGAAGAAATTCGGAGGAAGACCCAGGCCCACCCACCCCTCTTCATCCTAGGGCACGCAGGGAGGAACAGAGAAGGGAGCAACATGAGTTGCATGGCTTATAGGGGAGGAAAGGGCCCTGATTCCCTTCATTAGCTGCAACTGGGAACACAGTGTCTAAAAAGGGAAGCTGTGCACAGCAAAGTTGTTGGGAGCAAATTGTGAATTATGTGGTATCATCGAGGCTTATCTGGGTTCCTGGCATCTTCCCAACTGTGTATGTTTTGCTGGGCTTTCAAGTCTGCAATTCCTTCTCCTGCCCTGTCCAGTTAATTACTGCAGTGTGATTTGTGTGGATTTTTATTTACAGTTTGTATGTACTTTGTTTTTGGACTGAATTTCTTCCACTTAAAGACTGTTCTTGGGAGTTTTTTCTCCAGCTGAAGGTAACCTGGACATTGGGGGCAAAGTTAGAGGTATTAAAGAGACATTTCTTGCTTATTTGACTGTGTTGCCTTTGTGCCATGCCCCGGGTCATCATATTAAGTGTGAGTATTAGGACTGAAGAATTATCCAGAAAAGCAATCCTTACCAGAAAACAGAGAGACGACAGGGAGTGGTTTACTGCTTTGTGAATCAATGATGACTCAGAAGTTCTAGCTGTGTTTGCTTCAGCCTTACTATGCTAATATTGAACCATCTGGTTCTTAAATTCAGAACTAAGATATTAACCATTTACAGATTATTTTTCATTCTTTTATGATAATAGACTTGTTAGTAGCAAAGCTATTTAATTCCTTCTCACTTTTTATTTCATTTTCTGACCTGATTTTTGTAGGTTTAGGATCTTCATCTTTCAGGCATCCTAGTGTTCGGAAAGTATGAATATTTACAAGACTTCAAATGGATATTTGGATATCCATTACTGGTATTAGATTTTAAAATAAATACTGTTAGTTTGACGAGGAGCTTCCACTATGTGTATGTAAAACCATATTCTCCATATTCATATGGTGAAACCTATGACCATTAAATTTTAGTTATCAATACATGGTATATTAAATTGATCATGCTCGGGATTTCCATGTATTGTGGCCAAAAGAAAGGCTTGAATGCGAGACCCATTTGGAATTGGATTGTTTCTGATCTGCCTTAAATCACATTCATTCCTAAAAACCACCAAATTGTCCCATGAAGTTTTGTCATGGACTGGAGGAAGTGTTCCAGAATGTTCCAGAGTTCTCCAGAATATTCTCTTTCTGAATTAGTGAGTTTTGTCCATCCTTGTATTTGTTATTATTTAATATCATTTATCTTATTGCCTTAGTCCCACTAGGATTCAGGTAAAGTAAAATATCAAAAAATTTTAAAATTAAGTAGTACCGTATATACTCGAGTATAAGTCGACCCGAATATAAGCCGAGGCACCCAATTTTACCACAAAAAACTGGGAAAACTTATTGACTCGAGTATAAGCCGAGGGTGGGAAATGCAGCAACTACTGGTAAATTTCAAAAATAAAAATAGATACCAATAAAATTACATGAACTGAGGCATCAGTAGGTTAAATGTTTTTGAATATTTATTTCAAAGAAAAACAGTAAATTAACTCTGTAAGTGGAAAAGAGAGCCAACAAAACCAATATGGTATCAACAATAACTTTAAAAGTACAAAAACCTTAGCTCAATCAGCAACCAAGCTAAAACACAAGAGTTAAAATCCTTCAAAACTGGATTCCTCCTCCTCATCTGTATGTCCAAACAGATTCATTCTCTCCCTTGCAAGAAAAAAGCATGTGTATGTGCTGCATGTACATCCTGTTTTGGAGAGCCACCATCTCTTTCACAGCTCTCCCTCATGCCTCCATTGCATCTGCACACATGCCATGGCTCAGTAGTAGGTCAACATACAGATGTCACACTAGGTTCCCTCCTCAAAAGGAACATCCAACCTTTCTTGAGAAGTACAAACTTCATCTGTTCAGGATTGTGGTGACAAAGGTGAAGGAGGATGGGGCTCGAGTTTCCTTAGGGAAGACCAGACAACAAGGGGAGAGGAGAGGAGGAGGAGGAGGAGAGTTAAAAAAAAAAGAGTGGGAAGCCAACTCACGCATGCCATCAAAGCGGGTTGCTATGGTATCCAGGACTGAGAAGGACGGGAGCCGAGACAGGGCCCTTTGCTTCCTCTCCCCGAGACAGGCCAGGGGGAAGCAGGGCTTTCTCCGCCTGCTGCTGCCAGAGGGGTGCGGGGGGGGAGTGCGGGAAAGGGGGTTCGTGCCGAGGCTCCGCAAGCCACCGCCGCCTCCTCCAGATGAGCGCCCTGACGGGAGGCGATCGCAGCCACGATGGCAGAGACCGCGAGGTCAGACAGAGACGAGGGGCGCCCCTGAAGAGCTCCGACTGCAGCGAAGGCGAGCGGTCACCACTTCCCCGGTGCGCGGCGGCGGGGCAACTCCTGGCGCAGAAAGCCTAGAGGAGGACGCCCAGGCGGCTGCCGCCCCTGGATCCTAACTGGAAAGACCCCATCAGAGGGATCAGAAGGTTCTGCCTGCCCTCGTAAAGAGGCGATTACCAGATTTGCAGCTCCGAAAGTCTTTGGCGGGAACATGGCTGCCCGGGGCAGCGTTGGGGACTGAACAGGAGAGCCGCAAACACCGCGCTCCCCAGGAGAGGGCGGCCCTCTTCCACTTGGTGGCTCCCGCCATGGCGCAGCCAGGCACTTTGCCTCGCTGCCCCCGGAGCGCATGCGCTCTTCGCCGCTAGGGTAGGGGGCGGAGGAGGCTGCCTGAGCCTGGCGGTTTGTTGGCGAAGCTGGAAGCGCGCAACGCAGGAGCTCGCGGGGGCCCCGGGCGCCCGTTAATGGGGAAGGAGAGCCCGCTTAGGGTCGCCTGTGTGGCCCTCAGCGGGTAGACAGCCGCAGCGGCGATGCTGCCCTGGAGGCGCGATCGGTTGCAGCCATGCCAGTGCAGGCCAGGCATGGTGCCGTAGCGGCTGTTGGAGGAACTGCGCCGAGGCGGAGAAGGAAGGAAGGCGGGCGCGGACGGGCAAAGCAAGCAGGGACCCCCTTCTCGAGCCCCGCTTGGGGTGAAGATTAATTGCACGGGCAGCAGGTCAGAGGGGAATCTGACTCGAGTATAAGCCTAGGGCGGTTTTTTCAGCACAAAAAAATGGGCTGAAAAACTCGGCTTATACTCGAGTATATACGGTATATGATATGTAGTGTGATATAACACATTTTAATAATAAATATTTTCTGGCACTGGAGACTCCCCAGTGATCAGTACCCAAAGGTGTTCCAAAAGAGTCACATTTTTTGCAAGCTTTCTCCAAAAGGAGAGAAGAAAACACTTGCCATTGGACCAAATCCTGTTTCATCTTGTAGTAGAAGAGAATCTTCAGCAAACACTCCCTGATCATCTGGATTCAGCAAGAAGAATCTATGTGGGAAAGATGGTTTCTTAGGTACATGGGCCCTGAACCATATAGGGCATTATAAGTACTGACCAGGCTGTTAAATTCCACTCTAAAATAGATAACCAGTGCAGTATCCCCCACAATGGCAGTGCCAAGACTATCCAGTAATCCAGTAATCATACGGGATGCTTTATTTTGGATCAGCTACAGTTTTCAGATATTCTTCCACGCAGCCTTATATAGAAGAAATAATGACAAAGGCATGAATGATTGTCCTCAGTGCATGCTGTGCTCTTTCAGACTGCAATTAATACACTGGCTGAAATTGAGCAAAGACCCTCATAGCCATAACTTCTACCTCATTCTCTATTAAAGGACCATGTTGCTCCATATCTCCTGACTTCGGAGCTTCAGACACCCCCCTGATCATCTAGGAACGTTAGCCTGGCAGCTTTACCTCTTTACTATCAAAGGCCAAACAAGTTGGGTGTGGCTGAAACAGACTAGGGATTGGTCAGTTTTTCCCCTTTCTTCCCAGTAAGCTGTGTAAAGGGCAAGGTTTTAAGATCCTTGGGTTTTTAAAAAAGTTTTATTCTTTTGTTGTAGAAGTGGGATGAAGAGAATGTTATTGTTGCAAAAGCTTCAGTAGCTTAGAAAGAAGCAATCATTATCATTGCTTGTCAGTGTTCCTGATTGGACAGAAATGAAGGTGATTGGGATTCTTGTCCTGTTGATGTGAAGTTCAATACTTGTAAGAGTATAATAGTCAACTTACCTTCCTAGTACTATATTATTCTAAGTATTAGAAAGTGGACTAGAACTCCCCGCCTGGGAAAGAAGCAGTTTTCAGATGGCATTGTCTTGTGTGGTTCTGTTATAACGTATTTTGATACTTGTCCAAATGTCAGTGCTTGGCCTCACTTATTTTATTACCTGAAATTTGCTAAGGTTAGCTATTCCCAAATATTTCTCAGTTGTCTAAAATAATTGGATTCTCTCGTTCATGGTCCCTGATTCCTAGAAATAGTCATGAACTGCTTGAATACCTGTCTCTCTCTCTTCAAATTGCTTGAATACTCATTTGTCTCTTAAATTTCTAATGTGGAGAAGCTGCTTTGAAGATTCCAGAATTAAATGTATTAACACTGATTAAGGTGTGATATATTAACTTTGATTAAATAAGTATGAGACGTGCAAAATGGATATATTGCACCTTGAGAGTTAAGCTTTGCACAGCAGCAGACAGTGTATTCTTCATTGTAAAACACTGATATAGAGCAGATCTGCTGGGTTGGCAACTTCCCAACCCTGAAATAAAATGGATTGTGCTCAGAAACCATTTTGTTCAGTTAAAGGTAGATAGTAAGTTGCTCCAGGACTCATGTAAGGGAACCTTCTCTTGTTTTACTTCAAGCTGGTGCTCTGCTTCTTTGATGTTCCACATATCTCTGTTAGGTATATTTGTAAGGTATTACAAATTTTATTTGGACATAAGGTAGGATATAAGGTGTATTGCCGTATAAGAACCATGGTGGTACAAGTGGTTAGAATGCAGCACTACTTCATCTGTCTGCCAGCTGTCTGCAATTTGGTAGTTCGAATCTCACCAGGCTCAGGGTTGAGGTGGGTAAAATGAGGACCCAGATTGTTGGGGGCAATATGCTGACTCTGTAAATCGCTTAGAGGGGTCTGTAAAGCACTGTGAAGCAGTATATAAGTCTTAAGTGCTATTGCTGTTGATATCTACAAATATCTACAGTAGCTACTTGATGCTGCACTTTAATTGTTTGGCTTCTGTGGGACCATGATATCATTGGAATGGACAAGGTCATATATTTAGGGGAGGAGAGGAGATGGTGTTTGTTAAAGGGGGATTAAAAAGACAAAATGAAACTTGAAACTTTGGAAATCATGTTGCTATTTAACTCTATCAAGATGAGAAAACTGGCCCAATTTCTAGTATGCCTCTAAAAGTTAACCACCACCCATTCAAATGAATAACTGCAAATAACAACCTTACTGTCTCTACAATGGAGCTTTGGAAACTGTAAAAGAGCTTAGTATAATGTAAGAAACTTGAACCTCAATAGGGGTTCAATCAACATTTTGTTCTTAGGCAAGAGATGCAGTCAACTTTTGAATGGCATGCTAGGACCGTACGATACTCCAGAAAGTAGGATAGGACAGCATAAAGAAGTGAATGAGACCAAGAAAAAATCAATTTCAATGTATTTATTAATTTATTAAATGTATTGAATATATTAGCTTCTCGTGCATTTCATAGTTTTTCCTTTTGTGGCAAAAGACTGCAAATTTCTCTTAAGATTTTGGGAATCTTGTGAAATTCAGGTAATAGATTTCGTCATAAAGAGGTGTGAATAAGCAGCTGTGGATATTGTATTGGACAGTGTTCTGCTATGGCTGTCTGGTCATGCAGAAGAAAAGGTTGATTGACTCCAATATAGTCACCCAATAGCAGGTGACTAAATCTATTCTCTGTGAGATAAGTAAAATTCAAGAGAAGGAATAATGAAAAAAAAACACTTCTGTACTAATGCCAGGGAGGATCAACAGAAGAGAGTAAACAGGGTGTTGGTTTCTTATTAAGAAAATAAAAAGTCAGCTGTTTTAAGAGCTTGTTATGAATTGCTTTTTCTATAAACTCACTCTTGCGTGTAACCCAAACACCTTTAACAAGGCTATAATTATCTACAGTTGCCTGGGCTTCCAAATGTAATAAAACACATCTCTATGCATAGCCAAAAATATATATTCATTTTAAGAAACCTGATTTAAAGCTAAGTGGTTAATGAGAATTCAGGCTAGAGTCAGAATTAGAAAAGGACTCCAAAATGTAGCAAGAAGTGGGAAAACCAAAAAGGAATGTTTATTGTCCAGATGTACTTAAAACCTTTCAGAGGTAATTTGGAAGTTGGCTTTTCCCAGCTGAAGTACCGGACTTACAATGTGACTTGCAAAATGAAGGAATAACAACTAAAAAAATAACATAGGCATCAGGCAAGCATAGTGACTTCCAGTTTTTGAAGCAGAATGATCAAATGAGGATTAGAAATAAAATCAGCAATATGCTAGCAAGTATATTATTTAAACTATTGACAGTTATTTAAAGAGAAGTATCTGAGAGTCCCTGTTGGTGATGTGGAAGATTGGGAAAATGTAAATATTCCGAATTCTCCAATTCCTCCTAAATTTTCCATTTCCATTTTCTAAGGGAGCTTCATGTAGCAAACAGATCCTTATTCTTGTACAAATCTGTTAGGCTTCAGAGTGTGTAATACTGGAAGGAATTTGGGCAAAAAAATTTGAAGAAAATTTTGAAATGATACTTGAAGCTTAATTTCTGTACTTCAGTCCAAGAAAGGTCAAACCAGCAGGATTGTAAAATCATAGAATTTAACCTCCTGCAGAACCTCCTTCACTGCAGAAATCTACCATTACAATACCCCAGCCAGATGTCCATCATTCCTCTGTGTAGACATCTGCAAAATTAGATTCTATGACCCCTCCCATAGTTGTCTGACTATACTTTCTATTTGAAAAAAAATACTGATTGTCGTGTCCGCAAAAGACGCCAGGAGTCGGTGACTACGTTTAAAGCTCTTTATTTAAGCGTTGAGAACCGAACCGGCGAAAAGGAAAAAGCCCGCGGCTTTTATTCTTTTCGCCGTGGCGGCCGCGGCCAATGGCACCGTTTCAAGTCTCCCGCTCTTGGAGCGAGCCAATCGCGGGAGACCTTCAATGGGCCAATCGGCGCGGCTCGCCTGGCCAATTAGAAATCCCCGCGCTTTAGCCAATCAAAACGCGGGGATTTCGAGTATGCAAATGAAGGACAGAACACCCCTCCCCTCTTGGTATAGTCCTTACGTTGCGTAGTCACGTAGGTAGGCGGGGCTCCGTCTAGTCCTACTTGACCTGCGCAACTCAGTTGCAAGCTGGATTTCGACCGGAGCAGTCGAGTTTTTGGCTGCTCCCTCTTCTGTGCGAACCGGTTGGATGATCGGGCCGGTTCCTTCTCCGTGGCTCCCACCTGGGCCTTCCGGGTTGGTTGAGCTACGGGTTTCGCCGCTCCCGCTTGGTCTTTCCGAGTTGGTTGAGCTGGCTTGGTGGTTCTTCTCCGGTGGGGGATCGCGATGGCTGCGTTCCGGTAAGTATTGCTGGTTTATTTTTTCTTTCGATTGGTTATTCGGGTATTCCCTCCCCCCTTGGTTTGTGTTTTGGGGGGTGGATTCTGTTGCTGACCGAGACCTGAGTTGGTCAATGTGTCGTTTCCAGGCTCGCCCATCTGTGGTTTGGAGCCGGTATGAGCGAGGGCCTGTGATTTGGGTGATGACGGCTGGGATCCATAGGGGGTCCCCCGTCAGGTTTTTCGCGTACACGAGGTCCCCGGGTGCGAATGTTCGGTATTTTGTACTCGAGTCTGGGGGCCGCTCTGGGTTATACGTTGGGTGTAACCTATCGAGTGGGGACCTCAGCTTCCTACCCATTAGTAACTCGGCTGGACTTTTGTTGGTAGTGGTGTTCGGGGTGATGTGTTGTATAAAGAGGAGTCTGTTAATTTTGTCTTGGATCTCCCCGTGGTCCATTTTCCGGATGGTTTTTTTGATAAATTGGACCATCCGTTCCGCCCTACCGTTCGCCGCCGGATGCGCCGGTGCCATTAATGCGTGGCGGATGCCCCTCTCCGCCAGGAACTTCTCGAAGTCGAGGGATGTAAACTGGGGCCCGTTGTCGGAGACGACGACGTCTGGGAGGCCGTGTGTTGCAAAGAGTTTGCAAAGTTCTTTGATCACGGCCTCCGTGGTTGTGGATTTCATATCGCTTACCTCCAACCAGTTGGAGTAAGCGTCAACTGTTATGAGGAAGGTATGCCCATTTGTGGGACCGGCAAAGTCCAAATGGATTCTGGACCAGGGCCCCCTTGGTGTTTCCCACTCCCGGATGGGTGCTGTGGGTGGGCTGGGTCTAGTCTCCTGGCATCGCTGGCACCTAGCTACCCAGGCCTCTATCTGTTTGTCCATCCCTGGCCACCAAGCGTAACTTCTGGCCAGGGCTTTAGTTCTTACGATGCCAGGATGCCCCCTCATGCAACATTTCTAAAACTTTCCCCTGTAGTCTGTCCGGGATGACCACCCTGTCACCCCATAAGATGCACCCTTTAAGTAGCGAGAGTTCGGTTTGGCGGTTTCTAAATGTCTTAACGGACTCGTCGTTGTCCCTTTCTGGCCAACCTTTTTCCACCCAATGCAAAATCCGCGCCAGACGCCTGTCTTTAATAGGTTCCCGGGCAATGTCTGACGCGGTTATGGGTAGGTTGGGCAGGTTCTTGATGCTAAGGGTGTTTGTCGTTGGTGCTGGGTCAGGGTCGGAGTCCGGTAACGGCGAGCGGCTCAAAGCGTCCGCCTGTGAAATCTTCTTACCCGGTTTGTGTATAAGTTCGTAGCTGTAGGCTGCCAGGAACTCGGACCACCTTGTCATCCGGGGAGACAGAATGTTTGGGGTGGCTCGATTTCCTGCAAGGATGCCCAGCAACGGCTTATGGTCTGTTACAATGGTGAATGGGCGGCCGTAAAGGTATTCGTGGAATCGCTTAACGGCGGCAACTATAGCCAAAGCTTCTTTGTCCAGTTGGCTATAGTTCTGCTCTGGCTTGGTTAGAGTCCTGGAAAAGAACGCGATGGGTGCTTCTTTTCTGTCAGGAAGGGTATGGCTGAGGACAGCGCCGACGCCGAAAGGAGATGCGTCGCAAGTGACGGCCAGGGGCAGGGTTTCGTTGAATTGGATCAGGACGGCGTCGGAGGTGAGGAGGTCCTTAGTTTTTTGGAAGGCGGCTTGCTCCCGTTTCCCCCAAGTCCAGGTTGCCGCCTTATCCAGGAGCCTATGCAAAGGCTCCGCCGCCGTTGCCTTTTGGGGTAGGAAAACATTATAAAAGTTCAGTAACCCCAAGAATGCCTGCAATTCAGTCTTTGATCTAGGGGTGGGGGCCTCTTTGATAGCTTTCACTTTTTTATTTGTGGGGTGAATGCCGTGCCGGTCTAGTAGGTAGCCCAAGAATTCCACTCGTTCCGTGCACAGTTGGCATTTCTCCCTTTTTACTTTAAGTCCCGTTACTTTAAATTTGGTTAAGACCTCTCTGAGTCGGTTTTCTATTTCGGCTTCGTTTGGCGCCGCCACCAATACGTCATCGAAATAGGGCACCACCCCCTTGATGCCCTGCAGCAAACGTTCCATCAGGCTCTGAAAGATGCCTGGTGCCACGCTGACTCCGAATTGGAGTCGGTTGCACTTGAAGGCCCCCCGATGGGTAACGATGGTCTGGGCTTCCGCCGTTTTTTCGTTGACCGGCAACTGCTGGTATGCCTGGGCGAGATCAAGCTTGGCAAAGACCCTGCCCCCTCCCAGTGAGCGCAGTAGGTGTTGCACGATTGGGACGGGGTAGGCGCTTTGTTGCAGCGCGCCATTTAGGGTGGCCTTATAGTCCCCACAAATTCTCACTGACCCGTCTGGCTTGACCGGGGTCACTATTGGGGTCTCCCATCGGGCATGGTCTATTGGTTGCAACACCCCCTGTTTGACGAGCTTGTCAATTTGCTCGTCAATCTTAGGTTTTAGGGCGAAAGGTACTCGCCTAGGTTTTAGTCGCTTGGGGGGGACGCTAGGGTCTAGATCAAATGAGATAAGGGGCCCCTGGTACTTGCCCAGGCTTCCGTCGAAGACCTCCCGGAACTCCTGGGCTAGCCGCTGTTCCCAGCCGTCGTCGGTGACGTGGTTGACTCCCGTGAGGGCGATGTCGAGCGGGGCGAACCATTGTAGGCCCAGCAGGCTTGGGTGGTCGCGATCGACGATTGTGAGTGGGAGTTGTTCGGTGCGCCCCTTATAAGTCACTTTGAAGTTCTTGGTGCCCACTACCGGGACGCGGTTTCCCTGGTAGTCTTTTACAATAAGTCCTTGGGCGTTTATGTTCCTCTTATGGAGGGTAGGCACCAATCGTTTTATCTCGTGCCATGCAATCATGGAGAGGTAGGACCCGGAGTCCACCTCCATTTTGCATGGTTGGCCCTCGATATGGACCTCTACGTGTACCTTTCTGGCGCCGTCAGAGATGGCGTGGCCGATGGTTACCGTCTGGTGGGTCTCTTCTTTGCGCCGGTTGTCGCCTCCTCTCGAGGGTCGTTGGATCCGGTCCCATCGGTTGTCCGATTGGCAATCTCTGGTCCGGGGCGGTGGGCTTTCCCTTCTTCGATCGTGTTGGTCCCATCTGGGTGGACTGCGAGTCTTCTTTTGGCGGCAAACCCGAGCGATGTGTCCCTTTTTCTCACAGTGCCGACAGATAGAGTCAAAAAATTGGCATTCTGATCTGGGGTGGTCGCCTCCGCAACCGGCACAGTTGGTCCTCGACCTACGACCTCTGCGGTTCCGTTGGTCGCGCCCCGTCTGCACTCGGTGTATGTCTTCTTCGTCTTCGGACGTGCTGGATGCAGAATGGAAATCGCCGTGGTGTGCGGCTGTTTCGTTCTTCAGGTCGGCCGACCTCGCCGGGTTGTTGTTTCCGCCCTTCGCATCTGGTTTTCGCATGCTGTCGGCGGAAGTGCGGGTTGCTTCTGCAGCTGCGGCTGCGGTGAGGGCGTCTGCTAGACTGATGTCGCCCTTAGCCATAAGCCGGCTCTGGAGCGCAGGGTCCCATAGGCCGAGCACGAATCGGTCTCTTAGGAGGCTGTTCAGGCCGTCAAATTTGCAGAGTCCCCCTAGGCGCCGCAGCTCGGCGACGAAGTCGCTCAGTTTTTCACCCGGTTTCTGGTCCCGCCGGTAGAACTCGTTGCGCCGGATCAGGATGGGGACCTCAGGGGCGTAATGTCGCCGAAGGATAGGTTCGAGGATGTCCCAATCCATGGCGGTTGCGTCGGCCGGCTTGGCCAATGCTTTGGCCATCTGGAAAACCTCGGTTCCGCAATGGGTGAGGAAAACGGCGCGTTTTAGCGGGCCCGGGGCGTCCTTCATTCCGGTGCACTCGAGGTACATGCGGAATCGGTCTGAGAACGATTCCCAGTCCTCGGTGGCGGGGTTGAAGGGGGCGGGCGGTGCGATTTTCGCCATTTCGGTGTTAAGTCTGGCTCTCGTTGGACACGGGGTTCGGTTCAGGGTCTGGATCCCATCCTCGTCGCCAGTGTCGTGTCCGCAAAAGACGCCAGGAGTCGGTGACTACGTTTAAAGCTCTTTATTTAAGCGTTGAGAACCGAACCGGCGAAAAGGAAAAAGCCCGCGGCTTTTAATCTTTTCGCCGCGGCGGCCGCGGCCAATGGCAACATTTCAAGTCTCCCGCTCTTGGAGCGAGCCAATCGCGGGAGACCTTCAACGGGCCAATCGGCGCGGCTCGCCTGGCCAATTAGAAATCCCCGCGCTTTAGCCAATCAAAACGCGGGGATTTCGAGTATGCAAATGAAGGACAGAACACTGATGTTCAACCAAAATCTCCTTTTGTGAATTTAAGCACATTGCTTCTAGTCTCATCTTCTCTAACAACTCAAAACAATTCTATCCAACATGGCTGCCTTTCAGATGCTTGTAGACTGTTATACTTCCCTTTACTTCAGATTAAAATATGCAGAGCCTTCAACCATTTCTCTCTTTTTTTCCTACACCCCTTCTTGGTTGATATCGTTTGACATGTTCCTTTTTCTCAATAGCCTTCTTAAAATGTTGGACCCAGAACTGGATGCAGTACTGAGTGTGGCCTATCTACTAAGTGTGGCTATCCAACAGAGAATAAAGAGCAGTTGAGAATCTTCTTTAATCTCAGAGAGGAATGAAAGGATGTGTATGAAACTTGAAGTGCCAAGAGGAGCACATTATGAGAAGCAAGAGAACAAAAGTGGAAATTGAGAGAGAGAAATGTTCCAAAATGATAACAGGTGGAGGAAAGGGCCATGAAGGAAGAAGTGCAGAATTTATGTTGATTTGAAAATCAGTGAGATCTTTGATCTCAGGCCTATAGTCTACTCTAAATGTTCTATTCCATTTGCAGAGTAAGATATAACAATAAGCACCTAGAAAAATGTGTAGAACATTTTATGCTCTGGAAGAACTTTTATAGAGGCTTTTACAGTAAGACTCACCTGCTCAGCATTTTTCATAGCTTAATCTTTTATTACGCATTATTTTTTTTTCCTGGCAACTACTTGGTAACTTTGTAGGTCAAGGTCTTTGTTATTCAAAACTGGGTTCTTTCCAAAGTATGTTGAAATCTTAATCACCAAAAAGAAAAATCCTTTTGTGATATATATTTTAAAATTGAACTTTAGTTGGAAGTTTAAAATCATTTGGCTGCCTTCTGCATCCTATCTTTGTTTTTCACTTATTATAGAACTTTGAGTAGGAGTGCTTTCTGAATAAATCACCACTCCTAATTTCCCTTCCATCATTATGGCTTTTAGATGTATTGGATTTCACCTTCCAGAATTTCCATTTGGGTTAATCAACAATCTGACTAGGAATGGGACTTCTGGTTTGAGCTTCTTCAGCAACAGATTGAAACCTTGTCTCTGTGAGGCTTCGATCCATGCTTGCCGCTGGAGCGCCCCGAGCCAGCTGGTTTCGGGGCTAAGCCACCCCATAGAGATGGTGAAGAGGGAGGAGACTGCCAGCAGAGTTTAAGAGAGCCGCATCTCTCCTCCCCAGCTGGCCATTACTCCCTTTCCCGAAGGCAGTTGCAGCAGTGGTCAGAAATGGCCACCACAAAGAAGAACTCGACCGGAAAAGAATGTGCAGGAGGAAGATAAGAAGAGAAAGTTTTGGTTGACCGGGTTAAACAGCAAAAGCAACAAATAAGGTACCCTGGAATTGAAACTATTAAAAAAAACCCAATAACATTGTTCCCTAAGAAGATTTTTAAGCTGCGAGGGAGAGAGAAAAGGGAAAAGATTTGGTTTTCTCCTTTTCCTATACTGACAGCTAAGAGACTTAAGCAAGAAATTGGAAAAAAATCCACTTTGACATCAATAGGCATTTAATGCTGAAAATAAAAAGTCAAAGGGATAATAAAGATTTCTGGATAATTAAAAACTTTTGAAAACAGGAAAGAAGAGAAAAAGAATAAAAGGGTGGGATCTGGAAGGGAGGAGACTGCCTGGAATTAAAAAAGAACTTACAGCAAAATCTCAACAAGACTTTCAAAAGATGCATTCTAATATCGCAACAAAAACCTTAGGAAGAGAAAGTCAAAAAAGAAATAAGAAGATATAACTTGGGATTATCTGGATTAGTTGATGATTTCTTGGTTATTGTTTTGAATGACTAAAATCAATCGGGTGGTTGTTTAAAATTGTTTAAAATGGCTCCACTTTTAGAAGAACTGAAAATGGAATTTAAAACGTACAAAGAAGATGCACAAGAAGGGGGAGGTTCTTTTGGCTTCGTATTTCAGTTTTTAGAAATGGAGATTTGGAATTATGAGAAACAACAAGAAATGCCTGCAGAACAAGAAGATTGTGACAAAGAAGAAGCCATCTTTAATGAACAAATAATCTTACATGGGCGGAAAAAAGGAAAGTGGGGGAAAAAAGAATGGAAAGTTTAAGATTGGGAAAAACAACTCCAAAAAAGAATAGAGTGAAAAATAAGTATAAAATCAGAAAGAAGAGGGAAATGCAGAAGAGAGAATTAGAACTAGAGAGACAAGGGGGTAAAAAGGGGAGGGAGAAGATGAGAGGGAAGAAAGAAAGGAAAAGAAGTTATAAAGGACAGAAGCAAAATATAGAGAAACAGAGCCTGTTTAGAGATAATGGGAGAAAACTTAATGGAAAAAGGGAGTAAGATAGTATAAGATAGTATGGTTATATTAGAAGCAGAAATAATTTTAGAAAATATGAAACAATGTATGCTTAAAATGTCTGATAAAATAGCTATCGTAATTCAGTGGAATGCTTGTCAATAAATGTAACAAAGGGTATATTGAATGATTTATAAAACGTGAAGAGAAATAAGGGAAAAATTAATTATGGAGATTATATGTGTTTTTAAGGAAGTATATTTAATTGAAAAGTGTTAAAGATGTTAAGATTTTAATGATTATTAATGATAGAACTGAACTGGAATAGAATGAGGGTTTATAATTACATATATTTACAATCTTTTTTTAAAAAAAGAATATAGTGTGTATTATAAGAATGTACCAAGCAGAATTCGATTAGAAGTTATATATTATGTATTATATTGAAGGTCATAAACTTAAGGTATATATTGAAGTTTAAATAAGATTTGAATGGATGTAATTAAAAGATATAAAGATATATAAAGATATAAAGATCATACTCCAATTAGTAACTACAGGAGAAAATTTGTTTAATGAGAAAAGATCATATGAAATTGAAACAGAACAGAAAAAAGTATAAATATAATGATTTGAATTGAGATGAGATAAAATAAAATTGAGAAAATTAAAAGGGGAGGAAAACTATATAGAAAATGTAAATTAGTATAAGATATGGAATAGAATACAAAAAGGAGCATGAAATTGAGTTTTGTGTCTGTATAAAAAAGTTCAACCCGGGACTATACTATTTTCAAAAAAGATGTTTTACTTGTATTTTGTATGTGTGAAAACCCAAATAAAACTTTATTAAAAAACAACAACAATCTGAGTAGGAATGTCTGAGTAAGTCCAGAAAACCTATCTACAGTATAGATAGGCTTTGCTGTGACATCACAAACCTGATTCTGCTGTTATAGTTACCAAATAGCATTGGAACCCTGCATAAATATTGTAGAAGTCTGAGTTTATTTGGAAGATACAGGAATAATGCTATTGTTGCTGTTTTTACAGAGATCTAAAGTAAGGGAGCATTATTGCTTTAAAGTACTAGAGAAGGTAACACTGATCAAGTGAAAGTGGCTGAGTAACATGTAAGCTATTGTAATATACTTTGCAGAACTGAAAGATTAACTGAAAGTTCTCCATGCTGTAGTAATTGTTATGTAGCATTGTAACTGCAATGTTTGCTAGATTTAGGCCCAAAGAAATTCTGAATACCTGTTTGTAAAATTCCTACATATTGCGATTATTGAACTGGGATTTAACCTTTGATCTTTCTGTTGTTATCTCCATTTTATTGGGTTTCACATGAAGTCTGCAGAGGAAGTAAAACTGAGCGAAATTGGGAATTGAGCTTACTATGTGTGTGCATATAAAAGCGAGGAAGAGAGAAAAACATTATTTTTCCTACAATTTATACTATGTAACAAAATGTGTATGTTATAAATGTGATAACAAACCTTTAAGCTGTATGTGGTATAACACCCATTCATCAGAATCCACATTTCTTTTTTTGAAATATTTTACTGGTATTTTTCATTATTTTTATTCATTATTTGCAGAAAACTGCACATTCTTTTTTTTTAGCTTTTCTGTTCATATTTCCTGCCTCTTTGAACTATTTCTTTAATGTATGTTATTAGAATATATATACAGAATAATATGTTAACTTACATGTTCTGAATAATTACAAAAATGTATATGATTATTGTTGAATATGTGGAAAATCTAAACTTTTTAAGAGTTGCATCAAATGTTACAGTTGTTGAAGAAACAACTGTTTGATGTGCATGCAATTTCTCTGTGTTAGGGAGTACTGCATGTATACACATCTTTAAATAGAATAGTTTAGTCATTTATTATTTATATCATGCCTATATTATTTTTTATAAATAACTTAAAGCACATATCAAATGCACATTCCTCCTCCTATTTTCCCCACAACAACAACCCTGTGAGGTGAGTTGAGCTGAGAGAGAGTGACTGGCCCAAGGCTTATCTTCTAGTAGGTCAGAATTCCTAAGGAAATTCTCAGTCATCCAGGTCAGGGGGCCTACTGTCCATTATTGGGCCGTAGCCTATTTGCAACCAGGCTGTTTAAGTGATGGGCAGGCACGTGTGTGCACACATGCAGCTTCATTTGTGTGAGTGGTGGGCACCAGAGCACGGAATTCCACTAGTGCCAGCAGCAGATGTATATGCCCAGTGCTCACACAAACGAAACTGCATGCACACACACACACACAAACACACACATATACATGCCCCTCATACAAAAGCATCCCTTCTCTCTCTGCTTATTTTGTTTGCCAAGTTACTACTCAGGAAACTTGTTTTTTTAAAAAAAACCTTGAAAAAAGAGACAGATTTTGAAGAGGGAAATTTTGTGGTTGGAGTGTAACAATAGGAAATACAGATAGTCCTAGACATATGACAACAATGGAGCCTGGAAGTTAAGTTGAAAGTCATTGCTGTGTCGTAAGTAGAGGCACCACCTGGCTACATTTGGTGTTGATTTTATGTCCATTTTAATGTCAGCCAAAAGCAAATCACCATGGTCATTAAATCAATCATGTGGTTAAGCAAACCACATGGTCTTTAAGGACCATTAAAGCTAATCGCTATTCTTTGCTATTTTCTGCTAGGGAACATAAACATTGCAAGCCACAGTCATGTAACTGTGGAACACTGCAGCTGGTTGTAAACACAAGCCAGTTGCCCAAAATGTGATTCACATGATTATGGGGTGGGGGCTAGAGTCAAGGATGGGTCATAAGTAGCTTTTAAAAATTCCATTGTGACTTTCAATGGTCATTAAAGGATGGATCATAAGTTTAGAACTGCCTGCAGATGACAAAACAGAATAATAACAACTTTACAAATTGGCCATTAATTTATGAATTACAGATTACAGATAATCAGAGTTGGAAGGGACCTTGTAGGTCATCTAGTCTTCTTCACTAGACTAGCCAAGCCCAGTTCTTGTAACTGTTCTTCATATGCCTTAGTCTCCGGTCCCCTAATCATCCTGGTTGCTTTTCTCTATACTTTTTCCAGAGTCTCAACATCTTTTTAAAATGTGGTGACCAAAACTGGATGCAGTACTCTAGGTGTGGTCTTATTAAGGCTTTATAGATTGGTATTAGTACCTCACTTGATCTTGATTGTAACCCTCTGTTAATGCAACTTAGAATTGCATTAACTTTTTTGGCTGCTGCTGCACTCTGCTGGCTCATGTTTAGCTGGTTGTCCACTAAGACTCCAAGATCCCCCTCACAGTTATTGCTGTTGAGCCTGGTTTCACCCAGTGTATATGTGTACTTCTGGTTTTTCTTGCCTAGGTGTAGGACTTTACTTTTCTCTACATTGAATTTCATTTTGATAGATATGGCCTATTGTTCTAGTCTGTCAAGATCCATCTGGATCTTGAGCCTATTTTCTTGGGTGTTAGCTATTCCTGCCAACTTAGTATCATCTGCAGATTTGGTAAGTTCCCCTTCTATTCCCTCATCTAAGTCGTTAATGAAGATATTGAAGAGTACTGGGCCTAAGACGGAACCTTGTGGCACCCCACTGCTTACTTCCCTCCATGCAAACTTAGACCCATTAAGGACTACTCGTTGAGTACGTTTTGCCAGCCAGTTGCGAATCCATCTAGTAGTGGTATTCCACTTTTTTCTAGCTTACTAAGAAGTAGGTCTACATGGTCTACTTTATCAAATGCCTTGCTGAAATCTAAATATATTATGTCCACAGTATTTTGCTGGTCTACTAATTTAGTCACTGTGTTGAA
Organism: Hydrophis major; assembly: GCA_033807585.1. Classification (NCBI taxonomy): domain Eukaryota; kingdom Metazoa; phylum Chordata; class Lepidosauria; order Squamata; family Elapidae; genus Hydrophis; species Hydrophis major. The sequence goes on along the minus strand of CM066330.1, from coordinate 233,592,658 downwards.
GAATGAAATAAGATTGGTTTGGCATGATCTGTTTTTAACAAACCTGTGCCAACTGCTAATTATTACTTTACTTGTTTCTAGATGTTGGCAGATCTGTTTTTTTATTATCTTTTCCAGTATCTTCCTGTGTATTGATGTTAGGCTGATTGGTCTATAGTTTCCTGGGTCGTTTTTTTTTTCCTTTTTTGAAGATGAGAACTACATCAGCTCTTTTCCAGTCCTCTGGTAGTTCCCTGGTGCTCCAGGATTTTTGAAAGATATGGTGCAGTGGTTCTGAAATGACCTCTGCCAGATCCTTTAAAACTCTGGGATGTAATCCATCAGGTGATTTGTTTTCATCAAGATCAGGCAGGTATTCTCTTATTATTTTTTTGCTTATTTTAACTTTTATTTTTGGTTCGTCTTTTACAGTTATGTTTTTGGTGGGTTGTGATATAGTTTATTTTTGTGTGAAGACAGATGCAAAGAATGAGTTAAGCAGTTCTGCTTTCTCTCTGTTGCCTGTTACTTCATTGCCATATTCTCTCTTTAGTGGACTGACTGTTTCCTTGATTTTTTGCTTGTTATTTATATGTTGGAAGAAACTTTTTTTATTATCTTTGACTTTTGTTGCAAGTCTTTGTTCGTTCTGAGCCTTTGCTATCCTGACTTCGTCTTTGCAGATTCCGGCTATCTGCTGATATTCTGCCTTAGTTGTATGTCCTTCTTTCCATTTTTTGTACTTGTCCCTTTTTTCTTTCAATTTGCCAGAGAGATCTTTGTGTAGCCTTGCTGGTTTCTTCTTGGATTTCTTGTTTTTCTTTCTCAGTGGTATTGTGCTGGTCTGGGCTTCTATGATCATACTTTTTAAAATTTCCCAAGATTCTTGAGTTTTTTCCCCTTTAGGATTTTCATCCATGGAATCAAGTTTTCTCTGAGTTTCACCCTCTACCTTTTGGACAACAAAGTTGTCAGCAAGGTTAGGAACTTATTTGATTTCTCACTTGGTACAGAATTAGTTTTCCAAATGATATCAGGATAATTGAAGTCTCCCATTACTATTGTTGTGTGTTTCCTGCATATGTTTGTTAGTCGGCTAGCAAAAAGGACATCTATTTTTTCTGCTTGATTGGGTGGCCTATAATATACACCTATGGCCATGTCATTCTTTTTTTCTTTTATATTGACCCATATGCATTCTCGGTGGTTTTCATGCATTTCTGTAGCAATATAGTGGTCCTTTACATACAGTGCAACTCCACCTCCTCTTTTATGGGGTCTGGTGTTTTTTTTTTTGAATAGTTTGTATCCTTCTACCAGTATATTCCAGTCATGGGTTTCATCCCATCAAAATTTCTGTTATTCCAACTATATCATATTTACCTTCATGTATTCGTAGTTCGAGTTCACCCTGTTTGTTCCCCAGACTTTGTGCATTTGTATATAGGCACTTGAGATCTTTGTATCTGATGCTATGTTTATGTCCCTGTGTTGTGCCTGCCTGTCCCTACTATGAATGTTTTACCTGTGAAATTTGCTGTTAATAGTTCAAATATTTGAGGTTCTTTTTATTCTCCTCCATGCTGCGAGAGCCCAGGATGGGTTGACTCCTTCCTATGACGTCATTTAGCTGAGTCTGCACTAAGATATAAAAGCTAGCCCTCGGAAGAGACCCCAGCTTTTGACTCAGCTCCTTTCAGTCAGTAGCTGTGTCTCTGAAAGCTTCTGTTAGATACCTTCAGTACCGTTTTTCCTCGTTTCAAGCATCTCCCAGGATCTGGGCAGCTGCTCTTCCAGGAGAGCAGGGCTCTCTCTCTCTCTCCTGCAACGTTGGGAGCAGTGTTGCCAGAGTGCTGTTCAGACAAGTTGGGCAGCGTCTATAGACCTCCCCCATGCCTGCGGTTTGAGCGGTCGTAAAAAGCGATCGGCAAACCAATACCAGTGTCAGCCAGCTGATTGTGTGGCCAGCGGCTGTCCTTTCCTTTGCTGACTTCACTCGGGGCTCTTTATAGCCTAAGGAGAGATTCTTCGATCTCGGAGCCTGTTTCCCATAGTCAGTGGCCATCTTGGATTCAAGTCTTCCACCACAAGGTGAGTAGCCATTTTGTAAGCCCAGGGGCCAATTTATACCCTAAGGGGCTTACAAACAGTTTCTTTCCATCGTAAGAGCCTTTATTCTTCAAATGGAGCAAGATAAGGGTCAGGCAGAGTCCCCCCCCCCCCCCGGTGGAACAGTCTCTTAAACCCAATAAGAGAAAAAGTCGTAGGCAACGCATCCAATCAGTCCAGAGGGAGGTGGCTGCTAAAATGAGGCTCTAGCCCCTAAAATAAGGCTCTAGCCCCTAAGAAGGCAACTCAGGCTGAGTTGAGGGCAGAAAAGCGCAGACATGCAGCCCTAGAGAGGCAGTTTAACAGAACTATTCAACAGAAGGGAGTGCAACTACAGCAGGTTTCAGGTGATACCCGTGGGTCCCAGTCAAGCCCTCCCAGGGGAGGAGAAGTTGTCTATGAGCCTTTCCATCCTCCATCCTGGTCTCCTGAGGCCTTTGCAGTATAATATGATCCTCGGTTCACTTCTTTAAATTGGTGTCGCTTATCTCCAACACATTGCTCAAATGATAGGCACTAACTCATGGACTATTGTACTTTTATGTAATAGGCTTATCCTGCAGTAAATAGAAAAGCAATGGGAAACTAAGTTTTAGCAGGATAAGTGGCAACTTAAATTCTGCTTCCATTATTTTTAAAAACAAAAATGAAAGTATTGAGAGATTTCAGAATTCTCAACTAAATGTTGCAAGATATGGCCACAAAGCCTCTCAGTGAGATTAATAAAACTTGTGCAATATTTGGAAATTACTTGAAATTGAAGCCAAATAATTGGTAGAGAAGGTCCAACGCCTAAACATTTTGTCAGTTCCTTTTTCCAGATTCTGCCCTCTTAAATCACAAGTATGTTTATAGATGCTTTTAGTGAAGAACTTTGACAAATGTTTTTCATCAGTTCAAAATAAAATTGCTACTGACTAGAGCACAACTTCTAAGAAAATTAACCCAAGGTGAATTGCTTGCAATTGACCTAGAGTAAAAATAAATGTATAGTTTACAAAAATGTGAAGGATGACAATTTGTAAGGCTCTATATTGGTATTCCTGTTTCCTTAAATATGTTTATAATTGCCCTGGATTTGAGCGTAAGATTAAAGAGTATCAAGTTTTCAAATGACAGCAAATTATACAGACTTAGCAGATTTAAGAGTTTATGAACTGAGTCACTGGATGATAATATATCAGGTATAACTAACACAAACAAATGTAAAGAGATGGGCATTTATTTTCTTGGTTTATGGGGCCAAGATGGAAAACTTCATTACAGATCCAATCTGTTTACATGGGCTATCTGTTTTATTATTCCTCCATTACATTACACTGTAATATGTGCTAGTTCACTTGTTGTCTTTGTTCACGTGCTTTATAATAAAATCCCTCCCCCCTTTCAACCCAGATTCAAATATTACTTAATAAATTAATGCTAAGCCTTTGTGTAGAGCAGGGGTCTCCAACCTTGGCTCCTGGAAGCCTGGCGGACTTCAACTCCCAGAGTTCCACAGCCAGCTTTGCTGGCTGTGGAACTCTGGGAGTTGAAGTCCGCCAGGCTTCCAGGAGCCAAGGTTGGAGACCCCTGGTGTAGAGGTTTTTTTTATATATAGAAAAGCAGGATACATAAAAGCTTAACTGAATAAATATGTGTAGCAGTTTATAAAAGGGTAAAATATCATCAGTCACACTGTCCTCTCCCTTTCCTTCCTTACACTGTTCATAATCACAGCTGCCTGTTATCTCCTAATGGAAGTTGAAATATTCTACTGCACTGATTGGCAAGACCTTCAGTAGAGCCTTGAAAAGCATGTGCTTACACAGGCTGTAATTATCATAAAGTGTTCACTGCCCTAACCAAACACCTTCTCTGGATGTTTTAAAGAGGTTTTAGAGCAACATTCATGGAGAAGGCTAACGATGCATCCATGATCAGAAATAGCATAGTTTTCAATATTGAATGTGACGAGTGAACAATATTGTACTTAAGGGGACACAACAATGTCTTTCTTACTCTTTAATTAGGAAATTATAGACAGGACAAGGACTACAGAGTGAGTCTCTGAGGGGTTTGGATGTGGGGGATATCTCCTCTTTGCCTTTCTTTGCCATAGTCAAAAGCAGGCATGATCTCAAAACAGTATTCTATCTTGTGAGAGTTTGCCAGGATGTATGTCAATGGATGGCTCACATCTGGTGGACTAGTTTTTGGCTAAGAAAACTGTTATTAGCCCACAGAGTTTATGTTGAGGTTCCCAGATCGTTTGTAATAACTTGCAGACATGTTGACTTTCTATTTGTAGTTCATTTAATTCCTAATGTATCTCCTCCACCCCTATTTTCCATGAATTTTTTCCCTAGTGCTCTGAACTTTAGTTTTAAAATTGTTAGTTAGAAATTGTACTTTAAATCTTTAGGAGAAGCTCTCAATGAATACATATTGCTCAATGATCTACATTAAGAAATCTCATACGTGTATATTACAAGAAATGAAATCATTGTGATCGGAGTCCTCTGCATTTTCATAATCAGGAAATGTTTTTTCCCTTTTATATGTACTCTTGTAATATTTAGTCTCAAGTCTCAAGAAATTGATATTTTTTAAAAAAACCATTTTGTTCAGAGCACAAAAAGCATTAATTTGCTATTTTAAAAGGAGAGAAGAAGCACTCAATACAGAATAAAAATTGAAGTTGTACATTTATAGCTAAAGGTTTTTTTTATTTTTATTTTATTTTTTGCTATATGAGTTTTGTATCTAAACAATTGCTTGGCTAGTTGGTTGTGGCATTTGGAATTTTAGTAAACAAATAACCTGGGCAGCAGCTGGCTTGTAGCATTTAAATAATTGATGCTTGTTCAGTTTAGTCTGCCTCCTCCTATCACCCCAGTGATCTTAATATCTAATCACCGTATTGAAATTAAGCATGAGCATTTACTGGTACTGTTTCTGATTATCACACTTTGATGGAGTGAGAAAGAAAGACTGACAGTTTTGTATCCTGCTTAGAACTCTCCAAGAGAAATTTGCTGGCGTCTCTTGGAATTAGAATATATTTGATCTTGGTTTGAATGGTGAAAACATCTGTTTCATTGCCATGTATTTTGAGAGCCAGGAAAATCTACAGAGTAGTCTGGCTATGGGATCCCACATCAAACTGTAGATTGAGGGCATATATTGGTCTTATATCTGTTTATATATATATATATATATATATATATATATATATATATATATATATATATATATATATATATATATATATAATATATATATATAATATATATATATATATATATATATATATATATATATATATATATATATATATATATATATATATATATAAATGATGATGTGCTTCAATGGTTAGATGGCCTAGAGACACTGGTATTTGAACATAGATCTTTTTAGCATTTATATTTAATTGTGTTTTACTAATCTAGTGAAATGTTAATATAGATTGCTAGTCCATGTATGATATGCCATGTACTAAATAAATAACAGCTACTTCAACATTTTAAACTCACCAGATAGCCATAGTTCCAAGGAGGCAACTGGACTTTCTTGTTTTTCTTTCGAAAACATTTCGCTTCTCATCCAAGAAGTTTCTTCAACTCTGACAAGATGGTGGGGAATGGAAGGATTTATATTCCTTGCAGAAATCCTTCCATTCCCCTCTGGCCTGTCAGAGCTGAAGAAGCTTCTTAGATGAGAAGCGAAACGTCTTCAAATGAAAAAACAAGAAAGTCCAGTTGCCTCCTGAAAAAGCACCTTTGGGACAACCATGACTGGATGACTGGGAATCTCTACAGACTTCTGATAGCCATAGATAACAAAAAAAACCCAACCCCCCCCCCCATCCAATTAGATTGGAAGAAAATGCTCAGACATTTCAACTTCTCTCTGTTTAGCATTTTATAAAATTTGTGCAGTCACAGGAGAAGAGCAAGGTTATGTGCATATCATGAAATATCAAATTATCAAGATGATAGGAATTCAATAGAGGCCCAATGGAGTTCGTATTAACTGCAGTTGCATCTATGTTTGCTTGTCAATTTCAGGTTCTTCTTTCCCTGCTATACATGCTTTGGAAGCTAATCTCCAATTAACTTGTAGAGTAGGAAGGAAAAACCTGATAGCAAAATGATGCAGAAAGTAGGGAAAAAGGGAGTAAGGAGGTAGATAAAGATAAAAAGAAAGTGGCATCTAGGTAAGAAATGCAAAAAGAAAAATAAAAGTTAAGTGCATTATCGGATTACTATTCAAAACTTCTTTTATGCTTGAATCAAGCATTTCCACCCTCTGATGGTTCATTTCTCTTTCCTCATGAATTCTGAGTTCAGACTAAATTGGGGAACGCGATGGAAAGCCATGTGATGGAAGGTGGAGCGTACCTCAGAAATTAAGCTCAGCCTACAACAGCAGAGACTGAAGCTCCACCCACTCTCTGGACAATCCGAACAGCTCTAAGGAGAATGTTACTTGCCTTTGAAATAATAATAATAATTTTTATATTAAAATGAAGTTTCTTCATGTTTTCAGGGCTGAATTTGGGATGCAGCTGACAAGACACAAGAGATCTTATGATGCCTAAAAGGAAAAAAAGAGAATTTGAAAAGCATTAGATTGAGAAATCATTTATTTTTCAGGTATCACATTTTTCCTTTTACTATTTTTTTATTTGATGCCTTGTTCTCTCCTTAAAATGATTTTATATTATATGTGTGTGTGTGTGTATGTATGTATATGATATATAATTATACAATGCATTTCAGCTTTAATTTGTAGATTTTTTAAAACTTTATATTTCATTATACATATATACTTTTAAAAACTGATAATTGGAGAAACTTTCTGATTTCTCCTTTTTCATTTATTTATAGTTAACTGATTGAAACATTATTATACAGATGTTCTTTATGTCAATTTAATCACTGTTAAGACTATAGGGTGAAAATACATTGAAGTAGGTGATATCTGCTTTTCTTTTCTCTTTAGAAAAGTTAGCTCCTTCTCTCCTTTTAAAGCCAAACTGGTATCTTCAAAGTGTTTTTGTCAATAGTTCAACAACATTTTTAGATTTCATCTGATAAAGTCTGACTCCAACATTATTCTTAAGATAGCAACTACAGACACATTTCTTTCAACATAAGTAGGAGTTTTAGCAATGAGCCTATATCTCTGCACATATTCATCGGAGATAAAATTGCATTGAACTCAAAAAAAATATTTCTGGATCACAAGGTGCTGCATCCTTACTGTTCTCTGTTTGGAAGGGCCCATCATTTCCTCTTAGATTTTTCATTGCTTGTGCACTTTATTTAAGTTATCCAAAGCATATTTTTAAGAGTAAAACCAAGATAAGGGGTAGGATTCTACCGGTTCAGACCGGTTTGGTAGAACCGTTTGTTATGATTCTGCATAGTTCAGAGAACTGGTAAATCATACTACTGGCTGGCCCTGCCCCTTCCTGCCTGCCCACTCACCCCACCCCACCCAGTTATTCCTCATCTTGCCCACCATTGCTAACTTGCCTTTGCCTGCCATTGCTGCCTGTGACCCTGATTTCACCGTGACCCTGATCTCCCTGGGTGAGTGAGCCTACGAGCAAGCCCCAGTCAAATCGATTCCTGGGCTGTCCTAGCCTATTGTATTGTTCCCCCCCCCATCCCCAGGCTTGCCTGGATTGCTTTGCCACAACCTAGCTAGCTAGCTGCTCCCCATCGCATGGCCATGGCCACGCTGGCTGGGAGAACGTTCTCCTTCTCCCCCTGGCCAGGAAGCTGTGTGTCCATGGCCATGGTGGCTGGGAGAGAAGAGAATGTTCTCCTTCTCCCCCTGGCCAGGAAGAAACCACGTGGCCATGGCTGTGCTGGCTAGGAGAAAAGAGAACATTATTTTTCTCTCCCTGGTGCTGCCGTGGCTGGATCCGGTTGGGCGAATGCCCCACCATTGGTGTGCTCTGCTGCCGCTGTCACCGAAGCCACCCAAGAAAATTCCCCATCATTGGTGCAGTTCCGGGATGCGCCGCCACTGCTGCTGCTCCCCTCCCCTCCCCTCCCCTTTTGCAGCAAAGGCGACTGCCGCAACTGCCCAAGGAAATTCCCCACTGCCAGTGCAGTTCCAGGATGCACTGCCACCCGTGCCACTCACTTTCTCCCTCCAGCTGCCGCCACCGAAGCCGCCCAAGAAAACTCCCCACTGCCGAGAAGTTCTGGGACGCGCCACAGCCTCCACCACATGCCTTCTTGGCAAGAGCCTTCCCATCGGCGAGAGAGGCTCTGCAGCCCCTCTCGCTGATGAAAACAACTGGAGCATGCCACCGCCACCCTCCCCAGTTATGGCGAGGCCCAGATTGGGACTCGGCACACAGGGCATTGTTGGAGCTGAGGGGGCTGGCTTTCCCCTCTGTCACCAGCTGTGGGAGGAAGGTTGGGTAAGGTAAAGCCAAAACGCTGCCCAGGCAAGAGTTACCAGCGGGAGTGGGCAAGGCTGCAGGGCAAACCTGGATAAAAGCTGTTTGTAAATCTTCTTTAAAAAGGAAGAAGTTCCACGGCTGTCCAGGATGATTTTATAATAGAAGACATGGGTACATTTTTATTAGATAGCTTTTCCTAAGAAGAGTGATTTTTGCTTGTATCACTGTTGGTCTCTAATGAGCAATTCATCTGCCTTTTGATGCTATGCAGTTAATCATGCATTGCTTAAATAGTTTGTTAAGTCCCCATTTTTTTCTCAGAGCAAGATAATTATGTTTATGAATTGCTAATATCACCCTCCTGAGTAATTCCTTTGGAGCACTTTCCATTTTGACAACTTAGGAAAGAAGTATTGTCTTTGGGATTTACCTGAATTAAATGCAGGTGTAGGCATCAGAGGAGGGTTAATATGAAAATGAGAAGTAAAAGAGAAACACATTTCTGTACATAATAGAAAGGAAAGGAAAACATTGAGAAGTGTTGAGGAGCTGAGGGGAGGGGGTGTGAGTCAAAGAATTGCAGACCAGAAAGATTGTTTTGAATTCCAGTTAAATTAGAAATGGTTCTTTGTGAAGGATCTGTGAAAATTATGGAATATTGCAATAAGGCCAAAGGGAAAAAATATAAAGCAGAAAGATTTAATTAAAGGAGAAGAGAAAGAATGGTAAGACATCCACTAACTGACTGCTTTGAAAGTACCTTTCAAATGTGTTTTCATTTGTAGGATTGGAAATATTTGCTTGACTGTATGCTTTAATATTCAAAAAGAACAATCTTTAACAGTATAAGCAGAGATATAGTCTTCAAGCTTTAATGCATTTTGCAAAAATCATAGTAGTAAACTAAATACCACTGTAGAACAATTTAATGGAGAGTAAAGTAAGATTTTACACAGGCTAGAAAAAATGTATACAATAGGTGGTGCCTGGCTCAACTGCAAGTAACTGTGAGATAAAAACTTATCCAACAGATCCAACCTAGAAATAAGAAGAAATTTCCTGACAGTGAGAACAATTAATCAGAGAAATGGGATACCTTCATAAATTGTGGGTATACCACCACCAGAGGTTTTTAAGAAGAAATTTATCCATAATAGTATAGGGTCTCATGCTTCAGCAGGGGATGGAATAGAAAACCACCAGTTGGAAGTCTCTTCCAACTCTGTTATTCTTTATAAATCTCTCCACTCGGTCTTGCCAAGAGAATGGTGATAAACAATATTTGGAAATGTCAATCAGGTCTTCTGGTAGCAAAATCTCATCTTATTGACTAGTATCAAGGGGAAGATGTCTTTGAAAAAATTTCCTCTCTCACCATAACATGAAAGACAAAGCAACGACTGGCTGGGAGGGGAGGGGTGAGAAGCCAGGCGAGGTACCTCCTCCATGTGAGTGACATCGAGTTGACCATGTCCCACCATGACCACCAAGCCACACCCATACAGTCATGTGACCACCAAGCCACACCCACAGAACCGGTTGTTAAGGAATTTGAATCCCACCCCGACCAAGGTGGTATGTGAAAAGTCTTAAATCACAAAACTTAATAAAGATAATGGCAAAATCAAAAGCAGTTGTTAGAACCAGCCGCATGACAATTTTTATTCCATTGTAGGCTAAAGGTAAATAAGGATGAAATAATAGGTCACCTGACCCTCTCCCTGGGGTAGGTTCAGGTAAGCCGGTGTCACTCTTGCTCATCATGTGTATTGTTGAACAAAATGCTGTCTCTGTCTTCTTGCCAGTTTATTCTTAATGTTCAATAAAAATCCTAATGTTAGCATTGTTCAGTGCTTTGCCTACAAGCTGACATAACTGTGACTGAAACTATTTGCTACTTTGCTGTAAAGTGAGATTCTGCAGGTTGAATAAGCGCAATATCTTTTTTTTTTTTTTTTTTTTTGAGAAGAAAAGTCTTCATCACTAAGTCGCAATGGAATGTTTGCACACAAACATTCTTAGATTCCATCACTGGCCGGCCTGCTTAAATCCATGCCTAAATCTCTAGAAAGTCATTATTAGCGTGTACAGTGATGAGTGTTATGTTATGTTGATATAATGGTCTGACTTAGTAAAGCAGTTTCCTATTTAGGGAAAACGATTCTTAAGGAATAGTAATAGTACCTGTTTCAAAATTCCATGAGTTAAGCAATTCAACTCAAACATCCCTATTAAAGCATTGGATGAGGGAGGGGATAGTATTTTTCAACCATGACAACTTTAAGCAGTGAGTTGAAGTTCAACACCTTAAAGTTGTGAAGATTGAGCAACATGCTTCATTCATTAGCTTGTAATGCTAATTACCTATATAGTACTTCATGCGCATTATTCTGAAGTCAAGATTCTGAGAGATTTTTCTTTGTCATTCTTGTTACAATTTGAGAAAGGGGTGGGTAACTTAGCTGTAGTAAGACAGAACAATAATGTGATGGAATGAAGAAGAATTTTAAGCCCTTTTTTTCTCTTTTGTAAAGTTTGTTTTTGTTTTTGTATTATACTAAATATGTTGTCCCAAATTAATATTCACTTTTGAGAAGTATCAGCTATATATAGCCACTACACTAATTAATATGATATGTTACAGGGTTAACCTCTCTTGTCAATATATATATCCTCCAGAACAATTTTAAAGCTAATTTCTAAATCAGATACCTGGATTTGTAGATCTTAATAATATATCAAATTCCTCTATTTAAATTTAAGTACTATTATATAGTCTCTTTCTTTAATAAATCTTCTCCACTTACTACAGCTCCAGTCCAATTGTCCAAAAAGAGACCAGTAAATTATTCAGTTTCGTCCATATTTAAAGTTGTAATAAGACTATTTAATTCCTTACTTCAAATCTCCCCCCATCTCAAGTTCGTCCTTCCAATTATCCTCAAAATCCACAATTCAAATCTTTCAAAGTTCCCTTAAATTAAATTTGTTGTTCTTTCTTTCTTCTTTTTTTCTCCCCCAATTATTGTCAGTCTTTCAGATCCCTCTGATTCTCTTATCTTTTCTGTCTGATCGCTCGCGTCCTTACCCTCTTCCGTCTCACGAGCCTTTCGCTTTCGCCGCCGCTCATATCTGCTTTGGCCGCTGTTTTCGGGCTTCGTTCCGACTAAGGTTCTCCAATATTCAATGCTCAATCAGGATCACAAATTCTTTCACTCGCACGCTTTGTTCATCACAGTCTGTCACTCACTCGCTTCCTCTTGTATGCAACGATCAAGACTTTAGGACCGCCATTACTGACAGTCTCTTGATGTCAGTCTCCACAGGGTTTCTCTACGTCGCGATGAAAATCGCCTTTTCCACACCATGACTTGAGACTCCCCACACTGGCACGCTTCTCTACAAGATGTGTGCACCCCTAATGGTTACTCCAACAGCAAGAGGAGATAGCGTGAAACACAGAGCGAGCTTCAGCACCTCCGTTCTCCCATATCTTGTCAACGGAAGTCCCACCCTTTTTTTCTCTTTTGAAGGGATCTTTAAAAATATTTAGAGATGCAGTAAACCTTTGTGAAAAGAAGTTACTACCACTTAATTTGACTTTCACTGACTTGCCAAAAGCAAAAATTCATCTCTGTTATTTCCAAGAAAATTATGTGTCCTATAGTTATCAGCAACAAATTTAACATTAAGTTAATGTTACCAAACCCTTACAATAAAATGTTATATTAAAATATCTTTTTACTTAAAATGAGTATTATCCATTTCCCTTAGATTCTTCAGTAACAATTAAATGAACTTCAAGTCCCACTTAGATTTCCTGCCTTTTAAAACAGATATACCTAGATTAAGATAATTCACTTGCTTGGTTATATCTGCCTTCGCCCAACGAACTGTCCTTCATTGATAACTTTATCTTTATATTGCCTTTTATTGTTGTTTGTCTAATAAGTTATGCTCAGATAGCTTTGGCTTATTCAGTGAACCATGTCATAGCACAATATGTGAAACAGCATGGAAAGTGGTAGCTGCAGAGCAAGAAGTAAATAATTTGGTAAAGTTTGTTGTTTAGCTATTTCATATTTTTTTCATATGTATACATCCAATCTCCATAGGGACTCATTGCTGAGTTTAGTTAAGAGAACTGTAAGTTTTACTTTGATAAATAATATTTTAATCGAGCAGGTTCTGGTTCTTTTCCAGCTTACTGACCTGCACATTTATTTATTTAGGTACACCTTCGGGGTGTTTTTATCATTTGGAGAATCCAATGTAAGTGCATTCTAACATTAGAGGGAATTGAGGAGGAGTCAGAAAAATCAATATGATAAAATACTAATTTTTAAGCTCTTGAACAAATCAGGAAACTAATGAGTTTCTTCTGAGTTTCACATGCTGAAGAAGAATAGCCTAGTCCTGACCATCTTTCTTTTTCTTAGGTTTCAGTAAATAAAAGTTAAGTATCTTTCTTATAAACATTGCCACCGCATGGTCTTTATTCTTGCTGATAGTAACAGAGAAAAACCCACCTTTTTCTAATTTGGTGCTTTCAAAGCTTCCTGAGGATCTTGAAAGATGCACAGATAGTCCTTGACTTATGACTGCAATTGAGCTCAAAGGTTCTGTTGTTAAATGAAGCATTTCTTAAGTGAGTTTTGCTTCATTTTATGATTCATTTTGCCAGTTGTTAAGTGAATCACTGCAGTTGATTAGTTCGTAACCCTATTGATCTTCCCATTGACTTTGTCAAAATGTCACAACATGACCTTGGACTTGGCAGCGGGCAGAAATATGAACCAGCTGCCAAGCACCTGAATTTTCATTACATGATAATGAGGATGCTGCAAAGGTTGTAACTGTGAAAAACAGTCATAAGTCACTTTTTTCAGTGCTATTGTAACTTTGAACGGTCACTGAACAAATTGTAAGTCTAAGACTACCTTTAATTCTATGATATCTGGAGAGTCTGGGTTAGGAAGACTTGAAATTACTCAACTGTCACGATTTGTTAAGTTCTAGGAATATTACAATAGCACATCAGCAGGAAAGAGTTTTCTGATCCTGTTGGAGATCATAATCAATCTGTCAAAACTGTTAAAATGTGAAGTCTTTGTAACTACTTTGATGTGTCCATGTTATTTCCTTGACAGAAATTATTCCCTCCCCCCCCCCCATTCCTACCAATACTTGGAAAAACATGGGATTTCTACAACCATTCATATACCAGGAAGTGTCAGATCCACAAATGATTGGTTTTCTTTCAGCTTTATTGTTCAAAAAACAAATGGTGGGCTGTCATTTACCTCTGCTCGCTACCTTTCTTAAGTTTATACCTGCTGTTTGACTTGACCTCCCTTGACATTTTATATCTTGGCTCTAGCAATATTGTCAAAAGTAGAAAGGGAATCTTTTGTTAAAGCCCTGCCAACTCCTTTCTCAGTATGGTACAGTTTGTTCTGTTATAAGAATGAGCCAGTTCAGTGATTCAATGAACTCATAGCTGTAAACCTGCAAGTTGTGGGAGGGAGTGGGGAAAACTTGATAAAAGGCTCTAAGGAAAATAAAGAGGAGAGTTTGCCTGCATTTGACAGCTTGATGATTATATTGGATTTAATAAATTTTCAACTCACTGTGGTATGGAGGAACTGCAAATCGTGCATATATTCAAAATCAATTTCAAAGTAGGTCACCAACTAAATTTACACATGGGATGTTTTCCACAGTTTAATATATATGCCTTCCTGGATGACTTAAGCCAGGCTGAAATAACCTCTCAGATTATATTGTGGAGAAAGATAACATCATTTTAGAACAGGCTTAGTCAAAAATGTTTGCAAAAGTTACTTCAGAGGGAGTGACTTTTGAATAGTTGGGAGGCCTGAGACACGATACAATTAAGTTTTAGAGACCAAATACACTGCTAAATAGTTCTGTTAAATGGATTTAATCAAATTGATAAGTTGAAAGGGAGTTTGGTGTATTGTTTAAGGCACCAGACTATAAATCAGGAGACTGAGTTCTAGTTCTACCTTAGGCACAAAGCCAATTGGATAAAGGCATAAAAATAAAATAAAATTCAACACTGATTTGAAAAATAAATGTGAATACTGTATTCTCTTTCAGTATAAACCAGTTAAAATTGGATGCCATCTACAAAGCACAACTGGATAATAAATGAGTCTTTGCTGATACCAGTGTTAATTTGAAATTGATTTGGAGCCAGAGTTTGCTCAATGGAGTCACATGTAAACACATTTTTCTCCTTTTCAAATGGTTCCTTTGATTGAATGGACCTCCTGATTTTAAGTTAGTTTTCATAGAAATTTCATAGGATTCTTTTTAGTGCTAGAAACTATTTCCATGCATTTTAACTATATTTAGAAAGCATTCTGGTTAGTAATATCTTTGTGATATCAGTCATATTTGTCAGATTAGATTTGCCATTATCCCAGGATGGCCAGAAGTGAGAAGAATATTCAATTCCATTGACAAATATTCAAGTTCAATGAAGTTCAGGGTGGCTACTGTATGAAATAGTACCATTATCACCACATACTACAGATGAAAGAGGCTGAGAAAACTGTAACCTCCTCTAAGTGGATTTGCCAGCCAACACAGCCAATGATGTAGCAAGCAAGATATCAGTATAATGAATTGTGCATTCTCTCTTCTGAAATGACATAGAATAGATCAGGGGTCCCCAAACTTGGCAGAATTCTGGCTGAGGAAGCTGACTGAGGAATTCTGGGAGTTGAAGTCCACAAGTCTTAAAGTTGCCAAGTTTGGAGACCTCTGGAATAGATAATGATCATAGAGCAGTGGCCCCAAACCTTTTGGGCACCAGGGAGCAGTTCCGCGAAAGACAATTTTCCATGGAATGGAGGGGATTTCACATGCTGCCTGCATCCTGCGAATGGGGCTTTGCTTGTTTGTGCTCTCCAGTTTCTGGTATGCCACAGACCGATGCCAGTCCATGGATGGGGGTTGTTTGTAGTGAGTGAGGAAGAAACTTAGACTTCTGTACATTGGTTTCCTGTATGAAAGACAAACAAAGAAGAACAAGAGCAATGAATACACTACAAATCCCAATAAGGGTTATATGAAACATTTTTGGAAAGTGGAACATAGGAGACATGCTAATTATTTTTTTTTCTTGCAAGTTAAAATTGAGTGAAATCAAAACCAATTTCTTAATCCTTGTATTATTGGCATTCTAATGAATGTAACACATGGAATGTGATATTCCCTTGAATAAATCTGTTATTTTGATTTGATGTTAACTCCTATTTTTAATAGGTTTGGTTACTCTGTGCTTGGAGACAGGGCTTAAATCTCTCTAGAAGAGAAATAAAGATAGAAGGACTGAAACTTGAATACTCAAGCATGAATATTATCATTAACGTTTGATTACAAGATGTACCATTAAATGGAATTTTTACTGTGACTTTCAATTTCAATATTACATTGCTTGAAATAAAGCTATTAGTGTATTTTATATGGCAATATTGCATGGCTTGCAAAATGGCACAAATTATGTGTATCTGGCACAGATGTGTATACTGAAAGATTAAAGAACCTTGTCGATAATTTTATTTAAAATATTTAAAGCTGTCTTTTTAACTGCTAAGGCAAGCAAATAAAAATTATTTAATAAAAAATAGTGTACATGCAGCCAAATCCGCCCACTGAGTTTCATGACTGAATTGGATTTGAACCTGGGACTCGAGCAATTCTTATCCAACATTCTAATCATTATACTAAGAGGACAGGCAAGGTTGTGGTCTCTTCCAGCCCTATGTTTCTCAGATTCATCGCACTTAAGTTAGATAAACCAGGAGGCTCCATTGTTGCATAGCAACTTCATGTTGTCATGTTAGAGTGAATCAATCCTATGTTTCAGTAACTGTAGTCTGTTGTGTTGCGAAACTAATATTGCATAGTTCTCTTGCAACTATGCAAATTCAGAAGCTCCATTTGCCTGTTAATCAAAAACATTCAGTGATGATTAGTCTGATCAGGACACAACTCAAGTTGCAGATGTGAGGCTGTGCCAGGTTTCTGACTGTGATTATATAACTGTTCCAGGGAAAACAGAAATGTACAAACAGTCCTTTTGATTACACTTTGAAATGTTGTCGCTGTGTTTCAGTTCAAGCTAACTTTACATGCAAAGGCCTAGCAAATATTAACTCTGAGGGAAAAAGGTCAGACATTTAAAAAGTTCAGATTAAATATGCCCTTGTCTAGTAATTTAACTGCATCACACTTGAGTTTCCATGGTATTTGATTTACAGGTATTATATTTGTCATTACTTTTAATTGTGAGAGTCTAGTATTTTTGAGAAGATTAATAAATTTAAGAAATATTCATTGAAGCAGTAATACCAGTTTATGAGATATATAACTGAAGTTGTTCTTTAAAAAAAACACTTTCCTGTTTGCATTTGAGGCCTTTTAAAAATGGGACATTAATTACAGTGCTACACTGAGAAATTATCTTTTGTAAATAGAGGGATTGATAGGGAATGAGTGAGGAAGGGAGGGAGACAGAGAAAGAAAAACAGGACAACTTCCTCACACATCTTA
This sequence comes from Hydrophis major, assembly GCA_033807585.1. Lineage (NCBI taxonomy): Eukaryota > Metazoa > Chordata > Lepidosauria > Squamata > Elapidae > Hydrophis > Hydrophis major. The sequence goes on along the minus strand of CM066330.1, from coordinate 233,575,575 downwards.
ACATCCTACACCCCAAAATACAATTCACCATGGAAACAGAAACCAACAACCAACTTCCCTTCCTGGACGTCCTAATTTACAAAAAACCCAGTGGCTCCCTAGGACACACCATCTACCGGAAAAACACACACACCAACCGCGACCTAAATGCACAAGCCCATCACCACCCTGCAGAGATCAACTCCGTTGATCTCATCTCCAGAATCAAACACCTAGCTGACAAAGACCACCTGAGAACAGAACTACACACCCTCACTAACGTATTAATTTCCAATGGATTCCAAAGAAACACTATCACCAATCTAATCCGAAAAGAAATACCCCCCCCCCCAAAACCAAGACACAGAACAAGACAACGGTATCACACTCCTCCTCTACATCAAAGGCAAAATTCTCCACAAACACAATATCAGGACAGCCTTCGGCACTGACCAAAAAATAGCCAACATCCTAAGAAACCCCAAAGACAAGATCCAGCTAGAAAACCAAGGAGTTTATGAAATATCATGCAACAATTGCCCAGCCACATACATTGGACAAACCAACAGGAAAATAAATGCACGCATCGCAGAACACAAAACCGCAGTCAGAAGAGAAGAAAATAATTCCTCCCTTTTCCAGCACCTTAAAGCCACAGAACATGAAATTAATTTCAAAGGAACCAAATTAATATCCAATGCTGAACACTCCAGCAAGAGAATAATCAGGGAAGCCATCGAGATAGAGAAACACCCCCATAACATGAATAAACGGGATGATACTTCCTGCCTACCAGACATCTGGAATCTAGCCCTCACCAACAACCAAGTCCCAGCCACAAAAACCAACACCAGACCCAAAATAACACGGGACACCACCATCAATCCCCTCATCAGACCCAGGCCCAAGCCCATCCGATAAACAAATGACAACCACCATCCAGAAAACAGACCATGGCTGCTTCGCCAGCTGTCGCACCCCCCAACCCCAAAACCAAACAAGCTGACACACGCCAAGAACATAGACCCAGACCCCAAACTCAAAGCCAGACTGAAACCCAGAATGCTACATCACAGCAGGATATCACATCAGGATATCACATCAAAATACTCAGGAAATTACACCACAAGAACGCAAGCTGCAACACAGCAAATGACTCAGGATATCACAGCACAAGACCAAGGATACCACAGCAATAAGTCTCACAAGGTCATCACACAACCCATAACCTAAGCTGTTACTACACAGTAACTAATGGAAAAGAGATCAAAACTCAAACGACCCAGGAGATTATAATGCAGGACCCAGGATACCACAACAAAAGAACTCGCAAGCCCATCACACAATCCATTACCCAAGCCGGTAAAACATGAGAGGCTAATGGAAAAAAGATCACTACAAAACAAATGACCCAGGAGATTACAGCACAAGATCCAGGATATCTCCACAACAAAACTCACAAGGCCATCACGCAGCCCGTTATACCAACATCAACTCCATCAACCAATCAAGAGGCAGCAGCTCAGCCAACCAGCCCAGCACACTAGCCCCCCCCACCAGTGTTTATAGAAAGACTGCAGCTCCGAGTACAACTATAATGACGTGGGAAAATACCCGAACAAAGCTGAATAACATACATACATACATACATACATACATACATACATACATACATACATACATACATACATACTTAAAAGCCTCCCAAAGTTGTTTGGGAAGTGGATGACCAATACATTAAATAAATTAATGGTCTGCAGCAATAAGGAGTAGATCCCCTTGTAGTCATAGGCTATTTGGTTTCTGCATTCATTTCAAATTATCGTGACCATGGGGGTGCTGCAACAGTCATAAATGGAAAAACCTACAATTCTGAATAGACTATTGGACAATTACCTAAGACACACAATTGCTAAGCGCTCAGCAGAGAAATACGTATAAGGGATATTAGAGACATAAAACTTACTGATGTATCTTCCCAATTAAAATTAACCTTACACAATATTTCTAGCTCAAATCCATTCCTTGGAAATAAACAGATTCTTGAACATTTCTTGCTTGCCTTTCTGGATCTTTCAGATCGAGAACAAATTAGATCGGAACAAATTAGTTTAATATTGCTTAGTTCTGTTCCAAACCCTGGTACATGGCTTCTTTCTTAAATTTTAAAGGTAAAGATTTTTCTTTTACAGAAGGGATGGGAGCTGAAGGCTGAAGGAATCTCCTTTTGCTATATGCCAATCAGTGGTGGGATTCATTTTTTTAAAATTATCGGTTCCGTGGGCGTGGCTTGGTGGGCATGGCAGAAGGAGGATACTGTAAAATCTCCAGTCAGAGGTGGTATTTGCCGGTTCTCTGAACTACTCAAAATTTCCGCTACTGGTTCTCCAGAACTGGTCTAACCTGCTGAACACCACCTCTGATGCCAATGTAAGCATCCTTCATTAGGATGATCCTACTGAAGGCAGAGAAATGGGAAAGTCTTAGGACATGCATCTGGTAGTCTGGACAACTTCACCACAACAGGGCTCCACATAGAAGAGCCACCAGTATAATGTTCTAAAGGTAACATTATATTGGGCCATGCTTTTTTTATTAAAGAGTAGCATGGGTACAAATCCATTTTCTTTTGGATGTTAGATTATCACTGACTAGCAGGGTACTGTGCTTCGCTACAAAACTATGTGATTGGGTAAGTTTTTGGGGAGGAAAATAAGTGGGGGGAAATTGTGCCTCTGCCTACTAGCATCCATTGGTATTCATCTGGCTAGCATCCTGTCACTGTGTGAGAGTTCAGGGCTGTTTGGAAACTGAAACAGTATTTGCTGTGTGAGCAAGAAGAAGACAGCAAGAAGCCTGGGGGTGGCTTAGTTCAACTGTTCTGTAGTAAAGCTGTTTCTGCTGTGAAAGTAAAACTGAAGCTAATACACTTCTCCTCTGCTTGTGTTTTGCATTTGGAAGAGATTTCTTTTCAGATGGGGAGGGGGCGTAGAACTCCTTAGCATCAGAGTGTGTTAATAATAATATAGGAAATACTAATGCTCTGATGGTAATTTCAAAAAACCCTTTCTTAGTGAGCACCTAGAAGCCAAGAGGAACATACGTGTCAAATTTCAAGTTTGTAGGCTTTATGGTTCTGGGGATTTTGTGATGATGTGTGAGTGCTTTTTCGCTTTTATAGAGAGAGATAATAATGCTGACATATAAACAGTGGCTGCAAATTAGAGCATTGCTCAAGCAAAATGGTAAGGCCACATTATTTGCATGTGGTTCAGCAATTTATTTTGTATTCGGTTCTGATTTGAATTCTGGAAAAGCAAATTGATTCTGTATCTTATTATATGATTGAGAAATAAAAGCTGTATGGTTATACTGGTATAAGGATTTTATAGTCTTTGGTTAACATACTGTTCCTTTGTTTTTTAGATTCAATGGCAGATGCAAGTGGTTATTCCAGTTCTTGACATACATATGTCTGGGATCATGAATTTGCTCAAATTTACTCTGCAAACTTTATTCAAAAAATAATATTTGCTCTTAAGCTTTGATTGTACTCACTGGTTGCAATAATGGCCAGCAAAAGGAAATCCACAACTCCTTGCATGATACCAGCAAAAATGCTGACATCACAGAAATCCACTTTTGTTGGAGTAAATCATGAAGGAACTCGTCAAACATTAGTTCCCGGTATTCTGCCTAATTGTGATACCACTGGTGATAATCATGGTAGTGGGACCTTGTCCAATGGACACAATGGAATTATAGACAGCACTTCTTATAGATGTACAGGTTGCAATTTTACTACTCAAGAAATGAATCAATTCCTTAATCACCTTGATTCTGAGCACATAGACTTTACTAAAGACCCCTCCTTTTTGTGTGTGAAGTGTAATTCCTTGGTAAAGAGCCATGATGATCTTTCTCATCACAATGCAGAGCACCATGTTGGAGAAACAAATTTAATCTGGAATGTAGTGAAACAAGCTAACCACATGATTGTGGAACAGACTACTGGAAATACCAGTGGTGGTCAGGACCACTTGGAGGCTATTCCTGAGGAGAGTCAGGAGAGTCAAGCTGAAATTATTATTACCAAAATGCCCATTATGAAGATAATGAAAACAAAACCAGAAGTTAAAAAAATCCACACACTGAAAGAAAAGATATCTAATAAATCAGTCAAGGATGTAGAAACAAAAGGTGAACTGTCATTTACTAATGGATCACTGCCGGTTAGCCAGTCTGGCAAATCAACCTCCATTGTCAATGGATCAATAGTTGGAAATGTACCTATTTTACAAGCAGGCATAACACAACTTGTGCAACTGCAACAGCAAGCACAAATTCACCAGCACCTGCCAACATCAAAATCCCTCCCTAAGGTAATGATTCCTTTGAGTAGTATTCCAACTTACAATGCAGCAATGGATTCTAACAGTTTTCTTAAAAACTCTTTTCATAAGTTTCCCTATCCTACCAAAGCTGAACTTTGCTATTTGACTGTGGTGACCAAGTATCCAGAAGAGCAGCTGAAAATTTGGTTTACAGCCCAGCGGTTGAAACAGGGTATTAGCTGGTCACCTGAGGAGATAGAAGATGCACGGAAAAAAATGTTTAACACTGTGATTCAGTCGGTTCCCCAATCCACTATTACAGTGTTGAATACACCTTTAGTTGCAAGTCCTAGTAGTGTTCAGCATCTCATTCAGGCCAATTTGCCTGGTCAATCAGTTGGAAAGCCTGAAGGACCAAGTGGCATGCTAGTCACCCAACCAATAATAACAAATGGACTTCAGGGAGCAACTTCATCTCAAGCAATAGGTTTAACCTCCATTCCAAAGACCCAGATAGCTAAGCCTCCAACCACTGTGTCAATTTCCAGTATTGCATCAACTGTGAATGTAGTTAGTGCTGCTCAATCACAACTTTCTCCTTGCCCAAATGTCTCTTCACAGGCATTCTTGGATCCTAACTTATTAAAAAATAAGAAATCTTATGAACAGTTGTCTGCACTGAAAGATAGTTTCTGTAGGAATCAGTTCCCTGGCCAAAATGAAGTTGAGCGCCTGACAAAAATCACAGGACTTAGCATCAGGGAAGTTCGAAAGTGGTTTAGTGATAGGAGGTATCACTGGAAAAATATTAGAGGCAACAAATCTGTGCTTGGTGGGGATAGCACAATAATAATAGACTCTGTACCTGAAATCACTTTTACCACTTCACCAAAAACAACCACAGAGTTAACTTCCACATCAGCAGCAACACCTGTTCACACACCAGCACGTCGGCAATCCTGGCATCAGACCCCTGATTTCTCCACTGCAAAATATAAGGAGAGGGCTCCAGAACAACTCAGAGCTTTGGAAAGCAGCTTTGCACAAAATCCCTTCCCTTTAGAGGAGGAAGTAGACCGTCTGAGAAGCGAAACTAAAATGACAAGGAGAGAGATTGACAGCTGGTTCTCAGAGCAAAGGAAAAGACAAGCGGACAAAGAAAGGAAACAACCAGCAGATGAGGACGCTGAGGATGAGTCTATCGAAGAGGAGGAGGATTTGGATGACTTCAGAGCGTCAATTGAAAATGGTTCCTTGGATGAAGCTGGAAGTTCTCAACTTCCAGGTGAACGTAAAGTGACCCCAATAAAAATCAACCTTAGAAACTTTAAGGTGACAGAATCAGAGGGAAAAAGTGAGTTGGCAGCTTTGGGTGCCCAAGCAACAAAAGATAATTCTTCTAGCAGGGCACAGAAACCCAGGCTGTGCTTTAAAAAGACTGCTCAGCAGAGACATTTGCTTAAACAGCTGTTTGTAAAGACACAGCGTCCTACTAATGAACAGTATGATCAAATATGTGGTCAGACTGGACTTCCCAGGGTTGAAGTAATTCGCTGGTTTGGAGATAGCCGCTATGGTTTAAAAAATGGAAATCTGAGGTGGTATGAAAACTACAAAAAGGGCATTTTCCCCAAAGGGCTATCGGTTTCCAGTGAAGTCAGCCAAGAGGTCCTCCAAGGCTATTTTCAAAAGAACAAGGTTCTGTATGAAGATGATCTCCAAGATCTCTCTGAAAGAACTCAGATGACCACCTCGCAGATTAAATTGTGGTTTGCTGAAAGGTTAGGGGAAGAAAGCAAAACAGTATCTGATGCAAGTAGTGATAGTCAGCCCCCAAGTGTTGGTGATCCAGCCAATAGTCAAAAAGGAACTTTTGATACTTTTTCTGAAGTTTCTGAGAACAGTGAATCTTGGGAACCTGGAGGTCAAGATGGAAGCTCAGAATTTGGAGATACAGATAGTCATCCGCCTGCAATACATTCTGGTGAGTGGTTTTGCATTTTTTGTTAGCGTTTTTATTAACTTGGCCTTGTTTTTGTTAAACTACTGCATAAGAAATGTATTTAAACAAAGCAATGGGAAAGTGAACAAAAATAATATTACATTATTTGCTATTCTTTTTTTTTTTTAAAGGAATGATAAGGAAGAGGAATGAGAACTGTCTTAAGACATTGCTTTCTTTATATGTTTGTGATTATTTTCTGTCATGCTGAATGGTGAGAAATAGAAGTTACCCAATTCCTACAAGAATGACAAAGTAATTTGTGTTCCATTGGGGTTGTTTGAAATCATAATTTTTGGCTGATTATAGTTTGGGTGGAAATTTAAACAGCAATTTCTACTGTTTATTTACCCATTGTTTTCCTGATAGATTTAACATTCTGTGCGGGCATAAATATTTAACAATTGCACTGGTCCAGCCATTTCTTTATCCTAGCTAAATGTGTGTTTAGTAAGGCAATATTTGTAGGCTCCTGTTATGTGTATGTAAATTTTCCCAGTGATGCAAACATGTGAACAATGAGGCTTCAACAGAGGGAAGAAGAGCTTTGCAGTAGTGCCTTTGTGTTGTACTCGTTTCTTTTTTGATACTTGTTAGATCCTCTAAAATAAAAGAAAAACATTATTATTTTTTTAAGAAAAAAAGAAAAAGCTGTCATGCTGCAAAGCAAATCACCTGCCTCTAGTGATTTTTATTTTCAAGAATGAAAACAGTTTGGTGAGAACAGCTCAGAACCTGGAAATGTGCCAACTTCTCCTTCAAAAAGACAAAAGCAAACTTTGAGTATCTTGAGGAAGGGAACAATGGATGTCAGGCAACAAAATCATCAGTTTGTCTTCTGAAAAAATGTGGACTGTAACTCATAACGTCCACAGTGACAGGCACTTTATTTGAGTCCATATTATGCTTTCAATGTGTGAAATGTAATCTCCTGGCTCCCCAAAGCGTGGAGAATCCTATTCTGTATCTCCCTCCATGAGTGGTTTTTTGGGAGGGTCAGGAAAACTCTGGAGTTTAGTTTCAGCTTTCCATATGATTGTTCATGTGACAGGAGTGTCTGAATAGAAACTATAAATTAGTAAATACTGCCTGTAGATCATTTGCTCCTTAATCCTTAATTTGTATATTACAATTTTATAATACCACTTTCTAACAACAATGGAAGTTTCAGCTATAGTGGGTACAATAAAAGGGGGAGAAAAAAGAGAGAACCTGGAGTGACATAACTATGAGTGGTTGAATAGTTAAGAGAATTCAACTAGAGATGTAATAACAAAAATGGGTTTTAAGATAAATCTGGCTGGACAGAAAGAAGACTGTATATAATTCAGTATTTAATTATGGAATTAGAATTGTATAGAATTTAGGATCTGAATTTGGGATGAATAGAGTAGAAATGATCCACTAGTCAGGGTTGTAGGGTTTGAAGAAAAGTGAGAAGCAAAAATAAATCAGGGATTAAAATGCATACACACACAGAGAGAGAGAGGGAGAGAGATCAGAAACACAGCTGAGAAAAAAAGAATTTTTAGCCAACCCTTCCTTAATATGAATTTTATTTAATGGGTTTAAAGCACAATTTTCCATAAACTCTCTCCTTTTTCTCAGAACAGTTCAGGTCATGGTGACTCCCCCCACCAGTTCTCTCTTGGCCCCTTTGCTTGCTAATTCATCCAATACTATAGAACACATTGTGACACATGTATTTGTTGCTTTCAGAAATGGATTGAACCACCACTGCCTTTGCTCGAACAGTCAGTCAATTTTGTTAGAACCAAGCAGCTGTGGGTCATTCTGAATCTTTGTTGAAGATTGTAATGCCAAGTTCTTCTTCCCGTGAAGCACAATTTGAATTTGGAGGTCGCATGGAAGACATCAATAAAGAAAACTGTAAGGTTCGGGTTATTGGGGAAGACTAGTATTCTGTTTTATGATTTAGGAAAGTGTGCACCAGATATTCTTCCTCAGGCTCCAATTAGTGGACACTGTCTTTCGAACTTCATATTCAGATGGAACCAGCTTATTAAAGCCAGCAACCAGTCTCTCTCTGCATTGGATCATGCATCTGAATCAATGTGTTAAATATTCTTTTTTTTTTTTTTCATAGAAATGAGCTATCATTTGTACAACATATTCTAAATACTTTAAGTGTTTGTCCTCTGAATGCTCCATCTTTGCATTGATTGTATTCTCTTTACATTTTAATCTCTAGATTTTGAAAGTACAGTAAAAACCTTAAAGAGATAAACAGATAATCAGAGTTGGAAGAGACCTTGTAGGTCATCTAGTCCAATCCCCTACCCAAGCAGGAGACCCTACACCATTTCTGACAGGTGGGAGTCCAATCTCTTGTTGAAAGTCTCAAATGATGGCAAGTGATCTGACAAGCCTTTTGAGCAGAAATAGTGGCTGTTGATATCTGAATTGATATAATTTGTGGTGGCTGTTGGTACCTAATTTATCATTTAGGTAATCTGCAGTATTGGAAATGATGTAAATGCAATCATTTGCAGCAAAATCGCCATTCTCAAGTATTGAAACCACTTTCCATTGTATCTAAAACCTGTCAAACTGAGGATTTGCTGTACAGGTTGCAATCAATGCTCACTTCCCCAAGAGTAAACACTCCCAAATCAATGCAGTTTTCTTACATACAATGGAGTTATATATGTCACTAGATAATCTGTGACCTGTTGTGTCATCCTTTGAGAAAAGGTAGTGCAGCCTTGTATAACCAGAATAAGCATTAAATTTTGGGTTGATCATATTGTTTACCCCAATGCTGGATGGCTACTTGATCATTTAAGAAAAACATAGAAAAATAATTATAATTGGATGGCTACTTGATCATTTAAGGACATAGAAAAATAATTATAATTTCAAATGAATTTCAATAAATAAATATTTACTTACCTAAACAGATAAATTTAATGATCACAGGAGGGCAAAAAAACTCAGGGGTCTCAGGAACAACTTGTGACTTCCTGCCATCTTCCCCACTGACTTTGCTCATGGGAATCTGGTAGAAAGTCAGAAATAATGATCATGTGACTGTGGAGATTCTGCAATAGCACAACTTTGTGAATAAAATGGTCTAAATCATGGAAATTTCAATTCCATAGGAGTAATGGGCTCTGGATTATTTTACACATCCTTTAAGTTAATAGATTTAGGTACCTTGATTTAAAAACTTGTATAATGCACCATTTGGGCAAAGACAAACAGATAAACACAAACCGACTAACAGATAAACACAATGAGAGTTTGAGTAGTATAGAGATAGGGAGGGAACTAGTGAATAATATTTCTAGTTTTGTGCATAAAATTACAAAATGAAATTGACTAACTATAACAATCTTCACCAAATTTCAGTGCATAGAAGCAAATGAATTTTTCTTTTAATGCATTCCAGAAACTAAAAGGGTTGAAATTTAGTGTTTTGTCTGTAAGAGAGAGAAAACAACACATCATAAAAATAAAAACACCCTTGTGGATGTCATCTATTAGCAGATGTTCATTAACCATGAGCCCTGGAAAAATTTCTGACTTGATAAAGTACCCCTTAATCCCCAAATTTAATTATTAGCTTTACTAAGTCTTCAGGGTTGCAAATGCTAAACTGTGTGTTTTGTTATTAATTGCAAATACATTTACTAATTTTATCAATACTGTAACAGGAAACTGTAACCCCCTCAAATAGCTGTGATCATGGAGGCATTTAGTTTGCAGTATACAGAATTTCTTTCTTTACATATAGATCAGAATTGTATTGAGTTCCAGCACTTGCATCACAAGAGTGCACTGTCTGTATTTCTAACTTTTACTGCTTTCATTGATGCTGCAACTTAAAATGCAAAATCAGAAAGTGTGCATGTATGCACATACACTGTTTCAGGTATAAAAACTTTATATTCTTTCATATTGGATGTTCATTCTCTCAATCTGTATGTCAAGGACAAAAATTGATTTGTTCAAATGCATATTAATTTGGCTTTCTTTAATTGCACAGATAAATTCATATGTTGCAAGAAGAATATAATTGTAGCTTCCCTCCATACCATGATTAAAAGCTATCCATGGCTCGCAGATATCTTTCTACAAAGGAGACTTGCAACCTGCCATTTATACTTGAGGGAATCAAACTAGCATGCACATCTTTGAGAACAAAGAATTCCGCTTCTAAGACTGTGGGAAGGCTCCAGCAGATTTCTTGTATTGCAGGAATACAATACCAGGAGCTACCTGTTACTTCTGTTGGCTTTTTTTAAAAAGTACATGTTACTTGTAGAGACTGAAAATGATTTTGCTCAGAGCAAGTTACCCTTGCTAATGGATAGGAGCTGGAATAGTAGGAGGTGGGACACAATTTACAGGAAAGCCACCAGAGAACAACGGCAGTCATTTCCACTGGAATGACAACAAAGCTTGAGTTGTCAAAGGAAAAAGCAATATTGTTCAGTCCAGTGGAATTGATAGAGGAACAGTTTTCTCTTTTCTCTCCAAACGGGCTGATTTGTTTTCAATATATACATAGCAAATACATATATTCCATTAGTTCATTCATAGCATCCACATAAAAATGAGACAGATAGCTGTTTAATTGGAAACTCCACTTAACTCTTTGAAGAGAGCTTGGAGTTTGGGGTGCATTTAAAGCATTGCAAGCATGTTCAAAATAGTTCTCTCCAGATTTTATTCAAGGAAGGCAGCATGGTGCACAACCTGATTTGGAAAACAAGAGCCATTGATATTGGAACAACTCAATTCCTCAAGTTAGTTGGATCAGAGTGGCCAGGCTTTGTGGCAAAGTTAATAATGTGTGCATGAATTGCAGGACATAAATTTCTGCCCTGACATTGGGCAGAACAGATCAGAGTGAAGATAGCAAACATAATTAATGGATATCTGTTTTACGGAAGTATCAAAAGTATTTCTGGCATAGGGAAGTGTGTCATGTGCTTGCCTGTGATAAAGTTGCTACCCAATGGAAGTAATAAATCTGTAGTACAAGTGTAGTACCACTTGTTTACATGTAACTACTAGTTTTGATCCTAAAACAGTGCAGAGTCCAACAGTGGTATTGCCCTAGATTGAAATGCAATCTAATAACTTGGATTCATTGGTTACACAAATGTACACATTATGATCGAGAGGATATATTTAATTGAACCAATAACTTATTTCTGACATGTATATTCCGGTAAGCCCATATTGAAGCCTCTCTTCACTTTTTGGAGTTTTTCTCTTTGTGTATTAAAAGGTGATACACTTGCAGTTAAATTTACCCTTTGAGTTAATAGTGAGCCTATCTATTGATCAATCTATCTATCTAATTTAAATTCAGGGGGAGTTGTACTATCATGTCCTGATGTAGTCTGTGCAGCTCAAATTCATTTATCAAACAGGCTTTTGATGTGCAAGACAGTATTATTTAATAGAAAATTAGTATCTATGGTAAATGCATTATCTTGGTTTCTTTGTCTAACAAAAAAAGCAGAATTTTAAGGGTAGATTTCGATCTCTTAGTGGTTTTGCAGCAGCATTTCTTGTCACAGGAAGCAACACCACAATACATAAGGTTTTATATTACAAGATCAAGTACAGTGGTAGATGACATTGTTTGCATTTTGAATATTTTAGGCCAGTCCCTGGCATTCTAAGAGAGGTTGAAAGACCCAAGCCAGAAACTACATAACTATAGGTAGTCCTTGCTTAATAACCACTCAGCAACTGTTCAAAATTACGATGACACTGAACAAAGGAATTTACATCCATTGCCCGAAATTATAGCCATTGCAGCACACTGCAGTCATGATTGCAATCTGGGTTTTTGGAAACCTGTCCAAACTTATTCCAAGAGTCCCACAATTATAACTGGCACTTGAAATTTTCCCTGCCAACTTCCCCAGAAAGTCAATGGAAAAGTCAGCAGGGAAGGTTACAAGCTGCTGCCGGCTGCTGCTACCATTCCCTCTGGTTCCTAAGGGGTCGGCTGAAAAAAAGGTCCATTGGGACTTGTGTTGGGACAGACCTATTTAGCCAGCCTCTTTGAGAGTGGAAGGACTGCCAGCCAGATTGACTTCACCCCATGCAGGGTGGAGTCTCTTTGCTAAGCAACCCTGTCGCTCTCAAAGATTTTAGCTGAAAAGGTTTGTGATGAAAGCCAAGTGGGGTTTTGGCACAAGGTGTTTGCACTTAAGGGGTGTTTGCAGCCAGGTTGGCTCCAAGGGCTCCGTACTGCAAGCGCCCCAGAATTTGCTTAAGAACCACAGTGATTTACAACCAAAATTGTGGTAGTAAGTTAAAGAGTACCAGAACAACCTCCCTCAACCTTGTGCCTTTCCAACAGGTTGGAATACAGTTCTTAAGGTCCTGAGCCAACAAAACAGGAGGACATGTTGCAGTAATATTTTTAGAGAATAATGAGCTAAATTAGTTCGTATTTAACTTACTGTAAGTTCCCAGTTCAAGGGAACATGATTTTGGCTGGAATATGGATATGGTAGATCTACCCAATCAAACAAAAGTTAATTATGAAATAACCTCAATCCTTGGTGCTAATTAATATTAATATCCAATTAATAACAATTTTTGTACCGCATTTGATTCATTAAATTGATTAAATCAATCAGATTAAATCAAAAAGAAGTTGCGGCCAAAAGGGCCTTTGCACAGGTACAAATACAGGTACAAACAGCGATGGGGTGCTATTTTATATTTATGTGGCTCAGATGCTTCCTGGTTGCTGCTTGGCTTCTGGGTTAAATTCAAGATGCTGATTATCAACTTTAAAGGCCTTTAAGGCATAGGTCTGGTTGAGGCCTCTTGTCTACAATTGTCTCTGTCTACCCACTAGGGTCCTTCAGAATGGGCATGTTCTGGATTTCATTATTTAAAGAATTTCATCTTGGGGAATAAGGAAGCATACCTCATCTGTTGCAATTCCTCCTTTTTGGAATGATCTTCCCTCCAGAAGTTTAGTGGCTCTCATCCTTTTAGTTTTTCAGAAAATCACTAAAAATGTGGTTATTCTTCCAATACATGGGAACAGGGTGATTGTCTTCTAGTCTGGTTTTACTTTGTTTGGGTCTTGTCTGTTTTGGTTTTGTTCTGGTGTTTTTGCTTCTCCATTTGGTTGTATTTTTATGTCAAATTTATTTAAAGTTAGCCATCCAGAATCACTTAGGAGTGAAGTGGCCTATAAATCAAATAAGTAAAAAGTAAAGGCAGATCACTGTAAGATTTTAGAAAGTACAGACATCCCATTAAGGCTTGTACTAAATATTATACATTTCCTAAAAGCAATAACCTTAACCTGCACTCTGCTTCTATCTCCCATATTTCATGAATAGGAGAGAAAGTGCAGAGTGGGTGTTATAAGCATTTAGTAAGCCCATTTACTGACTGCAAATAAATCATACCTGGACAGTCTCACTGGAGTTCCAGTACAGTTTCAATCTGAACCTTTATACTATGGAATCCTTCATGAATCTGGCCATTCAAATGTAATTATTTGTATTAATTTTAAAATATTTTAAATCATGTTGTTAGAAGTTAAAACATCAGAACATTTTTCAGTAAAACATCTTTTATGAGGTAAGTAACCAAAAACAGAGTTTCATGACAGAAGAACAGCTGTTCCAGAGGTACGGCCAGTAAAGTTTGCATCTCCGCTATAGAAATTGAGAATTTTCAAAATCTGACCTTAGTAACATTTCTCATTATTGCCTTGGTAATCTAATCATCCTAAAAAGAGGGAGATATTCTGATCTGATTTGTATTGAGCATTGTTTTTCAATCTAGAGTTATTTTATTTTTTATTATTTTTTATTTTTATTTATTTTATCATTTTATTTTATCATTTTACTATTTTACATTTTATTTTATTTTATTATTTATTTTTATTTTACTATTTAATGATCCAAAGCCATATGAGACTTTTAGAGACATGGCGGTGAATGGCCCATTGCTCTTTATTTTAGAAGGGTCCGAAGAGTCATATCGAAACCACAAGGTTTATAAAGACTTTTACATCATGATTTTCATTATTTAATTTTAAAAGGAATTTAAAAAAAACACTTTCATTGAGTGTTGGCAATATTTTACATCATAACAAGCAGTGCAAATTGTAAGGGGGCACATAAAGCTTAAGAGTCATATATCAGGAAAAAACACAGCCGAGTGCAGTCTGGGACATACCTTGGATCAAACAAGCCTGCCTCAGTAACTCCAAGAATTCTGGGGTCGTTTTCACCAGGGCTGAGGTGAGAACATTCATTTCATCAGCCTTTGTAACAGTTCTAGGTTGCTACTTGAGAACACAACAGAGACAGTAAAACCTGCTGGTGTTGCTTAAAGTTTAGACTACATGAAAATCGCTGGATGGATTTTCTTCATTTTTTTTCTACTTTCTGGCCTTCCCAGCCTTTCTCAAGCTGTGAGGTGAGGCACCACAACACAATATAAATTGGCTCAACTGTGACACTCCATATGTCTCTCTTTTCAAGTTTCAAATATGATAGTCTAGTGTTACACCCAGAGTCATTGTGGGCCATTTCTGATTTGAAGCTGCCGTCAGGCAGATCACATGTATACAGAGTTCCAGATGTCATTTTGCTATTGTTGAAACCTTGAAGGTGGTTCTTTTCACCCTTTGTGATTTTTCTCTTTCTAAATAAACAGGCACAGGGATAAATGAAATGTGAGGCTGTGGGGAAATTCTGAACCAGAACGCAAAATGTTTTTAGAAGGGGGTTGGAATTTGTTCAGCTGGCACACATTGTCTCTTCATGTGGTCATACTTTTATAGCTAATTTCATCTTTTCCTGAGACTGTTTTTTATTTTGTTTTGCTTTAAATTAAGACTCCATTCAACCACCCTTTTGGAATAGAAGTAGCACATTGTAAAATGCTTAATCACAAGCTGGTGTGCATGAGATTTACAGAATAAGCTGTGTCTGCAGAGGCATCTGTTTATTCTGTTTGCAAAGAATCTAACCTCAGAAAGTGCTAGGAGGTTTTCCCAACACTGGATGACATTTAGATATTGGAGGAGGAATGAGGGAGCACCCAATTTCCAATTAAGAGTTCACCATTTGGTCTCCAGGGTCTATATTAAAAGGCCAAAGTAGCATAGTAGGTGCTACAAAAGACCAGCTTGAGCAGAACACCTGGGCCAGATGGACATGGCTGAACCTATTCTACAGTAATTATCCAGTGCAACTCTTCGAAGGAATTCCCATAAATAATGACTGGTTTAGAATATACTGTATCTGCTGCCTTTAAATAGCACAAGTTTATTAACTGGAATTGTAAGCCTTGGACAAGTCCACCAAACTGCTGTTGCTTAGACATGCCAAGAACTGGACTGATATGCATTAATATGTCTGCCTAGATTTGTATTTCTTCCTTAGATATTGCAAGATGTGGGAGAGGGCATGAACAAGAGTGACTCTACAGTAGTAAAGTTTTGAATTTATGCATAAGCACTCTTGGATTCCCCTAAAGTTGCAACATGCCTTTTGAATAAAACATACACTTGAAACAAAAATCCCCAAAACTCTAGATATGTGCCCAGAATCAGTTTTACTTATAATATCTTTCAAAACTTGTATTCCTTTTTAAAAACCAGGTGTCCTAGTGTTAATGAACAGGAAGGCTCTATCCTAAGGATACAATTACTATAAGTGAAAAGTATTCATGCCAAAGCAAAATTGCAGAATACTGAATTATCTCTCACCACCCCTCATCCAATCTTACACAGATCCCTTCTTTCCCCAACAAAATTACCTATTTGGGATAAGGATTATTTACAGGTGCTTTTGGAGAGCTTTGTTGATACCATCTGTTTTAGGATGCTTTCTGAAGACAGATGGATAAAGCTTTTTTTCATCCTTTGTAAAATTATCTCACTAAGCAGACTGGCTAAGCTCTTTAGCTTCCCAAGCTGATGATAGGAAAACTATTGTAAGTAGCACTGGGCGGCTAGTACAAACCTCGGTTTATATAGGAATAGGATTAATTTACAAACCATGACAAAAACCAACTAATTTTTGTACTTTCAGTAAAACTTTTTTCACTGAAGCTGTTGATGTGGGTAAAAGACTGAAGCTGTTGATGTGGGTAAATGCTAATGTAGTTCTTCTGCAAGAGGGAACCAGCACCTGGCAATTATGGCGCTGGCTCTTTTTCAGCAACGATGCCACTTCTGCGAAGTGAACTGCAGCAAGTTTCCCTTCATTTTGTATATGTGGCTATGAGGGTGGGAACAGATTGCTTTTACATTTTGATAAAATGAGACCTTATTGGTTTTGTCTTAAATAAACAATTGAGAAATAAACAGCTTTCTGCACATTCTTGATGAAATGGATTTTTTTGGAGGGGGAGGGGAGGTCTGAATAATAATCATTTTCAATATGGCAGTTGATCACCACTTGAGCTGCCTGTCACAAAATCACCATCAATGTATGTACAAGTGGATTTGAAAAGTGTGGACCTCTGTTGTGTATACACAGCTTTCCAACTCAGTGGGGAAGAGCTATGGTGCCATAGATTACAGATTAGACTGAAAATGCATCTTTCTTATAGATCAGTTTGCTATTCAATGGACCTTCATGGGGTATTAACTTGTGTATGTTTTTACTATCCTTCAAATATTTTTCAGCTGTCTGGTGTACTTGCAATATTCCACATCCACCTACAGTTCCTTGTCAACTCGACTGAGTCCTTCTTGATGTTAATCTCTCCCAGTCTATTCACCAATGACTAGCCTCTGTGTCTTCTATTGTGCCATTACTTTTTGCACAAAGCTTCTGATGTTTCTAATGATGTCTTTTAGTTTGATTATCCAGTTATGTGGTAGGGAGTCAAATGCCTTTTTGAAATCAGTACAAACTACATTCAAGTTGGTCTTCCTTCTCTTAATTTCCAAAAATATCTTTTCAATTATTATATGTACAACAATGTGAAAGCTCCCAATTCTTTAGCTCGTGTTAGCCTACGTTTATTATTGTAATTCATGAAAGCATTTTTGGAAAATAACAACCACAAATGTTTATCCTATTCTTGAGAAAGACTCAGTAGGCAGATAAAAATGCTAACTCCAGTGTAAACTGGCTATATGACCAACAATAATTTACATTTATATACCACCTAACGCCCAACAACTCTGGACAGTTTATAAATGATTGAAAACAGGAAACACAACAAAATAAAAAAGAACAAAGTGACAGAGATGATAATCTAGATAGAAACAAAGAAAAAGAAAAGGGGACTTCAATCATCAAATATCTGATTTAAATATCTGAACTGTTTAACATAGTGCTAGACAAAAACAATAATTAGAACATGCTTTAGGTACAATGGGTAGAAATTGCTCATTTAAAGTAGAAACATGTTCCAGCATCATAGGTTTTTTGTTACACTTAAATCACTTAGAAAGTTATACTTTCTAAAAGGTTATTTCAAGTATATTATGAATTTCTTTTTTTACAAAAGAAATTTTAAAAGAGTATCAACCAAAATGTGCTTTTATATTATCTATTTGTTTGGGATTCTGTGCCAAACACAGGAAAGACAAACTTTCAGTCAGGTATAGTAGCCCAAGCTGAAAATGTCTTAAGCCTCAGCTTTCTATAGGAAAGGAGAGCAGGCAGGATAATGACTGTCATCCAGAGTCTGGCCTTCAGAATGAACAGGACTACGAGTACAAAATGTACACAAGTAAATTATATGGGCACATAGCATTCCAGTCTCCTTATTAGTGGCAGCTTTGCTTAGCAAGACACTTTTGCACATACTTTAAATTCAGACTCAGTAACAAGTAAATCTAGTACTCCACCCCCATGCTTTTCAACTAATTCCTCTTGTATTTAACTGGTAGAAATAAACACTGTGTAGTCAGCACAATGAATGGGAAAGACTTGCGCATTCAATAAATGACATACATTTCCTGGCCTGGGAAGAGCTAAAACATCATTAGCTTAAAACCCAACTGTCAATCTAAAGGCAGTCAATTTATGCTTTTGAAGTTACCTGGTTTCTTGACATTATTCTGCCAGTATGTATGCCTGCTATCAAAAGTTAACTCAATGACACACATTTGTTATGATTGTGCATATTTTTAAGCAAGCTGCCTTAGGACAAAATTTATAAGAGCCTAGAATACCTTCACTGATCAATTTTTAACCTGATTTTCTACTTTGAACCCTTTGTGGTTTCAAGCAGTGCTACAACACACATGGCTTAATTTGAATCCCAATCTGTTTTCCTCTTCTCACAAAATACACAGTTGGATTTCAGTATATTAATTCAGAACTTTTATTGTGCAGCCTGATTCATCCCAACAAACGGTAGATTTCTATCCATACATCTGGTGAAGTTAAGAGGATTTAAGCTCCTTTTCAGAAAGTCAAACAATTGTTCACACGACCGTGTATGATGAATCTTGCCTTTGGAGACTGGGATATATCTACTCTCCCTTTATCCAGCAAAGTAAAATAAAAACACTTGAATACTATTCTTGGGGTTTTGTCACCTTGCTACTAGGCAAAAGACAGCAGCACGTAATTTTCACTGTTTCTGTAGCAACAAACATGGTATGACACGCTGGATAATTTGCACATCATGACAATGACAACTGCCTTCAGATGGCCTGACCTAAATAACATGGAGAAAAGCTTCCTTTAAAAAGAGGAGGTGGCTTGGTCCTATGGAAAAAAAAAATCATCTTCCCCCCAAATAAGAGGTGCAATGGTGAAAACTCAGAGAAGCTAAAAATGCTTCCTTAGCTTGTTAACTCTGCAAAGATCTGTAGGGCCTCTCTTCAGCAATACTGGTCATGAGAACCATTGCAGCAGGGCACATGGTCCCAGACTACTATTCTGCTCCAGCACTGGTGGCTGAAACTCTGCATTATAGAAGCAGTTACAGCAAAGAAGTATGTTAGTGGCAAAAGCTCTACCTCTTGCAGAGCTGGCTTTGGCTCATGTACTTGTCTGTTCCTACCTCTTCAAAGTTGCCTCTCAAAATTTCAAGTCACCCATTCTCTACAGGGTTGCCCATTTCTGCTTCACACTAGTCATTAAGAGGTCACATAAAAAGGAGGCTATTTGACAGCTTTGCTGTTGGTCTTCTGCACTTAAACCCCAGCTAATGAAACCCAAGATCTGCCAAAGTGAGAAACTTGGCAGCTCTGTTCAATACTGACAGATTTAAAACCTTGCATAGCTTGACATGGCCCAAAAACTGGGCCTAGTATACCCTATTGGGCTTGTGCTCTAATACCACGAGAATAATTGTACTTTCTCTTGAAATGGAAATATCTTTTTCTGTGCACCATCATGATTAAGAAGTTTAATAAAATTAATAATAATTTTTAAAAAAATCAGCTCCTCTCAGCGGAGTAAAGGAAAGCTGCTTTGTTGGCAGCTCTGAGGTATTATCCTCTCTGGAACTTGAGTGACACAGAAAAAGGAAACTGCTGATTGGATTTTGTGTTGAGCCTGAGCTACTGACAAGATACACACATTCAGTACTTTTTCCCTCTGTTTTGGTTCTGAAGGTCTTTTTTTCTCCTCAACAATAAAGTGATTGATGTGTGGTTTGATGTTTTTTTTTCTCTAAAAAAAAGTTCTCCACTTGAACATCCTTCAGAACAGAAACTGGAAAAGCTGCCTGAAAGTAGGCCAAAGCATGTGACGTTTCCATAGAAACCAGTTCACAGCAATCCGTGAGAATCACAAGCACTGGAGGAGTGCTTTCCAGCAGGCGAACTGGAGCTAGAGGCGGTTATCCCCATTCACCCGCGTCTTTCGCAGGAACCTGCAGGGAAAGAAACGAATTGCAAATTCAACTCAGTGGCCCATTTAAAAAAAAGTCAAATATTGGTTAGAATTCTGTTGGGGTATCCGTAACATAGCAATGAAACGGATGAGTGGGTAAGTTTACCCTGAGAGGTAGAAATTTCCTCATTGCCTATAGGACAGAGTTGCTGTGAAGATAAAATGGGGAAGCCCTGAGCTCCTTAGAAGGGCTAAATACAAAAGTGAAACCTAATTAAAAATAATTATTGCATGCTAGGAGAAAAAAAAGAGAGATCAGTAGTTTCACGGGAACATTAGAGTCCCAATGATATTTTAGATGTTCCTCTTCCAAAACCAATACATTTTATGGTCTCATACTCTTATAGAGGCAGGATGCTTTTGCGACAAATATTAATAGTTCACCACATTGTTCTTCATTCCGATAAAACTGAACACTTGACAGTGGAGGTGGTGATGGGTTTGGAAATTTGACGTTTTGTACCAAAAAGCGACATCATTTGGGACATTTGGAGTATTAAAAGACAAGCGGGTAGGAGGTACTTTGTAACATGGAAAGCTGACTCCACAACATAATGTTCCTCCTTCAAAAAATAAAAAAGGAAAATTCCTTCTCAGCCATCTGGATTAATGTTTATTTGGATTCTTTGCAATGATAACTTTATAAAAGTTTAATTTCCCTCCCTTCTGTGACCTCATTGCAAATCTTTGGGGAAAAAAAATATAAGGCAACAATCATGGAATAAGTTAGCTCTAGGATATATCATAAGATACCTTGGGCAAGCACAGCCAGCTAGCCAGCCAACACGAGCCCAGTACTATGTAGGGTCAAAATAACCGACATTGAAAACAAATACCAAAACCTTATTTTATTTTATTGTGGGGTGTGATGACTCAGTGGTTAAAGATGCTGAGCTTGTCAGCTGGAAAGCTGAACAGCCCAAGTTTGAGTCCCATGCGACAGGGTGAGCTCCAATGGGAGCTGGCAGTTTGAAAACAGGCAAATGCAAGTAAATCAATAGGTACCATTTCAGTAGAAAGGTAACAGCATTCTATGTGCCTCAGCATACCAGTATAATTATGCTGGCCACATGACCATGGAAATGTCTTTGGACAATATTGGCTCACTTGGCTAAGAAACAGAGATGAACATTGGCCATAGAGTTGGCCAATGAAACAGGACAGTGAAACCTTTTCCTGTATTTCCTTTAATAGAATAAGTCTACGATGCAGAGCATCCAAATATGTAAATTTAATTCCTACACACTTACCTTCTATCTCGATTGTCAAAATGCTCTGATAGCTGCTCCTGTGACGTCCTGAAATCTTCAAATGGTTGCTGATATCGTGCTTCCAAGGAACCTTCTCTGGCTCTACCTGCCAAGAGCTGATTTGGGGAATCAGCTGATCTATCTCGGAAAGGTGATGCCGCAAAGGGGTTCATTTCACCATTTTCCTGTTCCAGAATAGAAAGAATAACACCTAAGGAATCTTTGATGTTTCTTCTACAGAGGGGAAGAAAATTCAATTCATCCAGGAATTCACTGGATCTTTCTCGGATCTCCCCTTCCAATGCCATAGAAATATTTAAGAAATTTGATAACACACACACACACACATATATATACATATACACACACACATTCATCATCATCAAATAAATTTGTGGAATTTTGTATAATAGGACAAAACAAATTTAAGCATTAATATACTAAGAAATGATATCATTTAGTTAGAGAGATTTTTTTAATCCTCATTGTCCCAAAATGAAAACAAACCCAGTTCTTCACAATCATTTCATTAAAATATCAGTCAACAAGCTAGCTTAACTCCTTACTTAGGTTTGAAAGACAATTTTGGTTTGGTAGCCAAGTTAGCAGGAACTTTGGATATTAAAAAAAAAGAGTCCCAAAGCAATGGATAAATTACAAGACCACTGAATAACACCCATTTCTCCCTTTCCTAGGGAATGTAGTAGCTACAATTCTTTAAAAAAATCAATAGAAGTGTTTGTTACCACGCATAAGCAAATTTATTTGGCTTGCATGTTTACTTTTATATATATAAAAAGAAATTATAGTCCCTGCAAGTAAATTAAGTTGGAGATCCTAGGGGCAAAAAAACTAAAAGTTCTTAAATTCCTATTTTACTAAACCTTTGTCTAAAACAGCATATAGATAATACTGCATGATAATTACTACAAGAACTGTGATGGTGCAGTGGTTAGAATGCAGTATTGCCGGCTAATTCTACTGACTGCCTTCAATTTGGCAGTTCAATTTTCACCGGCTCAAGGTTGACTCAGCTTTCCATCCTTTCAAAGTCAGTAAAATGAGAACCCAGATTGCTTAGAGAGAGATATAAAGAACTGTGAAGTCGTTTATAAGTTTAAGTACTATTGCTATCCTTTTGGCCCAAGTGGACTGAACTGTAAACAGCAGGTAAAGAAGAGACAAAAATTAAATTTGATCAAGTTTACTTTAAATACATTTAATGAAACACATTTCATATATATTTAATAACTCCCTACTCTTATCATAATTAGAGTTCAGTAGCAATTCTGAAGACCGTATGTGGTCCTGGGACATCAGGTTGTGTATCTGATAAAGCAGATCTGGAGCAGAAAGCACAGTCTAAAGTATGCCAGAAACAACAAACATGGAAAGTTCCCAAAGAGACATGGTATCAAAAGGCTATTGTTGGTACCCCCAAATCTTAGCCATTCTTAGTTAAATGCAGATCGATTAACTAATTTATTCGTAAAGCTAGGATAACCTTTGTCCTTCTGTTCTATACCTAGTTACTACAAAATAGTGGTGTTCAAAATTTGTTTGTAAAATAACAACTTACCATGAGAGGAATTATATCTATCTTAACAAGCAAGGAGGCCAACTCCAAATCCTCAGTATAGTTGTTCTTCAAAGGCACAGCCCGGTATCCTCAAAGGTAAGAAAATGAATTATTAATAGGGAGCAAGTCAGCATGTTGAGCATTTATAATCTTTAAAAATATAATATTTAAATAAGGCATTATGCCTTTACCATGCTTTAAAAAAAAAATCTAATGTTACATTGAGCTTTTTTTGCCCCCTTACTGAGCTGGTCATATACATAATAACAGCTGTGTGTTTTATATTTATGATTTTTTTTCCAGCACTGACATACCTTTAACTACTAGCTGAACAAGGACTACCTCTATCTGTTTCAACACAACTATCCTCAACAGAAAACCTTTCTTCTCATTTACCTGCTTTTAGGCCTTTAACCAAGAAAGTGGCCTGAGCTAAGAAATTCTGGTCACTGAACATATCCTCTTCATATACCACGAAACGTAGAAAAGCAAAGTCAGGATTACTGACATGGAACTGAAAAGTCTTTGGGGTCCAAGCAGGATTCAGACCATTGTCCACTATAGTAAACAAAAGATATATGTGGAATTTATTTGAGTACAAAGAAATATAATACTACAAACAGCAGTGAACTTAAATTACAACCAAGCTGTTTTATGATTATTTATCTTCTCTGTAAAGCACAAAATTGTGTTTAGGAATTTAACATCTAAAGTACCATTTCTGAATCTGACAAGTACATCATAGTTCTTCTCCCTTATAATAACCTAGCCTGCAATACATATAACCACTGCACCAAGAGACATGGTGGTGCAGTGATTAGAATGCAGTACTGCAGGCTAATTCTGCTGACTGTCAGCAAGTCTGATCCTCACCAGCTCAAGGTTGACTCAGCCTTTCATCCTTCTGAGGTTGGTAAAATCCGAGGACCCAGATTGTGGGGGGCAATATGCTGACTCTGTAAATTGCTTAGAGAAGGCTACAAAGCACTGTGAAGCAGCATATAAGTCTATTACCATTAGATTTAAGAGAAAATGATTAATAAGCATTTTGAAGTTAAATTTGGGTGAATTCAGTCAAAGTGACAATTGAAGCAATGGGTTGATTAAGTGAAAAGGAAAAAAACAAATGGACATCCCTTCTAAAATGATGATAATCTTTCCAAAAGAATACCATGAGAAATGACTACAGGCAGAACTGGATAGGGACAAAACTACTTTATCCGGTCCTTTCCTTTGGTTTGGGTTTTTCTTCCCTGAGCCTAAGCAAACTGACTATCTTATATTATTCAAGACAATGGGATAAATCCATGCACTAGTTTCCTTTAGATGTGAGAAGATTGGAACCACTGAAAACATGCAGCTGGATCTTATTGTCTTAAGCATAAGAAGTCCTAATGGGAGAAAATTCCCAGCCTGTCCCTGGATGTGTGTTCCAGACTAAGATAGTTTTAAAATTAAGTTTCTAAAGTTCAGGGATGGGTTTCTACCAGTTCTGTCCACCTCTGTAGAACTGGTAGCTCTGAAGAGCAGCAGACATAGATTCTGGTCATTGAACTGGTTCTATGTCTGCTGATATTTTTGCCCACCCACCCACCCGGGCTCTTACCTGATCTTTATTTTCTGATTTTTCAACTTCAGCTGCTGAACAAGACACAGCTGCAGTTAAAAAAGCAGGAAAAGAGGGATGTTTCAAAGGCTGCAAATCTGCACACGATCTGCACATGATGATTTACAGATGCGCGGCTCACAGCGTGCAGGGAAGCTCGTAAATCCCGAACCAGTAGTTAACCCTGTCTTATTCCACCCCTGCTAAAGTTGCTTTTTATTGGGAGGAAGCAATGCAGCTGCCTAACACTGCACACACTAAGAAATTCTGGTCATTGAACAGATCTTCATGTACTACAAAATGTAGAAGAGTGAAGTTAGGATTACCGGTTGTGTTCATGGCTGAGCAGGAATCCTAATTCTGCTCTTTCAGGCCCCAATCGCATGTAACCCAACTACACTGGCTTCCAAATGTGGTTAAATTGAAAAGGCAGGAGTTGACACATTTACTGCAGCTACTGTCAACATACTTCATCAACTACTTTTCTCACTTCTCACTCTCAGAGGATGGAATTAAAGACTCCACTATCTTATTACAGAAAAAACACACTAGTCACAAAGATTTAGTATCTTCATTTGTTGGCTACGGTTCTATAAACTTATTCCTTAAATTTGTGGATTTCTTACACAGTAGACAGTCCAAACTGGATGAGCATAAACATCTTGATTAACTAAAGGGAAATAATTTTTTAAAAACTTGAGCTAGAAACATCCACTTCTGGGATAAAATGGTGGTTAAAATGGTTTACACCTGATGTACGCTGATTTAAATGGAGGTAAGCATTCATAGTTTTATGGAAATCAGATTTGTATGGCATTAGGAATTAAAAAAGAACAATTCTAAAGATGACAAGAAACATAAGCTAATAGAAAAGTTACACATGATGTTTAACGTATTAGATTGTTTTTTTCAAAAATTATACCTTAAAATTTAATTCATTCCAAATGTTTCATGTTTTTACTGTACACTGACCAAATAAAAACACTACATTTTATATTTGCAAGCACAAGAAGTTGCGGTGGCCACCAACATGGAAACTTTTAAAAAGTTTTAGACAAATTAACAAAGAGTAAAAGTTTGCTAATTATAATCAATATACCGTATATACTCGAGTATAAGTCGAGTTTTTCAGCCCATTTTTTGTGCTGAAAAAACCGCCCTCGACTTATACTCGAGTCAGCCGCTAAGGCACCATGCCTAGCCTGTGCTGGCGTGGCTGCAACCGATCGCGCCTCCAGGGCAGCATCGCCGCCGCAGCTGTCTACCCGCTGAGGGCCTCACAGGCGACCCCAAGCGGCCTCTCCTTCCCCATTAACGGGCGCCTGGGGCCCCGCGAGCTCCTGCGTTGCGCGCTTCCAGCTTCGCCAACAAACTGCCAGGCTCAGGCAGCCTCCTCCGCCCCCTACCCTAGCAGCGAAGAGCTGCTCCGGGGGCTCCCGCCACGGCGCAGCCAGGCACTTTGTCTCGCTGCCCCCGGAGCAGCTTTTCGCTGCTAGGGGAGGGGGCGGAGGAGGCTGCCTGAGCCTGCGGTTTGTTGGCGAAGCTGGAAGCACGCCCGTTAATGGGGAAGGAGAGCCCGCACCTCCGAAAGTCTTTTCACCGTTAGGGACTGAACAGGAGAACTGCAAACGCCGCACTCCCCAGGAAACAAACTGCCAGGCTCAGCCAGCCTCCTCTGCCCCCCCCCCAGCAGCGAAGAGCTGCTCCGGGGGCAGTGAGACAAAGTGCCTGGCTGCGCCATGGCGGGAGCCCCCGGAGCAGCTCCTCGCTGCTGGGGGGGGGGAGGCTGTCTGAGCCTGGCGGTTTCTTGGCAAAGCTGGAAGCGCACCCGTTAATGGGGAAGGAGAGCCCGCAGCTCCGAAAGTCTTTTCACCGTTGGGGACTGAACAGGAGAACCGCAAACGCCGCACTCCCCAGGAAACAAACTGCCAGGCTCAGCCAGCCTCCTCCGCCCCCCCCAGCAGCAAAGAGCTGCTCCGGGGGCAGCGAGACAAAGTGCCTGGCTGCGCCGTGGCGGGAGCCCCCGGAGCAGCTCTTCGCTGCTGGGGGGGGGAGGCTGCCTGAGCCTGGCGACCCCAAGCGGCCTCTCCTTCCCCATTAACGGGCGCCCGGGGGCCCCGCGAGCTCCTGCGTTGCGCGCTTCCAGCTTCACCAACAAACGGAGCTGCAAATCTGGTAATCGCTTGCGGAGCCTCGGCACGAACCCCCTTTCCCCGCACTCCCCCCCCGCACTCCTCTGGCAGCAGCAGGCGGAGAAAGCCCCACTTCCCCCTGGCTTTGATGGCACGCGTGAGTTGGCTTCCCACTCTTTTTTTTTAAACTCTCCTCTTCCTCCTCCTCCTCTCCTCTCCCCTTGTTGTCTGGTCTTCCCTAAGGAAACTCGAGGGCTCACACTTCCAGGTCTTTCTCCCTGTCTTTCTCCCTGTCAATGATCTTTTCTTCCCTTCCCTTCTCTCAGCCCCATCCTCCTTCACCTTTGTCACCACAATCCTGAACAGATGAAGTTTGTACTTCTCAAGAACGGTTGGATGTTCCTTTTGAGGAGGAAACCTAGTGTGACATCTGTATGTTGACCTACTATTGAGCCATGGCATGTGTGCACATGCAATGGAGGCATGAGGGAGAGCTGTGAAAGAGATGGTGGCTCTCCAAAACAGGATGTACATGCAGCACATCCACATGCTTTTTTCTTGCAAGGGAGAGAGTGACTCTGTTTGGACATGCAGATGATGATGAGGAATCCAGTTTTGAAGGATTTTAACTCTTGTGTTTTAGCTTGGTTGCTGATTGAGCTAAGGTTTTTGTACTTTTAAAGTTATTGTTGATACCATATTGGTTTTGTTGGCTCTCTTTTCCACTTACAGAGCTAGTTTACTGTTTTTCTTTGAAATAAATATTCAAAAACATTTAACCTACTGATGCCTCAATTAATGTAATTTTATTGGTATCTATTTTTATTTTTGAAATTTACCAGTAGCTGCTGCATTTCCCACCCTCGACTTATACTCGAGTCAATAAGTTTTCCCAGTTTTTTGTGGTAAAATTGGGTGCCTCGACTTATATTCGGGTCGACTTATACTCGATTATATACGGTATATTACCATTATTATTGAAGGCTGGATACACTCAGTATCATTCACTATGATAAAGAAGCAGGAAAATACTATAGTATTGGCATAATACTGTAAAACCCTCTTTGAGAGAGATGAGTGGCTTAAAAATATGAAAAATAAATAAATAAATAATATCCTGCTTCTGGAATTCCCACAACCAGTGGCTGACCATTGTGGAAACTAATTGTCATCATACTATGTTTTTCTTTTGCTTGTGTTGTAAAATCTCTGTAGATATTTAGACTTCTTGAACTGCATAATCTAATTAATAATTGCAAGGTAATTGTAGCAACAGATTATTCCTGAAGTGGAATCTTAATAAAGGAATACTCATAACCAGAACAAGTGCTACTTAACAACAAAAATAATCTTTAAACTGCTCCAGTTTAAATAGCTTCTTGACAATTCTACAGTTGCACAATTCAAAACAAAAATATATTATATCCATTTTCTCTCTTTCTAATGTAATACATGTTAAGTAATCGATAGCTGTACAGGTTTATCTCTGTAGTGGCCTACACTTCTAAAGTTAATGTCAAAATAGAAAGTAGCATCTGCCCAGAAGAATTTACAGATATTCAGTGAACAGGAAATATTTCTGCACTTCTCGCCACCACAAGGCCTTATAGTAAATTTGAAATTAACTGCCCACAGATTCCACAAACATTTGCAAGCTTCTTTGTCACACTTCAACCAAAAAAAGCATGAGAAAAACAGACTAGAGAGAGCAACAGGACATATGTCCCATGTGAAATCAACTCTGCATCTGTCTGATGATGACAAAGAAGCTGATTTTTAAAAGTGATAGGAGAACATGTTCTCAATTGCTATCATTATATAGGAGATATTAAATAACACCTTTGACAAAGGAATCTGAAGTTGAAATGGCAGAATCAGGTACTCACCCACCATCTCAGTCTTCTGTTTTGTGTAATCATAATCTGCTCCAGATACCTCAACCTCTACAAATGGGCAAACAATTCCCCTTCCATTTTTGGGAAGATGCCGTGCCCCCAGAATCTGGGCAAGAAAGACAGAAGGGAGAAAAATCTTACTGTTACGAGCCAAATGGTTACAGAGACTTCAATCAACTGATGGAGTTATTGCTTCCTAAGCTCTTCCTTTGAGAAAACTTTAACACCAGTAACATTTCAGTAGAAAAAAAAAATCTGTCTTTAATAATTAGAATCTGTGCACGGCTTAAGTTAGTGGTGCTCAAAAATGTTGAAACACTACAATTAAAAATCTTTTAATCCCAACCAATGTGGTTAATGGCTCAGTGTGTCATAGAAATCCAGAAAATTATGGATTAGAAACTATAAATTAAATTAAGAATGTCAACAGCTATAAAGAGAACTTGTATAAGATGTTTTACAGGTGGCATCTACCCCTGGCAAGGTTAGCAAAGATGTTCAAGGATAAATCGGTGAAGTGTTGGAAATATCATCAGACACTTGGATGATACTACCTTATGTAGTGGACATGTGCGGAAAGATACTGTACTAATACACATATGGCTGGAAAAAACAACAAAACAGCATATAGGTTTAAAGCCAGAGACATTTTTATTGGAAATTTTACCTGAAGGAACTGACATATTTGATTATTAATGTTCTAACTGCAGCTAGAATTGTATTTGCTCAAAATTGGAAAAATGAGAAAATTCTGAGGAAAGAGGATGTGATTAAGAAAATATTGGTATGTCCAGAAATGAGTAGATTAACATTAGCAATTAGAGAGCAAGAAGAAAAATAGTATTATAAGATATCGGATTTATTTTATCAATGGTTAGACAGAAAAGTAGGAAACTGAAGTATAATATAATGGCAATGATATGTTACAACTGATTATTTCTGAATAAGTTATAATATGTACAAAATATCAAGAATTGAGGTTTGCTCTAAAGGATAACATTGATTTGAAATTAAAAGTCTAATGATGATGCAATAATAATATAATATGATATAGAAAGCTAATTAAGATGTAAGATGAATGTAAAAGCTAAGAGGAAAAGACTATAAACATTGTGCACAAGATATATGTACCAACTGACACACTGTATAATTGAAAGGTTTATTTGTTATGTTTATTGTAAAAAATAAAAAAACTTTTATTAAAAAAAGGAATCCAGAAAATACATTAACTAGTATCATGTTTAGAGTTCTATAAACAAAATTTTTTAAGACTGCCAGACTGAAATAATTGGAACAAATTAGCTCTTATTGACTTAGGTTCCAAAAAAGAAATGATACTTAATACACCTGGCCTTCTTATAATTAGTTCTCATTCCCTCCCGTACTCTTATCAGTCACACTGTTTAGGATTCATAAGTCCTTTATCTATATTGATATTTGCTCCCATTTTTTCTTAAGGATCCTAGATTAATAATCCTAGAATCGTGGGGGTATTCTGTTTGACCTTCATTTCCCATCATCTTCAGCCAACATGACCAATTACAAGGGGCAAGAAACATTTCAAGAGCCATAAATTGTTGTCTGTTGCAATAAATAGGGCAATTCCTCTCCCCAAAAACAAAACCATAGTCTGAGAGGTATATAGTGTTTGCATCTTCTACATTCCAATGGCTAGAATCCATGGAGTAGGTGAGACACACGTACACACACAAAACCCTAAATAAGATTAATCTAACTAGATTTCTAAATGAAGGGAGCCACCTACAGGTAGGAGATTTATATGTTGTCAACTGCCTCCCTCACAAAATGATTTATCACTGGCAGTTCCAATGACTGTTTTGCTCGTTTATCATTTGTCTCAAGTAGGTTTTTGTTAGAGAAGATTTGACCGAGTAACAACTACTGTTGCGGTTTTCTGTCACTCAATATGTGTATTGAGGATTGCTCAATAATCTAAAAAGGATCAATACTCACACCAAACAGCTGCAGTACTCTATGCAAAAAACAGGTGATTGTGGGCCTGATCCAAAACATGCATTTTAGTCCACATAGGGCAAAACAAGATAGTGCTTGATAAGAAAGACCGGTTTGGGTTTCTTCAGTGACAGACCGAAATCCGCGATTGTGCGTGGTTTTAATCTGTGCTCGCCACTGGAGCGCCCTGATCCTTTGGATAAGGGGCTGAAGCCACCCCTTAGAGATGGTGAAGAGAGGGGAGATTGCTAGCTGAGTGGAGGGGAGCCGCATCTCTCCTCCTTGACTGGTCTAAACTCCCTTTCCCGAAGGCGGTTGCAGTGGTGGTCAGAAATGGCCACCTCAAAGAAGAACCCAACTGGATAAAATTGTGCAGGAGGAAGACAAAGAGGAAAGCAGGACAGAGAACATCTAAGCAAGGTACCTTGAATCTAAAAGTACTTAGAGGGATACTTCTGAAAGAAGATTTTTAAGCGGCAAAGGAGAGAGAAAAGGAGATTAAAAACCCTTTATTTACCTTTATATCAATAATTACAAATGGTATGGAAAGAAATGTATATTAATCTATTTTGACACTAATAAGCAACTTTAAGCTGAAATCTAAGTGTCAAAAGGGGAATAAAGATTTTTTTCTTGTCATTTTAAAGCCTTAAAAAGGAGAAGAGTGAAGGCAAAAGGGTGGAACTTGGAATAAGGAAAAAAGGCGTGCCACCTGGAAAAATAAAGAGGATTAACAGTGAACTTTGAAAAGACTCCTGAGGAAACATTGCAACTGAAATCTTATTAAAAGATATAGTAACCCACGGAAAGGAAAAGTAAAGGAAAGAAACAAGAAGGAACCGGTCTGGGATCATTTGGTGATTTTTTTAAAAAAGTTTTTGGCATTTTTTTTCTGTTTTTACTTAAAGTCAATCAGGAGGTTGTTCAAAAGTGCTTAAAATGGCATCACTCCTGGAGGAATTGAAGATGAGTCTTAAAAAACAGAAAGAAGATGCAGAAAGGGGAGGAAGATCTTTTGGCTTCGTATTTGAATTTCTTGAAATGGAGATCCTGAACTATGAAAAGGAAAAGGAAAAGCTTCAACAGCAAGAAGAAGGGCAGGACAAAGAAGAAGCCATTTTCAATGGTCAAATAATGCAAAGTGTGGTAAAAGGGGGGAAAGGAGTTAAAAGTTTAAGATCAAAGGGAACAGCCAAAAAGAAAAATAGTCTGAAAAAGAAGTATAACAGTTTTTTAGATGTATGAACAATTTTTAGATGTATGAACTTCAATTCCAGAATTCTCCAGTCAGCAAGAATTCTGGAAGTTGAAGACCACACATCTTAAAGTTGCCACGATTGAGAAACACTGATTTAGACTCATGTTTAGGTGTCCCCAGGTATTCTTAGGAAATAATCCTAGAAGAAAAACTGAGAATGTTTTTTTTTTTTTTGAACAGGCATGTGGCTCTAAAGTCCTTAAGTGTTTAAGTAGTTTCAAATAAGGTTTAGCTTATCCTGTGTCTGAAAACAATTGGAAGCTGATGCCATTTTTAATGTAATGCTATGTTCAGGATAACAAAAATGAATCTATGTAAATCTTCTCTTGCAAATCTTCACCTCCAGAATAATTACAGAGATCATTTGCATCTATTTTTAAACTATGGTTAATTGCTGCACCTTGATAAGGGCAGATGGAAATTAATATTATTTATAAAACAAGTAAACAATAAATCATGGCTTCAGGCATTGTAGTATGTCTTAATAAATCAGTTTAAACCAAATTCAGAATTATACACAGTAAGAAACAACTGGTAGTTTAAACCAGGAAGTAGATGTCACCATCTCTTCCTTATGATAAAAATTGGCTTACTATTTCAAAATGATGTTACACATTTATCAGCATATATCTCTTTTCATATTGAATATGTGGTTTTAAAAAGTGAATGCTGTATAAATTACGAAGATCTTTTGAACAGAAAAATGTTTGTAGATGTATATACACCACACACATCTTTTCAGGGTATAATGTAGCAATCTTTTGAAGCTCCAAGCAACAAAAAAAGAGGCACATTATAAAGTCAATATTAGAATTCATTCTAGTGGGCACTTGGATAATCATAAAATACAAACCTCAATGGAGATGGAAAGTGGTACAATTCCACGCAGAGTATTCTTGTCAAAGGGATCAAAGATATCATCCCGCATGTTGGCTGGTTGCAATGCAAAGCCACTTTGGCCTCCAGACATGAACAGAGCCTGATTCATTTGCATTGGCTTGTCTGCAAAAACATAGGCATTTCAATGACAAACGCCCCAACATCAGTAAAATAATATTGCAGTTTGGTAAAATAATAATAGTGCCTTATGTTTGAATAAAGCTGTTCCTATAATTTAGTGTTTGCTGCCCAGTTCATAAATCTTGAATGCAATTCTCCATGGCACTGAAGTATTATTTTTTTAGCATGTGAAAAGTATCTTAACCACAATATTTCTCTGTAGCAGTCATTTTATTCAAAAAATGCTCATCAACTGAAAAAAAGTACTAATACTTTTAAGAAGCCAACACTCATATTCTTTAAGACTATTGGCAGTTTAAGATGAACAATTTATTTTATTTTGACTTTCTTATTGATTCAGCATAGTCCTAGGAAAAAAAAGAGGCTCACGTGCTCTGCCAAAGCCAATTAGAAACTATCTTTTACTTCAAGCACATGCAGTTCCTATAAAACAAAGGACAAGGTTTTGATAGTTTTTAATATGTTCTAGTTTTATTAATACATATAGATAAAATAAAAAATAGTCCTTTCCAAATGATTAGTAAACAAAAGAAGACTTGTTGGCAGTAGTATTGTTTGTTTGATGTACTTTGAAGTTGATATGATGGTCCAACTAAAAATGACTGAATACCTAACAATTCCAAATACAATAAAAGGTTTTTAAGGAGACAACAATACAATACAATCATGTACAACAAAAATAGGCAGGCATGTACAAGTGGCAAAAAGATTCAAATTGTTCTGAAAGAACTGAGCTTTAATTGAAAATATAGTTGGGACTATTTGAATTCAAGAGGAAATGCAATTCCAGAAAATGTGGGCACCAATGCAGATCTGTGATAATAACAGTCTTGAAGGATTGAGACTCAGAACATAAAAATCTAAAGCAGTAACATCTTCATGCAGTAATGTTTGCCAAGATGGTTAAAGAGTGGCCTTCCAAATATGACTGAACTGTAGCCCCTAGGAACCCTCATCAATGAGCATGAAGTCTACCAAGACGCCAATTCAACAACATCTGGAGGGACACATATTGCCCAATCCTGCCATAAGCCAAAGTCACCACAATAAAATATTCAGTAAAAAGATGGCCTCACCTGGTGTTTGAAAGTTGAGCGCCACCAACTGGCTGCCACAGATCCACATAGGAAGGGGATCATAATTGGAAGAATCCAGGCGCTGTCCTTTGGGGTATATGCGGGAAAGCTGTAATCGGTTATATTGCAGAAATTTCTTCCCTTTGATCTTGTTGACATACTTTTCTGCTTTGGTTTCAGGAAAAGATGACATATCTCTGTAGCAGGCTCTTTCTGTACCGATTTCTGTAGAGAGAACAGGGAGATGCCAATCTACAATAATCTTAATTCCTCACAGAATGAATGAGAATATTAAAAAAATGAGATGTATATTTCTTCTCCATGGGATATATATTTTAAGTCAGGATAATTAATGAAAACAAATCCCAAAATACTGAATAATGATGCAATTTTACAATATTTTAAGATTTTGATTCAATATCTCAAAACAAATAAACTTGAAACAGCCCATTTGTTTTATTTCTAATTTTTTTTTTTTTGCATTATTCCATAATAGCAGTAAAATACATGAGAGTTTTCTCAGTTGTGTTGGGGCCAAAATAAATCAATATCAGCCTGCTGATACAATTAATTTTTAAATCACGATGCTCACCAATCCTGAGAGTTTGGGATAGCCTAATTTGGGGGATAATAATCTAATCTAAAAATCTAATTTTGGGATAATGTATGTTTTTTTTAATTCTTCATTTTTTGTAACTTTAACTGATTCTATATTTATAATTGTTTTTATACAGTACATTTATTTTTATCACATATTAACCACCCTTGCTCTGGATAGCGAAATGGGTAGCATGTAAATTTAATAAATAACAAGAATGCCCAGAGTCATGAATACTTACTGTCTTCATCAAAGGGAACAGGACGACAGTAGATAACAAGCTCTGAAAGCTCCAAAGCTATTTTTTTCCTCCGTTCCATCATCTTCCCTTCAGAAAGCTTCCAAAATAAATTGTTAAAACAGACTTCAGGGCTCATGACAAAGATGAGTAGCTTTGGAATTAGTACAATGTTGACTGCACAATTTGTCTAATTATAGGTAATGAGAAACAGCAACATTCATCACTTTTATACAATATTTTAGTTTTCTTGAGTTCTTTGTCCATTTATTTTCTATTTATATTCTCTCCCCATCAAGTATATACTGAGAGAGTCCTTGATAGAAACAACAGAGAATCAAGTCAATGGCAAGGACACTAAATATGAAAATTTGCTTTTCTGATCCATGTTACTGCACCCTTATCAGCAGTCCTTAGCTTGGTCCACTGAAGAAATCTTGGACTTCAACTCCTACAAAGTCTAGTGTGAGACCTGTATGTATCTTTGAAGTAAATATTTTTAACTGAGAAAAATGAGGGAAAGAATCTCATGTCAGGTTACAAAACTGAGGAAAGACATCTGCAAGAATAACATGTTCTAATATATTATTGCAATAAAGAGAATAATCACAATATTTGGAACAATTCTGAATCATAACTATCCTGTTCTTATTTCTGAACATAGCTCATCATTGGGGGTGTGGGGAGCTAGCCACATATAAACACCTGAGCATACACCCAGAGTGCCAGTTTCAGCAGTGTGACAAGTTTGGAGTTAGAACTGATGGAAGACCAAAACACAGAAATATAAGCCTGAATAGATTTTTCTGCACTGCAAAGCAGAGGTGTAGATGGGATCAAGTAAAAAATGTCAGCCAGGGAGGAGCAAAAGCATTTCACTCCTCACCCCAGCAAACCACCTTCTTTCCATTTGTCCTGGCAAAGCCCATTTGAAAATTTCTGCTGAGGGATTCATAACCAAAAATAGAATTGGGAGATTGAGCCATTCCCACAGTTGTTTTAATACAGGATTTTTAGTCCTGAACATGCCACCCGGTCTTCAGTGTGAAAAGTGAAACTTCTGATAAAACAATTCCCCCCAAGCTATGTTCAGCCCATAAAAACAGTTAATTTTTTCAAGGTCAACCTCTGAGAAAGAAGCTTTATACTCATCATACTGTGACCTGAATGAAATACACAAGGGCTTTTTTTGACTTATCCTTTACCCTGGCATCAGCAGTTTGGGCTGCTTCACGAATCTTCTTCACCCAATCCAACAGATCTTCATGGGTGTCAGCTGCGACATCCAGTGACCACCGTGAGACAGATGCCATACTAATGGAGAACACAAACATACGGTTGTTCTTCCCCTCAGGGCGGATAGCTATGTCAAGACGAGCAAAGAACAAAAATATAGAATGTTATTAGATCTTCATAATCATCAACATGTCCAGAATGAGTAAATAACTAAAATTAGGGTTTTAGCCAAAAACAATGTCCCAATAGCATCACCCAGTAGAAAAATTTAGAAGTTGAAACAAAGAACAGAAAATTTGATATGTAAATTTTGTCCTGATTTCTTGTTTTATGTATCACAATGGACCATTTTAAAAAAGTCTTAAATTTGTCAGCATCTAGCCCCTAATTGAAATGCTCTTCTGTGGAACAGGAACCATTTTAAAATTCTCCTTTTCTTACTGTTTCTATCTCGTAGCTCTAAATCTCTCTATTTTTGCATGTTTGTTTGGATGCAGACAAGTCTGGACTCTGTCACTGATCAATTTACAGTTGCTTATTTAAAAACCAAACTGGTTTTGCATCTGTAGGGCTCACTAACAAGGAAGAAAATTCTACAGAAACAGGGCATAAAATTGATTTTTATCTCCCTTTCCCCCCCATAACTTACCAATCTGACATGATGGTACATCCAGTACTCCTCTGAGTAGATCTCCCAAAGGGCTGTTTTCATCTAGCTGTTGCTGGAAGCAAAATCACAATATATTAGTAAAGATTTTACATTTTGTAGTTTGCTCAGCCATACAAATTTCAGGATGATCCATAAAGTTTATTTAGATTAATGCATTTATTTTTAAAAAGCACACATGAAGCAGTCTAGCATATTACAAAACTATTAAAATGCTTTACTTTGCCTTATCTAGCATTGTATTACTCCCTGACATACTCTCTCCCTTTTCTGCTTCTAGGTGCAACTATTCAGTTTCCGCATCTTCCTATACCCCTGTAATTTCTGAGTAGCAAGGATCAAGTCGATAATAAATGCTGAAAGCCAATAAAATAAATTTGATCATTACAGTTATGATGTTTAGTGGGAAAACAGTTTAGCTAAGCTACCCTTCATTTGCAAAAAACTATGTTTCTAAATGATGTACACGAAGGTAAATGATGCACAACCAAGAGGGGCAAAACACTTGTAGCTTAAATCCTCCTCTGATTAGTGCACATGATTCATGTGGATGATCTACACATGCATTATTCATTCCTAAAGGCATCTCTATTCTGTTTGCCACAGCAAGCATCGATCCACAGTATAGGTTATAATGCAGTAAAAAGAATAAAACAGTGAAGGGTGAGAGTGAGAACTTCACATAAAATAGTTTAGAACAGTGGTCGCAAACCAGTGGGCCGGGGACCACTGATGGTCCGTGATAAAATTTTGGTGGTCCACAGAGAAATGTCACCCCCAAAGCACCCCACAAAAGCAATTAATCCAGGCTGTGCGGGAACACAAGGCCATGCTGCCCACATGGGCCACAGGAACACAAGGCTTGCATCGCGAACAACACAAGGTAGTGAGGGGAGGGGGGGAAGGGCAGAGGGCGGAACTTGCCCCACTCGCCCCATGCACCTCGGCTGACCACTGGGCTGCTCCTTTCTGCTTCTTTCTTCTTCTGCTTTTGGTTGCACTCAAGGAAAGCAGCAAAAATTTTTCTTTCTCTCCCCCAAACTCCACCAGAAATGAGTCTTTGGGACCCTGCAAGGCCTCCTGCTCCAAGAGGCTGCGCCAATGTGACAAGTCTCACAAAGACTCATTTCTGGCGGAGTTTGGCGGAGAGAAAGAAAGACTTCTATTGCTTCTGCTGCTTTCCTTGCATGAAGCCGAAAATCTCTCTCTCTCTCTCCCCCCTGAGAACGGAGCTGGAGATGGTATCCCGCAATCCCAAATAAAGAATGATCAATTGGTAGGAAAAAGGGATGGGGGATTTTCCTGCAGACTTTTTTGGGGATTTTCCCAGGGTCTCTGGTCTGCGGGATATAAAATTATGAGTTTGTGGTCCCTGAGGTCCAAAAGGCTGGTGATCCCTGGTTTAGAATAAGTGCTTAAGCATATTAAAAACAGAAAGCTAAACAAAACTTGGGCAAAATGGAGGACAGGAGGGGAGGGGAGAAGAGGGGAAGGGGAGGGACTGAGAGCATACAAGGAGAGACTGAGCTAGATATATCTCCATTATTCGTATGTTTGCTCATATAAGATGGGTGGGCAACCTAAGACAAAAGGATGGGGTTTTTCAGGTAGCCTTCTTTCAAGGCAATACAAGTAGTCTACAAGCTCAGTGGTGCAGTAGTTAGAGTGCAGTACTGCAGACTGTCGGCTGCCCGCAATTTGGCAGTTCAAATCCCACCAGGCTCAAGGTTGACTCAGCCTTCCATCCTTCCGAGGTGGGTAAAATGAGGATTGAAAATTGTTGGGGGCAATATGCTGACTCTGTAAAACCACTTAGAGAGGGCTGTAAAGCACTGTAAAGTGGTATATAAGTCTAAGTGCTATTGCTATTGCTATTACCACAATTGAGCCCAAAATTTATGTTGTTAAGTAAGAAATTTGTTAGGTGAGTTTTGCCCCATTTTATGAATTTTCTTGCCACATTTATTAAATGAATCACTGCAGTTGTTAAATTAGTAATATGGTTGTTAAATGAATCTGGTTTCCCCACTGACTTTGCTTGCCAGAAAGTGAATCACATGACTCTGGGACACTGCAACTGTCATAAATATGATTCAGTTGGCAAACATCCAAATTTTATTCATGTGGCCATAGGGATGCTAAAAATAGTCGTAAGTGTGAAAAATGGTCCTGTCACTTTTTTCAGTGCCACTGTAAATTCAAATGGTCACTAAATGAACTGTTGTAAGTTGAGAACTACCTGTATTCAGACTGAAGACTTGCTTTTTTTTTTACAGACTCTGAAATGATATAGTTCTCTGTCATTTTCTTAAAACAAGGACTCACCTCTCTCTCAGGCTCCAGGCCAGTTGGACTAGTTATTTCTTCTACATAATTAGAGGGAAACCACAGTTGCTTTTTACCCCCATAATCTCCTCTCCACCTGAAAAAAATTCAAATCTCATGAAAATATGTACACATTCTACAGCAATGTTACATTACATATCAAATGCAGATATAAACATTGAAATTGGTGGCATTAAACTTAATTGCAGTACTAAACTGATTGAGCAGAGGAAACATCAATAGTGAGGGAGAAGAGAGCATGCTCTCTGAGGAAGGTAATGCTCAAACTAAAGGGAAAAAAAATCCTGAACTCTCTCTCTATTGTGCCTAGGACAGGGGTGTCAAACTTGCGTCGTCATGGCAATGTCACGTGATGTATCGGGACTTTTTCCCTCTTCGATAAACCGGTCTTGGGTTAGGGTGGCATTTGACAGCCCTGGTGTAAAAAATTATTCAAGACAATGATAGAATCGTTATTCTATCAAAATAGTTTGAACTCAAGTTAAAGTGATCCTGAACTTGAAGCTTAATTCAAAACAGGATCAGGATAAATATTAAGATATAGTTAGGAAAGAATATGCAGTGCACAACAGAGAAAATATATAGGGAAGTAGTAGTAGGTTAAGAAATAACAAAGCCCATCACTTCCTTCTACTTAACATTTCCCTAGCTACTTGTTAGTAATGTGCCAATAGCAGCTGCACACATGTGACTCTGTTGATAAACATGCCTATCACTCTAGGCATACAAATTATATAAGCTCATTTTACGTGCTTCAATCACACAATGAAAGAAACTCCCATTAAACTAATATCAAAAACTAACATCATATCTTTTCTGGGAGAGCATAAGAACAATTTCATTATCTTCAGAACAATAGCTATACCCACCAGCCTCCTTCTTGTTTTTCTACGTTTTGGATGATTGCATTTTTTGTGAAGGTGAGCTCATCTTCTCGCTGTGCTTTGTAGTCAAACAAAGCTTTGACGGCACACTAAAATAAAGACACAAGAATGAGGCAAGGTAACTATGGCAATAATTGGGATGGATGTAATTATCCGTGGAGGTGAAGCAGTTTTGCTAAGGAGTTATATAAGAATCCACTTGTCCAGATATCTTTTTCGATCTACTTTTGACAGGTTGAGTATGTGCTTGTGTGTGTGGGGAGAAAGTTAACATTTGGAAAAGGATGTGTCAAGACCTGTAACAGGAAAGCCAACAAAGCTGTATTACAGATAGTCCTCGACTTACAAGCTTATGACGGACAACCAAAAGGTAACATATGTATCAATCCTGAAGTTCCAACAATTATTCCCTGTCACCTGACTGCATTTTGAGTGCTTGGCAACTAGCTTGCCTTTACAGCTGTTTGTAGCCTCCTGCAGTCACATGACCATGATTTACTATGTTTTTGCTGGTATTTTACTATCCATTTTCCGCAAAAATGTCCACAAGCAATGGGCTTGCTTAACAATTGTGATTCACGTAACGACCATGAAAATTTGCTGAACAGCCACTGCAAAAAAACAGGTTTTAAAATCAGGATGGTCACGTAATGGCTTTACAATCATCACTACTTATGACCCGCTTTACAATCATCACTACTTATGACCATAATGGGCAGCAACATTACAGTCATGAGTCGAGAGCTATCTGTAACATGATTATGTCATATACATATATGGACAAGCTTACATTATTTTTCTTAGATTTTGGGGAGGGGCAAGTATTTTTGTTAATTATGGTAAAATTATTACTTGAAAAATAATTTTTGCCACAGTTTTCATATATGTACTTCCTACCTCATTGATTTTTAGCAACTGATTCCATTTCAGGTTTAATATTTACTACTGAGATCCCTCCAGCCCCATTACACACACAAACCAGATAGTTTTGTTCGTGTCTCTGGTGTAGAAAAGTGTGACTGCATATGTACAATATAGTAAACTAATATTTGCAGAAAGGAAATATTTAGAAATATAACTTGCTGGTCCATTTTTAAAACTATTCCTCAAAAAGGTTTATGCAAGAATAGGAAAATTACATAATTCAAATTCATTCCTGCTTCTTCCAGCTAGTAAGTTTCACTGTGCTAATTAGAGTATCATATCATTCTGACTAGAATTAGGATATCATGTTTCTTAAAATTATGAAAAACAATATTCATAGAAAAGCCCAATGCCAATCAAAACTATAGTGTTGAAAATGGGAGTTTAATACACACACACCCCTGCAATTTCTTAACACAAACTACTCCATCTATTGCTATTAGGTCAGGGAGTGAGAATATACAGGTATCTAAAGCAAAACTGTTCTTACAGTTTCTGCAGAAGATCTTAAAAACACTTGCAAGCCTGGCAGGAAAATTCATTAACTCT
This sequence comes from Hydrophis major, assembly GCA_033807585.1. Classification (NCBI taxonomy): domain Eukaryota; kingdom Metazoa; phylum Chordata; class Lepidosauria; order Squamata; family Elapidae; genus Hydrophis; species Hydrophis major. The sequence continues at coordinate 233,534,187 of CM066330.1, read as the reverse complement.
TATTAGCCTAATCAAGATATCAACCAAGGAATTAGGGAAAATACCTTAAAGGTTGGCATAGGGTTGGCCTCCACATAAAATCCCGGATTCCGTCCTTCGTATAGGGCACCATAATCTGGTTCCTAACAAATAGAAATGCAATACAATCCTCTGTACACTTTTCATTTACTAATTATTTAGACAAAACTGTTTAAAAATGTAACAGAATAATTTTATGAGATAAAACAGAACACAGGAGGACTAAATCCATGGCATGAAAATTGGCTGGGTGACTTTGGGCCAGTCACATGTCAATTCACTTCAGAGTAGTTGTTGTAGGAGAAAGAAGAATATTGTATGTGTTTCACCACTTTTCAGTTACTTATAAAAAAATAAAAATAGGTATAAATAAATACCTAAATAAAATAAAATACATTTTAAGAAATCCCTCTGCAGAAAGAGGAACATGATCAGTTATCAGATGAGAAGAAAAAAATTAAAGTCTTTTGGGTACCCAGCCATACCATGAAATCTCCAATTAAGGACATAATTTCTAGGAAGTAAAACTCTTAAAAACACCAAGTATGGTCCTAACTGCAACCCAGAAGAAAAATACTGGCTTCCACCCAGTGTAGACCTAGTGCCATACTCACTGCTGTCCCAATCTTCTCCAGTGTTTCTTCATTAATAGGATATCTCAGCTTCATTTTGCGGTACAATGGATGTTTTTCATAATAGCTGATTAAATCCACCAGGCTGTCAAATTCTGAATTGCCTAAGATGATTGTCTGACCCTCCTGCTGCACGCGGCAATGCTTGATTTTTCCTTCAGCCCTAGAAGAAAAAAAGACCAGCCCAGCAATTAATTTTCTAAATAACCATGAGGTAATGGTTGAAGAATACTGCACACAGGCAGGGAACATTTCAGTTTGTGCAGATATAAGAATTAATCCACAGCACTTCGCAAATGCACTCACCGAAAAGAGATTGCATAGGAATTTGACTCACTCCTCTTTCGCACCAAAAAGGCTCCATCCCGGGGCACCCTCATCAGCATGCGCTCAGCTGAATTCCGGGTGAGATTAGCATGGTACCATCTGGGAATAAAAACAAAATAATTTAGGTTATTTCCTAGGCAGCAATTCCTGATAAATACTTGGAGCTAAGATTAATTTTGCTTCAAGAAAAAAAAAAAAAAAGCGGGGGGGGGGGGGGACGACACTAGATACTAGGCTGTTTCCCTGTAGGTTTTGAGATATGACTGATCTCAAAAATTATTGGATTCAATATTACAAGCCAAGTCTTTTTTCTTTCTCAGCCCTGGTAGAAATACAAAAACTCATTTGGTTAAAAAGTCAGAAACAGGTCACATATGGATTGCCCTGCAGGCTCTGGATTATCAGCTAAGACTCTACTTCAACAAACACACCATCAAATTTTACATTTGTGTCAACATTAAACCTAGTTTAAATGTTAACTGGTATTCCAAGTTGGCCTGCTTAATTACCATAAGTGTAGACTTAATGATTGTGTGAGGAGGTAGATAATTAAGACACCAAAAAGGAGGGAAAAAACACATGATTCTATAGCTTATCCTTAATTACAAATAGGTAACAAGAGTTATATCTGCACCAGGCCAAGGACAGCGGACTCTGTATAATAAAAATCAGCTTATTTTTCTTTTATATCATGATCACAGTCTCAGTAAATGCAACCAAGAAGGCAAACTAGAAATTAGTTTTTCTGTTAGCCTTGCTAAGCAGATTAGGAGGATATTTAGAGGATATCAATTTGTTACAAATTGATTGTAAAGTTTTATTAAAGATTTTATTTTATTAAAATCATTGGATCAGTTGTAACAAATGCTCTGAATGCTCCTACTATATTTTGTTAAGTTCAAAATAAAACATATTTTAAATAGAAAATGAAATGTTCATGGTGAGAACAGGTGGTCCAGTTGTCTTTATTGAATTTAAAATAAGAAATGAAGTGTTCATGCTGAGAACAGGTCAAATGGCATGGAACTATTATAAAGATGTATTTTCTTTTCTGAAGTAAAACAGATTAAAACACTATGCTGGAGGGCAATGCAATCAGTGGCATAAAACAAGAACACTGAAGAGATGATGTAAACCCCAAATCTTCACTCCTTCTGCTAAATCCAAACTTCAGCACTCCAAATTAGTACTAGAAATTTGCAGACAGAATTATATGAGAATTGAAGGACAAAAAACATTTATTTGAATTTCTATATTGATAAACTTCGAAAATGTGTCTCAGAATAATGAAATAAAAGAAGTGGCTGCAAGAAAGAAAACATTCCTAACCGTGAGACTCCACCCATAGCATCTCTTTCCTAGAGGACTTTGATTGGCACCAACCATAAATCCTTTCAACAACTAAGCAGATATGGTTTGATTTTTATCTTTTCTGGGCTGTTTCTTGATGGCATTTTATTGTTTTATATCCTTTAAGGGATTAAGAGACTCTGGCTGTCTAAATAACTTTGTAACTTCCCAGAGAACTCTGAGATTGATTGTAGAGGGAGGGGAAGGAGGGAGGGAGGGAGAGAGAGGGGGGGAGAGGGGAAGGCAGAGAGGCAGAGATAGAGACACAGAGAGTCCAAAGATAGAATGTGACTCTTTTGTTGGCTTACTCTTTGCTCTCGTGTGCATTTGTCTGGGGCACAGGTTCTGTCAACCTCATTTCAAATTCATTGCATCTGAGTGGCACTTGCTGGTAATGAGTAATGAGATCATAGAGGCTATTGAATACCAGGTTATCGGTGAGGAAGAATTTGGGGCTGCCGGCATCTTGCCGGGAATGGATCCGGCAGTGCTGCACTTTCCCATTGCGCCTGTGTAGAAGGAACAACAAAACAAGGATTAATTGTGCTGCCCTACACATGGTTATCTGAAGACAAACGCATAATATTCAGTGCACATTACTTTCCAGTGGATGTATTTAGAGTGGCAGCCCACATTTGTTTTTCTTTAGCATCTTATTGTGGATTATGTTTGCCCAACAACAATAATTATACTGCCAGAAAATAAATATGAGAGAATGAGTCAGGTAGTGACTGAGGTCTGCATGTTTGGTAATCCAATACCTTACTTTCTTTAAGGAAGAGAGGGGGGAAGAGACCTATTCTGCTTTCTTGCAGTGAATTCTTCTCTAATCATTAAAAAGGGGGAAAACAGCAAATCTTTCCCATCCTTACGGAAATCAGTAGCTTCTAATGTTTTGTCAAGCCCTACCCAGACCAATTGTTGAGTCGGAAAACTTGCAGGCAGAGATTCAAGAACACAACTCTTGGCAAGCTGTCCCAAAGGTGCTTTTTCAGGAGGCAACCGGACTTTCGTTGGGGGTTTTTTGAAGACATTTTGCTTCTCATCCAAGAAGCTTATTCAGCTCTGACAGAAAAGATCCTTGGGGAATGGAAGATCCTTGTCAGTATCATGTCAGAGCTGAAGAAGCTTCTTGGATGAAAAGTGAAACGTCTTCAAAAGAAAAACAAAAAAGTCCAGTTGCCTCCCAAAAAAGCACTTTTGGGACAACCATGCCTGGATGACTGAGAATTTCTACAGACTTTTAGCTACACAATCTTGACAAGCTAGTTTTACTGCCAATATTAGAAACAGCCAATATACTGGAAACCAACAACAGCAAAGGGTAGGACTGAAGCCATGCAAGTCAGTCCCAAGGTTTAAATCTTAAATCTTCTTCTTCCACCCATAAATCTTAATGGACTCAGAGCTCGTCATTTCTCCACAGGAGATCAATGCATTGCCACTGTAACAGGTTTCTTTGGATCCAGGCTTTTGCTTCTGACTTTCCCGGTTCTAGTCCTAGTGTTTTTTCCCCATATGGAAAAGCCCCAGAGGATCATGAAGAAGCAAATTTTCCTACTGCTTTAAGTAAGTGTGTAGGAAGCTTTTTAAAAAAAACTTTGTAAAAACAGATACTCTACAGCCAAATTCTTTACTCTTTTGCAAAATAAAACCACCACCTCTACTTTTCTTTATGAATAAAATGTTTTAGTTTAAAATGGCGGATTTCATGGCAATTACTGAAAGCTTTCAGTAACAATGTTGTACTGTAAAAGTTTGCAAATTTCTACTGCAGTTGACTCTGCCATCATTTATTGAATAATGGATAAGTTTAGACAGTGCATGAACTACAGATAATGCAATAAGAATGAGAATAATATCCTTCTATTTGGCATTCTTGCAAATATCCTTTTATTTGGCATCTTTTCCAATTCTTACTTAAAACCAGGACAAATACGCAAATGTATGGTTTTCTTAAGAGACATAAAGTCTTTGGATGAAGAACTAATGATTGTATTATCCCCCTATTGAATGTGAGCATTTTAGATAACAATTTCATGCCCAAATGAATCTTACCAGAAAGATAGTGTGTAATCACCAACAAAGGTCTCACTTTCTCGCACCAGGAATGAGCCATCGGGGGCTCCAGTGTCTACACAATATTCCATTAACAGTCTCTCTGCTATGTGGCGCCCATCACGCCCTGCTCCCAGTTTGCCATGGAACCACTTTTCAGTGGAATGGAGTTCAGTGCTGTTGCTTGTCTGCCATGGAAATGAAAAGCAAGCACTTGGTTTAGTAGCTTACACACCAAGAGTAGCTGAATGAGAAGATAGAAAGACACAATTGTATTAGTTTGGAAGGAGAGCAATCTCTCTATTCCAAGTGTAACCATCCAAACCCAAGGTTCAACCCAACAGGAAACTATCCTGGGTTTTCCCAAATACCTTCATTCTGTTATTGCACCACAGCATAAACAAACAGATAGGGTTCAGGTCATGTATCTCTTGCCTCCAGGCAACATGCAATGCTAACATTTCAGAAAATAATTCTTTTAAAGCAAACAACAAACCATTTTAGGAAGTTGTATAAAGTAGCCTTTGATGTTTATAACTCATAATTGCTTCTGGATGTATGCACTTCCCAGAGTTCTTTCCTTTCATTCTTCAAAAGCAGAAACAAAGGACATTCCCCCAAAGCTCTTCTTTCTTAGTTTTATAAGCAATCTCGTCCTAATAAACTTGCCAGAAAAAGGAGAATGAGAGTTCCAAGCCTGAATTATAGGAGAGCCAGCCAGCAAAATCCAAAGTAGTGGGACTTGGTAGTTTTGGATTCAATTGGGAAGAGCTGGTTCACATTCAGGATTGTAAATGCAACATTTTATGGCTCACTAAAAGCACCTGCATTTGTTTCTAGGATTGCATAACTGCCATGGAAGGTCTTCTGCATGCTAGGAACAAGGGCTAAGTTGTTTTAATGAGTCTCAGACAAATGCTGCCTTTGTTCTACATGTTCTGAACAATTATTTTAAATCAAATCAAACTTGAAGCCTCATAGAGTTCTACGAAGCACATGTATGCCAGAAAATCTCCAGCCTCTTCTTCTTAGTCCTTTCATGATTGTAGCAGAAAGTATAAACATGGCCTTCTTCTAACCCTTTCCAGATTGATGTTAGTCCTAGCTTTCAACTTCATCAGTGTTAAGTGGAAATATCATTACAAAGTTACATTTTTCCCACAGGAAATTCAAGATGGGTAAAGCTAAACACGCAGCTCATTCCAATTCAAGAAAAAGTAGATTCCAGATTTCTTCCCATCAAAGACTAAGAAGAATGAAGATATCCAATTCCTTCTAATTATGTCATAAAATCATATAAATGCAGAACATATGTAATGGAAGGGACCTTATAGGCAATTTAATCCAACCCCTTGCTCAATGTATAAATACTGTACAGAAAACTATCCTACCTCTGCTTGAAAATATTTAAAGAGGGTTAATCTACCTCTAGTCTAGGCAGAATGACCCAATATTTAACTGTTCTTACCATTAAAAAATTCTCTAATTCAGCCATGTTTGCTTGCCTAGTCTTTCAGGATATCTTCTTTCACATACCTCCTTTTGCTCTTCCTCCTCTTCGTTTCCTAAATCACTTGTTGTCTCTCCAGAATAATAGATTTTACTGCTGGTCAAGACAAAATAATGAGGATTCCAGTCCTGTAGAAAACATACACCAGTAATTAAGTTGATCCTGGAATAGTCTCCTTCAAGAACAAAGCTTTATGGTCTTCCAGTTTGCAGGGCTTCGGCGACAAGCAGGAATCTGCGATCGTGCATGGTTTCTGTCTGGGCTCGCCACTGGAGCACCCCGAGCCAGCTGGCTTCAGGGCTAAGCCACCCCATAGAGGTGGTGAAGAGGGGGGAGATAGCCAGCAGGGTCGAGGGGAGCCGCATCTCTCCTCCTCAGCTGGCCAAACTCCCTTTCCTGAAGGTGGTAGAAGTGGTGGTTAGAAATGGCCACCTCAAAGAAGCACTCAACCGGAAAAGAAAGTGCAGGAGGAAGATAAGAAGTGAAAGTTTTGGCTGACCAGGATAAAAAGCAACAACTAAGGTACCCTGGAATTTAAATTTTATAAAAGATAACATCGCTCCCAAAGAAGAGTCAGAAGCAGCGAAAGAAAGTGAAAAGGGAAAGTTTTTTTTCTTCACTCTCCTTCCTCACATTGACAACGAAGAGAGCTAAATAAGAAATTGGAAAAATCCGCTTTAGCACTAATAGGTAAGCTGTTAATATAATTAAATGCCAAAGGGACAATAAAGATTTCTGGACACTAAAAAATCCTTTTTTTCTATAAGGAGGAAGGGAGAGGAAAAGAATAAGGGCAGGATTTGGAAGGAGGAGACTGCCTGGACTTCAAAAGAATCGAAAGTAAAAACTCTATAAGACTTCTAAAAGATACATTTTACCTGGAACTTTGGAACTAAATAGTAACCCCAGGAAGAGAAAGTGAAGAAAGAAGAAAGTGTAAAAAGAAACAGCTTGTGTGTATTTGGATTGCTTGGTGACTTTGGGATTTTGGGATATTATATTTGAATGACTAAAAACAATTGGGTGGCTGTTTAAAAAAAATTCTACAATGGTATCGCTTCTGGATGAACTGAAAATGGAATTTAAAAAATATAAAGAAGAGACACAAGAAGGGAAGGGCTTCTTTGGCTCCATTTTTCAATTCTTAGAAATGGGGATCTGCATCTATGAGAAACAACAAGGAAAGACTGCGCAACTAGAAGATTGAGACAAAGAAGAAGCCATCTTTAATGAACAAGTAACTCTATTTGGGGAAGAAAGGGGAAAGGGGGGAAAGAGAATGGAGAATTTAAGACTTAAAAAAAACAGCCAAAAAAGGGAAAAATAATTTGAAAAGTGGATATAAAGTTGGAAAGCAACAGAAAAGGGGAATACAGAAGAGGGAAATGGAGGTGGAGAGACAGGGGGGTAAAAAGGGGAGAGAAGAAGAAGAAAGAGAATAAGGAAAGGAAGTGAAGTTACAAAGGTTTGGAGCAAGATATAAAGAAACAGGACTTATTCAGAGATAATGGGTGAAAATTTAACTGAAAAAGGGATTCTGTGAAGGTACATAAGATTGTATTGTTATATTTGTAATAGAAATAATGTTAGAAAATTGGAAACAACGTGTGATTAAAAAGTGGGATAAAATAGTCAGTGTAATTTAGTGAAACTTTTGTGAACAAAATAAATGAAATAAATGAGAGAATTGAATTAGGAAGGAACGGGAACATTTTAATTACTCAATTTTTTAAAAAATACAAGTGAAGTGGGGGGGGGAGGAATTAACTATGGAAAGTTTATAAGTGTTCCCATAGAAGTATGATACTTATCTGAAAAGTAATGTGTAAAACGTTAAGATTTAAATGAATATTAACATTAATGATCGAATTGAATTGGTATGGATTGTTGTTTTAATTATATTATACATTTATAATTTTTTCTTTTTTTAAAATAGTGTGTAGTTTTAGAATGTACCAAGCAGAATCCGAACGGAAGTTATGTATTATATTAAGTGTTATAATTTTAGGGGAAAGATATAAAGGCGTCATACTCCAATCAGTGATTACAGGAGAAATTTTGTTCAATGAGAAAAGATAGCAGACAGTTGAAACAGGACAAAGAATATAAGTACAATGATTTGAATTGAGATGAAATAAATAAAATAAAATAAAATTAAGAAAGTTAAAAGAGGGGAGAAGCTATATAGAAAATACAGAATAGTAATAAGATATGGAATGGAATATAAAAATGAGCATGAACTTCAATTTGTATCTGTACGAAGAGATGTAACCCGGGATAATGCTGCTTTCAAAAAAGATGTTTTATGTTTTGTTCGTTTATGTTTGTTTTTAAAAATCAATAAAATTTTCAAAAAAAAAAAAAGAACAAAGCTTTATAAAATTCACTAATCTGGACTATAAAGATGATAAATGACAATAGGAGAAAAAAAGCATTATGCTGACACTCTCACGAATTAACTTCTAAACACTGGTTGTTAAAAATGGAATGTTCAATCCAAAGAATGGTTTGCTGATATTAAAACTAACAAGTTGTTTGACCCCTTCCTCAAATGAAGTTTTCAAGACTGCAAGCTAGGGAAATACAAAACTGTTTAATTCTAACAATGGGCCAAGAAATTGGAATGTCATGAAGTTTCTTTTAAATCTCCACTGAGTAGGGCTTTCCTCTTCTTTTCTATTTTATTTTCTATTTTCTATCTAAGCTAATTATTTTCAGATTGATAGCTCTTTTGAGCAGAAGCCCATAGTCTTGAGTTATGCAGAGCAACTGACAAAACTTTCTTTCTCCATGGGCAATGAATGAAAAATTTGAAACCAACTATCCACCTCTCAAAAAAAAAACAACTGAACTGCTTCTGTTTATTAAAAAAAACACAATCTACAGAACAACTAAGCAATGCCAGGAATTATTCAGGGTTATTAATGCTTATATGACCATTCAAAAAACATTGCTTCATCTGGGTTCAGTGCTACCTTTTGTAATAGCTTTATATCATTCTCACAAGTTAAGTCATTGGCGTTTTTAATCCCAGACACATTTTTACTGAAGCAACCTGTCCACATCATATGGCAACATTTAAAATACTGACAAAGAGAAGCAATCTTTTTGCTTCTCTGTCTTGCAGTGTGGAAACTCATATTATAATGGCACAATTGGAATGCTCAACTGAAAGTGGCAGGAAAAGCTTCGTGTGAATCTCTGAAAAAAGCAGACATTTTCAGCATCCCTATCAAGTTGAATCCATGGATCAGGACACAGAACTTTATCAGGCCAAGAACCAGAGCTGGGCTTTCAAATAAGCACTGCAAGCTAAATCAAAATGGTCGGGGCTGAATCAAAGAAATAGGGCAACAACAGCATTAATTATTATGATTACTGAGAACCAATTCAGTGTAATGGTTAAAGCTGTAGTGGCACAGTGGTTAGAATGCAGTATTGCAGGCTAATTCTGCTGAGTGCTAACTGCCAGCAGTTTGAGCCTCAACGGCTCAAGGCTGACTCAGCCTTCTATCCTTCCATGGTCAGTAAATGAAGACCCAAATTGTTGGGGACAATATGCTGACTAAGTGCTATTGCTATTGTTGTATTAAAGGTACTGGAATCAAAACTAGGGGACTATGAGTTTTAGTCCTGTCTTAGTGAGTGATCTTGAGCCAGCGACTCACAGTCTAATGCTTCAGACCTAATGCTTCAGAGTTATGCACTCTGTATTAAAATTATAAAATAAATTGTAGCTAGGTTGGCAATTTCTGGGGAACTGAGCCCCAGACTCAGGTATATATATGGTATATATACAGCCCTACAACAACAGCTTATGTAAGATTGTATAAATCAGTCAGCTCCAAGTAACAGTAAAGCAACACAAAGAAACCCACGTGGTTGATTGGGTCTTCCAGATACAGAATGCCATTCTTTATTGAGTTGCTGATGTCATTCTCTGAATACACTGCAGATGATGGTATTTCTTCATAAGCACTACCCTCAGCCAGTTTCTTGTGCTAAAGCAAGAAATATACATGTCAAATTCTTTTAACAAAATAGTAAAAACCTAGACTGGAATTAGGAGAAGGCATTACTCCACTGTAAAATTAGCACTTCTGGAAATACCAAGAGGGAGGGAAGGAGGGTGAGAAAGAGAGAAGAATATTTTTTTTTTTCTGGTCTCAAGTCAATCTCTCAATTCAGCCCCTGGGGTAACTTTGAATCTCCCTTTTATAGCAAGGTAGCTTCACATTTCCCCCTTACAAATCACTTCTTTTTAAGTTTCTGGGCAAATGTTCACTAGGTGAACTAACAATACAGAAAGGATGGCAGTCCGTGTTATTTCTGAGCTCTCTTATCAGATAGCTGCCAGGAAGAACGGATTGGCTTGTGCTATTTCTCAGCATTTTGAAGCTTGTGATTGTACCAGTAGTGAACATTTCTATCTGCATTTGAGGAACTGCCTGCTTTTTTATGGCAACTACATATGAAATTTCTCCAACAAAAAATAATATATGCTCAAAGCCAGTGAAAACCTCCCTGACAAAAATGAAATGGGAAAAAATGAAGTGGCTTTTGGAAGGCCTTATGAAGTAAAAGATCTATGAGAATGCTGAAGACCTAAAATTAGCAACATTTTCCAGGCTGAAGAATGGGTACTATATTTCATTTTAGTGAAATGCATACAAGGCATATACAATTATAGAAATGCTATTCTCTAGAAACCTTTTCCTGAGAGTCATCACATTTAATTTCTGTTTGGATTTGCTGACGCACTTGCTATAATTTCTCCTTTATATTTAAAGGATTCAGTTAAGCAGCAGTCCCAATAATTTGAAAGCCCCAAGTTAGAAGCTGGCTTAAGAAATAAAAACTAAGCCATTGTTTTTTAAATTAATTTGCTATGCAGGAAGCATAATTGTAAAAGTTTTTTTTTTCCTATAGGGTTATTCTAACAAGAAAGTTATAAATTTGTCATACTCACCTACTTAATCGTTAAAATGCAATGCTGATTGATGTATAGAGCAGTTTTGTAGGTCTCATGTAAAGCCAAGATTTATAGCATCCCTGCTCCTACAGGTTAATAATTTTTTGGGTCTTAAAGACCAGGTATTCTGAAATAAGTTGCAGTAGTGTGTGTGAGAGTTGGGGGTGGGGGAGGCTAAGAAACAACAATGCCTATGTCACCTTTTGCATAAGCCACATTCAGAAAGGCTACAAAAAGAGCTCACCTTTATGAGAATCTTCCTCTTCAGCTGGTTTGGAGATGGCAGACCATCAGCAGAGATATCGATGGGTTTGGTTAGCAGCATATCTCCAAAGACCTTCTTAAAGTTCTGAGCCATATTCCTCTGCTGGGCAATGCTGCAATGGTCTTCGATGGATAGGATAACAGGAAAACTTAAAAGAAACAAAACCATTAAGAATAATTCCAGGTGCTGGTTGTCACCTCTAAAGCCTTCAATGGTCTGGGGTCAGGTTAGTTGAAGGGCTGTCTTTTCCCAGTTACATCTACCTCACACACCAGAAAGGAGAGGCAGGGTGTGTTACAGGGCTCTTCTCTTAAGGAGACCCACCTAGTGGGACCAAGAAAAGTCTTCGTCACACAACTCCCCCTCCCCCCTCCCAAGAACATTATTCCTCAGGGAGAAGATTGACCCCCACCTATTTATAGTATTTTGAAAGGACTTGAAGACATGGTTTTGCCAATGGACCTAGGGCCAGGAACAGTGTTTTTTGTTTCTATTTAGGGTTTTATTTCTGTAAGTCACTGGAGTCAGCTTGAGTTGGTGGCCATATAAATTTTCTTAATATATAAATAGGATTATAGGTATAGTGGTGCTAATCTTAATTCTGTTATAAATTTGCCTAATTGGGCTTTCAGATCAACTCCCTGAATAATTAACATTTGATTCCTATAAGATTTGTTCAGCTATTCTTCTAGCTTCCATTGTTCAATCCACACTCCTTTAAGATCAGGTCCATAAGATTGAACACTTTATTTGGAAAACAAATAGCTGGAATACTGAGGGAATTGAAATTTTAGAACCCCATTACTAGGTGTCAATTTCAAAGGCACCAAATGTTGCCACTAATATATGATTCTTTTGGAATACAGAAAATACATTTAATGTGGTAATAGATAAATTACCAATTTCCCTCTCATTTCAACAGTATATATTTTTTTCAAGAATACAAGTTTCTAATCTTCTGGATTGTGAGAAAAATAACTGAAATGCCAGTGAAATTTCTGGATCAGATTTCATACCAAAGAAGTTAAAAAAGAAAGACTTCTATTAGCTAGAGACATAATTTCAGTAGTATACAAAACTTCAATATTCTACTCTTGTTATAAAAATGTACATATGCTATATTTAAAAAAAAATTCAAATTATTGCTGAAATAAATTTAATGTGTCTAAAATGGAAAGTTTCATAGAATCCTGCATTCTTGATGCTGATACACAGACATATACAAACTCTCTGTATATGATAATCATTTGCAAAAATTTAGAATAAGATATTCTACTATCATGCCAGTGCAACTTCTTACTTCATATACATATGTTCCAGCCTAGCACTGAAACAATACTTTATAGATAGGTATGAAGTGCCATAAAATAAGACTTTAGGACTCAAGTATCTGAGCTAGGGAAAGGCAAATTTCCAAAGAACATGATTTCACAACCAACGTTTTACTTACTCAGAAGTTACAAAAGCATGCTCCTTGATGGTGGTGAGGACATCAGAAAACTTAATTTTTGTAGTTAATGTGTGTCCATGATAAATCACAGGCATCCCATCAGGACCATCCCAGCAATCAACTGAAAAAGATAACTAGTTAAAGTATAACTAAAAGTTCATCAATACAAGTTAAGTTAATATTGGAATTAATTATCTTAGATAAAATCAAGTTGCATCCAGAGACAAATATAAATAGTTGTCTGTCACCTAACAATCCAGGTAGAACATGTTTCAATGAAAATGATTTCCTTATTTCTCTGGAGTGAAAGTGATATCACAAAGAAAGACATTTCAAAACAGATTTGGGAAAGTAACCTGCGATGCATTGACAATACCCCTAGTTCCATGGCACTAAGAGTGCTTTTCATTTCAAGGTCACAAGCAAACCTTCCTTCACAAATCTCTGAGCAAGTACTCTGGGCAAGGTTTATATATGTATATTTGAAGCTGCCTTTTTTATTTACTATCCATCTAGCTCAATATAATTTATTTTAACCTTTAGGATCTCACAAAGTCCCAGATAAACACTTTCATATCTCTTGCAATCTGATCCTTTTATCTGGAATATTCAGTGTGTAGAATGTACACTCCACTGCACACTTGATCTAGCCTCCACTCATGTGCAATTTCCTTTATGTTCAATATGAGATCAATCTTTCCTGATCCTTATGAGGCAGATGAGGAAATAAAATGGGAAGAGACCAGCACTCACGTTCAATACAGCGGCATCCCATGCGCAGGCAACGAGCATAGGCTTCCAAGGAAGACTCACTTGAGAACTGATCTCCTGTCAAGTATCTGTGATGAAGGGGCAGTTATGAACATGAAAGCAAATTGGGTTGGATTACCATAACATCAAAAAGACAAAGCAGTAGTTCAAATGCAACAGGTAATTTATCAGCAACGTTTTCATGTATACTGTCCAATCAGACTGTAATAGTCTCTGACTCAGATTTCTCAACTGCCCAAAGGTTCCCTCCATGATATGCAGATAATCCTTGACTTACAACAGTTCACTTAGTGACTGTTCAAAGTTACAATGCCACTGAAAAGTGACTTATGATCATGTTTCACACTTATGACTGTTGCAGCATCCCCATGCTTACGTGCTTTACATTTGGATACTTAGCAACTGACTCACAATTGTGATGTGTCCCAGGGTCATGTGATTAACTTTTGAGACCTTCTGACAAGCAAATTCAATGGGATAATGTTACCAATGTAACAACTGCAGGGATTCACTTAACAAACGTGGAAAGAAAAGTCATAAAATGGGGCAAAACTCACTTAACAAATTTCTTACTTAGTAACATAAATTTTGGGCTCAATTGTGGTTACAAATTGAGGATTACCTGTACTAGGGTAACATTAGATGCTTAAATTCATCCTAGCCCCAGTGTTTCAATCTAAAATTTCCTCTTCCTTCAAAAAGTTCAAAATAACACAATGTGACTTTATGCAATTATGCATATCAGCATTCTCTTCATCTAGAGATCCCTAAATTACTGAGTCATGTGTTGACCTGCTGCTGTTAATGGAAAGCAAAACTCAACAGGTAACTCATGATTTGCAGAGATAAGTAAGACAGTGTAATTCCAAGAATTGCATTGTTATCCCAGAAGATGCTTTCCATACAGTTTTGCAGACAATTAATGGTCTCTTCTTAAAGCAAATTACAAACAGGAGAAATTATTAGCAAGAGAAACCAATTTTTCCATTACGTATTATGAGAGGAGGAGATCCAATAATGGGACAAGGGGTTGTTCATGTCGTCTGGGCGTATGACATCAAACTCTGAGTTCCAGATGCTGTTCTCTTTGGAAAATAGGAAGGTGAGAAACTGTACAAGAAGGGGAAAAATGGGGATGGGAGGTGAAAGATTGAACGCTAAGCCGCCAAATCTCAGCTGTTTTTTCAGACTTCCCCCACCTGATGTATTGGATTACAGCTCTCATAGTTTAGAAAACACGCTAACTTATGATGCGGGAAGGGAGTCTGCTTGAGAAAACCTGATATGGACCAGTTGAAGTTTCAAGATCGATTCCACTTAGAGAGCATTGCACTAATCAAGTTGTGAAGTGACTAGGGCTTGAATGACTATCTGAATAGCCTTCCCAATTTAGGAAAGGACACAACTGGCTCACTGGACAAAGTTATGCAAATGCCTTCATTGCCAAAACTGACACCTGCTTTTGAAGCAGGATTTTTGGGTCCAGGAAAAACTTGATTACACATCAAAAGGGAAAGTTTAACCCCATTCAAGGTCAAGAGGGAATATACCCAAATCTGGATGATTAAAACACCTATAATCACTAGGTCTTGGTAGTAACGAGTACACAATCTCCGTGAACTGGAACAAAATCTTGATGGCATCATTTTCAGGTCCAGTCAAAAGATACAATTGGGTATTATCAGCATGCTGATAATATCAAACCTCAAACTAGCAGATTACCTCAACCAGCAGTTTCATATTTATTTGTTTATTTGTTTATTTTATTTATATTTCCTATTTCTAAAGAGCCCACCTCTCTCAGAAAAAGGAGGTGTGAGAGAGTAAGCATGCAGGCTGACAACAAATTCACCAGTGACTTAAAAACAACAACATCCTGCTTTGTTTCAATCTCAAAACTGTGCTGACCAAAGGCCAATAGCTTAAGAAGTCCTTGGCTTATTTAGGCAGCTCCTTTACATCTGCCTTGGAGAATACTCTAAATATGACAAGATTGTTTCAGAAATAACATTCCATGCTAACATTAGAACTTTGTACGAGGTCTAGAAAACAACAACCCCCAATCAACTGCATGCTCTCTATATAATTATCTATGCTCCACCTCAAACTAATTATCCTTACTTATAATTTCTAGGACTACATAATTGCCCAGTATTGCAACCAATTAAATATAATTCCAGCAATTACCGATGAGAACTCTTATCTCTCTTCTTAAAAAAGTCAAAGCTGCAACTTATTTAATATTTTAAACTGTAAGAAAAGACCTGCAGGGTAAAAAAAAATGGAAAGATAACTTGCTACAATGTTTCTTTCCTGCCATGTATGGAATTGACCTTTATACTACATTGTACTTACTAAAGAATAGTGCAGAGAACATTGGTATCAATTATTTGGGAATTGTATAGTCGGCTACTGCTATCATTCTTGTTCTATTTTGTTTCCAGTGAGATTCTTGTGAGTCTTACCTCATCTGAAGAAAAATAAGGTTCTTCAATTACTCTCAAGGGATCTGACAAGAAAGTAAACATAAAATCTTGCACCAAGGAAAGGTCTGCAGCCCAAAGCTCCTGTATATGAGGATGGAGAAAGGTAGAGTTATATATTCTATTTGTTACAGTGTTTAAACTATTTGGTAAACATTCCCTTTCCCAGCCTTATAATGTTCATGTAAAATAGCAAGTAATTGTTATCCATGTATTGCTGATGGAAAGCTACATGGGATTAGAGATAAGAAGGAACTATGGAGTCCAACCTCTTGGCCACAGCAGAAATTTTCATACCATCTCAGACAAATGGCTGTCCAACTTTTGCTTGAAATCCTCCAGTCATAAGTACCAATTCCAAGAAATAGGGGCACCTTTATCCCTCTCCTTTGCATTCTTTTCAATTCCTCAGCTTCCTTCATCTAATCTCAGCATCCTTCATCTCCTCTGTTTGATGGCCAGAACCAAACAAAGTACATTTGAAATTACAACGCTCTTATAAAAGCAACTTACTGTTTCCTTGTGCTTCTAACCATTGCAGCATCCCTGCAGTCATGATTGCAATTCAGGTGCTTGGCAACTATCACACAATTATGATAGTCATAACATCTTGTGGCCATGTGGTTGCATCTGTGACCTTCCCACCCAGTTTCCAACAAGTCCATGAGGAAGCTGGGAGAGAAGGTCACAAGTCACAGTCATGTGACTGCTTAATGAAAAAAAATTGTCTTTATTGTGGTTGTGAGTCAAGAAATGCTTGTATTTCAGGCACAGACTGACCAGTGAAGTATATAACAGAACCATCACTTCACGTGATCCCGACACTATCCTCTATATTGACTGTTTCCTAGTATGATTTCACTGCTTATTGTACCCTATGACTATCATTAAGTGTCGTACCTTATGATTCTTGACTCTTGACGAATATATCTTTTCTTTTATGTATACTGGGAGTATTTACACCAAGACAAATTCCTTGTGTGTCCAATAACACTTGGCCAATAAAGTATTCTATTCTCTTCTATTTATGCAGTTGTTATGGTTGTTATGATTTTGAGAGATGGGGTAAAAGCCATGGCCCCTGGCTGAATTAGAGGCAGCTTAGCCCACAGCAGGAACTGGGGCATGGCAAGTATCTCAGAAGTGACCCTGTTTAGTATCTTGGGTTGTAAAAGATCACATGAAAGAATCATAGAGTATTTTGCAAGATTCTATTAATGTAACCTTGAAATAAAGTACAATTAGTTCATTCAGACATGCATTCTATTTGAACTATTTTGCATGTCTAAAATCAACCTGGCTAGTCTGCAAGTACTTTTCTTCCTCACTGCCTTTACAGCCCACGAAATTAGAAACATCTTCTGATTTGCCCCTATTTCTGCTGCAGGCTGAGCTACCTCTTATCTGGTCCCATAGTTCTGTGGCTGTTCTCCTTGTCCTTGTGTCTCTCAAGGTCACTCCTACATACTGTTACAACAATAGTCCAAGGTTATAATGCCTCTTTTGACAATGTAAGCACATGACTAGCTCAGGCTCCATCTTTAGCCTATCAGGAAAGCAAGATCTTTCACATCAGTCATACAACTGAAACTAAGTACAATCTATCTTGTACCTCTGCAGCTATTTTTTTTTCCTTACTTAAGTGGGGAACCTAACATTTCTTGTCACTGAACTCCATATTGTTTCCCAGGGCTCATTATCAAATCTTTAGGATCCTGAACCTGTCTTTTGAAGTTTATCCACCTGCATCATATCCAAAACCTTTAGGTCATCCGCAAATTTGATGAGTGTCACGTCAATCCCTTCGTCTAAGTCATTTAGATTTTAATACTTCCTTAGCTATAAAGCTCTGTGGATAGCCTGGAAAAATATTTCTTTTTAAATTTAACTTGCATATATCACATGCTTAGGATGATAAACTTTGAAACTTAAGAAAAACGTGAAGAACGTGAGACAAAACTGATATAAAAAAACAAATAATGAAGTGCCTCTGCCTAAATGGCATAATGCCAGATTAAGATTCAAAGTGAGTGCTTACTAGCTCCAAGTATTTATGCAATGCATTATAAAAACTCTCATCCCCTCAGATTGTTCAAATTACCTATATACAATAGCTTTTTCTGAAATACTGAAATTTGTTTCCTATATTAAAGGCCTTCTCTTTTAAGACCTTTTTAAACATTTATAAAGGAAAATCTAATCAATATATCAGAGTACAGAAATTCTCTATTAGGGAATAGTGTCCCATTTCATATCTTCATCATATCTTCATTCAGACTATCAGAAAACAGAATACTTGAGCAACACTCGAAAGAGGCAATGGCAAACTTAGTGATTGCTAAGAAAGGCATATTCACATTGCATCAAATTTTGGTTCTTACTCTTTCTTAACATTAGTTATGTGCGTGTGTGTGTTCCTTCTATGATATGAACTTACCATTTGATATTCTAGCAAAAATGTCTGGAACTCTGACAGAGAAATTCTGTTGTATTCAGATCTCTCCCCACTGCATTACGATGAAGTGCAAGATAAGACAGATAAGACAGCTTGGTTAGAAGGCAGCTGTCACTTCTCAAAAATCAAACAAACTTAGATATATAGAGACTGTTTACATATAACTCTCATACATAACATGAAGATGTAATGGTGGACTCGCACAAGAAATTATGCCAAAAATAAATCATATTATGAATTAGCATCATATTGAAACAATGCCAATGCCAAAATTAATATGGCAGTGAAAGTAATAGATAAAGCTCGGCTATTGATAGAGTTCATTCCTTTACACTAACTCTTTCAGGGAAAATTGGGACAAAGAACATATCAATATAACGGACTGCTGTCAGACAGTATCAGACACACATTTGATAGCAATAAATAACAGACTTCAAATGCAAAGTTGATTAAAAGGAGCACAGAACTTTCAAGAATATTGAAGAAAAACTGAACTTTGTTAAATTGGTAAAAAAAGCAAATTAATCTGCATAAATGTTGCATTTTGTTATCAGACATAATTCTGTAACCGCTGGCACCAAATTCTTGTCCCAGAATTTGAGATTTTATAGTATTTCCAAAACAGATCAATACAACAATATACAACCACACCATATTGTACACTGAAGTAGAGAACAGAACATTATGAATGCATAATCTGTGCTTTGACTAATTAACTAATTATTAATTATCAGCATATTCTCATAGTTATAAACCATTTTCATTTCCATCCCAGCCCCAGTAGGAAATAAAGCAGTTTACCTTTCTAAGAATGGAACAGCTATCTAGATAGAAGAAACAAAATTCAGTCATTGTGCTTACTAAATTTAAGCATCCTACTTCTAATGTCAATAGAGGAACTGCAATGCTGCTTCTCACAGAAATAATAAAGCCATTTTCCACTGTATAGTTTACAAAGATCTTGAAAGGACCCTTCAGGGACTCCTAATGTACTATCATCAATTTGCATATATGGATTTTTGCATATGTGCATGAAAATGTGAGTGAATGTACACAACAGTACCCACCTCTAACAAAACATTGCTGAAAGACAAAAATAATGACTATGGACTAACACATTAGTTCTTTTTTTAAAAAAAATCAGAATTAAGATCAGAAGCATCTTACTCCTTTCTGTGCATTGTACATCAAGCTCTGGTACAGTTGAACAAATTGTCCGTAAGTGATGTCCCCATTTCTCTGTTCCACATCCTGATAGTAAAGAGAAAACAAGCAAATAAAAATAGTAAAATATGCTACTATTCTGTCATACATGAGTGATTAATTATCTCATACGTGGAAAATAAAGCACACACTGCTTTTTTCTTGTATAAAAGAAGGGAAGGGAAGAACTTTTGTCTTTTAATAATGCATCTTAAATGTACAAAGCAGAGATGCATTTTCAAGGTCTCTTACCATCTTTCCCCAATCATCCTTAACTTGCTTTAGCCATGTGGGATCATAAATTTGGGGTTTCAGAATAACATACATGGGAAGAATTCCAGATTGGGAAATACTGGTTTATTTAGTAGCAAAAAGAAGAAACAGTATTTAAGGTACTATTTAAGGATTATCACCAAGGAAGCTCAAATTCAAGCCCACTCTTGGCCAAGGAAGTCTTCAGGTGATTTAGGGGTCAGTTATATTTTCAGCAATACCTACTTCATATGGTTAATTGTGAGATAAATGAGAGGAGAAAGCACTTTGTACCCCAGCCCGAGTCTTTAAGGAAAGATAGGCTATAAATCTAACAGACAAATAAATAAATGCAGAAGGTTCCAGGTTCAAACTCTCAGTAACAATGAAGTTCTTAGTCAGAATAGAACAAGACCAATCTCAATAGATGGGTAAATTCATAGGGTGCACCAATCTTAAATACAAATGTGACATTCAGAAGTTCTAATCCCACTTTAGGCATCATTCCAGCTGGTAATCTTGGGCCAGTCATACATTATCAGCCCTAGAAAGCAGGCAACGGCAAACCTTTTCTGAAATTTGCCAAGAAAACTAGTCCAGGGAGTCACCAGGCATCAACAATGACTTGATGACACAAAAAAAGAAAAGAAAAAGAAAAATTGTACAATAGTATGTAAAGCTGCAACTTTAATCAATGAGTATCGAAACTCTGTACATATAAACAGGAAGAAAAAAACCAAATACTTACTGATAATCTCTCTCTTAGAAATCTCATGTTGGGGACGCGGTAGTTGACTTGAGATAGCATATTTTTTAGGTCTTTTGCAGAAATCCTAGATTAGCGGGGTAGGGGGAAAAAAGAATAAATGAATGGGGGCATATTTCTGTATTTATGCATTGCCAACTCATAAAATTCTCAAAATTGCTTGAAAGACCTAAAATAAGTCAAGCATTATTATGAAAGGATAAAAGTATTTCCTATACCCCACCCCTCAAATGCTGCACCTGTCAGCCTCCTGACACAGTTCAGAATGGTTGATAAAGAGTAGCCAATGTTGGCCTCTTGTAAGGCAAGAGTTCCTAATCTTGCCTGATATTCTCCCATAGATTCTGGCTTTGTGGGATCACTAAGGAAACTGGATTTTTTTATAAGCTTCCTTTCAATTTTCTGGTGTTCTGTCAGATTTAAATTGATTACACTTAAGTTTTCCAAAATCCTATGATTTCTTCCTTAAAAATGGACAAAAACACTTTAAGCTAATCAGTGAATGGAAAAAAATAATGGGATAAAACTATTAGCAATCCTTGGACAAATAGAAAAGATTATCTTGAAGTATTTCCAAAATTACAAATATTGGAGTAGTTATTAAAACCAGCAGTCTCAGATTGTATTATTTGAAAGGAAATAGTCACTATAATACTTGTGGTTGTTTTCCAAATAATTCAAATTATTTCAAAATAAGCCTTATTTTTCCTTCTTTTTCCTCAATAACTGTAGAAAATCAGGTTTGCTTTCTTTCAAATTCATACATTACTTGAGAAAATAACATAATAACACAAATAACATAAATGTACTATACTGTATGGACCTTAAAAAAGCAAGACAGAAAGAAAATCAACTCATCTGAGCTGTAGTGCTAGAGAAGTCAAAAACATGATGGCTGGACACTATCAAAGTTTGATATCAGCCAGAGCATAAAAAAACTCAAAGTAACAGCACGAGATCAGAAGATGAAAAAAGATTTGGCCTATGGAATTGCCAAGAGTCAGACTCAACTGAATGAATAATATCATTATCATCATAATCATCACCACACTGTACTGTGATAAATTGTTTAACTTTTTCAAGAAAGGGTGTTTCTGGATTTCAACTGGGCTGAAGATCTTCTGAATTTCAATCTATGTTTAGCAATGCGAAAATCATTAACAATGGAGAGACTTCCCTGAAAACCAGTTATCTTCTATGATTGATCTTCCCTTGCAGTTTGCAGCACTTAAAAGTACCCTTAAATTGCAATGTTTATTCATGAGGGGTCATCAAGCTAGCCCAGACATCATCAACAATGTGAGACAAAATATCTTCAATTAGTCTAGAATCACTGAGTTTTTGTGGCAGGAATATAGTCTAACAGTAATTTAACATATTTATTCAAAAATCTGTGATTTGAAAACTGTTAGATTGAAATCATGCCTTGCTGACTCTACCCACTCTTATGGAAGCAATGTATAAGAGGCTCCTTGAAAATTAAATTGCACAAAAAATCAAACTACTACTTTATCTACTAAGCACCTTAGAATCAAATATGGAAAAGAGGTACCAATACTTGATCTTGAATATTATAATTGCAGCTAGAATAAGTTTGCTCAGAATTGGAAATTGGCTACGACCCCTAGAGAAAACATGATAATTAATAAAATACATGAATGTGCCGAGATGGATACATTAACCAAATTGCTAAAAGATAATCAAGACAGTGAATATTACAAAACATGGGATTTCTGGTATGACTGGCTAAAGAAAAGGTGATATCTGATGACTTGATAACATTTGGAAAATAAGGGTGACGTGTAAACAATTGTAAATAAATTATATGTATGTATATAGAGAGCTTAAAAGAACAAAGGAGTTATTATAACAATGTATAAACACGCTATCAGAAAGAAAGTACAAGTGTATCTATTGTTCAAATAATGCTGTAAAATGTATATATGTTTTTAATTTTATAAATATTGAATAAATATTAAAAATAAATAAATGGCACAATTATTTGGTTGAGATCCAATAACAGTAGTATCACTCCTACCCAACATACCACCACATCTTTTTTATGTTCTGATCATCAGTTCAATTCATCTATTATACTGGAATACAATAATTAAAACCATTCTTCTGAAAAAACTGCAGGTTTCATGTGTGCTCCCATAACCACAACCAATTATTGTAGTGACTATGAAACAATGGAAGCAGGGGTGCATGACTTTTTCTGGATTGAGAACACCAGAAGGCCTCAGACTGTGGTGCTATTCTGTACTGAACCACTTGCTTGCTGGGTTCTCCTTTTCCACAGAGCAAGTCTGCTGCTGAGTTCTTATAATATATTGCAATTTGTCAGTCAACCAATGACTGGTGAAATCCAAGTAAATCTATTGCAGATGATGAACTGTTGGAAAATAACTTATTCTTGGCATCCAAGAAATGCTGGTCTTCTCCACCCAGGAACAGAGACTATAAAACTCTATCCAGAGCAAAACAAGATAGCTGGAATTAATCCACTTAGGGAGAGGGAAAACCCTTCCCCCCTTCAGCTGAACTCCTGAGAAATGCAAGTTGCAGACATATAACCTTACAGTCCAATGATTAGTTCAGTCATTAGGTCAGGAAATGGAACTCGGCTACAACCCATTTATGACTTCCAGATCTCAGTGGGTGAGAAAAAGTATCTTCTCTGTTTTATACATATTTGCACACATGCGTACACACACACACAGTTTAGTATTTAATGATTCCAGTAAAAAATGGAAATTCTTTCCATCATGCTCTTTTCGTTCTGCCCCATAAAACTTCTGGAGTGGGCAGTCCACAAAGTCACTTAAATCCCAACCAAGGCCCCTCAGCCCGCAAAGGCATTCTACCTCTGCAATATTTATTTTATTTATTTCCTATCTTTATTATTTTTATAAACAGTTCAAGGCACTGAATGTAATACTCCTTCTTCTTATCTTCCCACAACAACAACCATGTGAGGCGAGTTGGGCTGAAAGAGAATGACTGGCTCAAGGTTATCCAGCTGGCAGATGTCACTGAACCAGTTTTGTTTTCCAACATTTTACAAATTAGCAAATGCTAAATATCATTGGAAATGATTTCCAGGGTTTATCTTCAGAAACAGTGTGCTGCAATTGCCTCCTCAGACACTGCTCCAACACAAAGATGGCAAAAGTAGTCTGTTCAACTTATAGGGAAAAATTAATGATAATACTTCAGCTGATGATGAGGACATCATTCTTAAGATTGCCAACTCTCAGCTGCTATGCTTGTATTGAAGAACAGCTTGAGAATAACTATTGCTCTCGCCTTAATATCTGTAATACAAATATTTGATAAGTCACAATCTTCAGTATTTCTTAAAGATGCCTGGTGTGCAGGTTTAATATAGCAAGGAAGCTTTAGTAACCCATTGTCAAATATGTATGAATCGTTAATCTGATTCCTGGGACACAATTTCTCCCTCCCCACTTTGGCTGGAAGCAAAGAGAGACTGACGCCAACAGGCAGCAGTAGTAAGCATTTCACTTAAGCAAAAACACATTATCAAATTGAGCCATTCTAATCTGTGTTGAGGGATACTTTGAATCATAAATTTTAACTGGACAGCAGATTTTACTGTAGCTGCCTTCTCAAGAAAAATTATCTCATTAGTTTGATGACCTTGGAAACACATGTATACTAGATATAGCTGTTCTATTGTCAAATAAATGTTTAAACATTATGATTTTTTAAGAAACTTTTCTCTTCACAAAGATTGTCGAATTGATATACAGCAAAATGCTTCAGTTATCTCAGAAATTCTCAATGAATCCAATGCATTTTTAACACATTGCAATTGTTAATTGATAAGGTTATTTGATTATCAGGGACTTCCGGGGAAGAAATGGGGAACTCTGCTGAATGTGATCATGGCAGAATTTGTTGCTTTTTAAAAGAGATAAGTTATTAAAAGTATCTATACTTGTTGTGACAAAGGGGAAAATCATTTCTTTATACATTTCTCTCACTTTGTCTCTTGTCAGGGCAGGAAATCATTAGAAATTAAAACCACCAAATAGTACAAGGTGAACTGAGCACTCTAGGGTTGGAAGGAGGTCCTAGATCCAGCCCCTCATTTTTTGCCATTTTCAAGTTTCTTGAATGTTCCTTGGCTATTCCAGCCAGAGGTATCTAATTGCTAGGCTTCCCTTGAGGCTGGCCTTCACCTAACGCCACCTTAAGCAAATTTCTCCATCTCAGAATCTTCTGAGTTTTAACTATTTATCATACTATGAAACTTAGAAGGAAAGAGAATTGTAGCAATGACAGGTATACCACTGAAAGGCCTGAAGAGCTGACTGGGGATGTATCATCTTGGAAAAGCTGTCTAAGAGCTTAGATTATGACCTAATGACTCATAATCAAAAACCAGTTCCCGGCATATCATGCTCCAGGAATATATTGCATTTCTCAGAATTCTCTCTTTTTAATTTTTATGAATCAATCTGTCAGATACACAGCCACATGTTCTACAATCGATTTTGGAGCTAAGAACATATGAGAAATACTTATCAGTTGCTGGATTTCACTACTGCCCTGTGAGATATTAAGCATTCATCTTGATGAATGTTCTCAGTACTCCCCAATGTGATTTCTTATAGCAAAAGACCAATAATGATGGAAAATGACTGTGGTTTAGTCCAAAGGAAGGAAAGGGTGAATGCTAAATTTTATTGCTAGCAATCTGCTAGTCTTTCCTGTTTAAGAGTAACGTTGCATTATGGGTTACTTTATAGTAACTCCATGCACTTCCCTGGTGGAGATAATAATCTAGAATTTTGCTACTCAAATCCCTACATCATTTCATCACATCAACTCTTTCTCTCTCTTTCCCCCTCTGTTAAAATATAATAAATGATCTCCCATATCCCATCTATTATCTATAAATAAATCCTTAAAACCTTGTCAGACAAATTCATTCAGGGTTGGAAGAGATAACAATATATATGTTTTAACTTAAATCAAATAATCTAGGTTTAAGTTCCTTCCTTTTATTTTTTCAAAGATTGTTTAGTAGTTAATATATATTTAGTCAATATGCATTGGAGGTGAATGTATCATGCAAATACAACAGAGGTTGTTATTCCCCATAATGAATGGCTTTCCAGGATCTAGATTTGCTAGTCATCAAAAGACTTGTTATATTTAGAAAACCCTAAACAGAAATATAAGGATTTATTATGGAAGAACCTGAAGGGAAATTCTGGCACACAAGCCTGTGTTTCTGAATCTCCTGAACTTCCTTCATAAGATTTCCAGTTTGGAAATTGAGATTTGTTCTTATGAAAAAGACAAGGGATTTTGTTTCTCATGGTTTGCAAATGTTTTGTTTTGTTGTTGCTTCTAGTTAAATGCACTTTTAAAATTCAATTGGAATTAACAGATTTCTTTCAAATTGCCTTCACGTTCTGAGAGAGAGGGAGAAAGAGAGAGAGATACCAAGTCTCCAGTATTCACTTTTGTTGTCCAAGCTCATTCATCCTAATATGTGGATGTCAAGAAGATAAACCATCTTTGCATCAAATTATGGAATACCTCAGAGTTACAGTTAAAGAAATTTAATTAATTATTAATTCACCAATCATCCAAATTCATTTTTCGATGAATAAACATTAAACGGAAAACTAATTTTTAGACTTGTTACTCAAATACATCACATTTACTCTTTGTTACTCAAATACATCACATCCTCTTTGTTACTCAAATACATCACATTTCATAATATACAACAGTAACTTTTTATTTACCGATCCTCTCTGTTGCGGTCGACATAGTAGAACTGTTTCCGAAGCCACCTAAAAGTAAATATTGAAATTTTGTAAATATGTCAGAGATTCACTGGAGAAGAGCCTAATTATGGGAACAATTGAGAGCAAAACAAGGAGGGGACGACAGAGAATGAGGTGGCTGGATGAAGTCACTGAAGCAGTCGGCGTGAGCTTAAATGGGCTCCGGGTTATGGTAGAAGACAGGAAGGCCTGGAGGAACATTGTCCATGGGATCGCCATGGGTCGGACAAGACTTTGTGACGAACAACAACAAATGTCAGTGAATCATAAAAACTTCCTCTTTAAAAATCCCCCAAATCCTGAGATTAAATAAATTTGAACTGTTATGAAAGGAAGCATAGGTTTAATACACATAATCTTAAGTACATATAGAAAAATGCTGGCAATGAAGCAGAGGCAGTGAAACCTATATATAGTATGCCCCTTGCTTGAAATGGTCCTTCTGTTCCAATTTTTTTGTTTTACCTTTCAATTTGCAATGGAGTAGCAGCTTTTAGGGTATCTGCCACAAGCCAGTTCAACCCTTTGATCCACATGTTGACTTCATCTTCGGAAGTGGCTGTGAAAATAAAGAACAAACTGAGCCTGTCAAGACATGACACAGCCGCTGACCCCTATATCCAAGAAGGAAGTCACTTTGCAGCTGGTTTCCAATAGACGGAAACTAACCCCATCAATTTTGATATTTACAAATTATAATAGCCATAAAACCAGTCTTTAAGGAGGAACAATCACTTTATTTCAACGTTTAGCATTCAATTCATTATGCTTGTTAAGTAAGAAAGAAACGTGTTTTTTATCTTTTGGGGCAAATCCTGCATAGCAAACAAGAAAGATCTACAGGGAATTCAAGTTAGATCTTTTTTTCAGGTCACAGATGTGATGCCAAAACTTACTTTACCATAGCTGAATGTCAGCAAACAGGTTAGTGCCATGTTGTGAAAGGCTAACAATCATTTAAAGATATGTCTATCAGCCACTTCAAACAGCTATCTTAGCATAATGATGCAAATTGATTACTCTTATTCAGAATATGGCATATAGTGATGTGTTTGCTTAATTGCTTCATGCCACATTCACTATTCTAGTCTGAGCACACAAGATTCTGCACAAATCCAGAATCCTGCCCTATGATTCATGCCTTTTGAAGAATTATCATCAACAAAGGGAAGTGAGCAAAACATGGTCAGTATTGAGCAATGGGATTTCTCTTTATTTCCCCATTAGTTTACCTCAGAAAGTACTTCATACAAGACCATTTCAAAGTACTTCATACACTCCCCCATTTCAAATTTTAGAGGTATACAGGAACACACCTGTGAACTTTCTAGAATCTGGAGAGGGGAAAACAACATTTAAGACTCTTTTTAGTTTTTAAAGCCATGGGAGAGTAAGCCAACACTTGCAACATGGCTAGTCACAGTGTTAAACAAGAATGTCCATGTGCTCAAAGACTCTGGTTTAAGCAATGGCTATCAGTTCTAGCAGCTGCTAGCAATCATAGTCTTTTTTGCTCATTTGTTCCTCTCTACCATTCTAAGCCAAGTCTTGCTAAAAAAAAAAAAAAAGTAGATGAATAGCTGGTGTTCAAAAAGCTACAACAAAAATTGGATTGTAGTCTCATGTCAGTGACAAAGTAAAAGACATCTAACCTTGCAAACTGAGTGTTTTCAGTCTGAATTCCATGCCATAAAGGATGACAAAGCAGTGAGATGGTTCTGGACGGAAACAAGAATCTTCCTGGTATCGGTCAAAATCTCTGCAGTTCTTTCCCTGACGAATTTCTTGGACTTCCCGAATATCAACTGTTAAAAGAATAATAGGAGGAAAGGGGGTTGAATTAGAACAAAATTAAGAACAAACGTACTTTGCAGTCAAAATCTTGATAAACACTGATAAACAATGTTATCTGACAGTACAATTCAGTTACAAAACATGGTCTTCTATTTGTAATATTAAGTTTACTGTTGCTTAACTTCTAAACCAACAGGTACTGGAACTTTTTCCTTGCTGGAGGAGAGATCCCTGCCTAAATTAACCCTTCCTCTTTGAAATATGTGTATTAGATGCTGCTTTTCAATTAAAGCATTTCAAGTAAAATCCCAGATTCATAAACATTTGAGTTCTAAGACCAACATTTAAGAAGTTTAATTCTTTATGAACTTTGGGTTAGTAGTAAGGACTTGCATGACACTCTTAATGCTCATTAAAGAAGCAGAATAAGAAGATTATTAACTCTTTTGAACTCTGTTGGAAAAAAACTCCTGAGAATTCTGCTGACAGGCAAGTAAACAATCAAATGGATTGTTCACCAAATCAACTTAAGAGTTGCCACTCAAGGCTCAAATGACCAGGGCTAAATTATCCTACTTCGTACACATTAAGCAAAGATCTTGATCTCTGGAGAAGGCTCTAATCTAGGAAAGGTAAAAGGAAAGGGAAGAAGAGGAAGACCAAAAGCAAGGTAGATGAACTCAGCTACAGTGGAGATGGGTATACCTTTGGAAGACCAAGATAGGCATGGCTTGTGATTGAGAAAATCTATCTATGTGACAACTAAGACTCAGTGAGTTGACAGTACATAATCAAGGAGGGATTTAACAGGTAACAGATAATCAGAGTTGGAAGGGACCTTATAGGTCCTCTAGTCCAACCCCCTGCCCAAGCAGGAGACTCTACACCATTGCTGACAGATGAGAGTCCAATCTCTTCTTGAAAGTCTCAAGCGCTCCCACAACTTGAGGGCAAGCTGTCCACTGGTTGATTGTTCTCACTGTCAGAAAGCTTCACCTTATTTCCAGGTTGAATCTCTCCTTGATCAGTTTCCATCCATTGTTCCTTGTCTGGCCTACAGGTGCTTTAGAAAATAACTTGAACCCTTCCTCTCTGTAGCAGCCCCTCAAATATTGGAATACTGCTATCATGTCTCCCCTGGTCCTTCTCTTCACTAGACTAGCCATGCCAGTTCCTGCAACCGTTCATCATATCTTTTAGTCTCCAGTCCTCTAATCATCCTGGTTGCTCTTTTCTGTACATTTTCTAGAGTTCCAACATCTTTTTTATAGTGTGGTGACCAAAACTGTATGCAGTACTCTAGGTGTGGTCTTATTAAGGCTTTATAGAGTGGTATTAGTACCTCACTTGATCTTGATTGTATCCCTCTGTTAATGCAATTTAGGATTGCATTAGTTTTATGCATTAGGATTTGCAAACAAACATTTTCAAGATATGTTTAATTTCTGACATAGCAAAATATACAGATGTTAAGTCATCACAGATAAATATCACTGGGTAAGAAAATGGGTGTTGGTCCTTACCTGATGAGCTTCTGGATGACCCTGGGGATCAGGGCCAATGGAGGGAATGCATATAGAAGCCCTGTGGGCCAGGGGCAGCGGAGAGCATTGTGATTCTCGGCCCCGTGGAAAGGATACCTCGAGAAAAACCTGGGGAGTTGGGTGTTGAGCGGGGATGCGAAGAGGTCTACTGACGGGAGGCCGAACATCACGGTCGCTTCCCTGAACAGTGATGGGTGAATGCGCCACTCGGACTGGTCCACCGTGGTCCTGCTCAGCCAATCTGCTTGGGTGTTTGAGACCCCTGAGATGTGCTCGGCTTTGAGAGAGAGGAGATTGCGTTCCGCCCAACGGCAGAGGCGCTCGGCCTCTCTCATCAAACTTATGGACTGGGTGCCCCCTTGTCGGTTGACATGAGCCTTGGCGGTGACGTTGTCCGTGAGTATCAGGACATGCCGTCCGTGTACGTGGGGAAGGAAGTTGTGCAGGGCCAGGTGGATGGCACGAAGTTCTAACCAGTTTATATTGTGTGTGCGTTCTACCTGAGACCATTTGCCCTGTGTCGAGAGCGAGTGGAGCGCCCCATCCGGACAGGCTGGCGTCTGTGGTGAGGATGAGGCATTGGGGTTCCTTGAAGCAGTGTCCCCTGTAGATGGAGGGACTGGTCCATCAGAGAAGAGACGTGAGGACCCTTGAAGGCACCTTGACTGCGGCCTTTGAATTGCTTCTGCCGGTCCTTGGAACGGGAGCAGGAACTATTGTAGGGATCTAGTGTGTAAACGGGCCCAGGGAACAATGGAAATACATGAGACCATTTTACCGAGTAATTTAGACAATTCTAAAAGTGTTAACTTTCTTGATCGTCTGATATGTTTGACAGTCTCCTGGATGCTACGGAATCTCTCAGAGGAAAGGAAGACCTTTCCATGAACCGAGTCAATGACGGACCCCAAGTGGGTGATCCGTGTAGATGGTAACAGATGGCTCTTTTGCCAGTTCACTAGGAACCCATGATCTTGGAGGGCAGAAAGAGGAGCTCTGATATCCTTTTCTGCTTGGGGTCTGGAGTGAGACAGGATGAGGATGTCATCCAGGTAACAGTAGAGACGAACCGGGAGGTCCCTGAGGTGAGCCGCTAGGGCCGCGAGGACCTTAGTGAAAGTTCTCGGGGCAGAGGCCAATCCAAAGGTAAGTGCCACATATTGGAAGTGGTGATGATTGTGGCAGAACCTGAGGAATTTGGAATGGGAGGGCCGGATTGGGATGTGAAGGTACGCCTCTGAAAGGTGTACGGAGGATAGCCAGTCCCCCTGCCTGATGCCTGGTAGAATGGATTGTAGGGTGTGCATCTTAAACTTGCGGTAGGTCAGGTAACGGTTAAGGCATTTCAGGTCTAGAATAGCCCTCCATCCCCCTGAAGATTTGGGGACCACGAAGAGGTGAGAGTAAAACCCCTGCCTCTGCTGGGATGGTGGTACAGGTTGTATGGCCTGTATGGAGAGGAGATGGTGGATAGCTGAATCCATTAGGTTGCGTTTGGTGAGATCCTTGGAGGGGGGGGATGCCATTTCCAAATTCAGGGGGGGTGCACTGAAATTCAAGCGCGAGGCCTAGTCTGATGGTCTCCCTGACCCAGGCATCGGAGGTGGAAGAGTCCCACCGGTCGGCGAAATGCTTGAGGCGCCCACCGATGGGGAGGGGTGGACGGGGTCTATCTGTTGCGCCGGAAGGGCTTCCCTCCTGAACCCCTGAAGGGGCGCCTGTAGCTGCCGCCCCTCCTGCTCCTTTCACCCGGATCAGCTCGATCCTGGGGCTGGAAAGGCCGGAAGGAGGGGGGTCTCGGGTACTTGGATGGGAAGGGAAACTGGTAGAAAGGTCATGAGGAACCTCTCCGAAAGGGCTGTGCTCTTGAGTCTGACCTACGGGAAAGGGGGGGAAGAATTTTTTTTTTTTTTTTTGCTTCTGGTTTCTGATAGAAATGGCTCCAGGACGGTGCCGAATAATTTGTCCCCTTTTATGGGGGCGGTGGCCAGCTTAACCTTGTTTTTTACATCCGCCTGCCAGTGCTTGAGCCAGAGCAGGCGGCGAGCTGTAACATGAGAGGATATTGCTCGGGCAGAGAACTTAACCGCGTGGTATGTGGCGTCGGCCGAGAATTCTGCCGCAGCCGTCAATTTTGCTATGTCCTGGTGTGCCCTTGTGTTAGAGGGGGGGACATGCTGCTTCAGTTGACGGAGCCACCGGATCGAAGACCTGGTGAAGAAGGAAGCGGCAGTGGCCGATCTAATGGCCCAGGTGTCCGCTTGGTGAGCCCTACGTAAAGCAAGCTTGGACCTCTTGTCCTCGGGCTTCAGGACCTCCAGGGGATCACTGGGGGAGGATGAGGATGTCAAACCAACGATGGGCTCATCTATCTTGGGAGTGTTGAGCAGGTTGCAGAAGCTCGACTCAAGGTTAAAGAACCTCCTGTCCTGGCTGGATGGGGCAGGTGGGGCCCTTGTGGAGTCTAACTGGTTTGAGACTAAGTCATGAAAAATGGGCGGGGCCGGGATCACTTCCGCCTCCACCACAGGCTGCCTAAAGATGGCGTCCTCCTGTCCCTCTGCTGGGGAAGGGAGAGCCGAGGAGGACTGTACAGACAGGCCATAAATGTTCCTGGGCTTAAATAGGAGTGATTTGAACATGTGCGGCTTGAACAGGCCCACAAAGGTGGGTTGATCCGGGGTGAGGCCCTCGTCCTCGGACATGTCCCCCTCCATAGGGTCTATCTCAGATAGGGGCTCCCCCTGGTGCGTAGACCCCCATTCCAATTCCTCCTCCTCCCCGAACCGATCTAGGTCCTCCATGGCCTCCTCCAGATCGCTTTCTGGGAGAGGACTGCCGTCCTGTAAAGGTACCTGACCAAAAGTTGGGTCCGATCTAGGCGAGGACCTGACTGATGGCGAGTCATGTTCGGGCGCCATCGAGGGAGGACCAGACCTGGACATCTGTTGCAGGCCCTCTGCAATCCCCTGGCAAATAGCCCGTTCCATCCATGCCTGCATGTGCGCAGGGATCTCTACTATGGCAACCTCCTCATGGCGCAGACCAGCGACCGTGGGCGTAAATGTTGCTTCCGGCATCTGCCTGTTCATTGGTCCAGGAACCTGGTGTCCCTGGGATGGGCTGCCCCTGGAGAGGGAAGAGCAATCTGGAGGAGGGGGGGTGTCTGGAGGTAGAGGGAGCAGAGGGTGGGGGGGCTGGAAATACCGGTTGTGTCTCTCTAGATCGTCTGTCAAATTCTTTCTCCAGTGCCCTATGACGTCTTAGAACGTCCCTCTGAGAAGCCTTGGAAGTTTCTTTAGGGGCTTCCTTAGCCTGTTTGCGCAGGTGGTAGGATTTAGATTTGGCCTTCAAAGAAGGGTCTTTAGCGGAATTGTCATCTGTCATTGTAGAGGAAAGGACTGTAATACAAATGTAAGGGCGATTGGCTCGCCAAGGGTTCGACCTACAACAAAGGCCGGGTGTCCTTTCGCTGGCCCACACCCCCTTTTGGAATTTTAAATGTATATAAACTAATATAATTATTAATACCTTTATGCCTAAGCGTACAATCAAGATATATAAGCCAACCAGTGTAGGCAACGTGAAATAGCCAAATATTGATAAGATGTAATATATATATATATATGCAAATACGTACATATATCTATCTAAATATATATATATATATATGTTTTCTGAGGTTCTCGCGGGTATTTGTATGTGGATCTTTGGTTATTCGGGTTTTCTCCCACGTAAGATTGGAAGTATCTAGGCAACGTTTCGATGAAGTCTCATTCATCATCTTCAGGCTTAGTCTTCAGCTCTGTGCTTCTCAGAGTGATGTGAGCTTGCAGCTGCTTCTTCCTTTTAACTGCTAGTGGGGGTGTAACTTGATTGGCTGGGGGCTTGGCTGTGTTCTGATTGGGTGGGGGGTTGGCTGTGTTCTGATTGGCTGGAGGCGTGTTCTGTTCAGGTGGGGGCTTGATTGTGCTCAGGTTAGTCTTAGTTGCTGGAGGTTCATGTATGGCTCGGAGGGGTTTGAGGTGGGTAGTGATGCAGCTGCAGTGCGGCTTCTGGCCCGTGGTCGTGTTTCATCTTCTGTGTGGGTGTGAGTCTGCTTTCTACGTGGAAGTGTGGTGGTGGCATCTTGTGTGGCTCTCAGGTGGCATCTTGTGTGGCTCTCCATGTAGAAAGCAGACTCACACCCACACAGAAGATGAAACACGACCACGGACCAGAAGCCGCACTGCAGCTGCATCACTACCCACCTCAAACCCCTCTGAGCCATACATGAAGCGAACTGACCCCCACCATGAAGATGCAGCACGACCACGAACTCGAAGCCAAACAGTAAGATCACAGCTCACCAGCTCAAACCCTCCAGCAACTAAGACTAACCTGAGCACAATCAAGCCCCCACCTGAACAGAACACGCCTCCAGCCAATCAAAACACAGCCAACCCCCCAACCAATCAAGTTACACCCCCACTAGCAGTTAAAAGGAAGAAGCAGCTGCAAGCTCACATCACTCTGAGAAGCACAGAGCTGAAGACCAAGCCTGAAGATGATGAATGAGACTTCATCGAAACGTTGCCTAGATACTTCCAATCTTACGCGGGAGAAAACCCGAATAACCAAAGATATATATATATATAATTGTGTATCTAAATATATTTAGATATCTATGTAATGATAAATATTAATATTAGTCTTATTATTATTTATAATATTTAATCCAAGGTCTGGTTGGAGCTCCCAGGAAGGAGTGATCCCAGGAATTGCTGTTAAGATTGCCAATGTGCCAAATAAAACGCCTGAGGCTGGAGTGAGGCCTCGGGCAGCTGGAGCTCCCAGGCAACAACCGGGAGGGATAGGCTGCTATTTCCTGCCCTGAGCGTGCTGCGGAAAGCCAACAAGTTTGTCAATTTCCCTAAATCTCTGATAACTCTCACAGGCTGGAAGGCCTATAACTAGAGCTAGTCCCTTCGCAGCTCAATGAGGCCTCTAAAAGCGGTGACCGACACGCGGTAGCGCCCAAAATGGCGGCCGCCCACGCTTCCTTACTCACGGGCTGCTCAGGGCCAAATTCAGCCTCTCCGGCATGTCTAGGGACTGAGAGAGGCAGCCAGGTGATTTTCGCCCATCGGCGTTTACAGTGGGGGGGAACACCAGCTGCGCTATTACAGTGCAATCAAATAAAGCTGCTACGAGTGCGGCGTAGAAAAGCGGCAGGAAGAGGATTGAATTGGGGGGGGATTGGCGCCGGAGCGCGGAAGCCACCCGCTGTGCAGCCCCCCCGGGGGCAAAGAAACGCGTTCCCCTGTTAAATCACTAACCCAATGCGCTTAGAGGCTAAGGAGAACCGGGGCAATGATAATCAAACCTGATGAATAAAGAGCTCTTGAATCAGCCAAAGAGTGGTGAAGTACACAGCCTACTCTCATGAAGGCTGAGCGTAAACTGGGGAATGCAAGGGAGCCACGTGACGGAGGGAGGAGCATTCCTCAGTAATTAAGCTCAGTCTTCAACAATGCAGACTGAAGCATCTCCCACTCTCTGGATGATCCGACCGGCTCTCAGGAGAAAGCAGAATACTCCAAAAGAATGATCTGTAAACAATTTTGGCCAAAAACAATTAGTTAACTAGGCCATAATTACAGTGCTGATGCAATTCAACATATATTCATATACTGAAAATATTTAGTCTACTGAGGGCCCTATCTTGAATCTAAAATCGATCATGAAATTAGTATCTGAATTATAATTCGCTCCAAGTAGATTCACTGTGAGACTGAGCCAAAGTCATCCAACTGGCTTTCATGTTGATTTGGGAAAAAAGCAGACCCTGCACTTGTAGGAAGATGCTGGCAAGAAAAAAAAAAGTACATCAACAGTCCTGGGACCACTAGAGGTCACTGTGGCAAATCTCAAACTGATAGCAAAGAATAACTTCACTAGAAAAAAAAAGTAAGTTTTGTCCCCTAGGCACAAAACTACTGGGGGGGGGGGTGTAGTTTTATGAAAGTCACATACAACTCAAAGCTTGGTTTCTCTGTTTGCTGTAGGAACAAATGCAAGTTCAATGAAGAAGGGCTCAAATGACCAGGGCTAAATTTTGCTCACAATAGATATGGTTGATTGTATTTTTTTTATTAAGACTAAATGAATATCTACACATTTAAGTAATTAAAACTCACATACATAGGCTATGCAATTCCTAGCCTGGAGATGAAGTCCTCCTTCGCTTCCTATCCCAAATTCCAATATGGAGGCCTCTATTTTATTACTCCATGAAACAACTCCATGCATTTACATTCAGCACAGTTAACAAGATTAACTCAAATTAATTCTAGATTTATTGATATCCAGGATGATAAAGCCTAATGAAAGTTGAGGGGTAGTATCAGAAAAATGTGAAAGTCAGGAAAGAAAGCTGATGAAAGACACAACATAGTGTCCTTTCCTGCTATGGAAGAAGCTAACCACCTTTTCCCTTCCTAAAGAGGAAACTTCCCTTAGCCCTTCCGTATGTTCGCTCTTCTATAGATTCTCCATCTCCTGGATTGTAACGAACCTTTACACCTTGGCCATTTGCTCTGGAACAACTAAGAAAACTGATCTTTTCTGGACAGTGAAACTCAAGAACTTAATACAGGAAGTACTCAACTTACGACTGCAACTGAGCCAAACATTTCTGTTGCTAAGTGAGGCATTTTATGACCTTTCTTGCCACAGTTACTAAGTGAATCACTACAGTGGTTAAGTTAGTAGCATGGTTGTTAAGTGAATCTGTCTTGCCCATTGGCTTTGCTTGTAAGTGGTAGGTCGCAAAAGGTGATGACCCCAGGACATTGCAGCTGTAATAACTATGAATCAATTGCCAAGTGTCTGAATTTTGATGACATTGGTTGTGGAGCTGCTGCAACGGTTATAAGTGTGAAAAATGGTGATCAGTGATTTTTTTCAGGGCTATTGTAACTTCGAATGGTCACTAAATGAACTTTTTGTAGGTTGAAGACTGCCTATATTAAGAAGCACCACTTTTTTCTATTCTAATCCGACTAGTTTTTCTTATCTCCTTGAGCTAACATTTTTCTTTTGCTTGTTTTCAATGACCATTCAAAAATATTCAGTATGCAGAAACTCAGTGACTCCTCCTTGGTATTTGCCTTCAAAGTTGAATACGGATTAAGAATAATCTTATACTTTGTTAGGTTTCAAGACTTTATATCCCCCCACCCTTTATATACATTGGAATGGATACATTTTCATTATACATTTCATTGGAATTCAAAATTTCAAGATTGATTTCTCAAAATCCCATGGGCTCCATTTAACCAAGAGGAAATAATTAAGAAGCAATCTAGCTTGCTTCTGGTGATTGAGAAGAAAATTCTCATTCCTTAGTATCTCTTCCAGGCCAATAATTTATCTTGGAAGTGTAGTCTTTCTTCATGAATACAGACAGAATCATGTAGTGATGAAGGTGTCAGACTGGCACCAGGCAAACACAGATTCAAGTCTATTCTGAAACATAGAAGCTCATTGGGTGACTTTAGGCCAATCACTTTTTTCAGCCCAACCACTTGGTGTGGTTGTGGTTGTTGAGGGGCAAAGTAGGAGATGCCATTACACCTTCTTGCAGGCTCCAAAGGAAATCTGCAGGGAGTTGCCGTAGGTCAATTACATTCCAATATTGGGCTAGGTCCTTGTCAGTTTATTAAGGCACTCTAGCTTGACCAATCCCATCTGAGACACTTGACAGAAGTTCAGGATTCTCTATAAGAAATCACTGGACTACTTACATTGTAGAATTAAAGGTAACAGGTAAAGCCAGAAAACATTCAGTATATGAAGCTCCTTACTGACCCACCAACAACTGTCAAGAGACTGATCAGAAATAAGCGAAGGGTAAACTTAGCTCTTGTTCACACTTGTCAGAAACTGGTTGATGGTATTTCATGTATATTTTAAGAGTTTTGCATACATAACTTTAAAGGATTCCCAAGCACTCTATGGAAACCTTTGAACTAAGCTCATGTACCTTTTGTTGAAATATTTTATTGTAGAACCCTATAGTTTATAAATAAGAGTACACCAATACATTCAGTTTAATTTAGTGTATTAAATAACTTACAAATTTTGTTTAGTGCTTCTTTTTAGTATGTTATAGAGAATGTGAGCATAAATATAACTTGTTTTCCTGAAAGAAAAGAGTATACCACAGTATTTATTTTGTAGTCTATAGTATGAGGGTTTTCTTTGATTTCTTAAAAACAGATTGATCCAATCCAGATTTTTTAATCCTTTTAATCAGTATACCTAACTAAGTGGTGGCACCTAATCACTCCTGGCTAATCTTGAAAAGTTAAGCAGAGTTGATGTGGTTATTCCTTGGATGGAAAACCAACAGAAAACATCTCATATAAGAGGACGATAAATCACTTTCATATTATTACTAAGAGATAAGTGTACCCATGAAGTCTTGGCTTTATTGAAATGTTCTTTTTTTCACCAGACTTGTTATCAATTTGTATTTGGAAATCAGACAATATTTTAACCTGTTCATTTTTACTACATTTTCAACTAAATATGTTCTCACCAATTTTTTATTACTGGCAGACTCCCACCCAGTCACATGTCACCATCACGCCTACCCAGGTTTTGTGGCTCCCAGTGTTTTCGGTGGGAAATGGGTCTGTCTCTCTCTCTCCTCTTCACTCTCATTTCTGTTTTTTGTGTTTTACCTTCTCAGGCCAGGTGACGAGTGACTGGGAGGGGCAAAAGGCATGGTGAGCCAGTGGTGGGATCACCCAACAGCTTCTGAACTCAGGATTCCCCCCAATTGGATTCTCCCCGACATATGTGGAAATTAATTAAGATTTAGATGCCAAATACAAGTAATTAAACTTGTTCCAAAATAATATCTCCAATGTAGAACGTAATGTGACAAAATAAAGTCAGACTATCTTGAAGAAAAGATGGACTAAGGACGTGGGGAAGGATTCCTATCTGATAACAATGCTCCTTTTTCCCATCTGGTTCTCAAAGTAGCTTCTGCACATAGATGTGGCAGAAAATCAGACACTTCTCTGAACTGTGCGTCTGTGGAAGACTAAACTGTCTAGGGTTCTGTTTGCTACCACATGTGTGGTTCAAACTTCCTCTCTACATTTCATAGCAGAAAGTGAGCATCTGTGCTGTAAATAAAGTATTTTGGATTTCAGCTATAAAATCAGTTATGTCTCTCTTATGTGAAGAAGATATAATTACTGAGCTCTATGTGCCTGGGAAATGAAAGACTGTTTATTCCTAAAACCATAATACTGGGTTTCTCCATCAAGAATATCACCTCTCCTAAACATGATATTTTTGTGAAGAGGGTACCAATTGCTGTGAGTCTTCTTATATACAGGCAGTCATAACAAAATGATAATTAGCATCAATACATAAGCACTACTGCCAACATCTTTTTCTCTTCCTTCCAAACTCCATTTACTTGAGCCTTTAACTGAGATAAATCCAGGGGTGGGATTCCACCAGTACAACAACAGGTTCGGTGATGGCTGCTCAAAAGCAAGCTTTTTGAACCAATCTGATCAAAGCCAGAATTGATTTAAA
The DNA here is from genome assembly GCA_033807585.1 of Hydrophis major. Classification (NCBI taxonomy): domain Eukaryota; kingdom Metazoa; phylum Chordata; class Lepidosauria; order Squamata; family Elapidae; genus Hydrophis; species Hydrophis major. The sequence continues at coordinate 233,494,903 of CM066330.1, read as the reverse complement.
GTGAAAATTGTGCAACAAAAAAGCAGCAGAAAAAACAGTAATCATATATTTAGCTCATGCAAGAAGATCACACAAACTAAATATAAACATAATACAATTACCAAGATGATACACTGGATCGGGGGTCTGCAACCTTAAACACTCAAAGAGCCATTTGGACCAGTTTCCCACAGAAAACACTGGGAGCCTCAAAACCTGGATGGGAGTAGCCAACTCAACATCACTCCCAGCCAGTCACATGTCACCATCACGCCCACCCAGGTTTTGTGGCTCCCAGTGTTTTCTGTGGAAAATGGGTCTGTCTCTCTCTCTCCTCTTCACTCTCATTTCTGTTTTTTGTGTTTTACCTTCTCAGGCCAGGTGACGAGTGACTGGGAGGGGCAAAAGGAATGGTGAGCCAGTGGTGGGATCACCCAACAGCAGAGGGCCCAAAGAGCCATATGCAGCTCCAGAGCCGTGGGTTGCTGACACCCGCACTGGAATATAAAAAATATGTGCCAGTAATAAAAAATTGCTGAGAACATGTTTAGTTGAAAATGTAGTAAAAATGAACAGGTTAAAATATTGTCTGATTTCCAAATACAAATTGATAAAAGTCTTGGGGCATAATACACCAGATTTAACTGTGATTGAAAAGAAGAGTAAATAATTGATGTTGTAGTACCAGGGGATAGTAGAATAGAAGACAGTGATCATAAAGTATTAAGATCTGAAAGTAGAAATTGAAAGATTATGCAGGCAATGGTGGTCTCTCACACTGGATGCCATACTGAAGAACTTTGAACACTTAAAAAATTCCATTCAACTGATAAAAATTTCCATATGTTAATTATAGAAGGCCATACTGCCAGACTATGCACATATACTATTCTGCTACACTACAATGTCCTAGGTTCTTGGGAAGAATTCAATTCAAATGAAGCCCAGAACCAGCTAAAGAACTGGCAGCTGTGATTTCATGTTATGTGTATAATAATTTATTAAATATGTATCATATCCAAATTATTTACCTACATCTACCCACCAATTCAAATTCTGAAAGGACACTCTAAAAAATTTTATTTAAAAAAACATGCTGCAATAAAATTACAATTATGTATAAATAGATCTTCTGAAATATCAAAAAGAATGTTGAACGTGTCAAAAGTACAGAAACTGAGAAAATTCTAAAATTATTTGAAATGCGACTTGTCACAATGTGTAAATATTTTAAGTGCATACATACATACACGCACACAATAATAGAAAAGATTGCAAAAATAGAAAAACCAATAAAGCATTAAACACTGAAAAATTTATCTCTTTATTTTTCAATTTTAGAGGAAATGCAGACTATTTTAAATTTCTTTTTTCACATGCCACAATTGAAAAATTTACATAGGGCTTTTTAATGTACAAAGTATGGGAGGTGAGGGTTGAGATGATTTGAACAGAGAATATGGTCAGTGGGTTCAAAATTAGTTTGTGAAGATTTTGTCCCCTGATCCCTGAAAGGTAGAAAATTTTGGCCACAACTCAGCAAATAACAAAATTTTAATTACTTTAAAAAACATTTGTCCTCTTTTAATTAGTTTGAAACTCATTTGTAAAATGCACAGAACAGAAGATAAGGAAGGTGTAGTTATTCCCAACTCTTTACTAATCCTTTCTTCCTTGCTGCACAATTATGGAACATAACACTGCTTTACTGTAGGGACTAAACAAGGAGTCAGCAGAGGAATCTCAATTATCTTATTTCACGCTCATAAATTCTCTTTCAGTCTACAAGATGCAAACTGTAAACAGCGTACTGCAAAATGATGAAGAAGCCCTGAAACAATGCTCAGGACGAGATTCAATTAGTTTAGAGTGTGAAACAGCAGTTAATAATGAAAGAAGAAGCTCAATCTTTCAACTGAGTTAGTTGATACTCCTTTTCCTCATATAGTTATGGGAGTTCTATCTTACTAAGGCAGTTGCTTGCTCTAAGTTATTTTGACTAAATTATTGATTCAGGATGACTAGAGCTGTGGTCAAGTACAACTGGAGTACCAGAGCTTTGAGAAGATTACATTAGAGCAGGGGTGTCAAACTCACAACCCAGATGAGTCACATGTTGGCCACGTTCACTCTGAGATTTAGCAAAGGGGGCAGAGTCACCATACGGCACATGATAACATGACACTGTGAGTTTCACCCCTGCATTAGAGAGTCACTTTGGTTTACTAGTTTAGGTACCTGCCTAGAAACCTGGAGTTTGTGTGTTCAAGTCCCAGCTTAGGCATCAAAACAGGCCAGAGGTTTGGGATCAAGTCACTTTTTCTCAGCCAAACTTACTTTTCAGGGTTGAGTTGTAGGGAAAATAAAAGGAGTTACCTTGAAGCTTAAATTATTAATAAAAATAATAAAGACAGGATATAAGTAAATGTAGGAATAGTTATTAAAGGTCAATACCACAGGAAGTCTATCAGCTTCTAGTTTAGTAGATATGGTTTCTGTATTTATGTGCATCTTACTATAACACTGACATTTATCCCCAAATACTGTAACACATTTATACAGGTTTTTTTTAATTCCAAAGAAGCACAAATTCTGTTCAAAGAATTTATGCACTTACCTTGTAATTCTTTGCTTGAACAATATCAGTTTGTAAATATTTGGAGGGAACGATATTTTCATTTTACTGAACTGTTGAAGTTTTGTTCATTTTGGAGTTGGGAAAGGAGGAATAGAACTCAATTCTATTCAAAGATAGAATGCTAAATAAAATGCTATTCAATGCTAAATGGTAGAGGAGAAGGAAAAGAGGGAAGGAGAAGGAAGGGCGGCAGCATCAAAAGAAGCAAAATTAAGGGTATTCAGAATAAAACTGGGTAAAAGAACCCCAAAACTATTTCCTCTCCCCCTTACTTTTTTTTAGTGTGGGGCACTCCCTTTTAAGATGTGGGATTCTCAGAAATCCAGATGGCAATTCTTCTTCCCAGCAATCTGCATAACAATGATTGGAAGATTATTCTTTTTCCAGCAATAAGGCACTCCAAGGCACTGCCACCCACCATGCCTGTTAGGAGACTACAGTAGCCAGCAGTAAATGTGCTGTCAGCTTGCCTCTTTCACTGCTACTTTCTCAGATGAGAACCAAGGGAGACATTTTAACTTTGATTTAGATTTCAGTTTCAACTCTAAACTAAGTAGGGAAGCATACAGAGCATAGCTTTTGGAATTCTTCCCAATCAATTTACCAACAGTAGCCACAGGATACATCTGTATTTTCTTCTAGGTAACAAAGTAAGATGCTATGTCAGTTTCTGCCCTCCTACACACACACACACACACACAACACACACACACCCTCCTCCCTCAGTAGCATGTGTTTGCGTGCACAACAAATACACTGCTCTGGATCACATATTCAGAGGAAGAAAGGAGGGGGGGTACTTAAGATAGGAGGGACATTTCAAATCATTGCTCAAACTGCTTCTCCTATAGAGTTCTCTGGGAGGTGTTTTTTTTTTTTTTTTGCTGCTCACTGGCCACATCCAATGCTCCTCTGATCTTCCTTTTGCTGGTTTTTCCTGCAACACCAATGCTGATCCCATTCAGTTCTGTTTTCGGAGTGTTATCATGATTACTGACAGAACTGTGAGAATTCGCTTACATTAAACTTCTACTCTATTGGAACATCCAGATCTATTTGAAGAATTTGTCCTACTGTCAACTCTTACCCGCCCCCCTTTTTTTTAAAGAATACAACTTTCTTTGGCCAAGTGGAGTTAGGAATTTGTCCCTGGTACAAAAGCACCCAGTGTACTTGCACAACAAAAAATAATATATAATACTAAAATGTGCAACCTTGTTTTAAATTTATTTATTTGTTTGTTTCTATTTTGTTTTTGTTTATTTTATTATTTTTATGTTCCCTGATAAAAACTCCCCATTTCTCCCATTGTCCATTTCAATCCACTGTTCATCCTGTCTGCATTATTTTACATATTATTACTTCCTTTCTTCTTTCAAAGTGGTAGCTACTCCTTCTCCTTTTGTATTATGTGATTAATTACTATTTACTACTATTGTTTCCGGAAAAAGATCACAATTTAAAATAAATATTCATTTTTCTCTTATCTCCTTTTAGATTACTGGGAGCATTTTAAATTAAATCCTGTATACCTTTTCATATGTCTAGTTGTGCTCCAGGACACAAAAGCAGAGACTGCAATAAAACAATGCAAATCTTCTAGCTCTTCCTCCCTCCCCCGCTTTCTCAGGTTTCTCCAAATCACAAATAACACAAAAGCCCAGCCAATAGCAGTCACCCTCTCAATGATAAACAGGAAGCCTCTTCAGTAGAGCTTCTCTTTAGGCTCCAGGCATGAAAGCACACCCATTTGTTTCAAGTACAGCTCCTCTCTTGTTTCAGAAACAATGATTACTTTAGCAAGGGTCAGAGGTTACCAATCCCACGCATTGGGGTTTGGTTACACAAACATTCATTCTTTCTTGTCAAGGCAATCATGGCTGGGTGGAAAGAAACTTGAGCAGCTGGAACAAGATGGATGGCATAAGAGTAGCCTGGGGTGGTCATTTGCTCCTGCGGGTGGGGAAAGAGACTGGAAATTGGCCCCCAAAGGGTAACAGACAGATGTCATAATATGAGGCTGCTGCAGATGTCAAAAAATATACAGCAAGAGAATGTCAAAGCTGGAAAGCACATTGTAATATTATATGAACATTATAATGGTTATAATGGGACAGGATTTGACTCTCAAGTGACACTGAGTCTACATCACTGTTGTCTCAGTTGTCACATAATGCATGTTTAGTTGGCAGACAGCTACATAGCCAAAGTATTATTGTTTAATCCCTTTTTTTATTTCCACTTACAATTCTAAAATTGTCAATAATAACAGGTATCTGTGATAGAAATCCTGTCTTGAAGACCGGTAAGAGTCATTCTTTAATGAAGGTAAAGTTAACCAAGCAAGTATTGCTTTCCTTTCATTGGTGGCTCTACAGTGCCATTTCCAAGGGCCAGTCCTTCAAAGTGGAGGACAAACTCATCCTCACGACTGGTTGGGGGACTCACCTGGGTTCTCACATGGCCCAAGGCTTATGGTCTGCTGAAGAACAGATACATAACATAAATTGGTTGGAGCTAAGAGTGGTTTGGTTAGCCCTTAGGAAATTTTCGCATCAGGTCTCTGGCACGCATGTTTTTGTCATGACTGACAATGTAGCCACAAAAGCCCATATTAATAGAAGGGAGGCACCAGGTCCAAATCCCTTATGGCAGAAGTGGAGGCTTTGGGAAGATGGGCAGACCATCACCTTCTGTCCATCCAAACAGAACATATTTCTGGTTCTGATAATGTGCAGGCAGACTGGCTCAGCTGAGCTACCATTGACCACACGGAACAGAGCCTGCTTTCTTTGCTCTTTATTCAAATAACACAGAAATTTGCCAGTAGTAGATTTGTTCACAACTCAGATTCTTTACTAAAATTGCCACCCCTGGGGCGGAGGGGACAAACACCTTACATTGTAATTGGCCACCAGGTTTGTTACGCCTTCTCTCCATTGCCTTTGCTGGTGGCTGTGACACAAAAGATTTTGATAGAAAAAGCTGAAGTGGTATTAGTGGCTCCTTATTGGCCTAGGCACCCTTGGTTTGCTGACTTAATGGGTCTCTCAGTTGCCCAGCATTGGCGGATTCCTGAAGAGGTTGCCTCTCTCTTCCAGGGGCCTGAGTCATCCAGAGCCCCAGTGGCTACATCTGATAGTTTGGCGATTGAGTGGAGCGTGCTAAAACGTGCCCATCTCTCCAACAAAGTAATCGGAACCATTCAGGCCTCGGAGGCCCTTGACCATCCGTATCTATGATGCTACATGGCAAGCTTTTTCTAGTGGTGCTCCAAATCTAACATTCAACCTTTACTGGCCTCTGTGGCAAACATTTTGGAATTTTTACAGGCAGGTCTGGATAGAGGCCTTTCCCCCAACACCCTTCACTGTCAGATGGTGGCTATTTCTTCGGTGTTGACTTGTGGCAAATTGGAATCCTTAACATAGCATCCCACAGTCCATAGGTTTCTCATGGGATCCCTACATTGAATCTGTCCAGGGTTTTGTAGTCCCTTACGAAGGCTCCGTTTGAGCCTCTTCAACAGGCTAGTCTGCACCTTCTTACCCTGAAAGTTGCCTTCTTGGTGGCAATCACTTCAACCAGAAGAGTTTCAGAGTTGGTTGCCCTCTCAGTTTGCCCTGATCTCTGTAGCTTTCACCTTCACCGGGTAGCTTTGCAGTTGGACACGGTATTTATCCCCAAAGTCAATACCTTATTCCACAGATCTCAAGAGCTGGTTCTTCCAGAGTTTTGTCCCCATCTGGTCCATGGCTTGGAAGAGGCTTGGCACACCTTGGACACTGAAGGTATATATTAAAAGGATATCTGAATTCCATAGAATGGAATCCCCTTTTTGTTCCTTCCAACCTTCCTCGTTGGGAGAAAAAGTGACTCCATCCACAGTGAGTAGGTGGATCAAGATATGTATAGCCAAGGCTTACTCGAGTCAGTCCCTTCCAGTACCCAAAGGCATCATGGCGCACTCCACTCGCAGCGCAGTGACAACTGGGGCCTGGCCAACGCAGGCGTCAGTAGAAGAGGTTTGCAAAGCAGCCACGTGGATGTCCCCATCGCCTTTCATCTGCCACTATGGCTGGACATCTTTGCTTCAGTGGATGCGGCGTTTGGCAGACGATCCTGCAACAAGCAGTCATGGAACATGGGGACCAGGACCAGTCTTAACTCTCCCTAGGACAACCCAGCTTTGGTATGTTCCACTCCTGACCTGTCGCAACTTTACAAGGGAGAGTGGGTGTTGGTTTACCTGAACACCTGTTCTCCTTGTAAACAAGACAAGTCAGCCTCACCCTGGTGGAACTGGTCCTTATGGTGGGCCTATGGGAGGGGAGAACCAATAACGGTCTCTTTTGATTTTGTTTTTCTTAGAGGCAGTCCTGGGAGGAACTATCCAGAGTGGGCAGAGGTAGGCTAATAAGCCTTTTAGACAGATTCAGTCCAAGCAGCTAGGACAGAGCAAATCCCACTCCTGACTTGTCTTGCCTACAAGGAGAACAAATGTTCAGGTAAACCAACACCCATTCCTGTCACATTAAGATGTTACACTGATTTTTTGCAAGTTTTTCATTAACTCTGCCAAGGCCTCCATTTGAACATTTGAGGGGTAAAATGTATACGGAATATTTATCTTATTTTAGGAACTGATTATTTTAAGTGCTGGTATGTATTGTCCAACTTGATCCCCAATGCATTATCAGTTGGGAACAAATTATAGCCATTCAAATAGAATTATTTTATTATTTTATTCTTCCAACAAAAGCTTACTTTGCTTTGCATTTTAGCATTTGACATAGTTTTACATAAAACTTGTTCAGCACATGCAACTCACTGAATTTATATCATGCATCCAACGAAGTGGGTTTTAACCCATAACAGAGTACATATCAATTAATTTGCTATTCTTTCAACACCATAAAACGCCTTGTGGCTTTTACTTCAAGAGATTTTGGTAGCTTCTTGATTTAACAAGCATTTTGTCTCAGTCATAACATAAGCATAGGGGTTATGATACATGTCTTCCTCAATCCATATAACTTTTATCTGTTGTACTGTGAACAATCCATTTTGTTTCCTGTTTTCAAATACTTTTAAATAGAAAACCAACAATAACAGCCCATACTATAAAATCAAAAAGATCAACTGACTAGAATCACTCCCTCGGCACCCTATGATAGCGTTTATCACTTTTTAGTAGCTCAATCTAGCCTCAGAATTACCAAAATCCATCTATCTGTCAGTACAGTATTCCACAGCCAATGACGTGAATGACAGCAGTCAAGAGCGAACAACTATTGCAACTTTACTAACTTGGAAACTTTGTTATGTTGCAGGACAGTTCCCATTATCCCTTGTTACTTGACCTAATATAGGATCAGAGCAATAGACCAAAACAAGCAAACAGACATGGAGGTCATCAAATTCATATGCTTGGATTACTACGTCAATACCTTTTTGATTCCTGCTACTAAAAGTGTATGTTTTTCTCAAGTAGTATCTAAAGAAAGTACATGGGTTCATGAATCATGTACAGTAAGTCATGATTTGCTTGATTATGGTTTACTGAATCAACACAAGAGGACTGCAGTTACACAACTGTTTTTCTTCACAGCTCCCATCTGGACATGTGGAATCTGACAAAGAGAAAATGAAAGCATTTCTTCTTTACAATGAATTTGCAGTATATTTAGTCATATCTCTTATTGATCATTCTAACTCTATAGAATTTAGATGCAAAGTAGAACTGCAGTTCCTAAAAATCAGGAAAAAAGTATATATACTTTTCACATTAAAAACAAATTGCTTAATAAAACACATGATTTATTTTAAGGGGAAAATCACTTCCACTGAAAGCTTGTAAGGTCAATAATTTGCTAAAAAGAAGCTTCATCCAAACCGTCTCTCTACTTTGTCATCATATTGGTAGCACTGCTTTGGGAACATTTTATTCACAGAGCAGCTAAAAAAAATGTATGGTCTCATAATGCTTCCTCTTTATGCCATTAATTTTAGAGCTATATCAATAAACATGAACTATTTCCTGCTAATTATACTGTTATCCTTCAAAAACCTTGAAACTACACCTACCAATCCTTGCTACAATGCTCTAATTTCCAAAAGGGAACATTACATCTATTTTTAACTAAAGAAGGAAAAAAAACATTTTTGAAAAACCAACCTAGGTTAAATAGTGTTACCAGTCTTATTTTACATATTTCATTTTTGCAAAACAGACTCTAATAAAGCCATTTACAAGTTTTTTTTTTACTAAAATCTATAGCCAACCATGCCCACTCCCACGACCCTGGGCAGCTTGCAGTGAAAGAACAAACAATCAGAAAAAAGTAACAGAAGTCATCACACAACTGCAATATATCAATAGCTATGAAGCAACACTAGTAATGTTCAATCTACGACCACAATTGGCCCAAAATGTTGTTAAATGAGTTTTGCTCCATTTTATAACCTTTCACTGCAGTTGTTAAGTTAGTAGCATGACTGTTAAGTGAATCTGGCTTCCCCATTGACTTTGCTTATCAGAAGGTCACAAAAGGTAATGATCACGGGAACCCTGGGCACTGCAACCAACATAAATACGATTCAGTTGCCAAGCATCTGAATTTTTATCACATGGCCATGGGGGTGCACCAATGGCTGTAAATGTGAAAAATGGTTATAAGTCTTTCTTTTTTCCAGTGCCATTGTAACTTCAAACAATTATTAAACTAACTATTTTAAGTTGAGGACTACCTGTATTAAAATATTACTTTAAAAAACAGTAACAAACCAAGCCATATCATGACTGTAAATTTCAAATACATGGCTAGTGAGCTAAGTGTTTCTGGCCATCTAAAATGATTGGCATGTAGGAGATTCTCACATTTCAGGGATCAATTCCAGAGGTTGAGACCACTGCAGAAATGGCTTGCTCCTCATCCCACCATCAATGGGCAGCCCAGCATCCCTTCTTTGCCAATTAACAGGATGGGTAGATGCCGTCTAAGATGGCTCCTCACGTACCAAGGTGAAAAGTCGGTTCTATAATGTAGGTTTGCTTTAGTTTTTTACTTGCACATTTAATGTTTTTGAAAGGAAATGGTGCTTTGAAAGAAGTCACATAACAACGAACACCAAACACTTAAAGAATTGTGAAAACAAAAACGTCATCAAATTTAAGACAGAAGTGAATACATTCGAAATTAGACATTTCAAAATTTCTGTCCTTCTGTTTGGGTTACTGTTTATTCTGTGCACAGGAGTTCCCACCTATCCTGTCCTTAAATGTTTCCTCAGGAAGAGAAGACCACCAAAAATGATTTCTAGGATCAGACAAAGACACAAAGCAACTGAAGGAACATTTCAGAATTGAAAAGACAAAAAGAGACTGCATAGGGTCCCACAAAGACTCACACAATAAATAGTCCCGTAAGTGACATAGCCATCATCCTTCCCAGAATAAGATATTCAGAGGCAATACAACTGAATAGTGAGAAAACAATTCAGTTTTTCAAGGTTAGCACTCTTAAGGTTTAACAATCACACTAAAAGTTGGTTAATTGGGATGGGAAAAAGCAGGATTAAAATATACAAAAATATAGAATGAAAAGAATAAAAACTGTTGTTTTTATCAACATGTTTGGGATATCAATAAAGAGCTACATAGCAACAGAAAAGAACACTGAGCAATATAAATGTGGTGGGGTAGGAGTGGTCAAAAATATATAGCCAGTATGGTTTTAAAATCTTTACATTAAATTAAATGTAAAAAATCACAGACACTTCTTTCTAGGTCTAACAGAAAAAAATAAATATTCATTTTTCAAATATGCATATAAGAGATGACCAGGATGAGTTTGAAGGAAGGATCAAGAGCATCATAAGTCTTGAGTTCCTTCATATTCACAAGAGATCCAAGTCCACTCTATCTTAACTTCCATTGACCTTTATCTACTGCCAATTTGCTTTGACCGTTAAGTAATTTAGTAGTTCAGATTCTTATAGTGTTAGCATTCAATAAACCTGTTATAAAGTGAAATTTGAACCGCTCTGTCTCCTCATTTCTTGTTTAACATATATAATTCTATTATTCAAACCATTTATGGTCCTATAGTCAATTTAAGCAGTAGAGCGAGGGTTCTCAATAGGGAGACAGACATAGGGATCCACAGAGATCCTAGGATATTTCAACAGGGCACAGAGGAAAAACATGTAATTGAGGGGCGGAGGCATGTGCTGAGGGGACTGCAGAAAAGCAAAGTGTATTATGTTGTCCTGCTGATGCCAGAAAACATACCAGTTGTTGTCCTGCATCCATATCTGAGACATGGAACCAAATGTCATTGCCAGTCTATTTGCCTGGCAGATGGAGGAAGCCCTCACTGAACTGCTAATTAACAAGGGACTGTACTGCATTATTAAAATTATTCTAAATAAAGATATGTATCTTATTTATTATTTATAATTGAAACAAATCAGAAATAGTCAGGAAAACATATATGGCATTTTACTCCTTATGTGATCAATTGCCAGTTTGACCAGTATGATCAAAAGCTTATTATCATCTACATAATCCCTCACAACACAAACCAGACTACATCCAGAATTGTGTTCCCAAGGTTTTCTGATTTATTGACTGATTCAGTCTATACTCATGTAACTCGCAAAAGAAACTCTGGGTGGTTAAATTCAAATTAAACAAAAAACAGAACATGAAACTAAAACCTTTAAAAAAAAACATGAACACACACATCTGAGGCCACTCATACATCTGCCTATTTGCTCCCTAAAGAAAAGGCTATGCAATGCCTTGGGCTCAATGCCATCCAATGAGAATACTGAAAAAAGATCTGAGAGATTGGGCGTTGGTCCTTACCTGACACGCCATTTCTCTTCGAGCCGCAAGGATCATCCAGAGAGTGGGAGATGCTTCAGTCATTAAAGGCTGAGCTTAATTACTGAGGAACGCTCCACCCTTCATCATGTGACTCCCTCGTGGCGTTCCCCAGTTTATGCGAAGTCGAGAGTGAAGAGAAAGTCGTACTCTCATCTTACTATACTTAAGGGTTCATTGACCAAAACAAGACCCCACCAGATGGTGAAATAATAAGGGTGGGGCTGGATGATCCTCGCGGCTCGAAGAGAAATGGCGTGTCAGGTAAGGACCAACGCCCATTCTCCTTAGAGCCACTCGGATCATCCAGAGAGTGGGACATACCAAAGGTTGGCTGTCCTGCGGGAGGGACTCCGTCTGGTTCAGGAGTCTCTGCGGGTCCTTGAGGACTCGCTGAAGGACTCATCTGCCAAACAAAGCCTCCGCCGAGGCAAATATGTCAATCTTATAATGCCTAATGAAGGGAAACGGGGAGGCCCAGGTGGCTGCCCGACAAATACCAGTAATTGGAGCTTGGGTGGCCCAAGCTGCCAAGGTAGCTGCACTTCTGGGAGTGTGCTGTTATTCTGCTGGGTACCGGCAGAGCCTGAGACAAATAAGCTTTGGAAATAGTAGCTCTGATCCAGCGGCCGATGGTTGAAGGGGACACTTTGTGGCCCAATGTCTTGGGCTGAAAGGAAAGGAATAGGGATTCAGACCTCCTAAAGGGCTGGGTACGCTTGATGTAAATGTGGAGGGCCCATCTCACGTCCAGGGTGTGCCAAAGCTTCTCCCTCTCCCGCAAGGGATTGGGGCAGAAGTTCGGGAGCATGAGTTCCTGTGCCCTGTGGAAGGCCAAGTTGACCTTGGGCAAGAAGGTAGGGTCCGGCCAAAGAACCACCCGATTGGCATGGAAGATGCAAAGGTCCTTCCTCACCGACAAGGCTGCTATCTCCGATATTTGGCGAGCCAAAGTAATGGCCACCAGGAACACGACTTTGAATGTTAAAAACTGGAGGGTGGATTCCCTGAGAGGTTCAAAGAGCTGTTTAGTAAGGGACACAAGGACCTTATTGAGGTCCCAGGTAGGATATCGGTGAACGGTTGGGGGGCACAAGTTAGCGCCTCCTCTGAGGAATGCCCTAATGCAAGGGTGGAGGGAAAGGGAACCCAGGTTGCCACAAGCGATGACAGTTGAGAGGGCTGCGACCTGACGCCTCAAGGTGTTGGGGGAAAGTCCTTCCCTCAGACCTTCTTGGAGGTATTCTAAAACTTGAGCGATGGAGGGTGAGAGCGGGTTGACCTGGAAATTATGGCACCACTTGCAGAAACTATTCCAAGTAGCATTGTATATTCGGGTAGTTGAGGGCTGCCTGGCAGCTAAAATGGTATCAATAACCTGGTCAGAGAGCTTCTCCTTTCTTAGACGTTCCCGCTCAACCTCCAAACGGCTAACTGGAGCCACTGAGGATCCGGATGCTGGAGGGGGCCCTGAGAAAGGGAGATCCTGTTCGGGGGGATTTTCCAGGGAGGAGCCACCGAAAGGTTGCAGAGGTCCTCAAACCATGGGCGTCTGGGCCAGTAGGGGGCCACCAGAATCAGTTCTGCCTTCTCGCAAATAAGCTTCTGGATGACTCTGGGGACTAGGGCTAATGGAGTGAATGCATATAGAAGCCCTGTGGGCCAGGGGCAACGGAGGGCATTGTAATTCTCGCCCCATGGGAGGGGTACCTCGAGAAAACCTTGGGAGTTGTGTGTTGAGGGGGGATGTGAAGAGGTCCACTGTCGGGAGACCGAACATCATTGTTGCCTCCTTGAACAGCGATGGGTGGATGCGCCACTTGGACTGGTCCACCGTGGCCCTGCTCAGCCAGTCTGCTTGGGTGTTTGAAGCCCAAGATGTGTTCGGCTGTGAGGGAGAGGAGATTGCGCTCCGCCCAATGGCAGAGGCGCTTGGCCTCTCTCATCAACCGTATGGACTGGGTACCCCCTTGCCGGTTGATGTGAGCCTTGGTGGTGACATTGTCCGTGAGTATAAGAATATGCCGCCTGCATATCTGAGGAAGGAAGTTGCGCAGGGCCAGGTGGATGGCGTGGAGTTCCAACCAGTTTATACTGCATGCCCATTCTGCCTGCGACCATCTGCCCTGTGTCATGAGCGAGTGGATGTGAGTGCCCCATCCAGACAAGCTGGCATCTGTGGTGAGGGTGATGCATTGGGGCTCCTTGAAGCAATGGCCCTTGTTGAAGGTGGGACTGGTCCACCAGAGGAGAGACGTGAGGACCCTTGAGGGCACCTTGACCGTGGCCTTTGAACTGCTTCTGGCGGACCTTTGGAACGGGAGCAGGAACCACTGCAGGGATCTGGTGTGTAAACGGGCCCAGAGAACAATGGAAATGCATGAGACTGTTTTACCTAGTAATTTAGACAATTCTTTTTTGATCGTCTGATATGTTTGACTGTTTCCTGGATGCTAAGGAATCTTTCCGAGGAAAGGAAGACCTTCCCTTGAACTGAGTCAATGACAGACCCCAAGTGGGTTATCCGGGTAGATGGTAAGAATTGGCTCTTTTGCCAGTTTACTAGGAACCCATGTTCTTGGAGGGCAGAGAGTAGCTCTGATATCCTTCTCTGCTTGGTGTCTGGAGTGAGACAGGATGAGGATGTCATCCAGGTAGCAGTGGAGATGAACCGGGAGGTTCCTGAGGTGAGCCGCTAGAGCTGCGAGGACCTTAGTGAAGGTTCTCGGGGCAGAAGCCAACCCAAAGGGAAGGGCCACATATTGGAAGTGGCGGAGGTTGTAACAGAACCTGAGGAATTTGGAATGGGAGGGCTGGATTGGTATGTGAAGATACGCTTCTGAAAGGTCTATGGAAGATAGCCAGTCCCCCTGTCTGATGCCCAGTAGAATGGACTGTAAGGTGTGCATCTTAAACCTGCGATGGATCAGGTAACAGTTAAGGCGTTTCAGGTCCAGAATAGCCCTCCATCCACCTGAGGATTTGGGAACCATGAAAAGGTGGGAGTAAAAGCCTTGCCCTCGTTGGAATGGTGGGACGGGTTGGATAGCCTGTATGTTGAGGAGATGATGGATAGCAGGATCCATTAAGCTGCATTTGGTGGGATTCCTTGAAGGGGGGACGCCATAAAAAAGTCCGGGGGGCGCGCTGAAATTCAAGAGTAAGACCGAATCTCATGGTGTCCTGGACCCAGGCATCGGAAGTGGAGAAGTCCCATCGGTCGGCGAAATGCTTGAGACGTCTGCTGATGGGAAGGGAGGGATGGGATCTATCTGGGGCGCTGGAAGGGCTTCTCTCCTGAACCCCTGAAGGGATGCTTGTAGCTGCCACCCCTCCTGTTCCTGTCGCCCAGATCGGCTCAATCCTGGGGTTGGAATGGCCGGAAGGAGGGGGGCCTCGGATACCTGGGCAGGAAGGGTGACTGGTAGAAAGGTCAGGAGGAACCTCTCCGAAATGACTGAGGGGCTCTTGGCTCTAACCTCCAAAAATGAGAAGGAAGAAATTTTTTCTTGCTTCAGGTTTCGGCTAGCAATGGCTTCAGGGCCATGCCAAATAGTTTGTCTCCCTTGATGGGGGCAGTGGCCAACTTAACCTTGTTTTTCACATCCGCCTGCCAGTGTTTGAGCCAGAGCAGGCGGCGGGCTGTAACATGAGAGGTTATTGCTCAGGTGGAGAACTTAACCGCATGGTAGGTGGCGTCAGCTGAGAATCCCGCGCGGCCGTCAGTTTGGCGATGTCCTGATGTGCCCTTGTGTTAGAGGGGGGAACATGCTGTTTTAGTTGGCGGAGCCACCGGATCGAAGACCTGGTGAAGAAGGAGGCATCCGTGGCCGATCTAATGGCCCAAGAGTCGGCTTGGTGAGCCCGATGTAAGGCTAGTTCAGACCTCTTGTCCTCGGGTTTCAGAGCCTCCAGAGGATCACTAGGGGAGGAGGAGGATGCTAAGCCAATGATGGGCTCATCTACCTCGAGGGTGTTAAGCAGGTTGCAGAAGCTTGAATTGAGGTTAAAGAACCTCTTATCCTAGCTGAATGGGGCAGGAGGGGCCCTTGTAGAGTCCAACTGGTTTGAGACTAGGTCGTGAAAGATGGGTGGAGCCGGAATAACCTCCGCTTCCACAACGGGCTGCTTAAAAATGGTGTCCTCTTGTCCCTCCGCCAGGGAAGGGAGAGCAGAGGGAGACTGTACGGAGAGGCCAGATATGTTCTTGGCCTTAAATAGGAACGATTTAAACATTTGTGGCTTGAACAAACTCACAAAGATGGGTTGATCAGGGGTGAGACCCTCATCCTCAGACATGTCCCCTTCTATAGGGTCTATCTCCGATAGGGGCTCCCCATGATGTGTAGACCCCCATTCAAATTCCTCCTCCCTGAACTGATCCAGGTCCTCTATGGCCTCCTCCAATTCTGGGAGGGGGCTGTCCCTCTGCAAAGGTACCTGACCATGAGGAGGGTCCGATCGAGGTGAGTTCCTGACTGATAGCGACTTGTGTTCGGGCGCCATCAGGAGGGGACCGGGCCTGGACATCTGTTGGAGACCTTGTGCAATCCCCTGGCGGATAGCCCATTCCATCCATGCCCTCATTTGTGCAGGGATCTCGACTGTAGCGGGCTCCTCCTGGTGCAGACCAGCGGCCGTGGGCGTGAATGTAGCTTCGGGCATCCGTCTGGTCGTTGGTCCAGGGACCTGATGCCCCTGGGATCAGCTGTGCCTGGAGAGGGAAGAGCAATCTGGAGGAGGGGGGGTGTCTGGAGGTAGAGGGAATGGAGGGTGGGAGGGCTGGAGGCACCGGTTGTGAATCTCTAGATTGCCTGTCGAATTCTTTCTCTAATGCCTTATGGCATCTTAGGGCGTCTCTTTGAGAGGCCTTGGAAGTTTCCTTAGAAGTTTCCTTAGCCTGTCTGCACAAGTGGTAGGACTTAGATCTGGCCTTCAAGGAAGGACCTTTAGCGGAATTGTCATCTGCCATTTTAGAAGTAAGGACTGTATATATAAAATTCTAAAGACGGTTGGCTCGCCAAGGATTCAACCTACAACAAAGGCCGGGTGTCCTTTCAGCTGGCCCGCGCCCCCTTTTGGAATTTAGATGTATATACTCTATAATATTATTGTTGTTGTTGGTATTATTATTAATATATATATACATATCTGTGTATAAATAAATGTATAATCTTGGTAATGTTATTATTGCTACCATATTTGCCGGCATATGACTTTTTTGCCCTGAAAAACATGCCTCCAAGTGGGGGGGGTCGTCTTATACGCCGGCAAATAGTAATTGGGAAGCACTGCCGCTGCCCGCGGCCGAGGCACTTTTGCGCACCATGGAAACGAATCCCGTGAAGCCGAAAGGAGCAGGCAGCCTTCAGGCCGATGTAGGTGGGCCTCCTTCTCCCAGCTCCCAAGGAAGCGAGGCGCTCAGCGGCCTCCGCTTGCACCGCCCAGGCTCGGTTTGCACCGCCTGGCCTCCGCTCGCACTGCCCGGCCTCACCCCGGCCTCCGCTCACACCGCCCGGCCTCTGCTCGCATCGCCCGGCCTCCACTCAGGTATCCGGCTGGGGCTGTCAGGAGTTGTTACCACTCGCGCGGCTCCACACGGCTCCAGTCCTGCGTTGCCTCGGGAAGGAAAAGGCAAAACCAGGAGCCGCTGCTGCCATTGCAAAGCACCACCGCGGCTCTTCCTTTTTGCCTTTCCCTTCCTGAGGCAACGCGGGACTGGAGCCGCGCGGAGCCATGCCATCAGTAACAACTCCTGACAGCCCCAGCCAGATACCTGAGTGGAGGCCAGGCGGTGTGAGCGGAGGCCGGGTGGTGTGAGCGGAGGCCACTGAGCGCCTCGTTTCCTTGGGAGCCGGGAGGAGGCCTGCCTACATCGGCCTGAAGGCTGGCTGCTCCTTTCAGCTTCACGGGATTCGTTTCCACGGTGCACAAAAGTGCCTCCAAAAAAAAGTGCAAAAGTGGAAGGTGTGCGGAAGAGGGGGTAGTCTTATACGGTGAGTATATAACAAACTCTATATTTTGAGTGGAAATGTTGGGGGGTCGTCTTATACGCCCAGTCATCTTATACGCCGGCAAATACGGTATATTTATATATACGCATATACATATACATATATATTATTATTATTATTATTATTATTATTATTATTATTATTATTAAACAAATATCTAATTAATGAACTGGTTCAGCACTCCCAGGAGGGAGTGACCCCAGAGATTGTTATTATTAGAATCCAATTCGCTAAATGAACGCCTGAGGTTGGAAATAAGGCCTCTAGCAGTTAGAGCTCCCAGACAACAACCGGGAGGGATAGGCTGCTAATCCTTGCCCTGAGCGCTACTGCGGAAAGCCAACAAGTTTGCTAATTTTAATTAAATTCACAGTACAGCACAGTAACAGTTCTCTCAGGCTGGAAGGCCTGTGAATTGAACTAGCCCCTTCGCAGCCGCAATGCGGCCGGGAAAATGGCGGCCGAGCACGTGGCGGTGCCCAAAATGGCGGCCGCCCATGATCTCCTTATTATCAGGCCGCTCAGAGCGAAACTAGGCCTCTCCGGCAAGTTTAGAGGCCGAGAGAGGCAGCCTGGAGAAATCGGCGTTCGCAGTGGGGGGAACACCAGCTGCGCTTTTAGCAGCGCAATCAGATCAAGCCGCAGCGAGGGCGGCATGGAGAAGCGGCAGGAATAAAAGCCAAATCGAGGGGGGGTTAGCGCAGGAGCGCTGATAAAACCGCCCACTCTTTATTCCCCCTGGGGGCGAGGAACGCGCTCCCCTTGCTACAGGGACACCCCAAATGCGCAGAGGCTAAGGAAGGAAAAAACCAATAATAGTCAAACCTGAAAAGGAAGGAAAGTCTTGAATCGGCCAAGGAGTAGGAAATAACACAGCCTATTCTCACGAAGGCTGAGCATAAAACTGGGGAATGCCATGAGGGAGTCACATGATGAAGGGCAGAGCGTTCCTCAGTAATTAAGCTCAGCTTTCAACAACGCAGACTGAAGCACCTCCCATTCTCTGGGTGATCCGAGCGGCTCTAAGAAGAACCACTCCACTTGAGATCAAGAAGGGCATATTCAAGGCATTAGTCTTTTTCTGTTGTGACTGCTATGTTTTAAATGTCTTTGCAGTTCGAGATTCATAAAATCCCCTCTCTCTTGGCATTCCATAAAACCATTAAAATAACTCTTTTTTTTTTTCAGGCTTCAGCCAAAATGATTACAGTGGATATGTAGGAATGGGGAGAGAGGTATTGGAACTTATGTAATTGTGCAGGGTATTTCTTTTGTCATACATTGGCCAGAAAGTATGGATTGGGGTAGGCCATGAAAGTGTAAAATAAAATCATGACCAAAATTGATTTTGATATAGAATAGGATAAATGTTAGGATTTTACTGGATAATAAACCAGCAGCAATGATGTCCTAATCCATAACTGCCTAGATCTGGGGTGTCCACCATGTGGCCTATGAGTTGATGCGTCACGCACTGGCCACGCCCATCCCCGGTTTAGCAAAGGGGGGAAAAAGTTGTGAAACGTCACGTTACAACAACGTGTCATCACAAGTTTGACAACCCTGGCCTAGATTGATGATAGGATAGCCTTTTGCAAGTAGAATGATATTTGATATAAGGTAGGCAGGCAAAGGCATTAATTTGTGATAGTAGTGATGTATGTAAGAATAGGATTTCTGGACATAAAAGGTTTGGGACAGCGTGTTTAGCCTAGACTGAAGCTTATATAGCCGGAAATATAAAGATAAGAAATTATGTCTCCGTTATAGAGAAGCATTGTCTGAGATTTGGAAAGCCAGTTTTAAGAGCTTCTGGAGACTCCTCTTGCTATTACTATTGTTGAAATAAATGGAGGCAGCTGCCATCTTTCCATTGTGCTGAAACCCAATCAGAAGACTTGCTGAGTAATCTGCTGAATTTGGTATCTATTTTTGGTAATCATTCCCCTTCATAGGCCCCGAATTCCTCTTCTTTTTGCACTCATCTTTTAGCCCATATATAAAAGAATATCTCATTAATGATGCCATTCTAGAAATATTAGGCAAACTGAAAAAAATGGGTTAATTAAAAAAAAAAATCCCTGCCTAGATTTTTGAATAAATTTACAGAACACAGCTACATTTTGAAGACTGTGTGATTTCTCCTCCTCCGATCTCAAAAGCCACTGGGAAAGGTGCAGAAAAGGCAACCAAAATCATGGAAGAATCTGGAGTGTCTCAGGGAGAAAATGTTTAAAGTTTTGTCATGAGCACACACGAAAGGGCCACCTCTAATCAGGCAGCAGATATATGATAGAGTTCATAAAATGACACATGACATGGAAAGATTATCTACATTTCTCCCAAAAGACTAAACTTCACGCACATACAACTGAAATGATTTGAAAGAGATTCAGCAGAATCAAAACAAAGTACTTCTTCATACAGCCCAAAATGGATAAATAATTATACAATCACACCATTAACTGGTAGCTACTATTCTACATACTTTAAGAGTATGCACCTCAGAAAGAGACAATCTAATACAGGTTCTAAGCAAGGTTTGTAAGGAGTCCTAAGTCATATATGATGAGAATGCCCTGCTGAAGACAAGGGCAGAGGGCCTCTATTATTTTAATGTTCTGTTTGTGGGCTTCCCAGGGGTATCTTGCTAATCGCAGTAGGAAGCAGGATGTTGGACTAAATGGACCGTCGGTCTGTTTCCAGGAGGGCTCTTATGAAGTTCTTACGATTCCCACTAAGATAATCTATGAAATCAATACACAGGAAATGATGAAAGAAAATGGAAAGTATTGTATTTTATAGAAAGAAAGAGAAGGAATAGCAATAAAAGACATAATCTGGCACATAGATACACATGGAGAAATCTTATGGAAATCAAATGGGAATTAACCCTAAAAAAGTGTAAAAGATTCAGAAAAAACAAGTTTTCTCTCTTGGTGCCTTTTCCTTAGAGCTGCTCGGAGCATCCAGAGTGTGGGTGGTGCTTCCGTCTCTGCTATTGTAGGCTGAGCTAAATTCCTGAGGAACGCTCCTCCTTCCATCACGTGACTCCATCCCAGCGTTCCCCAGTTTTATGCTCAGCCGCTGGCAGAGTAGGCAGTGTTTTCAAGTGCTCTTGGCCGTTTTCAGCAAGCCTTACTTTGACTTCATTCTCAGGTTGTATCTGTTCATTTTCTTCCCTTAGCCCTGTAAAGTGGTTTCACAATTTGTAATTTGCATTCCCCTGGGAAGCCCTCTCGGGCCCAGGGGATTTCAAGGGAAAGGATAGCTTACGTTACAAGCTACCCCCCTCTCCCTTCCTCATTGCCTTCTGACGTTTTTTTGCTGCTTTCATAGACGCTCCGTTTCCCTCCATCCCCCCCCACCGCACGCCGCGTTTTTTCCTTAGTGCGAAGCCTCTTTTGCCTCCTTCCTTCCTGGGTTCCTTTGGGGACCTTGAATTGTTCGGGACTGTTTCCCTCGTCGCTGCTTAAGGGCCCTGTAAGGCCACGCAGCAGGCGGTTGCCATTTTAAGTGCCACCTAGTGGCCGGGCGCCATTTTGAATCTTATCTTCGATCTGCAGCGTGCGATTTTAAAGCAGCAGGACCCATAGGCCTGCTCGGACATATTTACTCAGGAAATCCTTCTGTGGCTTAGAGGCTTGTTTTCCTGCCTCCGTATTGTTGGCTTAACCCGCAGCAAGCTGTAGCTGGTGCGGTCTATCTCCCTCCACTCCCGCCCAGTTTTTGTCTGGGAAGGCAGTTGGATCTAGGCCTAGGGGCTCCTTTGCCTTAAGGCCTCTGACGTGTCTAGGTCATTTTGACCTGTTTTCAAATATAAAAAAAAAAAAAAGGAATAAGAGAGGCAAGATCAACAGACCAGAAGAAACTAAGAGAGAGAGAGAATTATTCATATATATTTATATACAATAAAACTATTAAAAATAAATAAAATAATTGAAGGGGGGGTATAACAGGGAGCAGGAGCAAATTATCCTAGGGCAGAAAATTTCTCTCTCAGGGCTCCCGGCCTTGTTGTAGGTCGACCCCTAGGCGCGCCAACCGCCTCCTATTGATATTTATCTTCCTCAATTATATATAAAAATGGCAGAAGGCAATCTCCCACTGGCCCTGAGTGAAATTAGCCTCCGCTCCCCTCGCGGGAAATAAACTGTTCGGATCATCCCTCATCCGCAGTCAGAGTCCAGATCCTGGCAGCCCCTTTGGAGAGCTCCCTTTCATCCCCTCTTCCAATCCTCTCTCTCTCCAGGTACCAAAGGGTCCCCTCCCTTTGGCTCGGGACAGCCTCAGGAAAGGTCCTTCTCCTCTGATAGACTCAGAAGAGGCGGTAACTTCAAGAGGCCTCTTCTTGGCTCAGGCATCAAGCTCCTCTGGCGCTCCAGATAAACCACTAGACTTAATTCCCATCGGCGGGCACCTAGAAGCCTTCGCCCAGTGGGACTCCTCTTCTTCCGATGCCTGGGCTATGGACTCCTTCAGGCTTGGTCTGCCCTCGAGTTCTAAACTGCCCCCCCCTACTTTTGCAGGGCATGTCTCCTCTCCAAGAACCTCTCCAAGCGCAGCCTTGGGACTCAGCAATTCAGCCCCTCCTCGACAGAGTTGGGCCAGTTTGTTCTAGTGGTTAGGGTACCAGGCTAGAAATCAGGAGACCATAAATTCAAGTCCCACCTGAGCCATGAACGCCTACTGAGTGACTTGGGGCCAGCCACTGCTAGCCCGTTCCTCTATCGCCCAGAGGACAGGGATTCTACTCCCACTCTTTCGTGGTTCCCAAACTCTCTGGGGGTCGGAGAGCGATTCTGGTTTATAGTGGCTTAACCGCCTTCTCGTATATCGCAAATTCAAAATGAGCATTTTGCAATCCATCCCCCCTAGGGATGGGGCATAGAGACTGGTTGTCTTCCAGTGCCTTCGCAGGCATTCTTACACATCCCGATCCGGCCTTCTCATTCCAAATTCCTGTGCCTCTGCTACATAACCTCCATTTTCATTTGTGACCCCCCCCCCAAGGTCTTGGCTACTCTACCTGCCCTCCTCAGATCCTTCCCGGGGCTCCACTCTGTTACTGGGATGTCTCCCCCATCCTTTCCCCTTGCAGGGTACACGCAGTGAAGGACCCTCAAAACTCTACCGTTATCCAGGAACACTGGGTCCTCATCAATAAAAAAAAAAAAAAACGATTATCCCCCTCCTCCAGGATAACCCTCTGGGGGATGCTAATAGACCCTGTGAAGGGGAGGGTGTTCTCTCTCCGGAGAGATTCCTTAGCTTCCACAATCGGTCAGACCCGACAGAGGCCTTGAAAGGTTTTCCCTTTAGAGCTCCCCGTTTACTAGGTCAAGGATTCCTTTAGTTCCTTTATTTCCATTATTCCCTGGGCCCGAAGGTCAAGGTTTAACCAAGGGCGCTCTTCTCCCCTTTCTGGTGGAGCAGAGTGTCTATCAATAGGGGCTGCCCCCCTTAAGGAGCCTCCCAGACTCTCATTTCCACAGACCCAGTCTGTCCGGATGGGGTGCCCTCCTTCAGTCCCTTTCAGCTCAGGGTGGAGGGTCAGCAACAGAGAAGCTGTGCAACATAATCTGGCTGGAGCTTAGCGCAGTCCCTTGGCTCTCCGCTGTTGCCTCCCCCCGGTACGCGGCCTCCACATCCTCTTCCTCACTGGCAAATTCATGGCCATCTCACATCAACAAACAGGGGGGTACTCAGTCATCCCGCCTAATGAGGGAGGCCGAGCGCCTCTGTCAGTGGTCAGAGTCTATCCTCCTGTCTCTCAGGGCGGTCCTCATCTCGGGCTTCTCCAACACCTGAGCAGATTGGTCATACAGGGCCACCACAGATCAGTCGGAGAGGCTTCTCCTCCAGCTCTATTCAGGGAGGCAACACGCATATCAGTCTACCAGTAGTGGACCCATTGGCCTCCCTCTTCCATACCCAACTTCCAAGGTTAGTTTCAAGATTCCCATCCCAACTGGCGGAGATCCATTACGCCCTTCGGTGTCCGTGGCCGCCGGGTCTCCTCCATGCCTTCCCCCCTCTGGCGCTGGTGCCTTAGTCCTTCAAGAGGTACTTCACGAGAAAGCGGATCGGCTCCTCTTAGCTCCTTATTGACCCAGTCCCTTGGTTCACGTTCTTCGCAGTTTAACCGTAGCCCTTCCCTGGAGGATCCCAGTAGACAGAATCTCTCTGGTTCCAGGTCCCCTCCTCCACCCGATCCCCCAATGGCTTCAACTAGCTGTGTGGAGGTTGAGCGGGAACGCTTGAAGAGGGAAATCCTCTCCAGCTAGGTCTTTTATACCTTCTTAGCAGCCAGGCTATCTTCAATCAGTAAGGGAGCCAGTTTGGTTTACTGGTTAATCCCGTGAGCTAGAAAGCAGAGGCTGTGAGTCAATCCCGCCTGGTCCATGAAAGACATCTGGGTGACTTCGGTAAAGGGTTTGTCAAACTTCTGGTTTTTACAATGGTCTCTTCCAGTACTCCAGGTTTTCACTTTCTCCAGGAGGATTTCAGCAAGGGGCTATCCCCCAATACACCAAGATGTCAGGTAGCAGCCTTTTTTTCACAGGCATCGGCTTAAAGAGGCTACTTCCCTCTCTCACCAACCCGGTATTCGTGCCTTCCTGGAAGGGACCACAAACTTACGTCCTCCGGCCCTCCACCGGTACCCATCCTGGGACCTCAATAGGGTTCTTCTTCCCTCACACAACCCACTCTCTGCTCCCCTCAGAGAGGTCTCTCTTCAGTTCCTATAATTCAAAGTAATTTCCTTTGGTAGGATCACTTCAGCGATCTCTTCAGCGTCTAGGATATCAGAGAGTGTTGCGCTCTCAGTTAGAAAAGACTTTTGAGTATTCCATCCTTACACGGTGGTCCTAAGGCTTGTCCCTTCCTCTTGCCCAAGATTAGCGGCTTTCCCACAGGACCCTGAACCTTACCCTTCCCCCTTTTTTTTGGCTTCGGTCCAACTCACGAAAGGGAGAGTCTATGACACACCCAGAGAGGCCTTCGCCAAGGCATACCAGGAACTGGCCCCCCAGGTACTCAGGGGCTTCATGGCTCACTCCACTAGAGTGCAGCAATTCAGCTGTCCGGTTTTCCCAGGACCCAATGCTCGACATCTGCCGGACAGCTGCATGGGTCTCTATGTCACCCTTCAGCCAATACAAGATTGACTAGATAAGCCTCAGCTGAGGTTTTCTTGCAGTTGAAGGGTTCATCAGAGGGTTCTCAAGGAGCCCGAGGGGACCCAGACCAGACGGCGCCCCTCCCGTAGGACAGGCCCAGCTTTGGTATGTCCCACACTTTGGATGCTCCGAGCAGCTCTAAGGAGAATGGGCGTTGGTCCTTACCTGACATGCCGTTTCTCTTCGAGCTGCGAGGAGCATCCAGCCCCTCCCTTTTCCTTCACCGTCTGGTGGGGTCTTGTTTGCGGCCAAGGAACCTAGTATAGTAAGATGAGAGCACGATTTAATGTTTTCTCTTGCCTTCGCATAAACTGGGGAACGCTGGGATGGAGTCACGTGATGGAAGGAGGAGCGTTCTTCAGGAATTTAGCTCAGCCTACAATAGCAGAGACGGAAGCACCACCCACACTCTGGATGCTCCTCGCAGCTCGAAGAGAAACGGCGTGTCAGGTAAGGACCAACGCCCATTTTCTGGCTGAATAAAAAGACTGGCTAAAAACTAAAGAAAGGTCCTTTTAAATTAGTTAATAAATGGCAGTAATCAATGAGACAAGACACAGAACCCATACAATGTATGGAGGACATTCCTGCAGCTAAGCTAAGTTAATGGCTGATTAGACATCACCTAAACAAATAAGAATTTAAGGATTTACAAACCAACATTCCAACATTTCAGCTGCACATAGAAAGTTCTTGTAGCTCGCTATTCTAATAGAAAGTATAAGTAAGAAAGAAAAAAATTTCAGTCACTGATGATCATGCATCAGTGTTCCTCAGAAACAAATTCTACTACATGCTTGAAAGGAGGATGAAGTAGTTGTGGGATTAGAATGGCCCAATTACTAATACCAGCAAATATTGGTGACAGCACAATATGCATATCTGAAAGTGGCAAAAAGACAACAAGTGGTTTAAAAACCTTTATCAATGGCCAAAGAAGATCAAAGATGATACAAATCTAGATTATCTCCAAAAGGAAGCTATGGAAAGCATTCTCCATTAAACTCACATTAGAGAAATGTAAGTAGATTGATGGATAAGTGCCCAAAGTGGCAATTAGTGACAAATAGGATATGGAAAAAGAGCACCAGAAATCACAAATCATGACCTTCCAAGAACCTCTAAGCAAGGTGGATGAAGATGCTTCTGTGTGGGATCATGACAGGACTGATTTAGGAGAGATTAGGAACAAAGAAGCTTCGGTGCTGCTGCAAACTACATATGCTAGCACCCAGTTTTTCAATTAGCATTTGCCAGAAGTATGGATTTTTTCTGCCTCACAAGTTTTGGTTTCAACAATCCAAATCCTTAGAAGAAATCTTGCACATCAGTTACCAAGAGTACGGTTTAGTGCAAATAAGCCTTGGGAGGAAGTCTCCTGTAAATTAATGAGGTGCATTTTTAAATAAACATAAATATAGGGGTGACAAGACTCCTAAAAAGCACTGTTTTGGCAAAGACGGATTTGAAAGATCAGGGTTCCTATGTTATTAACTATTTTTCAAAACTTAGATTGAGTTCTTTTCCTAGGAAATGAAGAACAATACCCTTAAAAGAGCAGACTGCACCCATTATACAAATAAGAAAATACAATTTAAGTAGGCAACTCTCTAATTCTATTATCATATTTGCCACAAAGAAAGATGACCCAGATATTTAAAAGGATTGTCCCAAAAAGGAGGCAGAAAAGCAATATAGAGAAAAAAATTCTGTACAGTATTCATCATCTCTACCTTGTCAACAGTAGATTGTCAACACTAGTTGCAACTAACCCTAGAAATTTTTACCATTTCTACCAAGAATAAGAAAGAGACAGAGGGAGGGGGAAAGAGGAAGAGAGATTCTTACATATATGATATATACACATGAAAGTACATAGAATAGAATAACAGAATAGAATTCTTTATTGTCCAAGTGTGATTGGACACATAAGGAATTTGTCATGGTGCAAATGCTCTCAGTGTACATAAAAGAAAAGATATATTCGCCCCCTGTTGCTGGACATGCCCCAGCTTTTGGTGAAGACAACATGATAGACAGGACTTGTCTCTGAAATGAAAAAAGAAGAACCAGGTTATCAGCCCCCCCACCCTTCGGCTCACACCACTCAGGGCAGAGTTGGACTCTCTAATGTACAAGCAGAATAGGCATATCAGATAAGATCAATGCCCTTTCTCCCTAGTAAGGTTATGAGAATTCAGACAAAGGGACATACCAAGCTAGAGTGTCCACAGGAGGTCTCATGTCTGGTCCTGATCCCCATCCACCATGATGACTCTCTACAGAACCCGTCTGCCAAATGCTGCATCCGCCAATGCAAATGCATCCAAACGATAATTCCGGATAAATGGAGATGGGGATGTCCACTTGACTTCCTTGCAGACTTCAATGGAAGCTTGTGTAGCCCAAACAACTGTTGAAGCAGCACTACAAGTAGAATGAGCTAGGACACCCACTGGTACTGATAGGGAGCAACTTGTGGACGCCCTGGAGATACAGGACTTGATCCACCTGCTAACTGTAGAGGGAGTTAGCTTACAACCCACCGTGTCAGGTTGAAAAGAAACAAATAGGGATTCTGTCTTGTGGAAGTCAGAAGTCCTTTATATGTATATCTTCGAGTCCCTACAAACATCTAGAGTGTGCCAAGATTTTTCCAAGACGTGGGCCAGGTTGGGGCAGAAATCTGGAAGAACCAACTCTTCACTATGGAACCATATGTTGACCTTTGGAATGAAGGCTGAGTCCAGCTTCAAAACCAGCCTCAAAACGTCTAGCTGCCACCGAAGCAGCAATGGCCTTAGTTGCAAATCTGGCTCCATGCAAAGTGGCACCCGCAGTAAATTCTGCAGCTGCAACTAGCTAATTGATATCCTGATGGGCATTAATATCTGAGACTGGAAGCTTATCTTGCAGTTTTTCAGCCATCTGAGGGTAGGTCTAGTGAAAAAAGAAGTAGCAGTGGATGCCTTCACTGCCCAAGCAGCCACTTGATGGGCCCTCTGAAACGACTGTTCAATTCTTTTTTTGTCAGCCTTGAGAACCTACGCAGGATCAGAAGGAGCAGATGACGATGATGCCAATGCTACCACAGGAGCATCTACTACTGGAACTTGCAGGCTTTTGGTAAGTGCCAGCCCTATGTTGAAAAATCTACAATCAACAGCAGATAGACCAGAGCCTGAATCAGGTGTATCTAATTGTTTGTGCACCACCATAAGGAAGAGCTTAAGATGGAACAACCTCCACTTGGATAGTTGAGTCATCAAACAGAGTATCAGACTCCCTAGGGGCGACTCTGCCAGAATCTCTGTTATCAGCATCTGGGCCCAGATTGGCAGTATTTCTGGCTTTAAACAGCAATGACTTGAATATATTAGGTCAGAACAAACTGGAAAAGGCTGGCTGATCAGGAGCCAAACCCTCGTCTTCAGAAAGGTCAGACTATTTATCTCCCTCCCCTGCCAGGGAAAAAGGAGCATACATTGAAGGATCAGGAGATCCAGAGTCCTGGATTAAGGAACACCCCTCCGATAAGCGCCCCACCTGTTCTCTTGGTGGGATCACAGAGACCTCTGAAACTTCCGAGGTATGATGCCTTTCCGGATGGCCCTGTCTATAAGGACCTATATATTAACAGGAATCTCTTCTTCAGTTGATTCAGTGGACCTAAGACCTGCTGCTGAAGGAGTGGAATGTTGCTTCCACTCCAGGCCTAGGTCTACTAGTTTGCTGTTGCCAAGGCTCTGAACGAAAGGCAAAATCTTGGGGGTCCCCATAATGCAGAGATTAGCTGCATAGCAGGACCTTCAGCTCCATCTGGGAACCAGTTCTGAGCTCTTGTCCTTGTAGAAGGACCAGGCTCTTGCTCCTGAGGAAGATCCTCATTATGCTGAGAAGCACCTGAATCACCCTTTGAAGGTGATCTGTTGCTCCTAATTCTAGAAGCCTTCTGGCTCTTTGCAATTTGTTTTTCAAGAGCCTTCTGATGCCTAGAAGTGTCCTTCTCCTCCACTTTTGAGGCCTTTTTTGCTGGCAAGGTCTTCTTTCCTTGTCTGCTCTTATGAGGAACAGCAGAGGACGTGCCTGTCTTGGAGGCTCTGCCTCCTTTAGGGGCATCTGCCATACTGGAAAGGAGGGTTCTGTTGGTTGCGCGCCCACGTAAGGAGGAGAAGTTGATGAGGGGTGATAGAAGTGAGGGGATGCAATAATCCTATCCCCTCCTAATGCTCCAGGCCACACTTTCTTCAGCCCTTGTTACCTCAGCAGAATGTTAACATGCCCTGCTGGTACTATTGCCCCAACTAGGGCCTGCAGATTCAATTTGGGCCTTAAATCAGGATTGAACGAGGCCCCCAAGGCCTGTAGAGCCTGGTCTACCTTGGAGTTAGGGAACAGTTCCCCATCGGCACAACATGCCTCACCCCATTATCACTAGTGACGAACCAGCAGCTTCCAAGAGGCTGATGGCCCAGCACTGGCAGCATGGCACACAGAAGGACTGGAGAAGCGGGCCAATCACCTCGCCAAAGAAAAAATGGCCTTCTTTACTATGAAGCCCAGAAATGGCTCCTGCAGCCTTTGCCAGCAACTCCAGAGCCACCTGCTTCGCAGCTCCCCTGATCAGCTGTGAAGCAGAGCCAAGGTTTTAAAAACTTTTTTCTTTTTCTTCTTGTAAGGCTTTCCCTTGCTAAATAGCTGGGGAAGAGAGAGGCAAAATATGTCCGTCCTGGGTGAGGACTTAGTTGAAAGATGGGGCTTGTCCAGCAACAGGGGGCAGAGCTAAACAGCTTTGATAGACTTAGTCCAATCGGCTAGGAGATGGAGTTAACCCTTTGCCTGGATTCTCATAACCTTAAAAGGGAGAAAAGAAAGCTCCTTCTTGGTATCCAAAAGAGTTAAACATTCACTAGATAAAAGACTACCCCAAGCAGTAGTTAAGCTTCAGACTAACTTTCAAAGGCATTTTACCTTTATAACACAACATGCTAATTCTTTTGTTCTCAGCTGCTTATTCAATTTTTATCAAGGGCAGACATCTCTGCTATTTGTTTCAAGGAAAAGAAAATCTTTTTTTTCTTATCTATAAGAAAGCTTTGCTTCTTTTCTAAAGCGTATGATACAATAATAATTTAAAACAGATTTTTCAAAAGGCATATGTAAAATGGTAAAAAGTTTTTAATTTAATATATATCCAGCATATTGAAAGGCCAAGAATTAACATTCTTCAAACAGTTAAATGGCAGCCGCAGTTCCACAGAAAATATCATGCCTGAATGAACCAAGCCCATTTCAACATAATCACTAATCCTGTTCACTGTGAAGGCAAAGTTAAAACAAAAGACCTTTCAGAAATAACTTGATAATGCTGGTGAGAAGTGAAATCTTTCACCAACATGTGCTCTTCAGGTATTTTGCATGGAACATCCACTACCAAAACAACCTGTATTTTACTGCAAACAAAGTCACACAAACAAGCATAAGTATTGATAGAGAGGAGTAGCTATTTTACAATAAAACACTATGCCAGTAGTATTTGTCTTCACAAAACAACAACCCCAAGCCAAATATCTATGTAATTTGGGGGAAAAGACACAAAGTAAACTGTTATATGTAATATGAAGCAGTAGGTTTAATATCTGAATTTTAAATTATCTGGCCCAAGGCAATCACCTAGAGAACATTACAGAGCTTCACTTTAAAAAGGGGCAATGAATTTTATCCATCAAAAAATAAATTAACAGACTGAAAATTGTTTTCTCCATTTTTCTCAACTACATCTTCCTTCCCCCATTTATTATTCTGATATCCAAATTCTGTTGTAGAGGGAGAAATTTTACCAGTATAACATTAAAAGGTTATTACCATACTGATAAATATTTAAAAACTTGGAGAAGGAACAGAGTGGCATGCCATTTTTCAAAACTAGTCTGCTGTATCTGGTCTCTAGAGCTAATCATTTTTCAAATGAACTAATTTAAGGATGTATGTTTGGTAGACTAGAAAAGCCAAGAGAATCAACTGCCTAGCAAGTACCATTACAAGGGTACAGTACTCTTACACGACCTTCATAAGCAGCATCTAGAAAAAGGGATGTTATTAATACTACTACCACTCTTTGCCTTAATTCCTCCCTTTATAAATATTTGGTGGCGGTTAGATTTTCTCAGTGCAGATTTCTGAACATATGCTAATTTCAGCGAGACCTACAATCAGAAACATTTGGATTTTTATTTCTTATGGTCAACATTTCACAGCCAAAGATTCCAACAAGATGATGGCTGGAGAAAGTTGTATAAGAATCAGTTTTCAAGAACTGAAGAAGCTTCTTTGATGAGAAGTAAAAAAGTCTTCAAAGAAAAACAAAGAAACTCCAGTTGTCATTTGAAAAAAACACTTTTGGGAAAACCATGACCTGGATGAGTGAGAATCTCCTTAGACAACCAATTTTCAATAATAATTGTGACTGCTTGAAATCATTTTGTGAGAAATAGTTTTAATATGTGCAGCTTGTCTTGGAACTATGTCTTGGAACTATATACTATATACAGTATATATAGTTGGAACTATATACATTGTTGAGTAGATTAATTATACCCCATACTTCTGTTTTCCATATTAATTTTTAAAAATTGTGTGGTACCCTTCCAAGTTAGGTTTTCTTAAGGCAATTTATAACAAAGAAATGGCATAACCTTATTTTTCCGCACATGTATTTTGTTATCCAGTATTTACCCATCATGAGAAAATATGACAAGTCAAAACCTGTGATATCTCCCAAAAAGTACCCATGTAACCAGTGTATAAATGTAATGGATGAAATCCTAGCAAGATTGCCAAATTTCATAAAATTTCAGTATTTATGTGACCTCTCATTAAGTTTTGGGAATGAGAACAAATTTCCAGTTGGCCATGAGACACGATCATGACTTTGGGTTACTTGAGGGCATTTCTTAATGTACCTCACATATCTTCTAAAGGATAAAATGGTATACAAAGTTATCTGAAGTTCACTAGAGAAAAGAGAATACAGGTTTAGCAATACA
This sequence comes from Hydrophis major, assembly GCA_033807585.1. Lineage (NCBI taxonomy): Eukaryota > Metazoa > Chordata > Lepidosauria > Squamata > Elapidae > Hydrophis > Hydrophis major. The sequence goes on along the minus strand of CM066330.1, from coordinate 233,463,152 downwards.
GATAATCTTCATGTAATGACCACAGTTGAGACTGGCAACTCTGTCACTGAATGAAGCAGCTGCTAAGGGAAGCTGCAACTGTACTTCTGATTTTACTTTCCTTTGCTTTACAAACCTGCAGAGGTGATAAATGTGAGGACAAGCCATGGAGTTATTTTTTTCATCACATCATAACTACACCACTAAATGAAGCAATCACTAAACAAGAGTCACCTGTAAATACAGAAAGAAAACAGTCTTCAGCATTCCAGAAAACCTCCACTCCAACCAATAACTCAGAGACAGACTTCTCAAAAGTTTTTTTTATTTGGACAGTAAACTGGCACAACTGGGGAATCCTGAATCTGAAAGTTCTGGGCTTCCTTGCAATAAATAAAAACTACAAATCCACCCCCAGCACCCATCATCACATCACATGCCCCAATCCCCATCCGTCCCAACTTGAGATTTCCCCTCACTTATGTGCAAATAACATGACCTTGAATTAGAAAAAGAATGTTATTATATCTATCTACATACACTCCAAGAAATTCCCCCTCCCATTTTCCCAGGCTCAAAATGTGGCAGCATGGGAGCATCTGGTCTCAATCTGGCTTCCAAAGCTGACACAGTCTTTCAAAGCAGAACTGTAATAATAGCATTTCACATCACTGTGGATTGAAAAGTATCAATTGTTCTCTCTTTTTTTGTTTCTAGTCCAATGCTCCAAAGTGACTTGAATTAACAATTTCTGATATTTCCCACAATACTCTTGCGTCACGGTAAACTTGAAACACAGATATTAAACAATGAGATCCAGCTTCCCAGTGCTGTTTTAAATACAGCTGATGCAGGCATCTACCCAGCCATGGGCATCAACACAGAAGTGGCAGCTCCAAACGTGGTGGCGGAATGGGCAGAAGGGAAAGCAACAGCGGCGGGTGCCAAAGGTGTCTGCAGCAAAGGTGGGAGTAGGGAGCTCTCTGTGCTTCGCCATGATCACCCGTTAGGAGCGGCTGTTGGCGAGGATGCAAGGGGGGGAATTAAGTCACCCACGAAAAGACGGCCTAGCCGTTTTTTGGGGGCTCAAAAAAAAATAAGGCCCAGCCTTATTATGTGAGAAACACGGTAGGAAGTCTAGTGATTATTTAATAAGTAATAATGGTTAAGGTACTTGACTGAAAAATTGAGAAGAGCCAAGATTAAGTCCATCATTAGCTCATAGGATGACTTCAGGCCATATACTTGATGCAGCTGCTGGTAGAAGAACTGGAGGAAGAACTGCTCCCTTAAGTTCTTAAAAGAAAGTTGGGAGATAAATCCAATACATAAATAAGATGCTTGGTCAAGACAGCTTGTAGATATTTGGTCATAAAAAAAATAAAATGCTTGGAGCACTTCCAAACATTTATGGTATCCAATCTGATGTTTTCCAATGGGATTCAATCCAATATATTCCTCTCCACACTCCTTTTTACTCAGGAAAACATGATTCAAAGGCAGACAACTGCAATTATTAGAATTGCTAGGCAAAAGCTAAAGACCTCTGATTATGGCATATATTTTGAGAGATAAAAAAATGCTACATAGGGAATCTACTCTATACATTTAAAAATATAGTGTGATGTGAACATAATGTGGATTGTGGTATTAAACTATTGAATATTTAATTTACAGTCTTTGGACAATTACATGCATTAGCCAAATCTATCCCAAATCTTGCTGTCAGCAGACAGAATAAATGAAGAAAGAAAATCAACACAGTGGTTCAGAAACAAAGTAATTGTCAGCTTTGTTCCTTCCTCCTCTTCTTTGTGGCTTAAATCTAGTTTTAAAACAACAGCCACGTTTTGTTGTAAGTTAGAAGCATTTCTATTCTTTTCACTCCCTACCCAAGTACAGTAAAGAAAAACAAGAGGGTAGAGTTGTCCAAATTTTACAACTGCACATTTCTCAGATCACCACCTCTGTTCAGCTACAGAAAGAAAAAAAAACATTTGATATGAATATTTCAAAGAGAAACTGACAATTCTTCATAGTTTGCTTTTCCAATTATTGAAGGAAGATGCCCAGTAGATTCTGCAGGGGACATATCAAGATGTCCCACCAGCTTCCAAGTGCCATTAAGCTGACTAACATTTAAATATGAATATCATAAGTTAGTCCATATGATCAAGAGAGATACAGTGTCTGAGGTTTCAATGCTGTGGAAAAATAATGTTCCTGTATGGAAACATCGATGCTCTTCATCAGTTGCTATAGTGATGAAGAGCTTGCCAGAGGATGGAAGGACTTAAAGAATCTTGCAGTCAAGCATGATAACTGTTACAGGACCAGTGGGCTCTGAGGCTAGAAAAAGCTTTGATTGATTTATTGACAAGAAGTTTCATTTATTAGGTCTCTGCTCGTGCACATTTTTCTCAGTTAAGTGCTTGGACTCAGTCTGTCATTCATATAGATCATCTCTGAAATAAACTCTTAAGAGCAATCACTGGGCATATATATATATATGTATGTATATATATATATATGTATATATGTATGTATGCATGTATGTAAATATATATATATATTTATTTATTTTCTGAGGTTCTCGCGGGTATTTGTATGTGGATCTTTGGTTATTTGGGTTTTCTCCCACGTAAGATTGGAAGTATCTAGGCAACGTTTCAATGAACTCTCATTCATCATCTTCAGGCTTGGTCTTCAGCTCTGTGCTTCTCAGAGTGATGTGAGCTTGCAGCTGCTTCTTCCTTTTAACTGCTAGTGGGGGTGTGACTTGATCGGGTGAGGGCTTGGCTGTGTTCTGATTGGGTGGGGGTATGTTCTCATTGGTTGGGGGTTTGGCTGTGTTCTGATTGGTTGGGGGGTTGGCTGTGTTCTGATTGGCTGGAGGCGTGTTCTGTTCTGGTGGGGGCTTGGTTGTGCTCAGGTTAGTCTTAGTTGCTGGGGGATTTGAGCTGGTGAGCTGTGATCTTGCTGTTTGGCTTCGAGTTCGTGGTCATGCTGCATCTTCATGGTGGGGGTCAGTTCGCTTCATGTATGGCTCAGAGGGGTTTGAAGTGGGTAGTGATGCAGCCGCAGTGCGGCTTCTGGTCCGTGGTTGTGTCTCATCTTCTGTGTGGGTGTGAGTCTGCTTTCTATGTGGAAGTGTGGTGGTGGCATCTTGTGTGGCTCTCAGAGGTGTGGGTCTGGTGTCATTCTTCATGTTAGGTACTCGTCTGTTCATGAGGGCGGGTTTCCAAATGGCTGGTAGACGGGAGGTATCATCTCGTTTATTCATGCTGTGTGGGCGTTTTTCTATCTCTATGGCTTCTCTGATTATTCTGCTGCTGAAGTGTTTGGTTTTGGCGATAGTTCTGGTATTTTTAAAGTCAATCTCATGTCCTGTGGCTTTGAAGTGTTGGACCCGCGTAAGATTGGAAGTATCTAGGCATTTTGAGAAGCACAGAGCCGAAGACACAAGCCTGAAGATGATGAATGAGAATTCATCGAAATGTTGCCTAGATACTTCTAATCTTACGCGGGAGAAAACCCGAATAACCAAAGATATATATATATATGTGTGTTTTCTTAAGTTTTCGCGGGTACTTACATGTATGGCATTCAGCTTAGTTCGGGTATTTTCCCATGTCATAGTAGTTGTGCTTTTAAAGTTGTAGCAACGTTTCGGCAGAATGATGATGGCAGATGAGATTCTGCTGAAACGTTGCTACAACTTTAAAAGCACAACTACTATGATGTGGGAAAATACCCAAACTAAGCTGAATTATTTATTTATTTATACACACACACACACACACACACACACACATACATATGGATCTTTGGTTATTCGGGTTTTCTCCCGCGTAAGATTGGAAGTAACTAGGCAACGTTTCGATGAAGTCTCATTCATCATCTTCAGGCTTGGTCTTCAGCTGTGCTTCTCAAAATGCCTAGATACTTCCAATCTTACGCGGGAGAAAACCCAAATAACCAAAGATCCACATACAAATACCCGCGAGAACCTCAGAAAACAAATATATATATATATATATATATATATATATATATATATATATATACACACACACACACACACACACACACACACACACACATATATATATGGTATTCAGCTTTGTTCGGGTATTTTCCCATGTCATTGTAGTTGTGCTTTTAAAGTTGTAGCAACATTTCAGCAGAATCTCATCTGCCATCATCAGGCTTCCGTATTGTGTTCAAACAATACAAACGAATACAAGACGAACACAATACAGAAGCCTGATGATGGCAGATGAAATTCTGCCGAAACGTTGCTACAACTTTAAGAGCACAACTATAATGACATGGGAAAATACCCGAACAAAGCTGAATACCATACATGTAAGTATCCGCGAAAACTTAAGAAAACAAATATATATATATATTTACAATGGATGTGAATAATAAATGTAGAACTGGCCTTCAGCCCAAAAGGTCACAGCAACACTTTTAAAAGTTTTGCATGATGTATTTAATAAAACAATGCAAACAGTCAGTTATCTTCTTTCCTTAACTATACTGAGAGCATATGGCAAAGCATTCAAATAGGTACAACCACGCTGGCTTCTAGATTCCTGGAACAAATATAAATTGCCCGGCATAATACAACTAGGCAGCATTCACTGTACAAGTGAAGTTTACTTTATGATTGATGCTGACTCTCCTCCTTTTTAATGTGCTATAACACTGACTAAAATTTGAAAAGAGTTTTCTTTTCATATTTGATGAATATTTACACAGCAAGGAAATCCTTGAGAAGGACACAGCGAGGCATAGTTCAGAGTTTGGCTTGACTTTCCTAAAGTCATCTGGATCTGATCACGAAACAATTGCACTTTTATTGTTTTCTTATTGTGGTACATTGCAGCAGGCATGTATGTATGTTAAACTTACATTTGGATGATCTATAAAATCAGTCTGATTGACCTTCGAGCACACTTAAATCCTATAAGGTTTTAATTGAACAGAAATAGAGCACTGAAGTAAACATTCTATTGCTTTCAAGGATCTGGAAAATCATTGATGACATGAATGCACATTTATCCTTCAAAAATAAATGACAAAAATAGATATGTAAGAATACCAGACTTCCCAGAAAAACATTTTACAAAAAAAAACAAACCCAAAAAACTGATGCAACTAAACCAAACCCCTACCATGTTCCAGAAGGAATCAAGCTTTTTTACATACTAACGTAGAAAAAAACAAATTTTACATGGGAAATTATTTTGTAGCAGAGACATTGTGCATGTGTATTTCTGTGTCTGTGCGGGGCACTAAGTAAGTGAAAAGATATAAAAAGAGAGATGGTATGTTTGTGGTTATATATTACCACAAAAAGAAAGAGTATACCCATTACTCTAGCCAAAAGCAACATAGCCATTAAGGGTAGGGGGAAATGTTTTTTTAAAAACCTTCATAGCCTTTACCAAAAGTTACTTCCTACAAAGAAATATCAAAATCCATGCCTATAAAGAGGCCATGTTATGTTTTTATACAGTTAGATTTTAAAAAATTATTAAAAACAGAAAACCTCTCAAAAAGGCTTCCTTCTGAGATCCATAGGACAAAAATAATCATTTAATTGCAGCTGACTAGGCAGCCACCTAGAAGTCAAGCTACAATCCTCAATAGCCTATTGGAGAAAAAGATGGAAAATTTTGTTCCTTGTCCTTTGGCAGTTATATTAGAGCAAGGATGTCAAACTCAGTTGAGGGCAGCATCAGGGTTATGTTTGACCTCAGGGGGCTGGGGTGGACATGGCCAGAGTGGGCATGGCCAGCTCAACATCCCTTGTGTCGAGGGTGGCTATGGTGGCCCAAGCTCTCTGCCAGCAAAAATGGGCTCCTGAGCTCTGTTTTCAGGTGCAAAGGCCTCCTACAACCCTCTGCCAGTAAAAGCGAAGCTCGGGAGGGCCGCTTGTGGTCCTCCTGAGCTGTTTTTGCTGGCAGAGGCCCCATCTTTTGCTGTTTCCAGGACAGTTGCGTGGGCCAGATCTAAGTACACTGTGGGCCAGATTCAGCCCCCAGGCCTTGAGTTTGACACTCCTGTACTAGAGTCAAGTGTACCACCTAGAACTAGAACCATCTAGCTATTTTTTCTGCACTGTATTCTGCTTCAGACATTTACACATAAAATCAGTGATGCTAATAATGTTAGAGCTTTTAGAGAGATTCTAGGCAATAATAAATGGGGATCTGAATACACCTGGAACAACATATCAAGTCCATGAGATCATATGCTGTTCTCCATATTATATCATATCCAAAAGTTTGGTTTCCATAACTGGATTCTATTTATTCATCTGCAGCAAAATTTTACTCATTTCTAGAAGAAACTATTTTATTCATGTCATCAAAATTATATTAGTTTAATTGTGTATAAATTATTAAACTCAGGCACTCTTCTCTTTAATTTCAAGATTGGTAAATTTTATTGGGTGTATGTGTGTTTAAGTCTATTCAACTCAAGATCTAAATTACAGAAAGAGAAGATACCTTTTGAAAGGCAACCTTTCAATTTAAAATATAGGAAGCAAGACACTGAGGATGAATCCTTGTTTTATAAAATATACTGTAAAACTCAAACATATTTAGATCTAGAAACCAAATACCCTCAGACTGAATGAAATTCAAAAAGCAGTGCTAAGTCTCACTGTATCTCAGGATGACCTGCCTATCTTCATCCAGATAAAGTTAGTAAAATTATTTCCTCTTTCACAGATAATACCACCAAGTATCGATATCCACACTTAATCAGCAGCCATCACAGATCACAATACTACCTTGTGGCAGCAGAAAACGGAGAGTATTTTTCCTTTGACTTCCATGACTTTCTAATGAAATCAACTTATATATTCACAAAGAAACTAGCTTAGCTTCAAAACTAGTTTCCCGGGTTCTTCCTTATTCCAAAACAAATTTCCACCCTGCAAGCCATTTTCTAGATCAGTGTTTTTCAAATCTGGCAAATTATAAGATGTATAAACTCCCAAAATTCCCCAGAAAGCATCTTAAACACTGCCACATTTGAAAAACATCATTGTATATATTTTTCACCTCTGAGAAGTGGGAATCCCTTTCAAAAAATAAATAATCAAACAACTTGAAAACGAATGCCCTGGGTCATGTAGTTAAATGTAGCTAGAGAGACGCCATTTGCCTATAAGACTGCAGTACAAGGTTTCTGAGTAACACCATACTAAGCTATACTTGCTATTTGGTTAGCATGATATGCAAAACATTCAATTCAATTTATAAACCAAATTTTCTTTCTGCAAGGCTTTATGCATAAAAAAAGCAAATAATATTAAAAATATTAAAAGTGATATGTGAGTCAGTAAGAACAAATAATACAGCCCTTGAGCATCATGTATTTTGGAAATTATGAGCTACTTAAAGTATCTCTCAACCAATTCATTTTAACTCTTGTCAACTATACATCATAACTCTTTCCAACTACACATAAATTAGGAAACATATTTTATGGACTTCAAAGCGTTGAGTTTAATTTGCTGCTTGTTCAAGTTATCATTAGAAAAGCATGCATCACTGACAAATTCAATTATGTATGTTTCTAAACATTATTTTCTCACTAATCACAAAATCTCACACTATTTTATCTGCTAAGTTTATTGCTAAAAGGAGGAGGAATAAAACCTGACTGCAGAGAAGGAAACAATCACTGTCCTCTTTCTCAATGGAATCCTGATGCTTCTAAAGTTATTCATCTCAAATTGAACATCTTTCTCAGAGAACCCAAGTTTCCCGGGTCTTATAAATGTTAAAAACATATCTCACAAACATAGAAAAAGGATTACAATACAATTAATCAATTCATCATCCAGTTGTTAAAATATCTGCTTGCAAGACTGATAAATTGGTTACTAATAGACTATTTAATAGATCCGCATTTCTCAGTTCAAGATTTCAAAGGGTGTCAGTATTAGTCCAATACAGAAAGACCCAGGGCTGACAATAAATGCTGTGAAGTGACACACACACACATACACAAGCATGTATATGCACAAAAAAGTAGATGATCCAGAAACAGGGCTGACAATAAATGTTGTGAAGTGACATATTATGTCTGAATGTATGTATGTGTATATGTGTGTATATATATTTATATTATTACACTCACAGGCATGCACATGCACAAAAAAGTAGCTGATTCAGACACCAAGAAATGTAAAAATGGGCATTTGGGACCTCTGTCTAGAAGTAACCTAGATCTACTGTGGTTTAAATTTCATGACCTTTTTATCCCAATATTTATATTTCTTTCCCCTCCAAATACTTCATACATTTTATAAGCAGAATTTAATCCACAAAGACTATACCACAATGTATCTATTAGAACTGAAAGTATTTAATCATGTTCATGAGATTTATATCACCTTTTTCCTCCAAAGGTCTAAGACATTGTACCATAAGGTAATGCAACTCTATTTGCTTTGTAAATGAGTTTCTAACTCTTGGAAAGCAACAAGGGAGAAAAGGCTGCTCAATTCTCAATTTGGCATAGGAATCCAATATCTGAGCTTTCTGTATGGATGACCTCACTGCAGGGACAAAGGGAGGAAGAATTATATTAAAGAATTTCAACTCTGCTTGTCTTTACTTTACAAGGCAGATGCAGTAGTGTTTGTCAAAAAGTGCAGTTACAAAGCAATTTCAGATTTAAATGACATAGAACATTTTTGTTCATAGTAATAAAAATTTGTTAGTGCAGCACTATAAGTAAGGAGATATATAGGCAATACAACTGATGGAGAAATTCATCTTTCAAAATAAGTCCATAAAAATCAAGCAAACTTATAAGGGATAATTAATATAAACTTAATAATTAAATTTGCACATAAACTCTAATGCTTTCATTCTGCTTATTTAGTTATGACACACTCAAAAGCAAAACAAATAATGGTTGTTTATCTAGTAACCTGAAAGCAACTTTTGCACACCATAGGTCTTCAGATAACATTTTACCTTCCTGTAGAAATCATGGGTTGTGGCCTTTGGGACAAATGTAAACAAAAAGTTTCCATTTTTAAAATATTTGGACATGCTTTCTGAGCATTTACACATATATATCCACTTCTCTGTATATGCAGAAACATCAGAATTCATTTTTCCTATTATACATTTGATGTTTTGAAAAGCGGGAGAACCTGAATATTTGGACTCTCAAATGACTACGTGAACGTGAGATAATACATAAACTATTTTGAATTCTAAGTATAGTGAAGATTTGAAACTAAAAAGTTCCACACAACATAACACCATTTTAAAAACAAACAAACTGTTCTCTAAAATGAACTGTGGAGAAATAATTTTAGTAGGACCAGTCAAAACAGCACAAAACACTGTTTATTAATGATAGAGAAGTACAAAATAGGTTCCACACTGAAAGAGCTGGTTGGTAGTCCACAGTTTATTCTACAAAAGGCAACCATGTGCTTCTCAGAAACTCCTAGACAGGCTATAAAGTCCATTTTAGCATCAAATGGAAAAAATACAACTCTATCAGGACATAGTAGTCCTCACCTTCACCAATGGGGCTAATCCAATTTTAGAGCCAGCTAAATCTAAGACTATCACAGGCAGCTCACATCTCCAAATTCTACAAACTATGTCTTGTGTAACTAACAGTATTTTCACATTAGACCAGGTTCAGAGGTAACAACCGATGAAAGGATCAACCAAATACCTGAACCCAAATCTTAATCAAAAAGACTAGTGGGCCAGAGTTCTTTGGGGACAATTCTACCACAATAATGCCAACAGCTCTACAGTGTACAGCCAAGCCACTGGCAGGTTGCCTACACCAGGTAATTAGACTACAACTCCCAGATTTCTTTTTTTAGGCTAGTGTTTACACCACAAATGCCTGCCACAGGCATAAGCAGCCAAAGATGTGGGACTATCTTCAGCATCATTTCTGTTTACTCTATCGAAGGGAAGGGAAGGCGTTTATTAACTCGTGAAGACCTTCAACGTAGCTCCAAGTTCATTCAAACGAGCCAGCACAACCATAAACTTGTTTGGTTGGAGATAGTCGGGCCAAAAAATCACGGGCATCCGCATGCAGGGATTACCTCAAATTTTACTCGCTCGTTTTTCGGGTACTAACCAAGGATTAAAAAGCAAACCACTTACTTGCGCCTTCGATTTTGTCCGACCCCCTGCTCCAAATGATCTGCCTGGTTTCCAGCTTGACCTGGAACGTTTTTCTCTCGGGCCTCTGGGACTTCTTGGAGTAAAAGAGAGTCATGACCGTACCCACTTCCAGGCTCCGGCAGAGGTGACCCACTTCGGCTTCACTTTGGATGCAGGGTCCATTGGTGAAGAGAGACGCCATGGTGACTCCCCAGCCTTTTCCTCCTTTCTCCAGCTGGGCGAAAGAAAAAGAAAAAAAGGAGGGGGACTTCACAAACAAAAGAGAATTGTTTCTTTTGGCACCGGAGCCAAAGCCAAAAGAAACTGGTGGCGAAAATAAAAAGGGGAGGGGGGTTAGGAGCGGGGGGGAAGGGCAATTTTCTCGTCGTTTTAACTCCGTAGCAACATCCTTCCCAGCTCACTCTTTTCTCTGCTCAGCGGCAGCGCTTTTTTTTTTTTTTTTTTTAAGGTTAGTCCTCTTCTTCCCAGGAGAGAAGAGCGGGGGCGGGGAAGAAAAGAAGGCGGCGCGGGATGGAGGGGTGGGGGTCGTCTTAGTCCCGGCCGGTTGCTGCTTCCCTGGCCCCCCTCAACTTTTCAGACGCAGGAAGCGCCTGAAAAATGTCCTCCTCCCGTTTTGCTGCCATGCACCATTTTCTGTCGTTGCCTCCTTCCCTTTTTTTTATTTGGTTTTCCCTCCCATCCTGAAAGGAACTTCCAGGAAAAGGAAGCGATGGGGGAAAAAAGAGAAACAAGGAGCCGGGAGTGGGAAAGGAAGAATGAGAACGAGAAGGGCTTTCCCGGCTCAGGGAAGGCTCGGAGGCCGGAACCTAGAGCGCGCCTTTCCCCTTGTCTTGCGGCGCTTTTTTTCTATTTATTTTTTATCTCCTCTTCTCCCACTCTCTCTTTTCCTATCAACGGAGCTCTTGGTGCGAAGCGGGCGGGTTGAACTCCTCTCGCCGCAGAGCTGGGTCAGTAACGGCTGGAGGGAAGAGAGGAAGGACGACGAGGTGTTTTTTTTTTTTCTTTTTCTTTCACGGCTCGGGTGGCCAGAAGCCCCGCCGAGCTCTCCTGCGGCAGAGCCAATGGCACGCTCGCCGCGGCCTCGGCGTGAAGCGAAAGCAAGATATATTTGCTTCGCTCTCTCGGGCTAGGCGCTTTCCGCCTCGTCAGGGTGGCAGAGCTCGCCGTGGATCAACCATTGCTGTTCGCCGTGGAGCCCCAGGAGTGACGCGGCCGACTCCAGAGGCGCCTGGACCCTGGAAGAGGAAGACAAAAGCTCCCAAGCGGAAGGCCGGAAAATGATCTCGGGGTTGCTTTTTCACACACGCAATAAAATGAGAGGAATATGCTAGCACGCGCCCCTTTGCTCTCCTAAACTATATTAAAGCAGTGAGGGGAGGTGTAAGAGGCGGGATTAACTTCTTAAAACTATACGGCACTCCACCCATTATCGGGTGACGCCTCCTCCTCCTCCCTGCGGGCCTGTGCTTTATCTCATTTTCTTCTTTTCTTGGGAGGCTTAAGAATGGGGGAGGTGAGCACCTGCCCAATGGAGAGAAAAGGTCAGCTGAGTTGCACCCGTCTCTGGGCATTTACACACTGTGCCGGTTTTGCTGTTGGGCAAAGTGCGGCAGTGGCGGCAGCAATCACTGCTGATTTGAGCTACTGTTACTTTTTCTGACTTTTCTGTTTTTCTGGCTTTTTCTTTTTTTTCTGGCTGCATTCACACACAGTACTTGAATGGCTCATAAAACTGAGATATTTGATAACAATCACTCTGGGCATTTGTCATCAGGAGAGACCAATCCAAATGAATGATTGTTATCAAATATCTCAGTGCTATCTAGTTTGCTATTGTTGTTATTGTATTTGATTACTGCCCTTTTTGTCATTTGTATTCTGGACTTGTAGGTGATGCAGTTCTTCTATTGGAACACAAGAGGTTCATAGTAAGAGGACCTTGACATCTAATAGGTTGTCCATGGTGTGTTCGCAGGTGGCTGGTAAGGCCTATACGGTCATGGAATGTTCTGCCACATATCGGGCAAACGTGTGGGCACCATTGTTGCAGCATTTGCAGTTCTGGCTTTGCGGAGTGCTTGCTTCTTTTATGCTGTGGCTGTTCTTTTGTCTTCACATGTCTGGCAGCCTTGGAGCACATACACACACACATATATACAGTCTTCCAGAAAATCACCAACCAACATGGCCAATGATGACTGCTGAAGGACATCAAATTATGAGTCATTTAAGGATCCTATCATTGTTTGGGACTTTTGGAGTGGATGAGTAAACTGTTCCAGAGAAAGGAAGTGGTGACAGAAAACTGCTTCTGTCCTAATGGCCTCACTCCTGAGGTGTTGGGTTTTAGCCCACTCTTCCAGGTTTTATTGGGCACATAAGCACCACTGGATGTCTATTCTTGATTTTTTTTTCTTTTGAGTTCCAGCAGCACAATGAGCTATGGAGGATGTATATTGGCTAGTTTGCACAACACACAAAGCTAAAAGCAAATTGGCCAGGTTGTGGCTTAGTGTATTTTATAGTCAGTCACTGTGGTATATTTGGTTTAGCACTGATTGCACTGTGTCTTTAAAGTGGCAGCCAATGACTATACTTCAAAAGAAGCAGAGAAAGATGGGGCAGATAGTAAACTATGTTTCATTTTATCTATATTTTCATAAAAGAAATGAATTCAATGTAGGTAGCATTATTATTTCCGTCTATTAAATCATTTTCTCTTCAGTTTATATCAAACAACAGGTGGTGGCACCCTTGTTGGAATGTTTCAGAAGGGAACATGTATTCTAGCACTTTAAGTTTGTGCATCTGCAATAATTATGAGCTATAAACCATGATTTATGGTTTCAGCTTCTTAAAGAAATATAAGTGCTATGCTTCATGTGATCTCACATATCTATAAGTGTTAGACATCAGTTTCCATAATTCTTTATCAGCATTATCAAAGGAATGGGCTATGGAAAATAGCCAGGTTACCATTGTTCAGGTTTAAGGGAAACCAAGTTGAGCTAGTTTGGAAGGAAAACAAGATGCCATACTAATGGTATTCCAAACTAATGAGTCTTTTTTTATATAAAAATTTTATTTGGGTTTTCACAAAACATAATACAAGTAAAATTTCTCTTTTTGAGAATAGCATGGTTCCGAGTTATGACTTCTCCATACAGACACAAATTCAATTTCATATTCATCTTTGTGTTCTATTCCATAGCTTATTACTATTTTAACATTTTCCCAATAATTTTCCCTTCCCTTAGTTTTCTCAATCTTACTTTTAATTATCTTATTCCTTTCTAAATTCAATTATATATATATATATATCTTTTTCTAAGTTTCAGTATCTTTCTAATCATATTTATACTTTTGTCTGTCCTGTTTCAATTTCATATTTTCTTTTCTCATTAAACAAAATTTTCCCCTGTAGTTACTGATTGGAGTATGACACCTTTACATCTTTTAATTTTTATCCCTTCAACTCTTATTTAAACTTCAATTTATGCCTTTACAATTATAACACTCAATATAATACATAACTTCCAGTCGAATTCTGCTTGGTACATTCTTAAAATAAGTACTAAGTTCTTAAAGAAAAAGTATATATATAACAATAATAAATAAAATACTTATTCTATTCCAATTCAGCTCTATCATTAATGTTAGCTGTAATGTTTAACATCTTTAACATTTCTTTTCAATAGAATATCATACTTCTAGGAACACTTATAATATTTCTATAATTTTTTCATATTTCTTTCATATTCCTCTTCACTTAATTTTTTATAACACATTAATGATAATTAAAATGTTCCCCTCCTTTCCTCATTCTATTCTCTCATTCTGTTTATTTCATTTATTTATTAAACATTCCATTACATTACAATGAGTATTTTATTTATCATTTTAATCACACTTGTTTCATATTTTCAAGGTTCATTTCTATTTCTAATATAACAATCCTATCTTATGTACCCTTGCAGAATCCCCCTTTCAATTAAATTTTCACCCATTATGTCTGTGTCTTCTAAATAGGCTTATACACTTAATCTTTGTACATTTTCCCTGTTTCTCTATGTCCTGTTTCTGTCCTTTATGATTTCTTTTCCTTTCCCTCTTCCCCCTTTTCTTCCCCCTTCCCTTTTTGACCCCTTCTCTCTCTAATTCGGATTCTCTCTTCTGTAATCCTCTCTTCTGTTTCTTCCTAATATTGTAATTACTTTTCAAACGATTCTTTTGGGGGGTTGTTTTTTCAAATCTTAAATTTTTCATTCTCTTTCCCACTTTCTTTTCCCCGCATAGAAATACTTGGTCATTGAAGATGGCTCCTTCTTTGTCCTGCCCTTCTTGTTCTACAGGCATTTCTTGTTGTTTCTCATAGTTCAGGATCTCCATTTCTAAAAATTGAAATACGAAGCCAAAAGAACCTCTTCCTTCTTGTGCATCTTCTTTCTGTTTTTTAAGTTCCATTCTCAATTCTTCCAAGAGTGATACCATTTTAAAAAATTTTAAACAACCAGCGATTAATTTTAGTCCTTGAGATCCAATAGCCAAAAATCAAAAAATCACCAAGTAATCCAAATAATCCAAAGCTGTTTCTTCTTGCTTCTTTTTCCACTTTCTCTTCCTGGGGTTCTCTTATCTTGTTACAAAGTTTCAGTTAAAATGTATCTTTTAGGAATCTAAAAGTTTCACTGTTAATTCCTTTCACTTCCAGGTGGTCTCCTCCATTTTTCCAGATCCCACCCTTTTGTTTTTTTCCTTCTTTTAAAAGTTTTTGAGAATCCAGAAATCTTTATTATCCCTTTGACATTTTATTTTCAGCTCAAATAACTGTTAATGTCAAAGTGGATTTTTGCTGATTTCTTGCTTAAATCTCTTAGTTGTCAATATAAGGAAGAAAAGAAAAAAACCCAAATCCTTTCTCTTCCCTCTCTCATTCGCCGCTTCAAAGTCTTCCTTGTGAGCAATGTTATTCTTTATAATTCAAATTCCAGAGTACCTTATATTGTTTCTTTTTCAGTTCGACCTGGTCAGCCAAAACTTTCTCTTCCTCCTGCACATTCTTTTCCGGTTGAGTTCTTCTTGGAGGTGGCCATTTCTGACCACCACTGCAACCACCTTTGGGAAAGGGAGTAATGGCCAGCTGGGGAGGAGAGATGCGACTCTTCTTGACCCTGCTGGAAGTCTCCCCCCTTTTCACCACCTCTATGGGGTGGCTTAGCCCCGAAAATAGCCAACTCGGAGCGCTTCAGTGGCAAGCACAGATCAAAACCACGCACAATTGCAGATTTTGGTTTGTCGCTGAAGAAGCTCAAACCAGAAGCTCCCAAACTAATGAGTCTTGATGTCTCATTAAAATGGGTAGTTCCATTTAAAGAAGAAAAGCATAGCTCAGACTATTGTTATGATTTTTTTGTTCCTATATTCTGTTATTTAGGTATAAATTTTGTTAATATGGAAATTTTACTTTCAGCTTGTTAAATCAATGGATCTAGCTGTCTGCCTGCAATCTTACATATCTATTAGGAGTAAATCCCTCTGAAAGAGAGTAGCCTTATTGAGGAGTAAGCATGCATAGGCTTTAGATAGTTGAGCGATAGGTTATTGATTAGTATCAGATATATTATAGAGAGAAATGAGAACTTCTGTAATAACAGACACTTCTTTCAAGTATGTTCTGGTGTTGTATTTTCCCCAATCTTTCCCTCATGCACACATACCTAGATGCCTTTTAATAATGATGACATCTATTCAGGGAAATAGCTTAACATTTTCCCCTTTCTAGACAAACTTGTCTCCTTTTAATTTGTGTAGGAAAGGCAGAAAGTGAACAATTAAAATGTTTGCAACAAAACAAAGTTTCAGTTGTCCCAGCACATGTTAAGAGCAGAGGCCACTTGTTACAAACAAAGAGGCAGTGTTGTTAATGGAAAAGAAAATGATACTGACTGTTCACACATCACACTAAATCATGGTGCAATATTCATTTATTTCTGAGGTCACATTTGGCTGTCTTCATATAATATCAAGCTTAAAATGTTGATTTAAAAACCAATCGTTTTGTTTATACTTTGTGCTAGGCTTAAACCAAATAAGCCACATTATAGTTGGCTTGGGTTACCATATCAGGTCTGGAAAAACCTAGGTGACCACTAAATGGCACCAAAGAATTGAGACTTTTTGTAATTTTATATTGGGGAGGGGGAAGTAGTACTGGCAGTGCTATAAAATCTGAATTGTGCTTTCTAGGCAAGCTCAGCTTCTCCCATTTCTCTAATTGATAAGTTCCAAGAATAAATCTGGGTTTGAATAAACGGAGCAACAAACTTGGTTCATTTATAAATCATTCTATGGTAAGCTTCCCAGTCATGTATGTGAAATGTATATAAATCAAAAAAGAGCTGGAGGCCAATGGCATACCACTTCTGGAAAATCTTGCCAAGAAAACTGCATGGGCAAATCCACTCAGTTGCCAGAAGCAACTGAACTTTTAGGGACCCACAAATAAGAACTAGGCAGAACACAAGGGGGGAAGAAACAGCATCCATTCCTACAAGGAATCAGTTTTCATATTCCACCTCAGGCCCATGAAGAAGCAACATGGCTTTTAGGAGTTTTCAGGAAAGTCTGTGTTGGCCCCTTTCCCTGTTCCAAATAGCTTCTTCTTCCCATCACTCCTTAGTTCTGTGTGTACATGTGTGCTAGCACTTTTCACGTGTTCATAATAATGTGGAAGGCAACGATATGTTCTCCTTGTCTAGTATTTGTTGATAGAGAAATCTGAGTCCATCTACAGATGTAGTTACAAAATCCCATTGGCGCACAAGCGCCATAATGAATGCAGTAAGTTTATCCCAAGAAATACAGCCATTCTTTTCATTTCAGTCCTATTAACAGAAAAAGATAGGTTGGTGGTGATGTGTCAGCTTCATTGTCTTCCTTGCATTCTTTGAATAAACAGCTCAAGATGAAGCGATTTGTCACAAGATTATCACTCATAAGAGCTGGAAGAACGACAAAAGAAGAAGTAGTGTTGATTCATGCTTGATGTTCCTGTCCAAGACGCCCTTTGTGCATATCCCACTGTCCCCTTAATGTTCTCTGGCTTGAGAAGGTCATCGATGGGAGTTTTTAACATAGAAGAGTTCCCATACTTCACAGTCCCCATTTAAGGCTTTCATGCTCTCAAGCATGACTTTTTAAATAAATTAATCCCTTTGAAGTGAACAAATATCTACTTTATCACCAGAATGCAAAAAAAAAAAAAAAAAATCAGCGTCTCAAGAAGGCACTTGTATTTGGTGTCATTCGATTTGGGTACTAATCATTTGATCTGCATTTCCCATTTCTTCCTGAGTGATATTAAAAATGACTAATGGGGGAAAATTTATCACAGATTGCATGCTTGCTTATTTATTACTGGAAGTATGTTGAGGCATGTTCCAAATTTGCTACTTTAGCATCAAAACAAAATCAAAGTAATAATTTTCTAGGAACTGCTTTCAATACATTTTAGAAGAATGTCATAGGCATTCACCACCCAGAGGCCCCCTTCAAGGGATATAGGTGGTTAATAAATATGAAATATAAATAAATATAATAAATTTAATGAATCCAGGGAAGATAATTCTGTTTATCTCTCCCCCCCATCATTTCCATTATGTGATATTTGTGAGCAACAGTGCCTAATGGTGAGGATGCTAAGAGTTACATTTCTGCAACAGTGAGAAGGCCACAGGTTTCTCGTCCTCTAATTAAATGATATATATGCTGTGAACCTCTATTATCAAGGTAAGTAAACTGCAGACTGCCCAGGACTCTTGCAAGTCTTTTTTTGTAAAGCTCTTGAAAGCCCTTCAAGATTGTGCCACTGAATTTAATGAGCAGAATGTCAAATCATTGTAACAGAATTTTCAGTAAAATCCTGTCAAATAAACACGATTAGCTTTTCTTTTTCTTTTTGAACAAACTTTATTAGTTTTTTTTTTTACACACACAAACAAAATATAGGATGTAGTAACATAAAATATCTTTTCTAAAAGAAACAGATAAACCATCTTGTTTAAGAAGAAGATAATTCCAAATTATCACATTTCTATATATTTATCTTATCAACTTCATATCTTTTCCAAACTTCTCTTTAATACTCCCTTTCCTTCTATTTAATCATACTTCTTCTGCCTTAAAATTATATACTCATTGAATATAATTTCATTAGTATTCTTCCACATCCTGTCAAACTTAAACAAACATTAGACAAAACATAAATACATAAAACTTCTTTTTGGAAGGCGGCTTACCTCGAGTTAACTCTTTTTATACAGACATCAAGCAAAGTTTATACTCACCTAATATACTATCTCATATCTTATTTAACATTCTCTATTTTCCATATATTTTCTCTTTCCTACTCATTCTTTTAATTCAATTTTATTTATTCCATCTCAATTAAACAATTTTATTTGCATCTTTGGTCCGTTTTCTTTCAATCACCTACTTATCCTTTCTATCTAATACAATATTTCTCCTGTAAACCCAGATTAAAGTATGCAACTTTTTATCTTTCCCCTAAATAACACTTAAAATAATACATATTTTCCGTACTGATTCTGCTCCATACATTCTAAGTATTACATTTCAAAATAATAAAACAAACAAATAATATTGAATTTAATAAGTAATAATAAAACTAAAAAAAAAGGAATATTAAATTTATAATATAATAAGAACAATATTTCATAGGAAATTAGATTCTATTATTAATTCTTAATAAAAATAATATTTCATAAGAAATTAAACTCTATAATTAAATCATCGCTTCCCTTTAATATTTTTAAATCATATAATATTCTGATTTTCTAACAGCTTCAAATACTAATGTCTACAATACATTCTTATATACTTTTGCAGAATCATTTTTGTAAAATTATCTTACCCTTTATCTCTGAAAAAAAAATGGTTTTTTAGCATTTTGTTTAAATCTTTTATGACTTCTCTTTCCTTTTCCCCTTTCTTTCTTATCCATTCTAGCTTTTTGACCCCCCCCCCCATCTCTCCAATTTCACTCTCTTAATCTTCCCTCTCTGTTGTATTTCTTTTTTCTGTTGCTTTCTGACATCATATCGCTTTTTCATCTCCTTTTTCTTTTTCTTGGTTGCTTTTTTAAGTTCTAAGTTCACCTTTTCCTTGCCCCCCTTTCGCGTTTATTCCTCCACTAAGTGTGTTTGTCCATTAAAGATGGCTTCTTCTCCTTCATCCCAGCCTTCCTGTCGTATTTCTTGATAAGTAGCAATCACCATTTCTAAAAAGTGAAAAATAGATCCAGAAGAGCCCTTATCTTCTTCTTTCAGTCTTTGAAATTCCATTTGTAGTCCTTCAAAAGATAATGCCATTTTTTCTTTCTTTCTTTTTTGGAGCAACCCTAATATCTTTAGTCCCCCCCCACTTTTTAACAAAGGTTCACAAAGATCTCAAAGTCACAAAGCAAAGCAAATCAGAGCAAACAGTTTCATTTAGCACTTTCTTCTTTCTATATTTTCACCTCCTAGGGTAGAATTCAAATACACAGTTCCAAGATGATCTTCTAGAAGTCTTAATGTCTTTTATTCCTGTTCTTATAGGCTCAAAGCAGTCTCCTTCAGTACAATCTTATAATAAATCTTTATCTCTTCCCTTCCCCTTGTAAAAACTAGAAAGAATTTTAACTTTTAAATCCAGTGCCCAGAAATCCTTTATCCCTTGGCTTTAAATTTCAAATTGGATTACCTTCAGTGCCCAAGTAGATTTTCCAGATCTCTGTCTGCTGTTTCTATGGGGAGGGAGAGTGAAGAAAAAAAAAACCTTTCCCTTGACAGCTTTCTTTGCCGCTTTCCAACTTCTTTGGGAAACAATGTATCCTTCAAGGAATTCAAGCGATTCAGTTTCCAGGGTAAAAAATTTCTTATTGTCCCGGTTCAGCCAGCACTTTCACTTCTCCTACTTCCTCCAGCACAAATCTTACCCGGCTGGAGGCTTCTTTGTGGCAGCCATTACTGACCGCCACTCCACCACCTTGGGAAAAAGGGGTTTTTCTGGCTGGGGAGGGGGTCTGCGACACCCCCAAAGCCCTATCCAGATCCCCTCTCTCTTTGGCTGCCTCTACAGGACAGCCATATCCCCCAGACCCATTTGGATCAGGCACCTTGGGGGTGAGCACAGCAGGAATTGCAGAGAGTCGGGAATTCCTGCTGCCACCGAAGCCACGCAAAACCGGAAGCCTCAATTAGCTTTTCTATTAATATGATATATACTTACTATAAACTTAGTACAAAACCAGAAAAGAGGAATTCCAAGCTATGCACCCTTTGAAAACATTGCTTCATTGTTGTGCTTATTTTGTCTTTCCATGCTGTACGATTTTGTGAATACAGGAGATTGTGACTTATTTCTCTTGTTTACATTGCATATACCTCTTGGTAGTTGGGATATGAACAATGGTATGTTGACTTGCAAGAAAGATTCTAGCTGGGTAAAATACTTTAAAATGTTTATTTGGGTTTTGTTGAGTTTCTGAATATACTTGTCAAAAATTGCAAAAAATGTCAGATACTGATAGTCCTTATTGTTAGTGAGGAATACTGCTTGTATCATGAATTCAGATAAAGTCATTTCCATATTAGAGAGACTTCCTAACATTACCAAACTGGTGCTGAAGTAGTGTAAATCCTAATTACTGTTATTTTGGCACAATTATGGTTGGATAACTCAAGAAGATGTTACAAATGGTGCAGAAATAATCTAAGGAAGGAAATATAATCAACACCTAATCCATCTTGCTGACAAATATGTAAAAAACATGATTGATTAAAGCCATGATGAACAGCAGAGGTCAATATCATATTATGATCCTGATACATGAAAGACTACAACTTGGAATGTAAAAGTACTATGTTTCTCCAACAATAAGGCCTCCACCAATAGGAAGGCCCAGCATCTTTTTTCGCAGCATAAAATCAAATTAAACCCCTCCCCTCAAATTAAGGCCTATATTAAACATAAAAAATGGGGGGGGAATGGCAGGGGGTTGCTGTTAGGAAGTAGTTTTGTTGCATACCCAGATATGGTGCTGCCTGCGTTGACTTTGGTGTTGGTGGGGCACTTCGTATCAGGAGACCTTCCTCCACCATTGCTTTCCCTTCTCCCTTGCTGCCGCGGCATTTAGAGCAATGCTGTAGCATTTGGCGCAGCCAGCCAGGGCTCCTCCCTGCAACTGGAGCCCGGCGGAGACACTCGGCTTCAGGCGCTCCTGTCGCCGCCTTCCCTTTGCCTTCAAAGGCAAAGCCAATTCTTTTAAAACCGACGCCCTATTACTGGTACAACAAAGCCTCCCCTGCCCAAGAGGGCAGCCAAACCCCATGTGGGAAGGCAAATCTCCTGGGGCCGCAGCGCAGGATCAGCCCACCCCAGGAGAAGCACCCAGCTGCCATCCCTGCCTGGCACCAGACAGAGTGCGAAGAGCTTCGCCTGGGGCGCCCAGCACAGCTGACAGGCCCTCCTGCCCAGCGGTGGAGCTCTCACCAAGGCAGCGAGCACCTCCCCGCTGGACCCTTTGCTCATCCCGCCAGGGCCGCGCCAGAGCCATGTGGGCTGGGCAGACCCAGGAAAGCAAGCTGCGGGTGCGAGCCTGCCTGCCAAGCAAAAGAGCCGGGCCGACCTGAGCTTGGGTTCCTTCCCAAGTCCCTCCAGAGCGAACCCGAAGGGGCCACCAGGAGAGGCCGCCCGAGGCAGTGATAGCGCCCACCCATCCATGGACAGGGAGGCAAGGCGACAACCTGCTCTGCGTCCTCCAAGCTGAGCCCTGCCAAGTCAGCGCCTCTGCCTGATTCCTGTTCCGCTGCAGTGTTTGGAGCTGCTGGCGCATTTGGAGATAAGTGGGGACAGGGACGGGCTGGGCGAGGGGTGAAAAGGATGGGTGGTTTCAGGCTCTCTCCACCGGCCAGGGAAGCAGCGCTGCCATCACCTCGCCTCCTTGTCCGTGGACAGGTGGGAGCTATCACTGCCTCGGGCAGCTTCTCCCAGTGGCCCCTTCAGGTTCGCGCTGGAGGGACTTGGGAAGGAAGTAGGTCAGCCCTGCTCTTTTGCTTGGCAGGCGGACATGCACCCACAGCTCACTTTCCTTGCTCTGCCCAGCCCGCACAGCTCTGGCATGGCCCTGGTGGGATGAGCAGAGGGTCCGGCGGGGAGGCGCTCGCTGCCTTGGTGAGAGCTCTGCTGCTGGGAAGAAGGACCCGCCTGTCAGCTGTGCTGGAAACCCCAGGCAAAGCTCTTCATGCTCTGCCCGGCGCCAGGCAAGGATGGCGGCTGGGTGCTTCTCCCAAGGTAGGCCAATCCTGCGCTGTGGCCCCGGGAGATTCGCCTCCCCACGTGGGATTGGGCTGCCCTCTTGGGAAGGGGAGGCTTTTTTGTAGTAGGGCATCGTTTTTAAAATAATTAGCTTTACCTTCGAAGGCAAAGGGAAGGCGGCGACAGGAGCGCCTGAAGCTGAGTATCTCCGCCGGGCTCTGGTTGCAGGGAGGAGCCCTGGTTGGCCGCACATGGCTGCGCCAAATGCGGTGTTGCTCTAAACGCCGCGACACCAAGGGAGAAGGGATGCAAGGGGGGAAATTAAGTCATCCCCGAAAAGACGGCCTAGCCCTTTTGGGGGGGGGGGTCAAAAAAAATAAGGCCCGGTCTTATTTTGTGAGAAACACAGTAATAAATAGCAAAGAGCATGAATTAATTAAATTAAATGTGTGTCTTTGAAACTAAGAAGGGGAAAGATACAATTTGAATGAAATCATCTTAATATATTGGAATGGAATTGAATACATGTGAGATAAGCTTTCCAATGAACTTTCAAATTTGAAAATGTCTTTCCATTTATAACAATGGTTGAGTTACTTTAAAAAAAATCATATATTAACTATTACTTTTTAAATTGTTGCTTGGCCCCTCCAAAGGATTACACTGTTGTAATAGAGGTGGGATTATATTCAATTTTTGTACATATAATAATTTTTGCAGTAAGTGCACTGAAACTGCACACTGAAGACAGTTTCTAGGACAAATGATCTAAGGTGGCAATTATCAAAATGCTTGTGCATTACAGATATATCAAAGCCACATAAGCTCTGCGTTAAGCAATTATCTCCTGAACTTCCATCAATGATTTCAGATTCTGCTTAAGTCAAAACCAAAATTACATTAAAAGTATAAATTAATTAAAAATGAATATCATGAAGCATCAATATTTACTACTGTGTAGTGAAGTGTGTTAAACTGTCCTACTGTAACATGCCAAAATCTTATCTAGGTCAGAATACTGTACATTTTTACACAGTTGTCATCCAGATGCATTCAAGTAATACACAGAAATGGACAGGAATGCAATTAGTCTCCTAGTGTTATTTCCTAGCCATTGGTACCGGTAATAGTTACACTAGCAGACATTAGCATAAAAATTCAAGGGGGTGTGTCCAAATACAGGACATCAGTCATGTATAATTGTTAACCTGGCTGTTGCAAAATAACAATCCAAAATAACCACTTCTCAAACTTCTGAAAGAAAACAATTTAATCAAATCTAATTCAGAAAAGGCAACTTACGGTTTCGATTATTAAATGAAAAAAGCCTTTAGAACATCCTTCCAAATCCCATGTTCATTGTGGTCCAGAGACATAGTTACATCACTCATCCAGGATGAGTTAATAGATTTTTTTTTGACCTCATTCTAGAGCTGAGAGAACTAGTCAAGTCACCAGCTAGCTTCCATGCCTAACAGAGAACTAGAATTTACCCTTTTTACTATTTTTTTTTTTTTTAACAGGAGCCCTGGTGGCACAGTGGCCGGTCAATCAAGGACCCAGATTGTTGGGGCAATATGCTGACTCTGTAAACTGCTTACAGAGCACTATGGAGCACTGTAAAAGTATAAATGCTAAGTGCTATTGCTGTTTATGTCTTCCTTCTGCTGCTGCTGTGACTCCTATGTCAAGTAAAGTGTTCTTTTTTTATAGTTGATTGTATGAAAGTGCCCAGATATGTCACTATCCTTTCCATCTTATAATCATTCTAATAATGAAATGCATTCAGCATTGCCATTTCTTTGTAAGCCGAGAACTTATAGAGAACATCCTGAACCTTGTCGCACACCCTTAGCTGACTGATATAATAGTTGGACACAAAGAACATCAGTCCAGTGAATGGGAATAGTAGCACAACATGCCAATAACATTCCAACTGGATGTTTTTACACAACTATGAACTTAATATGTTGCTGTACTGGGAAAACCAGGAGATAAGTAAATTTTAAATCACACATACAGTAAGGCACAGTGGAAACTACAATAACAAGATATTCATTCTCAAGATAGAAATTGCATTGTAGTTGTTTTCTAATGGTTGACTTGAACCAAGAAGCAGGGTAAGACAAAATGGCTGTCTAGCAGGAAAATATGCTGCCCACAAGGGTGTTGGAGTAACAGCAGGAACTTGAGATGAGTTAGAAACCACCAATTTTCTATTTGCAAATAAATTGGGACAGTCCAAAACAACTGTTGTAAGACTAAGGAGGTACATCCAGGTTAAAAAAATTAAATTGGTCTGGTAGAATGATTGTAGTTGGGTAGAAAAATTGGAATTCATGTATCCGCTAATGTTTTTCTGAAGACTAAATGCTGAACTCCAGTGATGCACTTGCTAAATTCATTTGAAGAATACCTGTACTGTACCAAACAGATTAGATAAAGTTCCTTACCTCCAGTGGGCCTGCATGTGTGCTTAAGATAAAATCAATTTCACAGGAAATTATACTGCTTAAAATAGTCCAACTGGAGGTTATCTCTGAAGAGATCAGAAACACAGCTTGAGCTCTGCACAAGCAACATAACAGTTTGCAACAAGAAAAACGTAACTCTATTATAGGAATATATCATGCTCCATGAGAAACCTGGAACACAATGTCTTACATTAACAGTTTCTTATCAATGCATCCCTAATCCTGGGACATATTTTGTATATTTACACCATTGTTCCCAAATATTCTGTTACGTCAACCTGAAACAGTAGTGATGAAGCAAGAATAGAATATTTAAATTTATCTTTAAGGTAACATTTCCCTGCTCCTGAAATCTGCCAATAAAGCATCTTTCATGTTTTTCTCATGAGAAAATTATACATTTTAATTTTTCTTTCGCTTTATTTAATAGAACACTAGAGAAAACAAATATTTAGAAAGTGATATGCAATAACAAGATAAATTGTAGACATAAATATGCAAATATATGGATTTTTAACATAAATTTTAATATTCTGAGTAACATATTTCAAGGAAATATTGTTAACTGTCCATGTATAACTATAGCCCACCAATTCAAAGATGTAAGTAACATCAGGTCTTCAATCTACTGAGTGTTGAAACCATAAATTTGTATTTTCAATGCTAAATAGTAAGCTCCTGGCAATAATGTCATGGAGAATATAAAACCTATTTATGTGGCTGCTAGGAATTAAAAATGACTTTAATTTAATTTCCATGTAGTATGTAGTTCAAAAGGTGTGCATTCCAAAAAAACAAAACTTTGTTTCAAGATCAGATTAATGTATATTTATTTTTCAGAGATAGTAACTTTAAGACATGGCAAAAACATGTTTATTTTGATTCCATGTCCAACAAGATGATTTACTCCTTTTCTATAGCAATACAGTGGGAGTCCATTTAGTAAATATTTCTTTCTGTATAAGCCATAGCATAATTCTAACTCTAGGAGCTGTGGTGGTACAATGGTTAGAACACAGTACTGCAGGCTAACTGCCCACTGCCTGTAGTTCAGTTCTGACTGGCTCAAGGTTGACTCGGCTTTCCCTCCTTCTGAGATTGGTAAAATGAGGACTGAGATTGTTGGGGTCAATATGCTGACTCTGTAAATCATTTAAAGTACTATGAACCGATATGTAAGTTTAAGTTCTATTGCTAATGAAATAAATTGATACAAATAAATATGGTTTCTTTAATCAATTTTGAGGCAGAAGATACAGAATTTGAAGTGAAAGTATCAACAATTTGGTATTAAACAGTGGCTAGCATAGAAATAGATCAATAGGAGAGTAAATCAAGGGAGACTAGCGCTACATTTTTTTTTAATTTTTTTTTTGCTGGCATAAAAGAGTGTGTTGTTTTCAAACAGACCTAGCTAGCATGTTAACTAAAACTATTTCAGTCTGGGTTTTAAGTACTGATTCAGGCTTGTTTCCCCTTAATGATCTGTGGCAGAGTTCTGGAGCTGATATTTGATTCTAATGCTTCTTGATTTTTCAGACTTTAACCACAGTATCTTTCTGAACTGGCTGTGGGGGTTGGGAATCAGAGACACCATTTTATAGTAGTTCTCATTCTTCTTTCATACAGTTCATGGTGTCGGCAGAGAGGGAGGTCATCCTCTAGGCTCCTTTTCTGCATTTGCCACCATCTCCCCTCTAACATTTATGTGAAGCTAACGGGTGAGGTCATTTGGTGGTTTGAAGTTCAGCATACTCAATATGCTGATACCCAATTATATCATTTACCTTGGGCTGACCAATAAAGGCTTTGAAGGCCTGGATGGAAAGGAACCAACTCAACCTTACCAAGATGAAGTACCTATGGAAATTAGGATTTCTTGCTTCGGAAGATTTTCAATCCATATTTTTGGATGTTCCTTAGAAGTGGTGTGCTATCTGGAGGCCTTTTGGACTCACAACAGGTGGCACTTATAGTCAAGAAGGGGCTTTGCTCGGCTCTAATGAGTCAGTGGCATCCTTTTCTGGATTAGGAGGCCCTTCAGATAGTCACTCATACCCTAGTTACCTTAAGATTTGGCTACTGCAATACATTGTACCTGAAACTGCTCTTGCAAGACACCAGGGAGATTCAGTTGGCCCAGAATGTAGGAACACAAGCAGTTATGGATATGTCTTGGTATGCCAATGTGAAAACTTGCTTTGCAAGCTGCACTAGTTGCCAGTCTGCTTCTGAGTGTGATTCAAGGTGCTGGTTATTAGCTGTAAAATCTTACATAGCACAGGGCCAGGCTGAGAGATTGCTTACCTTCCTTGGTTTCAGTCTGTCCAGTGTGCTGGCAGACTTTGAATTCTCTAAGTCTCTTCAATTAAACAGTGTCATTTATTGGGACCCAGGAAGTCTGCCTTCTCTGTTGCAGTATCTTCCCTTTGGAATAAGTTCATCTTGAAATATGTGTGGTCCCATCTTGCTGGTAAAGATAATCCTCGACGAACAACCACAATTTGAACCCAAAATTTCCGTTGCTAAGCAAGTTAAGTGAACTTTGCCCCATTTTATATCCTTTTGTGTCAGTTGTTAAATAAATGACTGCAATTGTTAAGTTAGTAACATGGTTGTTAGGTGAATCTGGCTTTCCCATTGACTTTTCTTGTCAGATCACAAAAGGTGACCATATGATCCCAGGACACTGCAATCATCATATGAACCAGTTGCCAAACATCTGATCATATGACCATGGAGCTGCTACAACTCTGCCCACATTGTTTGGGATAATATGCAAATAATACTCACTGCCCAGAGTGAGCAAACTGCCCAGAGTGCTATAAGGGGCGGTACATAAGCCTTAACACTTTTGCGTTTGCTATAGAGGGGTTCATTTGAAGTTTCTTTTTAAGGCATTTTCTTGGTTTTCAACTGGCAAAGAACAGATACCCTTCTCTAACCCCCAAAACAACTGTAGCTGTGGATACAAACCTAAGTAAAAAGCTATGAATGTGCAGAATTCTGCCATTTATGCTTATCTGCCTAACACTACACAAAGCCCAAAAATGATAATCTAGGTAATGTTGAAAGCCACTGGGAACTGGACTACTCAACTAAATGAGCAAATTTGTTATTTTCAGTTTCTCATCTTTTTGCACGAAACTCATTCTCAGCATCGATTTCTGAACAGTTCATAAAGAACACTAACATTTGTATGTATGTCTAATAAACAGTATTTTCCTAAGTTCAGAATGTATTTTGAAGATACTTTTAATTAATAAACACTTTTTTAAATTTGAAAACCATCACCAAACTCACAGAAATATAAATGCTGAAGAAAAACTATTTAGTTAAGAGGGAATTGAGAGAATTTAAACAAAAAGATGAGTTAACCCAATTTCTCCTCTACTTCTAGTCTTGACCCAAATTTTGGGGAATTGAGAGAATTTAAACAAAAAGATGAGTTAACCCAATTTTTCCTCTACTTCTAGTCTTGACCCAAATTTTGGGGAATAATCCATTCGGGAACACCTCTTCTCCACAAAGAATTCTGCAGCTCTTGGTTTGCAGCCAAGCAGTGGCCTTCTGGGTACAAGAACACACGGATGCTGGCATTGTGTTAAGTTGTAGGAATTTATTTTAAATAACCTACAATTGATTAAAAGGGAATTCATGATAAAAATAGAAGATACTTGTCAAGGAGAGACTGTGGGAAACTTGCCTTTGCACCACACTAAGCTAACAATGCTTCTAAAACCAATGGATTATAGCAAAAAAGGGTTCACATTAAAATTCTGCTTTATTTTTTTATTATTTTTTGTACACAATTACAAAAGAAAAAAAATAAAAGCCCTAAATCTTGATTTTTTTAAATTTTTTTTCTGGACCAAAGCTCACTTCCCTCAAAATTTTATTGACTTGTGAAAGTTCTTTTTACACAATAAAATCTTTCAAGTAAAAGAGAGCAGAAAGGCTTTTTTATTAAAAAAAAAAAAAAGAGGGGAGAAAATAAATCTGCCATAGGAAAAACAAAACAAAACCCACAAATGTGGATATTTCTCATATATATATCTATACATATATATAATGTACTTAGAACAAAGTATGATGGGAATACATTTCATCACAAATTTGTTTGTACTCATAATCCAGTAGCCCTCCCCAGTCCTTTCCCTCCTATCTTCTGCAAATCTACATGATCTTTAAGATCAAGAAGAAAAAAAAGTTTAAATATTTTAAAATAATTAAAAGTACTAAAAATTCACATTAACAAAAAAAAGTAACACTCAAGTCAGGAAGGATATTCCCATCATGCTTTGCTTTGAAGAGATGTTGCATTTTTTATTCTAGATCTCATTACCATGATGGTGACAAGTAAAAATGAAAACAGGATGTTTCCAGGACCATTGTGGCCAAAACCAGTGTGCTAAGGGCTTCAGTTGTGTTAAATTAATGAGGGTGGTAGTGGTGGGGGGAAATTAAGGAGTCCATTTTCTATTAAAATATAGAAGTTATTGCAAAACCCTAACTGTAAAAACATATCAATATCTCATTGGATTCTGTATACAGTAGATAATGATTTCCAAGTTCTTCAATGTAATGGCAAATTTGTCAGGTAGAACATTAACAAATTCCTCCATTCACTTGTCTTTACTGTACTCCAGAGATAAACACGACCATACAGCTAGAATTTAGGTCTCTGAAACAGATTTAAATAAGTTGTCCATAGGACAACTGTCTTGGCTCCTCTACAATATTTCCAGGCATATCTTTACTCAAAGATGTTGGGTATTTCATCAGACACTCACTTTCCCCTCTGACACCCCCCGCCCCCCAATATAAAGAACAAGTAAGGCTCACAGTTTATCAATCTCCCTAAAATTAGGCTACTTTCTTCCATAAAATCCAGCCTATTAAAATCACATTAAAACTCGTAGTCTTCATCTGCCATGTCAATTGCCCAGGCAAATTTCTCTCGCTGAGTTTTATTATATATTTTCTCTATTGGTATTCCAAATTTCTTGCACCTTAAAATTGGAAGGGGAGGGGGAGAAAAAGAGAGGGAGGGTAAATAGAGACAAATCAAATAATTGATGACAATTAAACAGAAGTATTGTAATCTCAACAAATCAAAATTTCAGAGATACACTTTCCAAATCTATAATATACACTACACATGATGGAGTGACTTGATCGTGTCTAGTACCAATTCTTAAAATCTTGCCAGAAATCTTAGGGAACACTGTAAAATAGGCATTCTGAGTTTCTAATTATGCTTGAAACTGTAATATTTAAAATAATAAATATTATTAATACATGGGCAAATTTATGACTTGTTGCTAAACTCTCTCATCATGCTTACCTGTGGATCACAAGAGAATACTTCTATATCTGTAGAAGTATCTATGCCCATCCCTAACCTACTGTAATTGTGATTTTAAATTTTATAATCCTGTATATAATAAATTGTAACCCTCATATATATGCAAACATAGATGTACTGCATTTCTACAAATGATGTCTTCATCTCAAAGTAACTACAGTGATTCCATCTTGAAAGTAATCTGAGTCAGCCAATCCACAGTCCTGATGGAAAGTATTCTACAGTTCTGAATTGTGTGTTTTATGAAAGGTATTCTACAGTTCTGAATGTGTTTTGCAAAACACTAGCATATATTTTACCATCCAAGGTTAAAACATCAATGTATTGTTTCCCTGAAATTTATAATGCATAATTAGTTCAAATGCAGTCAAGAAACCAGGAGTCTGAGGAAAAAGGCTATTAAATTTAGAAAGCAAGTATGACCAAATTGCTATCCTTGTGCTCAATGTAGCATTTCCCACTTTTTAAAATTTCATAAGAATTGTCAAAGCAAGACCTCAGTGTGACTTCAACACGTAATACCTATATGGCCTGTGGCTTCCTGAATCTTCAGAACATGCAAGTCATTATTTACAACTCATATTGTTCCTTATTCTTGATTTAATTTGAGTAGAATCTGTATTTCCAGGTTTGTGCTTTTCTCCTTATGTCACATTACTGCCATTTTAGTCGGAGAGACTTCCTACTTACTGCCAGAATTGTTTGCTCCAAGTAGAATTTGCCTAAGAAAGCATGCTGCATCTCTCCTCCCCTGAACCTTAAAACATTAAGTTGATGTCTTTCTTTGCTCTAAAACTGTTTGCTCACAAGGTCAAAATGATAAAACCTGCTTTTTGCAGAGAATTTGAAGCAGAAAGGACTACATAATGGGTGATGATAAGTTAATAACTGATGTTATCTATAGTTAACTTATTTCTTCTTTTTCAGTTTTAAGGATGTACACAACCTAAAATGCTTGAAGAATAAGCAGATGCATCAAATATGAGTTATCACCTATTCTGTGACTAACCCCTCCCCGCAAGGACATCATTCAATTGTTACTTTCTTTTTGTACCACAATATGAAGCTTCCCCTTACCCCCCAGAAAAACTAAATACACCTATTTGACTCCTGAAGTTATCTCCTGAAGTTATTTTGAATTTTAAAAGGTTCCCACAGTTAAAGGCACTTTTTAATGGCCTTCTTTTGTGCAAATAAGATATTTGGCACAATAAAAAACAACTAAAGCTATCTTTGCTTTAACATGCTGCTTTTGTCTATACAAGAAAATGTTCACCCAAATTCTACTTCCCAGAATCTTATTTTGCCCCTACCAAATGTAGGTTTCATACCGATTGAATTGTATCTGCATCAGCCTTTTGAAACTGCTGTATGAATCAAGAAAAGCGAAATGTACCTAGCTCAACAGAACTGTCTTGGAAAGCCAAATATGAACAAAAGCAAACAAGGACTTGCCAACCTACAAAACGTAAGCCTAATTTACTTCAAAATATTCTCTTCCTTTCTCAAACGAGAACTTACCAAGCAACAGAAATTCTAGGATCCAGATAATTTAGTTTGGAGGTACCCAAGGCTATTTGCTTGTTTTCCTCTCGGTCTGTTGCTTGAACTTCCAGCTTCATCAGCTGTTCCTCCACCCTTTGTACAGCCTTCTTCTTTGTTTCCACAGTCCTGTAAAAGATGAGAAGTAATAAATAAAACAGGTGAGAACATTAGGTAACATTTTGAAATATATTTCATTAAAAGGAATTAGGTATCCATGCAGGAAAAAAAATCCTTAACTGGACTACTAAACACATATTAAGTTTACTCTTATGCAGAACTGAGAAGGGATTATCGTCATTTCCCTGTACTGGAAGTGTAAAATCCTTAACAATGCTTATTTCCCATGGTCTCCAAATCAGAGTTTACAGTATGTCAGGACTAGGTCCCTTATATAGATACAGTGGACAGATAAGATGACTTATCCAAAGTGGCCCAGAAAGACCTTGGTTGGGAAGGAAATTGAATCAAAGGCCTTCTGGGCTTCATTCCAACAAATGTCCATATGAAACTTCCAGCTTTTGCAGGATGATTAAACTGCAGACACTAGGAAGACCATGGCTATTGCTTTAATTTGTTCTTTTGTGTAGATTTTTTTAACTGAGAATATGTATACCTCATCTTAATATGATAGCTAAAGAAAGGAATAATGAATTATCTTGCTATGGATAGAATGTGGCTCATAATCTGATTTGCCAATTCTGATGTATGTTTTTGAACAGTAAAAATCTGCCCAGGGACAGCAATGTGTAAATTACTGACTTCTTGGAGTCATGAGAAATTTATATATTACTAAAAATTGATATCTATAACCTTTAATTGGGTGAAATAGTGCATCAAAGGGCAGCAGGTTTTGAACCAAGGGTCCTCAAATGGGCCAACTCACAGTTCTGTGCCCAAAATCCAGGAGCCATGATTTGTGGGATTGAAATTTGACAAATTTGTGGTCACTTCATTGCTGCTGCATTACCATGTTACTGTTTAAAGATTTAATAGACTAGTTCTACCCTAGCCCTCCATAGCCTGGGTAGACTGGTCGTGCCATCAGCCACCAGAGAATGGTTAGTAGTGATCAAGCTGTCAGGAAGTTGGAAGTAGCTTCCACTCTCACTTATTTTGCCCACCTGTGGTCATTCTATTTCTGTATAGGTAAGGAAATATAGCTAAAACAATGATTCAACAAATCAGGTGTCTAGTATACCCTAAAGTTGAAGCATCTTTCCAGACATACCTGGGCATCTTTCTACTTGGTATAAGGCTGAAATTCTGCTGGCTCAATTGTGCAGGACAGTTGCCAGTGATATCTTTTCATGTCTTGTGACTCTTGGGTGTCCAAGTATTTATTTAAACAGTCCTATGTGGATGTTCACTGCCCTTGCAATCAGAACCATATAAGAAAAAAAGAAAACCTATTCTCTAGCAGGTTAACACTCACATCCCATTGTTTAACAATATTGCCCTTTACACATATGAAGACAAAACTGCCTTTAATAAGCTCTTCACATGACTAGGGTGACCAGATGAAGGAGATAAAACTCTGTAGCATCTCCCAAAAGTTACGTCTTTTAAATTTCCTCTATTACCCAAGGAATAAAAATGCAAGATTTGATTTGATTTCCCATTATTTGGTGAAAGGGTCTTCCAAATTATTGTGATAACAGACATTTTAAAAGATCTTTCATTTGGGGCCAATATGAAATAAGGAAATGCATGCAAATGTGGCTATGTCAGAGCAGTCAGACTTACTTTTTAGACTTCTCATCCCTTCGGATCTTGGCATCAGCTTTGGCGCTTTTTAGTTCTCTCTTGGCATCGGCCAACTGTTCCTTCTTGGCATCAATCTAGATCATGCAAACAGATAAATCATAGTATAGATATGGGAAAGAATTACAATTGAAAAGCTGAACCATTTAGACAACTATTTTTTAAAGACTCTTTCAGATTCTATAACAGAATATCTAGAAGAAAATAAAACTCTCATCTTATATCTCATGAATAATAAAGCCTAATATTTGTTTTATTTTTGAAATTTAAAAAGATGTTTGGGGAAGAGCAAAATTAATAGCTGTTTACAGTACCCTAAAGTGGATAAAATATAATTTTTCATGGGAAGAACTGATAATGGTTTTGAAGTGTGGAGGGGGGCCAATAGGTTGCAATAGGTTGTGTTTGGGGGGGGGCTTATACAGGTTCACTACAGCAGAAAACATGGATAGCAAGATTCTAAATCTTATGAAGCTCATTACATTACATAATTATTTTAATAGTTAAAGAAACAGGCTAGAAACCAGGAGATTGTAAGTTTTAGTCCTGCCATATGCATGAAAGACAGCTGGGGCTTTCTCTCTCTTAGTCCACAATGTCAGATTCTGGCAACAATTTGGTTGATCAATTTCTATCAAACAATGAATCAATACTCAGTTGATCTGACAAAAGCAGACACTGCACTTGCAAAAAATGTTTTTAAAAAGTATCAGTTACCAAGCTGTCCTAGTACACATTAAAACAATTAAAATGATCAGTTAAACAATTAATAAAATTAATAATTAAAATGATTAAACCCCATAACCCCCAAAACATGTGTTATAAATGGCTCTTTAAAAAGTCCCTTAACTTTCATGCAGTGCATTCGAAAGACCTGGTGGTGGTACAATATAGGTTGGTAGGGTTTTTTTTTTTTAAAAAAAAATCCCTATCTAGGGCTGAAAGAGAGTGACTAGCCTAAAAGTCATCAGGACTGAGTTTTCCTGCTTCTAATTCAACACCTTAACCACTACACATATTCTTCATGTATACTTAATTGTTTTGCTTTTACTAAGTATCTCTTATTACTGTTTTTCAGAGTTAAAATTTACAGGCACAGAGATAACACAGATTTTAGAATGGCTTGATATGATTATCTTGCACACAAGAAGGTATTTCTCTAACAAAACCAAATAGAATACACGGGAAGTCTGTAAAAACAAACCCAAGCAATTTGTGGGGTAGTTTGAGAAGTATGACAAAAAAGAGACTTCATATAGTTAATTAACCTGAGTTTATCTTTTAACTAAAAACCTAGCAGGCAAATTACCTTGGTCTGTAAATTCATCATGGATTTTTCAAAGGTTTTTGGAGGTGCCCTCTGGTGGTTGCAAAGAATAGCAACAGCTCTGTTGGCACGATTGTAAGACAGGATCTTTGCTGGGATGTTATCATCCGCTGGAAGAATTCAAAAGAAACACATTTCTTTCCATATAGCAAAATGAACATTTATGAAAAGCTAACTTCCTACAACTGAAAAATAATGTCAGGAAGTCTTGAGCATATATAGCAGTTGCACCCCTAATTATGAAGGCCAGAAATTACTATATCTTGAGTTACTACTCTAAAAAACATGGTGTATTGCAATTAACATAGAAAAGATGAGACAGGCTATTTCAAAGATACTTACGGGTTGTGAGTTCCTTCAGTTGTTGCTGTAGCGTAATAGAGGCGTTATATGTTCGGAATACCTTTGCTGTCAGCCCTTCCATAAGATCTTGAAGATGCTTATTTAAAATACTAGTCTGGAAGATGGGAGGGAAAAGGAGGAAAAAAATTATATACCAATTCAACAAATGGTAAAGAATATCAAATTTAACTGGAAGTGCAAATGATAGAAACAGTAACTGTATCCTAAACAAGAGGAGCTATAAAGTTGAGGCATTTGTACAATGGCTTACACTCTCCTTCATAGGATTCAGAACTTTTGCTTCCTTTCTACTCAGTTGGATGATGTCTGTGTGATATTAACATGATGGCTATTAAAACTAAAAGGATGGTGGAAATGAATATGAAAATATATATACGTATATATCTGTATCTATATTTAAAGGAAATATAATTCTATACTTTTCTATACTTTTGCATCTTCTATTTTATTTAAATGTATTATAAAACAGTTAAAAAGATATAAATACTATGGTTTTCATTTTTGGAAAGATATTTAAAGGAGTTAAAACAAAGTAATTTTTTATGAGTAAAATAAATTCCGTGTGTGTGTGTGTGTATGTATATATATTTGTTTTCGTAGATTTTCACAGGTACAGGTATGTAGGTACAGGTCTAGGTGTGTTCACAGGTACAGGTCTAGGTGTGTTCGGGTCTGTTCCTGTGGAAAATTAAGAGTATCTTGGCGACGTTTCAGCGAGGTCCCACTCGCCATCCTCAGGCTGGTGCTTTCGGCTTCGTGTTTTCACTGCTTACACACCTAGACCTACATGCATATATGTATGTATGCATGTATATATATGTATATGTATAATTTAAAACTGAAACAGCTGTGAAAGTCTGACTCACAGACGAACACAATACACAAGCCTAATGATGGCAGATGAGATTCTGCCGAAACATTGCTACAACTTTAAAAGCACAACTATAATGATGTGGGAAAATACCCGAACAAAGCTGAATACCATACATGTAAGTACCCGCAAAAACTTAAGAAAATATATATAAATATATATTTGTTTTCGTATATATATATGGCTTTTCTCACATTGTTATTTTTTTTCTCCCAGTGCAGACAAATTACCTGTATGGACTTTTGTGCTATCTGAGCTCAGTTGTTTTCTTGCACACATGTCATTATCAAACTAAGTAACATCATCAGTGTTGATGTTGCCTAGTTTGGTAAGGAAACGTCTGCAAGAAAATAACAAACCCAGAAAACATCAAGAACCCACAGTTCAACCCGGAGCTACAACCCTGAGCTACAAATATTCTCTTCTAAATTACCTGTATTTTAGAATACCATAGATCTAATGACAGATGTACTTTCATTTGCCAATGTTTTGTAAAATCAAAACTTGGCTGCTAACAATATGATGCTCATGTATAAAAGTTTTTTCTTTAAATCTTGACTTCATCATTTTTTAATAAATAATTGAAAATGGTGAACCTATTTATACTTCTTCCTCCTCCTATTTTCCCCGCAACAACAACCCTGTGAAGTTGAGCTGAAAGAGGGTGATTGGCCCAAAGTCATCCAGCTGGCTTTCATGCCTAAGGCAAAACTAGAAATCATAGTCTCCTGGTTTCTAGCATGGTGCCTTAACTACTAGATCAAACTGGCTCTCTTATTCCAAGCCATACCAGAACAACCAATAGGTATTAATTTCACAGAAGAAAGTTTAAGAAACATCCTTTCAAGTGTAGAGTAGTTCATACAGCTTTCAAATGTAGGAAAAGAAGATACTCACATTAAGCCTATCAAATAAATCATCTTCTGGCTGCTTATTTTCCATAAATAACTGAAGATTCTTAAATACCTAAAAGTGATTACAAAGGACAGAAACATAAAACAAAGAAACAGAAGAGTCTGCTGGCATGTTACTTTCCTCACTATATTACCTGATACCATATTAATATAGTTACTGGAAACACATAGTTTGCTGAACTATGAATGATATGGACTGTTTGGTTTTGGCTGCAAGTACAAACTCAGGTACTGTGGTTTGTAAACCAAGATTTATGGCCTAACGTGTACAACCAACCATGGCTATGCAAACCATAGCCAAATGTGTGACAATGGATTTTTACTTGAGTCTCTTCATCAGCAATGTGCTAGTTATGTTTGTTATTTGTAACTAAAGTTAGCAGTCTATTATTTCACTGTTAATACATTTCCAAGATTCACAACAGAATTATTAAGGTGAATCAATGTATTGGAGCCCATTTTCTATGAGAACAGATGAAAGCATTTGTTTACTTGGTAATAAAATAGAGGGTAAACATAAGGAATGTGTTTCTGGAATCAAAAATAGTAAAGGTAGGAATATTGAAGAATGTTAGTGATTATGATTGCAAAACAATTATTATTCATACTCAATAGAAAAAAATGTGGATTTTATTATCAGCGTTTGCTGGAGACAAAGCACATCAAGGTGACCCCGCCTCTGTGACTTTTTGAGGACTTCCCAAAACATAAAGCTATAGCACTGTGCATGCTGAATTTGATGAAACATTGACCCAATCAAGATGAATGATTACATGAAGAGCAATCAAAAGATTGAGAATTAAAAGATAAAGCTACCAGTCTATGTATTTCTTTAGTAGAGTCCCTTACCCTTTTCTCAACAGGTACTTTGTTATAGTATCTTATGGAGTCTTTTCCAAGGAAATCAAATTCTACTACATATTCCTGACCATCTAATTCTGGATGCAAATTAATATGTTCCACACGGAGGGAGCAACAGCCCACTGTGTCAGCGGTCTCCCCTTCTTCTTTCTCATTGCCAGCTCTCAGAGCAAGCTACAAATATTGAATAGTGAGACAGAAAAAAATAGGTCAGTTTAAACAGATGAAAACATTTAATCAACAAATTGATCAGCAAGAGGTTATGTCACTAAGCTAAGAAGCTATTTATTTGAAATTCCAGAGTGAGAGTTGAGGTATCTGCAAATTCACTAGAAGGATGACACTGATTTAAAAGTTATGTATATTTAGACTACTTGGATTCATGGGTATATGCACTTTAAATAAGCTGACATGGAAACTGGTGTAAATAAGATAAGCACAATATAGGATTATTAGCAGAGATGCTTCTACTCTGTTTTTAATTCTTTAATACTAGAGCTGTTATTGCAGAATATTCTATACACTCTGACCCTGAAAAATGAAAAGCTAAATTATTTGTGTACATACATTTTAGGAAAGTAGGCAGAACAGTTATCTGAACAGTTGATTTGTTGGAGGTAGTTGCCAATCCCAGCTTTACAAGATAATAGTTCTTGTCCATTTAAATTCCTTCCTATCATTCTTCAAAGATTTCTCCAGTACCTGCTATACCTCATTCATGCCAAAGTTGTACAAAGTTGGATTCAGGAGTATTATTTATTTACACCAAAAAGAATCTGTAAAAGTCAGAATCTCACTTTATCAATGAAGTACAGTGCCACAGCCCTTTGCCGCACTTTCATCTCTTTGGATTTCCAGTCTTCTCGATATTGATTTCGAATCCTATCTACACATTTCTTCAATCTCCGAGCTGTCTCATATTTCTGCCAGTCTTTCTCACCCTGCCAAGAAAATTGCAGGGAACGTGATGTGGTTCAAGTGTAGCACAGCTCTTAATTGAAGAGGGGACACATTTTTTCATTTATTTTGATCAGATATGACCTACTTTTTGATTGATTCTTCTGATTTCAGAAGGGAAAAGCAATTTAAAAACCCGTTTAAGATATAATAATTTATCTCATTTTTTTTAAATAAAAAAGTCTGGTTTGGATTTTCATATATGCAGTATATCTTTCCCAAAAACATTAGTCATGACAGAAATAGTCTAGACACAAAAAGTACCTTGATTCTAGAGCTGGGATTCAACATGATGTATTTAATAGATCCTTGAATATTCTCAGTCCATGATACTAGCCAGGTTACTTTGTTATCATGTCGAACCTCTTTCCATTTATGGCCAGGGGGAGGTGGAGGGACTTTAGAATCCCTAGGCAGGAAAAACACAGACGTTTCAAAATAGGAAAAATCATAAAGAGGCCATAGAATATCAGCAAGCAAATTAATTATTCAGCAAGTTCAGGCAATGAACAGTGGCATCATAACAAACTACTACAGTATGATACACTATACTTTTATTTATATCCTGCTTTTATTATCAGTAACTCAAGGTGGCAAACATACCTAATACTCCCTCCTCCTATTTTCCACACAACCAACAATCCTGTGAGGTGGATTGGGCTGACAAAGTGACTGGTCCAAAGTCACCTAGCTAGTTTTAATGCCTAAGGGGGTTTAAAACTCACCTTTCTTGGTTTCCAGCCTGGTGCCTTAATCATTAGACCAAACTGGCTCATGATTATGGGTATTCACACAGTTGACATTTTTATCTACTTATAGAGTCCTTCCCAAGGATGGGAAGATAGTGTTGTCTGATTATTAATATTATTGTTATGAGTATTTCATTCAATTTGTTTGGTCACCACTTGCAACTCTAGATGAAAAACAGTTGGCATTTGTAGAATTTAATGCTTAATAATCAGACAAGCTTGAATATGTGAATCTCAATTTTATACATTCATGAATATATTTGATAAATGAAAATTTTATTCTGAGCCAAACTGA
Organism: Hydrophis major; assembly: GCA_033807585.1. Taxonomy (NCBI): domain Eukaryota; kingdom Metazoa; phylum Chordata; class Lepidosauria; order Squamata; family Elapidae; genus Hydrophis; species Hydrophis major. Next base: position 233,423,165 of record CM066330.1, on the reverse strand, counting down.
CAGGCAGGGATTATAAATAGGACAAAGCCACTAATGCAGTAAATTTATTTTTGCTTTAGTGTGACATGTGGACTTATCCATTATGGCAACACTCTTAAATAACTCTGGTCATTATAACTTATTCAACAAACAATATGAACGTTGCCAATGAGCCACAATTTTAAGTTAATTAGCAGAGTTTTATGGCCAAATTCTCCAAAATTAGTCTAACTAGGAATTCATTTTCTCCAAGGCAGCACAGAAGCTAATAAAAAAGAATAAGGAAGGATAATCACTCTGTCCTTCTTTGCCTGACTGCCATTATTTGCCTCAATAAGATTGAATTGTAAATTTAAAAAAACCCCAGATTGTAAATAGTGTATTACACTATAATGTTTTGAAGACAATAAGTCAAATGATGTTGAAGTCAGGTTCACAATGATGTTATCCTCTGTTACGCCTCATTTTGCTCCATGCTATCCATTCCTATCCTCCAATCCTTTAAATTTGTTAAATTATGGATAAAATGCTGCTCCTCAGACATAAACCTACCAATGATTCTTAAGTTTTTCTGCAATGTGGCCAGGCTGTTCTTTGGCCTTAGACTGCATTAGGTCTTGAATCAAAAAGTTTCCAACAGATCCCCTGTCAGTATCTTGAGTATGAAATAATCTCATTTTTGTACTAAATTAGGAACTTCATTTGGGCTTGTCATGCTATCTACATGGCCTATGAAAAATGTCTTATTCCGGGAAAATATGACTGGCTCCCACTTTCTCAGAATTTAGGAAAGTGGCAAAACTGCATCTCTTTTGACCTATTATACTAACTTTGTCTTGACTTTGGTGCTTAATCTTAATTTGCATGGATTTTGTTATTTTTTTTATATTTTATTTTATAAGCTGTATATATAACAGCAAAAAGGCAGATTGCAGACTAGAATAATAAGACATCCTATGTATCCAAATATAAGCTGATCTAAATTTTCTACAAAAATAATGTGTAAATATAACCACTTGCAGTTGCCATTTATAAATTACAAAGCTGACTTGAGTATGAGTTACTTTAACATTTCACACTATATTAAAGTAAAACTATCCTCACATACTAATGACATATTGTTTTATGTCCTTTCAACAATTGGCATTATCTGCTAAAATGCACTGGTTTTTTTTCTCCTGGGGGAGGTTATGGATAGAACTAACTTGAGAGAGATGCTATTTGAGTTAAGCTTGTATTTAGCTGCTGTTCTCTCTAATCAGAACCCTTTCCTAGAAATATGCAAAGTCTCCCATCCTCACTTGCTACAATTGATGATGATGTCTTCAGGCATTATTCGTCGCTTCAGCATGCCCATTTTGGGGTGATTGCCACGTCCTCTGAAGAGACCTGGAGGCTCAATCTTAAAGTTGGCAATTCTTTCCTTATGGTTATCCATGACACAATAACCATATTCTTTTAATAACCGCTCATTCTCTTCTTTAATTTTCTAGAGGGAGATATGCACACAAAGATAAAAAATTATAACATATCCAAAGCTGCTAAATCAATTATTCAGATCAAATAAATTAGCTGTTGTTTAGCAGACTCCCAGACACAGATTCTTAGTGCATGTGTAATACAAGAATGCCATTTGGTCTACACATTGTGGAAAGGACTTGAAAGTTGATCAGCAAGATCATTTGAGTGCTTTATAACCATAGTATGTACACTTACCTCAGGAAATTGCATACAGATCTACTAATAAGTGAATCCCATTTAATTCAGTGAGTTTATTCAGATAAGTATCTCATAGTGTGCCCTCATATACTAAGCTAGGGCTAAACCTAAATGAACATAAATTTAGCATCATGTAAGATAAATTTTCCTCACCAGAAAGTTTCAGGTTTCCAAGTGCTGAAAAAATGTTCAAGCTACAAGTAAAGACCCTTATCTTTATCCTTGACCCTCCTTAGTATCCAGCTTTTATTTCTAACAAGATAATCCATGATTCAATCATCAATCCGGAAGAAGGGCATGTCCTTTTATATATAATACAGAACCAGCTATTTCAGATGTTTTTTAAAAAAGAGAAATAAATAGGAATGTAAGACAGACCTAATTCAGAGATCAAATAATGGTTATTACAAGATGGCAGTTTAGTCTGATATATTTTGTATTCCACTTAGCTATATTCCTTCCCTTCTGTGATCATGTACAAAGAGAATGAAAGGATTTTGCTTCAATGTTTTAAAGTATCAATTTATGTAGTGCCTGTCTTGCAACCATAACTCTGGACAGCAAATAATGGATAAAAATGAGCAGATAAAAAAGATAAATACAAAAAAAAACTTCAACATAACAGTGCAGTAAGTAGCACATGAGGATAAACACATAATCATGTCAAGACAAAACTACAATGATGGGCTTATCCAACCAACAGGCTCTATACCTGGGGAAACACCCAGATCTTCAAGGATTTATGAAATATCCACAAGGTCAGAACCAAATGAATCTCAGGGGATATGTTATTCCAAAGAGCAGATGATGCAAGGAGAAGGCCTACCTCTCAGGTCTTCCTAGATGGCATACTTAAAGATAGTCTAAAAGTATTCCTACCCTTCGAGGTCTAATGGGCTGTACAGAAACACCTGGGAAAGGTAGTCTTACAAATAACCTGGACCAATGACATGAATAGCTTTTCAAGTTATTAAAAAGCACCTTCAAGTGCATCCAGAAATGTATTGAGTGCCGGGAAATTCATGGAATCATAATGTAACATAGGCATCTTGTGGTATGCCCACAGTTGGATGTGCCACCATGTTGTAGTCAAGTGGCCTTTAAGGACAGCTCCATGTAGAGTGCATTACAGTAAAGCATAAGCAATGTAATGTTTTCTGGTCCAAAACAAGTCATAAGACCAATATGTACAAAAGCATTTAGGGCCACCATTACCATCTATTCCTTAAGCCACACCTGTGAGTCAAGGACCCCCAAATTGTGCATGATTTCTGTCTGGTGTAGTTTTGCAACCCCGCTATGAACTAAGTGGAAATAAACTAATGGAAATAAAGATACTTGATAAATCCGATATACTGAGAACATGCAGTATAGCTGGAGAGCATTCCAATTATGACTTCTATTTTTCAAAGGTAACATTTTTAGAGCCTAATCCTAAGTAAAGATACCTGCTTTTCTTCCTTGGTCATTTGCTTTCTAGCTTCTGTTTGGGCCTTGAAATACTGACTCATGTGACCAAAGTCACATTTGCTAAGGCTGGTGATAGTTCCCTTTTCTTCTGGAGTCATTTCCTGCAAGAAGAAAAACAGAATAAAGTATTATTAGTTAAATGAGATAAATAAAATAAATGAATGTAGTTATTATATTTATATCCTGCCTTTCCTCCATGAGCTAAACTCAGACTTGGATGTCAAAGTAGAAGTAGGCATGTAATAATAAATACCAACATCTCTTTGGACATTTCTAGAAATCAATTTTAATGCCAAGACTTTTTAAGAACGCGAACAAGAAACAATTTTGCTGTCGAGTTACAAGCACCTAGATTCCTTCTAAAATGCACTACTAAAAGACATGAGAAACCAATGTCTTAGTTTTTATAAATTTAGGTTTTATAAACATATAAATGAAGCTGAATCCCATGCTTTAAGGTTGCAGAGTTCCCCAACCTTTCCGGCTTTGTGGATTGGCAGGTAGCGTGGGGGGATGGTTCTGCAAGACTGGCGGGCAAATGAAGTGTGTGTACGTATGCCCACTGCTCACGGAAATGGGGTACACTCTAGCCTGCCACTTCCATGGCCCTGTTCCGAATGGCTCAAAGTCTGGTAGTGGACTGTGACCTGGCGGTTGGGGACCGCTATATTAGAGAGAATTTTTCATCTACCCAGAAACAGACGTATGTAAATGTTTGTATTTTTAAAAGGATGAAGAAGCCCACTACAAGCTATTTTTCCATAAAAGATATACCTTTCTCCAGTCTTTAAAGAAGTTTTTCCTGAAGATATCCTTTGTCGTGTACTCATGATCAAGCATTTTTGCAAAAAAAGTTGCAACCTCTTCTGCTTTGGGACGGAGTTTCATGACTTTACCTGAACAAAGAAAACTATGCATGAAATAACAAGGCAACATTCTAAAGATACCTTCCAACTACTCTTAGAAAAGATCCAGAGGCACACTTCCACTTATCACTTACTGCAGATATACAGTGCAAACCAGAATAACCACCCTGCAAACAAGCTATTTTGTTTCAAAGGAAAATGACAAATGTCTTCAGTTTTATTCTCAATTCTTTAGTGGTCAGTGTGATCTCAGATTGGGTCACTAGTTAATCAAGTCCAGCTGAGAAAAAACATCTTGTAAGGTGAATCTGGGACTGATTTGAAGTGCACAGAATTCTTTGTCAGATGAGTTGCATCACTGCCCTGCTGGTCTGGTGAAAGCCAGCAAGGTGGCATTGGAGGTAGTTGAAAGTAGTAGTTAATGCATTCTTGGAAAGGGGGTTGATTTCATTGGTCATGAAAGAGATGTAGTCCCTTGACCACCCCGTACTGAATAATTATCAATCTTCAACCTTCCTTTTTTTGTTTTAAAGAAGGCTGTCGAGAAGATAACTGTAATGGAACGTTTAGATGACCTTGGGGAAGAGGAGAAAGATGCTGCCCAGGAAACAATCAGATGAGAGAGGTAGGAGCCCCCAGTGGGTTAATAACCAGAGAAAGAAACTTAGGAGGGACTCGCCATAACAAATCAAGCAGTTAAAAGTAGCAGTGGAAAGTTTGGTTTTCAGATTTGCAAGAGAAGCCAGACAAAATACACAAATAGATGAATTATTGTAAGGCTACATTAATGCAAGGCTGAATGTACAAATTTTCCATCTCCACTTTTAACAGCTTAATACCACTTGTGTTCTTGATTCTTAGTTTTTTCTAACCCTTGTTAATGTTAATCTTTTTATATTTATTATTTAATGCATTGTAAGGAGCCCAGTCACTTTGTACACTGCTCAAAAAAATAAAGGGAACACTTAAACCACACAATGTAACTCCAAGTCAATCACACTTCTGTGAAATCAAACTGTCCACTTAGGTAGCAACACTGATTGACAATCATCTCACATGCTGTTGTACAAATGGAATAGACAACAGGTGGAAAGCATAGGCAGTTAGCAAGACATCCCCAATAAAGGAGTGGTTCTGCAGGTGGTGACCACAGACCACTTCTCACTTCCTATGCTTTCTGGCTGATGGTTTAGTCACTTTTGAATGCTGGCGGTGCTTTCAACTCTAGTGGTAGCATGAGACGGAGTCTACAACCCACACAAGTGGCTCAGGTAGTGCAGCTCATCCAGGATGGCACATCAATGCGAGCTGTGGAAAGAAGGTTTGCTGTGTCTGTCAGCGTAGTGTCCAGAGCATGGAGGCGCTACCAGGAGACATGCCAGTACATCAGGAGACGTGGAGGAGGCTGTAGGAGGGCAACAACCCAGCATCAGGACTTCCACCTCCGCCTTTGTGCAAGGAGGGACAGGAGGATCACTGCCAGAGCCCTGCAAAATGACCTCCAGCAGGCCACAAATGTGCATGTGGCTGCTCAAATGGTCAGAAACAGACTTCATGAGGGTGGTATGAGGGCCCAACAACCACAGGTGGGGGTTGTGCTTACAGCCCAACACTATGCAGGACGTTTGGCATTTGCCAGAGAAAACCAAGATTAGCAAATTCGCCACTGGCACCCTGTGCTCTTCACAGATGAAAGCAGGTTCACACTGAGCACATGTGACAGACGTGACAGGGTCTGGAGACGCTGTGGAGAACGTTCTGCTGCCTGCAACATCCTCCAGCATAACCAGTTTGGCAGTGGGCCGGTAATGGTGTGGGGTGGCATTTCTTTAGGGGGACGCACAGCCCTCTGTTCTCCAGAGGTAGCCTGATTGCGATTAGGTACCGAGATGAGATCCTCAGACCCCTTGTGAGACCATATGGTGATGCTGTTGGCCCTGGGTTCCTCCTAATGCACGACAATGCTAGACCTCATGTGGCTGGAGTGCGTCAGCAGTTCCTGCAAGATGAAGGCATTGATGGTATGGACTGGCCTGCCCGTTCCCCAGACCTGAATCCAATTGAGCACATCTGGGACATCATGTCTCACTCCATCTACCAATGCCACATTGCACCACAGACTGTTCAGGAGTTGGGGGATGCTTTAGTCCAGGTGTGGGAGAAGATCCCTCAGGAGACCATCTGCCACCTCATCAGGAGCAGGCCCAGGCATTGTAGGGAGGTCATACAGGGACATGGAGGCCACACACACTACTGAGCCTCATTTTGACTTGTTTTAAGGATATTACATCAAAGTTGGATCAGCCTGTAGTGTTTTTTTCCACTTTAATTTTGAGTGTAAGTCCAAATCTAGACCTTCATGGGTTGCTAGATTTGATTTCCACTGATAATTTTTGTGTGATTTTGTTGTCAGCACATTCAACTATGTAATGAATAAAGTATTTAATAAGAATATTTCATTCATTCAGATCTAGGATGTCTTATTTTTGTATTCTTTATTTTTTTGAGCAGTTATATAGTGAGATGGATACCATATAAATGTAATAAATAAAAACATAAATAATGCAAGATACAATCCAAAATATAAGGAAATTTATCAGCTTTTTCCTATTCTGGATTATTGGAATGCTTTCATTCCAGAAAAACTTGAAGAAATGGGTTGCAGATTCATAACTACTTTAGAGTATCACATTGGACTAAGGGTGTGTCAAACAGAAAAATATTGGTATTTCTAAATTCACCAGTGAAGGGCGTGTCGTTAAAGTGCTATCTTCTTCACATTTCAGCAATTTGTTACTGACCCATTTCCCCTTCACTCAACAATATAATAGAAGCTCAACATGAAATCATAAATATGTGGAAAGTCAGCTTCTTCCACAGCTAAAAGGGAAGCAATTGTTGCACTGATATACAGTACATCTGATGTCTCTTTTTCCTATCCAATACGCCTAAAACAGACTCAGGCTGCATAATTTGTCAGCATTCCATAGCAGTAGCAAAGAAAAACAAATATTTTAGGTCATTTTAAAAGATGTGATTCTTGAGAAATCCAGTTACAAGTATAGTACTTCTATTTGTGCAATTATGATACAGGGGAAAAACAAACATTAAATCTTCTTGAGTATGTTTGGCAAGAGGAAGGAAGAAATTCCTCTGTGAGTTTTAAGAATATTAGTCATACTAGGGGAAGCAGCTAAGAGTTTTCATGTTTGATCAAAATGTCATTCAATAATCTTACTTATCTGTCTATCAACCTCTACCCATTGTTTTATTTTTAGACCATCTAATTCCTAAATAACTCGAAATACAAATTTTATGTGTTGCTTTTTTACAAATAAAAAAGCAACACATAAAATAATATAACTGCTGGAAAAACAAATGCCAAATCAAACCAAACCCGGGCTCCATAATTAACATGACTTCAAGAAGAACAATGTTAATTTGAAGTTTAAAAATATTGTTTACAATCTCAAGAGTAACAAACCAAATTACAGGCATTAAACACATCCATTTTTCTATAATCTAATGTGATCTTTGGTTGAAAATGTATTTCTGTGTGTATAAGAATACTGTCCCCAGCTTTCACCTCCAATAACAATACTGAACACGTCTATAAAGAACAGTCAAAAGCTTTGCCCATGGACTACAACAGGATACAGGTAAAACACTATCTTGTCCATGAAGCAGTTGCAACTTTCAGATTCCCCTTAAGCAACAGAAGAAAGGATTTATAGACCCTAAATAGAGATTCTTGTATCTCAAATATTGAGGGGAAAAAGTGGGCAGTAGTTAGTGTATTGGGAAAACAATACCCTCCTGGATTTAGCATCTTCATATGGATTCGTCCAGAACAGGGGTTTTCAACCGTGGCAACTTTAAGACTTGTGGACTTCAACTCCCAGAATTCCTCAGCCAACTATGCCTTGACAGTCAAATTGAAGCCAACATCTCAGCCTGTCCTTAGTTGGCTGAGGAATTCTGGGAGTTGAAGTCCACAAGTCTTAAAGTTGCCAAGGTTGGAGACCCCTGGTGTAGAAGACCACAATACCTCATACAAGGTTTGGCAATATAAACATTTCCAGAAAAGCAACTTACTCCCTTTTCAGCTAACACAGAATGCCTCTGCACATAAGCAACTCCAATACAAGCTTCCCTTTTTAGTAAATTAATTTATTTAACAGCTGTCATCTATATCCCACTTGCAGAAGCAGAATGAGCACACAAATGGGTAGATTATGTCCCTGAACAATCAGCTGGAAAAGGCTTTGATTAGCATACTATTGTTGTATGCTAGTATATTTGTCATGATTCCATAATATTTGCTAGGGCCTACAAAGAGAAAGCACAACTTTACAACTCCTTTTCAGCATATAAAGAAACAGCAAATGAATGACAATTCTTCAAATCAAATGAGAATTTATTAAATACCTTTTTAGCAGTCTATAGATTACATGAAGTATAGTTTGGGGAAAAAAACTCTTGCACTTTAATTATTAAGAAAATATTTATTTATTGGATTTATTTGTTGCCCATCTTATACCAAATGACTCTAGGCGGTTTCCAGCACTAAAACATTAAAATCTTAACACATAAATATCGTTAAAAGAATAAAAATAAAAATCCCAATCAAGGTAAAATATAGTTAAATGATGGCGCGGGAGGAACAGATTGCGTGAGGGAGAGGTGGGATTGACTCTTAATTCAACAATGATTGGGAGTGGGGGCTTTATAATGCCGCAAGAGCACATTATTGTAATGTATCCATAACAGTGTTATGATTAAAAACAGCTAAAAGGTTTACTACAATGCTGACAGTTTCAGAAGCAGCAATGTATGTTAGAAGCTACAATAAAAACAATTTAATGAAGTACATGGAAAGTAAAAGAAAATGCAAAAGACATTCAACTATTTCTTTCCTCCCTATCCACAGTAACTTGATATATAAATTAATTTAACAATAGTAATAAAATAACATTAGTATTTTAGGCTTATATACCATCTTATAAGTGCTTTATAGCACTCTCTGAGTGGTTTACAATACAGAAGCATTATTTGGCACACTGCCTCCAGCAATCTGGATTCTCATTTTACCAACCTCAGAAGGATGGAAGGATGAGTCAACCCTGAGCCCCATCAGGATCAAACTCCAGGCTGTGGAGAGTTTGCCTGCAATACTGCACTTTAACCACCGTGCCACCAATTTGGCTGAAGTATATAATGAGCATGATAGAACTTAAAATCCTGTTATCTATGTTTTCTTCTGTAATGCACCTATATTAGCCCCAAAACAACACAACCTATAATGCAATTTTGGTCCCTTTCCTTACTAGTATAAAATCCAGATAAATACTGATCACTTGCAAGCAAAACTATTACCATTTCTGCCCATGAAAACTCATAGCTTTAGGATACTAAACAGCTGTTAATTCTGCTCTTCTACAAAGCACCAGTCTTTATAACTTACCATCATAGTAGAATTTGACATTTTCAGGCAACGGTTCATATGCAGGAGCAAACACAGGACCCTTGTGCTCCAAGAATTTCCATTTAATACCTTCAGGATAACGTTCTTCTTCCCACCTTTAAAACAGAAGAAGAGATGAAATAAGTAAGGCTAGTATCCATTCAGCTACTGCACGTAAATCCAGAATGTACAAAGCAGTATTTTTGAGGACTGGGCATTTTGTTTGCAAAAAGCACACTATGTGAAACAGCCTTAAGTGTGTTGATGTAACTAGGAAAGCCCATACTAACAAGTGCACCAGAAACAAACACTATGCATTAAAATTAACTACTGCATAGAGCACACTAGCAGGCAGAAAATATGAACAATTGCAGCACTGTTAATAATGTCTGTATTTCAGCAATATATAGCAGTTATGATACAGGATAGGATAATGGTCACAAAACTCAAGAAAAAGCCACAGCTCTAGAAAGGTGAACTAAGATACTGCTTATTTCACAACTACAAATGTATATATCCCAAGCATCTGTTAAATAACGGCATTCAAAATTACTATACATTAGCTTCAGACAGACAAAAACAACCACTACAAAACACACATGTGAATACCACCACTGGGCTGATTGTATTGTTTTAAAGGCTAACATTCTACAAATCAGAAATAAAGGGGTTTCATAAAATAGTGGGGAATAACACACTGATTTCCTCACTGAGACAGCTTCTAGTTCTTCAAACTTCAAAACTGGGATTGAGGCTAATAACGGTCTCTTTAGAGAAGGCCATTAATGAGTTCAAAGCCTTAAAGATGAAAAACAAAGATGAATAACCCTAACCCTATGAAAGGAAGACAGAGGATGAAAGGGAAGCAGAACAGCTTTGCACCTTCAAAAGACAAGACAGGAGGGAGAAAATGACAATGTTTTGAGTTATCAAGATATGTGCTCTTGACCGCAAAATCTCACTGTACATATTAGGAGAAGCAAGAGCAGTGTTGTAGTCACTTGAATCCTAGGTTGGCCAATGAGCCTCTCCCATGTTCCTGAGAGAGTTCCCTGAATATATGATGACATATTTATTTGGTTACTTTATACTGGTAAAGGTACCTAGGAGTAACCAAAATGCAGACAAACTGGTTTTAACTATGTTATTTGAAACAAAGATAGTTTGCAAAGGATAGAAATGTAAGGTGCATGGTATAAAAGAAAGTTAGCTATATTTCCTTTCCTTTTGCTAGTCTCATGCCACTTGTTTTGTTTATTATTTCTTACTTCTTTTCTATGCTGTTCATATTGTTGATTAATATGAAAGAAAGACATTTGATGGACATGTATATAAAAATGTATGTAGGTATTACCATTTCCATTTCTGCTCCTCTTCTTTTTTTGTTTTTTTCTTTTTCATTTCTCCTTCTGGAGGCTTCTTATCTTTGCTTTTTATTTTCTTCGGTTTACTCTCCTAAAAAGAGATAAATGAAAATGTACCATGGTAATACAAGATTCTTTTACATTTTAAAAAATAGTGTAAAATGAAATCCATTTAAAATATTCTTAATAGAAAAGCAAAGCATGCAAGTATTTTAGCTGTTTTATACACTGGGATTATGAGAAAGTTTCATCAAAATTAATATATAAAGATTATGAACAGTTATTTTTAAGTGGATATAATAGGTCCGAGCAAAATTATCAACACTGCTCAAATTAAAATTTGATTTTCTGTAAGCCCTATATGCCAGGGGTGGGATCTGACCGGTGTAACTACCGGTTCAGTGATTTATGTTTTGCAGAACTGGTAGAATCCCTCCCCGCTATATGCTACACGTATAAATAAAAGAGAAAGTGTATTTTAAAATAAATATGCTATATTCATATTATATCATCTACAAATTTAATTACATCCATAATTCAAGCTAAATATAGGGTTACTACTGTGTTTCTTAGAAAATAAGACAGGGCCTTTTTTTAGACCCCCGAAAAAACAGCTAGGCTGTCTTTTCGAGGGGTGTCTTAATTTCCCCCCCACGTGCCTTGCCCAGCCATTGGGCTGCTTCTATCCAAAGGAATGCCCCATGTGCCTTGCCTCTCCAATGGGCCCCTTCTTTAGCAGCTGAAAGTGCCCCGTGCGCACCCTTGCCTCTCTACCAGGTCGCTTCTGTAGCAGCTAAAAGGAGCTATTTCACAAGTTTAGCCCAGACTGAGGGAAGAAAAGCAGACCTCCCCATTTTCTTCCCTGTTCACCAAAAAGCCTCAATTCCAAAACTTCAGCGTTTGGAATGGAGGGTTTTTGGCAAACGGGAGGAAAATGGGGAGGGGGGGATTTTCCTGCCTGTCATCTATTCAAGCTCCTTCTCTTCCCTATTTTCCTGCCTTTTGCAAAAACGGCTCCATTCCAAGCCTTCAGCATATCCCAGGACCCTGCAAGGCTTTTTGTAGTGTGCGTGCGAGTGGCGGCTGTGAGGTTAATCACATTGGCGTAGCCTCTTCAAGCAGGACCCTGCAAGGATTGCTGTGCCGCCACTTGCATGCACAATGCTACAACAAGCCTTGCAGTGTCATGGGATACGCTGAAGGCTCGGAATAGAGCCATTTTCACAAAAGGGAGGAAAATGGGGAGAGGAATTTTCCTGCCTGAATCCATTCCTCAAGCTCCTTCTCCCTCCACATTTTTGTGCCTTTCGCAAAAATGGTTCCACTCCGAACCTTCAGCATATTCCAGGACCCTGCAAGGATTGCTGTGCCGTTGTGCGTGCGAGCGGTGGCATTACTGAAGTTTGTCACATCGGCGCAGCCTCTTTGAACAGGACCCTGCAAGGATTGCTGTGCCATTGTGTGTGCAAGCGGCAGCACTGCTGTGAGTTTGGATACACTGGCACAGCCGCTCACGGAAGGATGCCAGCTGCACTGGTGTGAAGCTCATGGAGGTGCTGCCATTCGTGAGTGCAACGCCACAACAAGCCTTGCAGGGTCCTGCTCTAAGAGGAATGGATAACAGGCAGGTTCCCATTTTCCTGCCTTTCACAAAAATGGCTCCACTCCGAGCCTTCAGTGTATTTCAGGATTACAACACAGAAGGCTCCATTCCGAATGGCTTGGAATGCCTCTGCTTCAGCGCAGAATGACTTGCCCCTCTCTGCAGCTGTACACTTGCCCCCCAATCCCCATGCCCACGCTGCCACTTGTGCTGGCCATGCCCATCCCTGGGCTTATTTTCGGGGTAGGGGTAATATTAGGCCCACCCCCTAAAAATCAAGATTAGGCTTATTATTGGGGTGGATCATGTTTTCTGAGAAACACAGTACATACATAAGCCAAAATTTAAATTTATGTTGGGATTAACACTGATCCACTGTCATAAATTGTTGGCAGTCCATAAGATAAAATAAAATGTAAAAAATACCTCTTCATCTTCCTGTTTTCGTTTTTTTGATTTTTTTACATCTTCAGTTTTAATCTTCTTAGGCTTGTAGTCAATACTGAAATTGCAAAATAATTGCAAATAATTCATTTCTCCATCAGTTCTATTTGAATATTAGTGCTTGAAAAAATTATCCTGCCTCCATTTCAAAAGGTTATTTTTTGTCTGTCTGTCTGTCTGTCCAATCATCCATCTATCTTCCTTCAATTTGTATGGCTGTCCATCTCAGCAAACAGCTCTGAGAAGTAAACATTCTTAAAATAAGGTTGTCATTAAACTGTTGGTTTAATAATTGGTTGTTTTAAAGGTCATTTTCAAGATTATAGAAATTATCCCAGCATCTGACAATAAATATGAATTATGTATGCTACATCTGTGAAATAGCATAGTTTCATGCTTTAGTGCTTGATTCAGATACTGCCCCTCACTACTCCTTATATTGATCAACTTTATTTTAGAGAACATCTGTAAAATATGATAATGCAACAACTGGAAAATATTCGGAATTTTAGACCAGATATAAATTTGTGTTCTTATCTTATTAAGAGATATAGCTAATCAGCTCAGTGATCAAGATTCAGAACTGGGAAGACATCTGAATTTAACACTCACTCATCATCCTCTCGGGGTCTCTTGTAATCTTCTTTAAAATAGCCATCATCATCTATTTCTTCCTTTATACGTGGTGGGCTATATGTGGAAGGAACACATTTACAAAAAATAATAGTTAAATCATCATCTGGAATCTGACTTGCTCACTAATTCTACCTGCCAATAAGAACTGACTCATTGTCGTTGCATTCCTATCTACTCTGGAATGAAGCACTTCCAATATTCAATGTTAAAATGGAAACAAAGTCCTGCAAGAATTTCATGACAAGGAACAAGAGAATAAAACCCCTCAACAATAAAACATAAGCCTCTGAGCATAAACAAAAGGTAAATGTTTCCCTGTGAGTCATGTTTGACTCTAGCGCATGGTGCTTATCTGTTTTTTTTTTAGTTGAGCCAATGTTGTCTGAAGAGAATTTCCGTGGTCATGTGGCTAACATGGTTATATACCAAAGGCACACAGAACAATGTTACCCTCCCACTGAAATGACATGTATTAATCCACTTGAATTTGCATGTTTTCAAACTGCTGAGTAGGCAGGAGCTTGGGCAAGTAATGGGAGCTCACCCTGTTGCGCAGAGCTCAGGTGATATGATACATTGTTTCAATATTTTTTAGAACAAGCCCTTTCATTGATCCTCTGTCATTTTTCTGCTTTCTTGTGCCCTGATCCAGGATATAATAGGATATATCCAATTTAACATACTAGTAGAGGTGTGCCTATTACCTGATGTGAAACACTGTGCTAATTTGCAGATAATATAGACCAGGATTTCTTGTTGAAATGTATTTCATTCTTTTTAGACAAGAACAAAAATTAGAAAGCATGTTTACGCAAAGTTGTTACTTGCTTACCTGGAGAACCCATTTTCTTTTTCTTTTTTTAGTTTCATTTCACCAGAAGATGATTTACTCTAAAAGACATAAGTGAGAACTGGGTCATTATGCTTTTAAAAAATGACATCAAATTTTCTCCCCATGGGACTGACAAAACACTTTGCACCAGAAGCTTTTGCATCTTCACATTCTGAGAAAGTTTTCTATCTGTGAGATTAATCCCAAACATTGCATCTTTTCTATGGCATTTATTTTTATAAATTTAAGGCACTCAAATACAATATACACTTTTTATCAATGTTCTAAGCTTACTAAGTTGTTAAAGTAGTGGATGACATTATTGTAATTGTGAGACGAAAATTAAAATTTTCAAACAAAAATATTCTCTTGAACTACATATGTAGCACTTGGAATTTGACAACTGAATAATATATTTGAATTCCTTATGGCCTTACTATTATGGCCAAATTACAAATACTTCAGTATTGGAAAAGGTAAATGTTTGGTCCCTTTCACTTAATGGATTGAATATTTAATTGCACTTGCAAATTATGAGCAGATAGCCTATTGATGTAGACTTTGTATGGAGAAATGTAATGAAACATGGGGCTTATTTATACAAAATGCAGCAGGTAAAATAAGCATGGTAGATATATGATTCTACTAAAAATACAGGTGTACTTGAATAATCGCATTAGGTAAGTACAAATAGAATTGCAATTTTACTGTTAATTTACTGTATAATTTTTCTTTGTTCCATTTTTTCATCTTTTAAAAAAGTATTTTCTATGTATTTTCTTCTCTTTGACAATGTATTATCATAATTATATTTATTTTATTTTTCCCCATTTTTGACATTTTAAACAAACAATGATCTTGTACAAAATTTTTAATTTCCTCTTCTTATTTTTTCCTTGGCATCAAGAGCTGCAGATCAGATACTTAGAACCTGAAAGCAGAGTGTGGCTTTATCCCTGACAAAAGTACAATCCAAAGAAGTAATATATCCATCATAGTACTGTACCTTTTCTTCCTTTCGCTTCTCCTTCTCTCTATCTTTGTGTTTGTCTTTGTGTCTGTCATGTTTTTCTGAACTACCATCTTTATGTTTGGTTTTCTCCTTCTCTTTGTGTTTCTTCTCAGAAAACTCTTTGTGTTCACTGTAAGGTTTAAGAATAGTTTCAGTCAGAGAGGCAACTGAAAAAATGACATATTATTATCAGCACCTGAAGTCAAGCTTTCAAAAAATTATTGCAATGATTGTATTGATAAAGGAATACTAGTTGTCATTAACTTAAAACTTTCTATTTCTTTTCTAGCAGTAGAAAAGTCAGTCTGCTTAAGAGAAATCAATAAAATTCACAAGTAACTTCATTTCTCTGACATAATTGCAGGCATATGTGTGCTTTGTTTAATGTATCTCAATTCAAATGATCTTCAATACAACACTAACTGGAATTCTCAATGGTGTAATCCCAGCGAGGAACATATAAACTTAAAGAAAACAATGCAATTATAACACTACATGAGTGACTCAGTTTTTTTCAATTATTCAATACTTTCTCTTTAAAGAAAAGTAGAGGCACAAACATTTCAGCAACACATTTTTATTTGTTTAATTACTCTCCAGGGAAACCCAGCAAATGTGTGCAGAGAAAGTAAAGGCACCCCATTGTTTCTCCAAAGGAATTCTCTCAGCAACTATTTTACTGAACCCCCCACTCCAAAATAGAATTTCCCACTAATTTTTAAAGTTGCTTAGATGCTACTTAAATCCTACTGACGCTTTTAGGATACTTTATACTTTTGCAGCTTTTTATTTTTCCTTTTTATTTTTTATCTTTCATACATAATTTTAGTAGCATATGTTCAATATGTACAAAATTATGCTTATAGAGAAGACAAACAAAGAAAAACCTAGTAAGTGCCATCCCAATTCATAGTTACTCTGCTTTCCAAGCCATGGAAAAATAATGGTTGAATTAAAATCCAGAAAAGGCCAAGTCTGCCCAAAAGTAAATTTCACAGAAGAGGAAAAAGTTTTATAATGCTCAGCTGTTATCAGTCACTTATATTAATATATTATGGCCTGATGGAGAAAGCAGAAACATGGTAAGCAAAGACAAACTTGTATTTTTAAAAGATTGCCTCCTTTTGAGGTATCCCCTTTTAAAACAATGATTAGCCTGACTCCAACAAATATTCAATTGCTCACAATCGAAGCAAATGCTAAGCAATATTTTTTGGGGGGAAACCCAATTAAAATATCAGGTGATTCAAAGCATTACATAAAAAATACTGACTGTGAGGAAATACTGTGTTATCTAACTTTTTTTTATAGCTAAACTATATTAAAAACATTCAGCTAGTTTGTAATCTATGAAAGACAAATTTTGCTTTTGTAGTTTTTAACAGAAGTCTTACTATGATATTCTAAAATAAATGCAACAGTGGAGGGCACAAGTCAGTAAGCTATGTTCCCCTTCTGATTTATGAAAGCATGCAATTTAAATAAAAATGAAAGTGGGCGTTGGTTCTTACCTGACACGCCATTTCTCTTGAGCTGAGAGGATCGTCCAGAGAGTGGGTGGAGCTTCAGTCTCTGCTGTTGTAGAGGCTGAGCTTAATTTCTGAGGAACGCTCCACCTTCCATCACATGGCTTGCCATCGCGTTCCCCAGTTTATGCGAAGACAAGAGGAAAACAGGCATTCGTGCTCTCCTCTTACTAGAGTTAAAGTGCATTGGCCGAAACAAGACCCCGCCAGACAGTGAAAGGAAAAGGGAGGGGCTGGCCGATCCTCTCAGCTCAAGAGAAATGGTGTGTCAGGTAAGAACCAACGCTCATTCTCCTTAGAGCTGTTTGGATCGTCCAGAGAGTGGGACATACCAAAGCTGGGACCTGTCCTACGGGAGGGACACCGTCTGGTCTGTTGACTCCTCGGGATCCCTGAGCACCCTCTGAAGGACCCTTCTACCGAAAGAAGCCTCCGCAGTGGCATACCTATCGATTTTGCAGTGCCTAATGAAAGGCGACGGGGAGGCCCACGTTGCTGCCCGGCAAATGTCGAGTATAGGAGCCTGGGTAGCCCAGGCAGCTGATGTTGCTGCACTCCTAGTGGAGTGAGCCGTGATACCCCTGGGCACTTGGAGGGCCTGGGCCTGGTATGCCCTTGAAATGGCTGCCCTTATCCAACAGCCTATGGTGGTTGAGGGTACCTTGAGCCCCTGTGACTTTGGTTGAAAGGAAATAAACAGGGCCTCGGATTTACGGAAGGTCTGAGTACGCTTAATATAGATCCGCAAGGCCCGTCTGACGTCTAAGGTGTGCCATAGACTCTCTCTTTCATGAGTCGGCCTGGGGCAAAAATTGGGGAGGATAAGTTCTTGAGCCCTGTGGAAAACTGAGTTAATTTTAGGTAGAAATGAAGAGTCAAGTCGGAGGACCAGCTGGTCGGAATGGAAGACGCACAGATCTTTCCTGACTGACAGAGCAGCGATCTCTGAAATCCTCCAGGTTGATGTGATCGCCACCAGGAACACTACTTTGTAGGAAAGGAACTGGAGAGAGACTTCTCTTAGGGGTTCAAAGGGTGGCTTAGTGAGAGAAGACAGGACTCTATTGAGGTCCCAGGTTGGGTACCGGTGAAGGGACAGTGGTCGTAAGTTTGAGGCCCCTTTCAGAAATGCTCTAATGCGGGGATGGTGAGAGAGGGAACTAACACCCTTGCAGGAAATTACGGTGGATAGGGCTGCTACCTGTCACCTTAGTGTGTTGGGGGACAGTCCCTTACTGAGACCCTCCTGGAGAAAATCAAGGATTTGGGCCACAGATGGGTTCGTTGGGTCAATGAGGAGATTGGCGCACCATTTGCGGAAATTGACCCAAGTGGCATCGTAAATCCTTCTGGTGGAGGGACGCCTGGCTGCTAAAATGGTATTGATGACTTCAGTGGAGAAATTCTCTCTCTTCAGATGTTCCCGCTCAACTTCCAGACGGCTAGTTGCAGCCATTGGGAGTCCGGGTGAAGAAGAGAAATCCTGTCTGCTGGGATCCTCCGGGGGGGGGGGGGCTACGGATAGGCTGCGGAGGTCCGTGAACCAGGAGCGACGGGGCCAATAAGGAGCTACCAGAAGCACTTCTGCCCTCTCGTGGAGTACCTTTTCTAGTACTCTGGGCACCAGTGCCAGAGGGGGAAAGGCGTAAAGAAGGCCCGAGTGCCATGGGCATTGAAGGGCGTTGTGGTTCTCCGCCCCTAGGGACGGGAATCTGGAGATGAACCGTGGAAGTTGGGTATTGAGGGGAAAGGCAAACAGGTCTACCACTGGCAGGCCAAATATTGCTGTCGCCTCCCTGAACAGGGCTGGGTGGAGGCGCCACTCCGCCTGAATTGTGGTCTGCTCTGAGTGAGAGGAAGTGAGACTCTGCCCACCGACAGAGGCGCTCGGTCTCCTTCATTAGGCTTGAGGACTGAGTGCCCCCCTGCTTGTTGACATGAGCCTTTGCTGTTATGTTGTTGGTGAGAATGAGGACGTGGCGGCCCTGAAGCTGAGGGAAGAAGCTGCAGAGGGCCAGGTGGATGGCGCGAAGCTCTAACCAGTTTATATTGCACAGCCTCTCTGTCGCTGGCCATCTGCCCTGAGCTGTAAGGGAAAGAAGATGGGTGACCCATCCAGACAGACTGGCGTCTGTGGTGACGGTGAGTCTTGGAGGCTCCTTGAGGGGGCAGCCCTTGTTGATCGACACCTTGCTCCACCAGAGGAGGGAGGTGAGAATCCTTGGTGAGACCTTGACCTTGCGCCTTGAGTTGCTTGACCCGGCTCTTTGGTACGGAAGCAGGAACCACTGGAGGGATCTAGAGTGGAAACGGGCCCAGGGAATAACGGAAATACAAAAGATCATCTTACCTAACAACTTGGTTAATTCGAGGAGAGAGACCCTCCTAAGTCGTCTGATGAGCTTGACTGATTGTTGGATGCTGAGTATTCTTTCTGGAGAGATGAACACCCTCCCTTTGACTGTGTCTATTATAGTCCCCAGGTGGGGTAGCCTGGTGGAAGGGGCCAGTTGGCTTTTCTTCCAATTTATGAGAAACCCGTGTTCCTGAAGGGAGGTGAGGTAGTTTGGGTGTCCCTGATGGCCTGTTCCCTGGAAGGGGAGAGGATGAGAATATCATCCAGGTAACAGTGGAGCTGCACCGGGATGGTTCTGAGGTGGGCAGCCAGGGCGGCCAGGACCTTGGTAAAGGTCCTGGGCGCCGAGGCCAACCCGAATAGGAGGGCCACGTATTGGAAGTGTAAGTTATTATAGTTGAAACGCAGAAACTTGGAGTGGGAGAGTTGAATCGGGATATGTAAATATGCCTTGGAGAGGTCGATGGATGACAACCAGTCTCCCTGTCTAACTCCCAAGAGGATGGATTGCAGCATGTTTATTTTGAATCTGCGGTATACCAGGTGACGGTTTAACCGCTTTAAGTCCAAAATAGCCCTCCATCCCCCCGAGTGTTTGGGCACCACGAATAAGTGTGAGTAGAAGCCCTGTCCCCTCTGGGATGGAGGAACTGGCTGGCTGGCCTGAATGTCCAGTAGTGATGAATTGCCAAATCCATGAGGTTGCGTTTGGTGTGGTTCTTGGAGAGGGGATGTAATGTAGAAATTGGGGGGGGGGTGTAGAGAGGAACTCGAAGACAAGGCCAAACCTGATGGTATCCCTGACCCAAGCGTCCGAAGTGGATGAGTCCCACTGGCTGGCAAAGGCTTTGAGTCGCCCGCCAATGGGGATGAGGTCAGGTGGCCTATCTGGAGCACCGGAAGGGCCTGCTGCCGGAGCCACGAAAGGGCCTCTTGTTTATTCCTTCCCTCGACTAGGAGAGGATCCAGGGAAGGTCCAAACAGTTTATTACCCGCGAGGGGGGCGGAAGCTAGTTTCACCTTATTCTTGAGATCCGCCTGCCAGTGTCTTAGCCAGAGCAGGCGGCGGGCCGAGATGTGGGAAGAAATGGCGTGGGAGGAGAAT
Organism: Hydrophis major; assembly: GCA_033807585.1. NCBI lineage: Eukaryota > Metazoa > Chordata > Lepidosauria > Squamata > Elapidae > Hydrophis > Hydrophis major. The sequence continues at coordinate 233,402,789 of CM066330.1, read as the reverse complement.
TTTACTGAGTGAAAAGTGGCATCTGCTGAGAACTCCGTTGCGGCCGTAATCTTGGTGATGTGCTGATGGGCGCGGATATTGGAAGTCGGGACATGTTGCTTAAGCTGGCGAAGCCAGCAAATGGACGATCTGATGAAGAAGGAAGCAGCCGTGGCCACCCTGATCACCCATGCGTCCGACTGGTGAGCTCGCCGCAGCTCCAACCAGCTTCTCCTCTGGCCTGAGAGCCTCTAAAGAGTCGCTGAGGGCAGAGGAAGAGGCCAGGCCTACGACGGGCTCATCAACCTCAGGGGTGCTCAGCAGGTTGGAGAGCTCCGGGTCAAGGTTAAAGAACCTTTTATCATGGGCCGAAGGGGCTGGGGGGGCAACTGAGGAGGCCAGTTGCTTGGACACCAGGTCCAGGAATATGGGGGGGGGTCTGGGATGACCTCGACATCCACCACCGGCTGTCTAAACATGGAGTCCTCTGGCCCTTCCGGAACCAAGGGGGTGGGATCAGAGGGGCTCTGGGTAGTTAGGCCCGAGATGTTCCTTTGTAGAGGAGGGATTTGAATAGCTGGGGCTTGAAGAGCCCTACAAAAGGAGGTGGGAACAGAAGCCTCAAACTAGAACTGCACAATTTTATTTCCTCAGCAGGCCTGCCTGTCCTGCTGTTTAAATAGGCACGCTGCAGAGATTGGAGCGATAAGGGTGAAATGAAATGGCGCCTGGCCACGAGGCATCACCCAAAATGGCAGCTGCCACTACTTGGGCTTGCAGGGGCCCTTCTGCAGCGACTAGGAGAATCCCCAGGGGCAACCCAAGGACCCCAGGGGAAGGACAAACAGGAAGAGGCTAGTAACGTTCAAACGATATAAAAAAACGGAGTTCGGTGTGGGGGGGGAAACGGAACGAAACGGAGCGTTTTAAACTAACAGAACTAAAGCGGCAGAAAAGCAATAGGGGAGGGTGGGGGGGGGCAGCTTGTAATTTTGCTGTCCTACCCCCTGGCACCCCCTGGGGGAAGGACCTCCCAAGGAACTCTACCAAATAAGGAGGACCAACTGCACAGGGCTAAGGGAAAAAACACAATGAAGGGATTATATACAACCTGAAATGAAGCAAAAACAATTCAAAATGGAATTCTCCTGAAACGGCCAAGAGCACATACAAACACTGCCTATTCTGCACGAGGGCTGAGCATAAACTGGGGAACGCGATGGTAAGCCACGTGATAGAAGGTGGAGCGTTCCTCAGAAATTAAGCTCAGCCTACAACAGCAGAGACTGAAGCTCCACCCACTCTCTGGATGATCCGAACAGCTCTAAGGAGAACTAAAGATTCTCATATTTCTATTCCAATAGGCAATATGTGTTGATTCACAGGAAGGCAAGTACTCTTGAGTTATTTATTTTCATAATTTATTCTTTAATAAAAATCTAACACTCCCTCCCTCAATTTATAAATGGACATGTGTTTCTTTCAAAAGTATTTATTTCTATTGAGCTTTAAAGATAATCCCTTTGCCAAAGATATAATTTCTTTTCAAATTGTGATTTAAAAATGAAAACAAATCAAGAATGCCATGAAGGCGATACGGCTTACTTTTAAGCCTAACTATCATTCAGGTTCTTTCCAACTATATTCTGAAATTTCCTTTTTCATAAACATAAAACACTGAACAGTTGACCAATCCTAAAGTCTAATTACATATGATTGATAGAGGTGTCCAATATAAGAGTGTCCAATATATATTAGCAATATATCTTTAGTGGCCCAAATAATCTAACAATATTGCAAACTTCAAAATCCACTCAATTTTAACCACATAATGTCTAGAGCAGGGGCATCGTGTATCAGGATTTCCCCCCCTTTCACTAAACTGGGCTTGGCCAACGTGTGACGCATCCAGCCCAAGTTTGACAGCCCTGGTCTAGATACCAAAATCAAGTACAGGTAGTCCTCGCTTATCAATTACTCATCATTCAATGACCATTCAAGCTTACAGTATGACCCATCTTCAAAGTTGCAACCATCACAGCATCCCTGCAGTCACAAACATACAATCATGATTCAGCACTTGGCAACTGGCTTGTATTTATAATTACAGTGTTCTGCAATCATGTGATTGTCATTTGTGATCTTCACCACCAGCTTGCAGCAAGCATGTCAATGGGGAAATTGTCAGAAATTTGCAAGTTACAATCATGTGACACTGTGCTTAACAACCCATGCTGAGTTGCTTAACTGCAACCAGAACTGATGTCATCAGTTGGTGGAGTCACATGGTGTTGCATTTAACAGTGTCCTGCCGGCAACAGAATTGCCAGTCCCAATTGCAGTCAGTAAACAAGGATTGACTGCATCTTTGCAAATTTTACACTAAAATTGGAGTTAGAAGTTATAGAATGGGCGTTGGTTCTTACCTGACACGCCCCTTCTCGGCGAGCTGCGAGGAGCATCCAGAGTAGGAGGTGCTTCAGTCTCCGCTCTAACAGGCTGAGCTTGAATTGAGGAATGCTCCTTCTCCTCCACGTGACTCCTCCGTAGCATTCCCCAGTTTTGTGAGGACAAGAAGAAAAAGCTGTGTTCTCATCCTAACTAACTAATGGATCATTGGCCGAAACAAAATTCCCCACCAGACGGTGAAATTAGGGTGGGGCTGGATGCTCCTCGCAGCCCGCCGAGAAGGGGTGTGTCAGGTAAGAACCAATGGCCATTCTCCATAGAGCTGCTCGGAGCATCCAGAGTGGGACATACCAAAGCTTGACTCTCCCACAGGAGGGACTCCGTCTGGTTTGGAAGCCCCTCCGGGTCCTTGAAGACCCGCTGTAGGTCTCATCTGCCAAACGAGGCCTCCGCTGAGGCAAATATGTCGATCTTGTAATGCCTAATGAAGGGAGACAGGGAGGCCCGGCATGTATCAATGATTGGGGCCTGGGTGGTCAAAGCTGCAGAAGTAGCTGCGCTCCTAGTGGAGTAACTGGGCGCTGGCAGAGCTTGTGACAAGTAAGATCTAGAGATAGTTGCTCTGATCCAGCGGCCGATAGTTGATGGAGATACTTTGTGACCCAGTGTCTTGGGCTGGAAGGAAAGGAATAGGGATTCAGACCTCCTAAAGGGCTGAGTGCGCTTGATGTAAATGCGCAGGGCACGTCTCATGTCCAGGGTATGCCAGAGTGTTTCCCTATCCCGCGAGGATCTGGGGCAAAAATTTGGCAGAATGAGTTCCTGTGCCCTGTGGAAGGCTGAGTTGACCTTGGGCAAGAAGGTAGGGTCGGGCTGGAGAACCACCCGATCGGCGTGAAAGACGCAGAGGTCTTTTTTAACCGATAAGGCTGTGATTTCTGATATCCGACAGGCAGATGTAATGGCCACCAGGAATACAACTTTGAATGTTAAAAACTGGAGGGTGGACTCTCTTAGAGGCTCAAAGGGGTGTTTGGTAAGTGAAACAAGGACCTTATTAAGGTCCCAGGTAGGGTACTGGTGAACAATCGGAGGGCACAAATTAGTGGCTCCTCTGAGAAATGCCCTAATGCAAGGGTGGTGGGAGAGGGAGCCAATGTTGTCGCCAGAGATAACAGTTGTTAAGGCTGCGACCTGTCGTCTCAAGGTGTTGGTGGAAAGCCCTTTATTCAGTCCCTCTTGGAGGAAATCCAAAATCTGAACGATTGAGGGAGAGAGTGGGTTGACTTGGGATTTGTGATACCAGGTACAGAAACTATTCCAGGTGGTGTTGTAGATTCGGGTGGTTGAGGGTCACCTGGCTGCCAAGATGATGTCAATAACCTGGTTAGAGAACTTCTCGTTCTTTAGGTGGTTCCGCTCAACCTCCAGACAGCTAACTGGAGCCACTGGGGATCCGGATGCAGGACGGGCCCCTGGGAGAGAGAGATCCTGTCCGGAGGGATCCTCCGGGGGGGCTACTGATAGATTGCAGAGGTCCACAAACCACGGGCACCTGGGCTAGTAGGGGGCCACCAGAAGCAGTTCCGCCTTCTCGTGGATCAATTTTTGGATGACTTTGTGAACTAGGGCTAGTGGGGGGAATGCGAATAGGAGCCCTGAAGGCCAGGGGCAACGCAGCACATTGTGACTCTCCGCCCCATGGGATGGGTACCTCGAGAAGAATCTTATGAGTTGTGCATTGAGCGGAGATGCGAAAAGGTCCACTACCGGTTGACTGAAGATTGTGGACGCCTCCCTGAACAGTGATGGGTGGAGGCGCCACTTTGACTGGTCCACTGTGGCCCTGCTCAACCAGTCTGCCTGGATGTTTGAAACTCCTGAGATATGCTCTGCTTTGAGAGAGAGGAGGTTGGACTCCGCCCAGCGACAGAGGCACTCGGCCTCTCTCATCAACCGTATGGACTGTGTGCCCCCTTGGCTGTTGATGTGTGCCTTGGCTGTGATGTTGTCCGTGAGAATAAGGACATGACATCCGCGTACCTGAGGGAGGAATCTGCGCCAGGCCAGATGTATGGCGTGAAGTTCCAACCAGTTTATACTGCATGCTTGTTCTGTCTCCGACCATCTGCCCTGTGCCATGAGCGAGTGGATGTGGGCGCCCCATCTGGATAGGCTGGCGTCTGTGGTGAGGGTGAGCCTCTAGGGTTCCTTGAAGTAATGACTTTTGTTGATGGCAGGGTTGGTCCACCAGAGGAGGGACATGAGGACCCTTGGAGGTACCCTGACCATAGATTTCGAATTGCTTCTGCCGGATCTTTGAAATGGAAGCAGGAACCACTGTAAGGATCTGGTGTGTAAACGGGCCCAGGGAACAATGGAAATGCATGAAACCATCTTACCTAATAACTTAGACAAGTCTAATAGTTACCCTTTTTGATCGCCTGATCTGTATTACAGATTTCTGGATACTACAGAGTCTTTCCGAGGATAGGAGGACCCTTCCTTTGACCGTATCGATTACGGACCCCAAGTGGGTAATTCGGGTAGACAGTGATAGTTGGCTCTTTTGCCAGTTGATGAGGAACCTATGGTCTTGAAGGGCAGAGAGAGTAACTCTGGTGTCCCTCTCTGCTTGACGTCTGGAGGGGGACAGGATGAGGATATCATCCAGATAACAGTGGAGGCGTACAGGAAGGTCCCTAAGGTGAGCCTCTAGCACCACGAGAACCTTGGTAAAGGTCCTAGGGGTCGAGGCCAACCCAAAGGGGAGGGCCACATACTGCAAATGGTGATTATGGTAACAGAACCTAAGAAATTTGTAATGGGAGGACTGGATTGGGATGTGTAGATACGCCTCTGAAAGGTCTATTGAGGAGAGTCAGTCCCCTTGCCTGGTGGCCAAGAGGATAGACTGTAAGGTGTGCATCTTAAACTTGCGGTGGATCAGGTAATGATTAAGTCATTTTAGGTCTAGGATTGCCCTCCATCCGCCTGAATGTTTGGGAACCACAAAGAGGTGGGAGTAAAACCCCCGCCCTCATTGAGAGGGTGGAACGTGTTGGATAGCCTGTATGTCAAGGAGATGCTGAATAGATCTATCAAATTGCGTTTGGTGGGGTCCTTGGAAGGGGGGATGCCATGAAAAAGTTGGAGGGGGCGGAGTGAAATTCGAGGGCGAGACCGAATCTGATGGTGTCTCTAACCCAGGCATCGGAGGTAGAGGAATCCCATTGGTCGACGAAATGTCTGAGGTGTCCGCCAATGGGTGGGGAGGTACAGGATCTACCTTGGGCGCCGGAAGGGCCTCCCACCTGATTCCCTAAAGGTTCTTTTGTAGCTGCCGCCCCTTCTACTCCAGTCGCCCGAGTTGGCTCGATCCTGGGATTGGGGAGGCCAAAAGGAGGGGGGTCTCGGGTACCTGGGCGGGAAGGAAGACTGGTAATAGGGTCAAAAGGACCCTCTCCGAAAGGGCTGAGGGGCTCTGAACTCTGATCTCCGAAAGAGAGGGGATAAATTTTTTCTTGTTTTGGCTCTCAACCAAGAGGGGTTCCAAGGCTGGGCTGAATAATTTGTCTCCCTTAATGGGAGCGGTGGCCAATTTGACTTTGTTTTTGACGTCCGCCTGCCAGTGTTTGAGCCAGAGCAGGCAGCGGGCTGTGACATGTGAAGTTATAGCTCTAGTGGAAAATTTAACTGAATGGTAGGTGGCGTCGGCTGAGAATTCTGCTGCGGCCACCAGCTTTGTGATGTCCTGATGCGCCCTTACATTAGAGGTGGGAACATGCTGTTTTAATTGGTGGAGCCACCGGATAGAAGACCTGGTGAAAAAGGAAGCAGCCATGGCCGATCTAATGGCCCAAGCGTCAGATTGGTGAGCCCGGCGCAAGGCCAGCTCAGCCTGCTTGTCTTCGGGTTTCAGAACCTCCAGAGTGTCACTTGGGGTGGAGGAGGATGCTAAGCCAACAATGGGCTCATCAACCTCGGGGGTATTGAGTAGGCTAGAGAAGTCTGAATCAAGGTTGAAAAATCTCTTATCCTGGCTGGAAGGGGCGGGAGGGGCCCCTGTGGAAGCCAGCTGTTTTGATACTAGGTTGGAAAAAATAGGCGGAGTTGGAATGACCTCAGCCTCCACAACAGGCTGCTTAAAAATGTAGTCCTCTGGGCCTTCTGCTGAGGAAGGGGGGTCAGAGGGAGACTGAGTGTACAGCTCCGTCTCCTATAGGGGTTCACTGTAATGTGTCGACCCCAATTCGAATTCATCCTCCTCCCTGAATTGATCCAGGCCTCCTTCCTACTCCTCCTGCTCCCTTTCTGGAAGAGGGCTGTCCCTCTGTGAAGCCCCCTTGTTTGCCTGTCAATTTCCTTCTCCAACACCTTATGGCGCTTTAAGGCGTCCCTCTGAGAGGCCTTGGAAGTTTCCTTCGCCTGTCTGCGCAAATGGTGAGATTTAGATTTGGCCTTCAAAGAATTGTCACCTGCCATTTTAAGAAGTAATGAGCGTATACAAAGATACTAAAGGGATTGGCTCGCCTAGGGTTCAACCTACAGCAAAGGCCGGGTGTCCTTTCAATTAATCCGTGCGCCCCTTTTTTGGAATTTTGATACATAATAAGAGATATAATTATTTATACAAATATATATTATTATTATTATTACTTTTTATTTATTTATTTTATTTTATTTTAATATAAAAATATATGAATCTGAACCTGTATGAATTTGGGTCCTGGACCAATAAAGGGAGTAACAACTGGCTGTTAGAACTAGCAAAAAAATTATAAAGGAAAATAAGTTGATCGATTTTCCAATTAGCCGAATGAACGCCTGAGGCCAAGGGAAAAAAAGGAGAGAGATAAGGCCTCCATCAGCTGTCCTCCCAGGTGGAACTGGAAGGGGGGGGTGCTGCTATTACATCGCCCTTGAGTCTGACTGCGGGATAGGCCAACAATATATACAGAAAGGAACCGAAAAGGGATCCAACAATGATGAAATTTGCTCTAAACAGGCTGATAAGGCCTACTTTGATGAGCTAAGGTGACCCGCAGTAGTGAAACAGCATGAAACAGAAAAAACAAAATGGCGCCTGACCACAAGGCGACGCCCAAAATGGCGGACGCCTACTGAGCTAGGTGTCGGGGCTTCTCAGGGGCGGAATTACGCTCCTCCGGCAAGCTCAGAATGGGGAGGGAAGCAGCGAAGGAGAGAGTTGTCTCTTTCTTAAAGCATTGGCGTTCGTGGGTGGGGGGAGCCATCAGCGCTTTAAAGGCGCAAGAAACAAGCCACTAACAAGGCAGCATGGAAAGTGGCAGGTGGAAGATTAGATCAAGGATGGGGGGGGGTTTGCGCGAGAGCGCTGCTAAACCAGCGGCTTTTTTCCCCCTAAGGGGCGAAGAAACGCTCCCGAGGTTAGTGGAGGAAACCAATTGCACAGAGGCTAGGAAAAAAACCAATCAAACCTGATAGCCAGAAAAAAGAGAAGAGATCCTGAATCGGCCAAGGAGGTTATTCAGAAGCTGCCTGTCTCTCACGAGGCTGAGCATAAACTGGGGAACGCTATGGAGGAGTCATGTGGAGGAGGAGTGTTCCTCAATTCAAGCTCAGCCTGTGAGAGCGGAGACTGAAGCACCTCCCACTCTGGATGCTCCAAGCAGCTCTATGGAGAAAGAAGGGTACTATGATGCAACTTTAGAGAAGTTAAAATATAATTGCATTTATAACCATTGTGAATACTGAAGTCTCTTTGCATCTTTTTTTTCTTTTCTATTTTTTTTCCAAAAAAATTTCTTTACTTTTACAGTTTGTCTTCTTTTTCTTTCTTACATTAGATTAGTATTAGTTTTTATCATCTTTTAAAAATTAATTAAAAATCATATTAAAATGTATTTTTGTAGCCTTAAGGATTTCTTGTTTCAATATCATTTTATGATGTGACCAGATCAATTATGCGTAACATTTTAAATGGTCATTTTTTAATAAAACTGTATAAATATGTAGAAGTACCACAGATCTGTCAAGACAACTTCCTTCAAGATACACTGTGTTAGTATGAATCATTTTATACTATCATTTCATGTGTACAGGCTTTCCATTTGATATTTACTATGGCAAACAGAACACAGAAACAGGGTTTTATTACTATAGAACATGTAATTATTTTACTCTCCAAGACTATCTATCGGATCAAGTATAACTTGCCTACCAACAGGGGTCTTTAACAGGTTAAATCAACCCGAAAGAATCAAGCCCTTTAAAATAATCAGAACATTAATAAATGATGAACTAAACATTGACAAACTGTCCAAATTCATCTCTGTAGTAACGATCAGATTGAAATAATCCAAATTTATTCAAGATTTTGAAAGTTGAGATTTTGCACATTCAGATCATAAAAATACCTGGCCTTACCTATTACTGTACTTGGATTTTTCTCTGTCTTTATCCTTTTTGTGCTCTTTGTGTCGATGTTCTCGGTCTTTGTGTTTATCTTTATGTTTGTGCGAATCTGTGAACAGAATAGCAAAGAATGGAATTAAGAAATAAAACAGAGAAATAAAGCAGTTAAATTGCTATGATGCTAATTATACTTTATACATATCCCCAGGTTCTGAGACTCATACTATCTATGTTGTCTTGGTGGCTAGACATTGGTAAATTTAAACAAAAGCAAATTTAAACAAAAGTAAATTTAAACAGAATTACCTTCTAATTACAGACTTATCTTAGCAAAGCCTGTAGCTAAGCATGTAATATAAAAATTAAATGATTGCTTATTCTTTTCATATCTGTCCACCTCATTTTACTCTGTAAATCTTATATGGTTCAATTGCAATAATAAAAATAAATCCTAGATTTTTATCTTGTGCTCTAAAGATTACTATGTAATTACATTGCTTGTTTATTAATTCAGATATGGAGATGGAGTGGAGGTGCTAGTATATTTAGAAAACCAAGCAAAGTAACATGGCTTAGTGAAAACAAATTTGCTGCATTAAAAGAAGTTAAAAAAAAAGTCACGTTGAACACCACTACTTCCTTGAGTTTTCTTATGCTTCCTTATGGCTAAAGTAGCTGTATTAGAAGTTATTCTGCAACAGTCTGAACACAAATGATCTAGGCTTCCCTATTTCACCATACTTTTAGTGGTAATTCCAGAACAAGTTTCCTCTGAAGTATTTTGATTCATGGGAAAAATCAACCAGTCAGCTGAGTGGCTGCCAGCAATTCCCTCAGGTGTAGATGTTGTGAGGCGGAGGCTTGACCCCTCCCCTTTGGCAGCTGCCAAGCCTCCTCCTACCGTGCTTCCTCCTCGCCAGAAGCACTCACATGCCCAGCGGGAGGGAGGAGGCTTGGCGATTGCCAGAGGGGGAGGCAGGAGGCAACACCAGTTCAGAGATTCCTCCCCCCCCACGCCCTTGCAAGCCAGGGAACACCTGGGAAGGGCTCCAATGCCATGAACTCCCATGCGTATCAGTCCATCTGCCACCAGTATCACCCTTGTTGCCCCATCACCCCACCAGCCATCTGGTCTTCAGCACGTGGCTCTTTGGCCTCCGGACACCAGTTCAGAGGTTCCTCCCCCCCCCCCTAGGGACAGAGAGAGAGAGAAAAAGAAGGGGGCAGGGAAAGAGAGATGTGTTTTGTTTTCTATGAGAAACAGGCAGCCAAGCTAAGTGCCTGAAGGACCCCATCCCCTCAGTTGGGAGTCCAGGCCCTTCAGTGAGTGGCGCGCTGGATTCTTATTAATGGTCCATTAAAATTATGAGTTTTGTGGTCTCTGAGGTCCAAAAGATTGGCGACCCCTGTTCCAAAAGACCTTTGAAGATCTTGAGAGTCCTTTGGAAAATCAAAAGCGATGAAGCCAGCTTCATTTCTGCCACCTAGAATCTACCAAATGTAGCTCTCTAGCCGATGAAATCCATAGCATGTTTTCTCTACTATTTCTGATGGGACAGGCAGATATAATTGATGAGAAGGAGTTCCTCAGATAACTTGATCCCATGCTATGTAGGATTTTAAAACTCAAAACCATCTTGAATTGACCTGGAAACAGACTGGTAAGCAATGCAGCCTCTTCTCCTTATGCAGAAGAAAAAAATGCTGATTTACACACTACTAGGTATAGCCAGAATGAAAGAGACAGTTGTGTCACAGTTGAAGATTGGACAAGGCATATCTAAGTTCCGAGCTATTGTTGATTTTATAGATTAAGGACTGTGCTTTAATTGTACCCAGACCTGAATTGGGAACCAGTGCACGACCCTTGGTATTACAGGTTCCCAGTTTATACATGAGGGGCTGCATTTTGGACAAGTTTTAATTTCTAGCCTTTTAAGGCACACTTACATAAATCACACTGCAAGATATAAGTTACTGTAGCTAGGACGTCCTGGATCAGATAAGGCCAAAAATTACATACCATAGTTAGGCGAAGAGACCCTCAACTAACCACAGAGTCTACCTGCTTTAAGCAGAAGCAAATAATGTATTGGGGGAAGAATTTTGGATATGGGATTGATTTAGAGAAATGGCAAAAATTGTGGTCTCAAAATTATAAAATGACAATGTCAACAGCATATAAAGAAAATTTGTATAAGATGTTTTACAAGTGGCACTTTCCCCCGACAAGAATAGCAAGAATGTTTAAGAACAAATCTGAAAAATGCTGGAAATATCATCAGATACCCGGCTCATATTACCATATGTGGTGGACTTGTGAGGATGCTAGAAAATATCGCACTAAAATTCGCATGTGGTTGGAAAAAATGACAAAGAAACATATAGACTTGAAACCAGAGATCTTCTTATTGGGAATTTTACCTGATATATATAGTAAAGAATTGAAATACCTGATTGTAAATGTATTAACAGCGGCCAGGATTGTATTTGCTAAAAATTGGAAGAATGAGAAAATACCATTACAGGAAGAAATTATTAAGAAAATATTGGAATGTGCTGAGATGAGCAGATTGACATTTGAAATTAGAGAGCAAGAGAATAAACAATTTTATGAAATTTGGGATCTTTTTTATCAATGGCTAGATGATAAAATACGATAATAGAATATTTGGAATGCTAGATAGTAAGAAATATCTTTATTTTGCTATTTTGCTATTTTGTTATTTGATATTATATTTATAAAGGGTTTTTTAGGATTGATTTGGTATGATTATATGATTTGTTGAATAATCTGGTTAAAGTATTGTTAGCTCATAAAGCATGAATGATCAAAAGTATAGTCAAAAATTTCTTTTTTTTTTTAGTGATATTAGGATATATAAGTTTGGATTGATAATATGATTTGTTATGTTACATAATTGTAACTGGGACTACAGAATGAATGCACAAAAATGATGAACCAACTGACACACTGGATGTACATAAGAGAGTTGAATGTTTTAATGTTTTGTTTGTCTTGTTTGTAGAAAATCAATAAAATCTTTTTCCAAAAAAAAAAAAAAAAATTATGAGAGAGAAAGCATGCAACTTTTAAGAACTGTTTCTAACAAAGTGACAGAGAAAGCCTTTCCTCTTTTTATGTATGCAGCATGTTGCTTGGTAATTGCCAGTGAAAGAAATGGTACCAACACATTTGGGAACTTATTTCATATGCAACTAAAACTGAATTTTTACATTAGCATTGGTGTTGTTGTATGGAAGTGTGGACTATATATGTTACTTAGAAGTACAATGAACATGACAAATATTTAGAGCAGGGGTCCCCAACCCGCTATTCAGAACCAGGCCATGTGATCAGTGGCCCAGCATGTATGTGCAGCTCCACTTGCACAAGTAGTGCCCCAAAGGGGCACTCTCTCTCTCTCTCTTTTTTAGTAAATTTTATTGAGTTTTCACAAAAAGAAAGGCTTCTTTCTCTCTTGAATGAATGGAGCTGTGCTTGCATGTGCATGCTGGTCCACTGCTTGCGTGACCCATTTCCCCTCTGTCCCTCAAATCAGGCCACCAATTTGCATGTTCCTGATTCTCCAAAAGCAGATAGGTGAGAGCAGAAACTGAGTGGTAGGAGTACTCAGCTTCACAGGACACCTAGCCCTCTTTTTATCATTGGGCAGGCTCAGTGAGTCTGAAGCAGCATGAGACCATGCCTCCCAGCAGTGGTGGGATTAATTTTTTTTTACTACCGGTTCTGTGGGGTGTGGCTTGGTAGGCGTGGTTGGTGGGCATGGCAGGGGAAGGTTACTGCAAAATCCCCATTCCCTCTCCACCTCACTAACTTGATTTCCAGCTCCGTTCTCCTGTGCAGGGCAGCAAAAGAAGATTCAGCCTATCAGCTGGGATTCAGGAGGCAGAGAATAGATGGGGGCAGGGGCAGTCAGAGGTGGTATTTGACGGTTCTCCGAACTACTCAAAATTTCTGCTACTGGTTCTCCTAGAACTGGTCAGAACCTCTGCCCCAAAGACTTCTCTTCTCATGCCCTTTGCAAAGGGACAAAGGGATTTGGGGCAGGGTGCATTCTTATGCTGCTTCAGGCCTTCCATCTCTTTTGCTTTTGGCATGGAGAAGCCTGAAGGAAACCATGCCCCAAAGGTTCACCTCTTTTCTGCATGAGTGGAGCTGCACATGTGCATGGCCCAGTTTCCTCTACCCCATCAGCCAGGCTGCTAAGCCACAAAGGCTGGGATTGCTGATTTAGAGGACAGAGTAGAGGGAAAGGGACGTTGCCTCTAGGGCAGACAATTTCTGTGCTTGGTTCCTGTGGGAACATTTAAACTCAGAGAATGTTGTGGGCTGGAAATGCTAAGATATGGGTTGCTATAACTGAACTTCCTAAAAAGAAGACGCTTTAGAGAAATATCTAATATGATGTTTGACTTTTTCTTCTTCTGGCTTTCACATGATATCTCCTTAATTTTATCTCCCTAGCAATGTTGGGAAATAAATTGGATTGAAAATGAGTCCAAAACATCATATATACAAAAACACATATTTCTAGATTCATATACAATTCTCAGACACAGTGTGCCTCCTGAACCCTTCATGGTTTATGTCTTTTGCTAATAGGAATAACAACAACAACAAGAACAAAGTTTGGAATATGAGCAGGGATGGTGCAAGAAGTATGGAGGACAGCTGTATCTTTAGTTGGAGCTGGGTAGAGATAAGCAACTGATCCCAGGGAGAGGGAGCTGATAAAAAAAAAAAAAGAAATGAGACGAGATATGGGGAGAAACAGGGCAGAGAAAACAGAAAGCAGTGCAATGCCACATGGAAAAAGTGTGGCTGCCCTGAGAATAATCCAGATTCTTTAAAACAAACAACAATACAAGACATTTTAGCTTAAACATTTCCTTACTGGGAGAAGCATTCAGAGTTCAAAACCCCTACTTTTCTGGGAAATGCTTGACAGAGGATGAGCCTGTTTTTATTTTTATCTTTCTGAAATAGTGCACCTTTTTAATTTTCTGAATGGGGCACTCTATGTCTCATCATCTCTTTTTCTTTGAAGTTTGCTCTAGGTCTTAGGATAAACAGTCTTTGAATGAATGAAGCCATACTTCACATTTTGGGAGAAGGTAGAAGCTGCAAAGGGCAGACCAATAATGTCAAATGGACTGTTGAACACAGCCATATTTTTTTCTGTTCAGAATTGGATTATTTGTTTCAATTTTCAATTTAAACCACAAGAGCTAGAAGGGACCTTGGAGTCAAACCTTCTGCTCAAGCAGGATATCCTATACCCTTTTAGATAAGTGGCTGTCCTGCAGTAGTGGGATTTGAATACCTTAACAACTGGTTTTCTGGCTGGGTAGGTGTGGCCAGTTGGTCATGTGACTGGATGGATGACATCACTCATCATACCCAGTCCTGCCTCCTGGCCGCTCGCCTCAAAGGCAGAGCTAGGATTCAGCTGGTTGTGGATAATCCCATCACTGGCTGGCCCTGTTCCTGACAGTCTTTTGGTCTGTTTTTTGGCCCATTTCAGACATTTTGGGGGCATTTTCAGGCTGTTTTCAGAGTTTTGGGGGGCTATTTTCAGACAATTTTTCAGGCCATTTTTCAAGGTGTTTTCAAACCATTTTAGGCCATATTCAGGCTGGTTTTTTGGGCTGTTTTCAGGCTATTTTTGAGGTTATTTCGGGCTATTTTGAGGCTGTTTTCAGACCATTTTTCAGGCTATTTTCAGGCAGTTTTTGAGATGTTTTCAGGCCATTTTGGGGGCATTTTCAGACCATTTTCAGGGCATTTCAGACCCTTTTGGGGCCATTTTGAGGCTGTTTTTTGGACTGTTTTGGTCCATTTTGGCCCCTAAATGCCCCAAAACAGCCCAGAAAAACAGGCCAAAAATGAGCAGGGATGGGGCCTGTTAAGTACTTGGACATGGGTTGGAGTAAATGGAGACAGTCTTTGAATGTGAACTTTCAGCTCTTTATTGCATAGTGACTTCTCAAAAACAACAACAGTGAACTCTGCCTTATATAGGCAACCTTTGTGAGAATTGTCCAATGAACATAGACAATGAGAATTGTCTATGAACGCTAGCTCTTTAAACCAATAATAATCCTCTGTTAAGGGCCAATCGGATTCCTAAGAACTAACCAATCTGATCTGACCGCCTAACAGCCAATCAGAAGTGCAGGGCCAGAACCCTGCACTTTACCTCAAGCTCATACTTTATTAACTATGGTACATACACAACAGGGCCAGCCAGTGGTGGGATTTTCCAGTTCGCTGAACTGTGCACAATCTTAATTACTGGTTCACTTGAACCAGTGTGAACTGGCAGCAGCTCTCTAGCCTTTTTAAAACACCTTCAGTGATAAAGTACCCACAACATCTGAAGGCAAGGTGTTCCACTAGTTAATTGTCCTCACTGTTAGGAAGTTTCTCCTTAGTTCCAGGTTGCTTCCCTCCTTGATTAGTTTCCATCCATTGTTTCTTGTTTTGCCTTCTGGTGTTTTGGAATTTAAGTTGACCCACTTTTCTCTGTGGCAGCCCATCAAATATTGGATCACTGCTATCATGTCACTCCTAGGCTTTTACTCTAGACTGTCCATACCCAATTTTGTTCTTCATATGTTTTTTTCTCCAAGGCCATTAATCATCTTAGTTACTTTTCTTTGCACTTTTCCCAAAGTCTCAACATCTTTTTTTGTAATGTGGTGACCAAAACTGGATGCAGTATTTCAGATGTGGTCTTACTAAGGATTTATAAAGCGGTACAAATACTTCATGTGATTTTGATTATATGACTCAACCTAATATAAACAAACATTGTATTAGCTTTTTTGGTGGAGGCTGCACATTGCTGGCTCATGTTTAAATGATAATGATTAAATTACAGTTTTCTTCAGGTATCCACCTGAATATATGACAGTAATCCAGTCTTCTGCTCTCTCTACGCATTCAGCTGGAAATACTGAAAAGAAATGTTATTTGTGGGGCATATTTTCCTGAAAATAAGTAAATCTCTACATATAACTAGAAATTTTTATATTTTTCCCCCCAGATATGGCAAAGAGTTCCAGTTCAGTAATTTTCACCAAATGTTTGAAGGTTGGTGAAAGGATATGGAGTGATTTGGAGAAACAACTTAACCCTCATATGCTCCCTTCTTTATCCACTTCTAAATCTTTGTGAGTTAGGCAACTGCCTTTGGGGGCTTTTTATCACATATTTTACATCCTATTTTTTTTTCTTTTAATCACCCATTTTAGAAATTATGTTTAGAGGAATCTGGAGAGAGGGCATAGCCATGGGATTGGATGGGTTTGCACCAATCTACATGGGATTACACAGAATTGCTCTGTAAAAAACTGTAGTTTCAGGATGCTTCAGGGTTCACTGAGAATGGGCAAAAGACAAAAGGTTGGATCAAATGGAAGCCAAACCTTGCCTTTTTTTATCCATCCAAGGGATGGATCCACCCTCCTTCTCTGAGGGTGCTTCATAGGCACAAAGAAATGTTGATAAACTTTTCAAAGTTATAATTAGCATTTTTTTTTCAGGAATAATAAATTTGAAGAAATGTAATACCTAAAGTTTTGTCTACCCAACTTCATACCGATTTTCATGGACAACTTTTCCATAATGATATTTTCTCCAAATGTGCCAACATGCCTATTTCTTTGATACAAAGATGATTATTACTTATTACTCCATAATTAGAAATCAGTAATGACTTCAATATGCTACTTTAACAGTAAGAAATAACAATTATTTCCTCTTCCATATATAACAAATGTTGCTTTCTACTAAAACTTTTTAAAAATTGTGTTGGAGGGAGGGACAAAAAAGCAGGAAAGAAGAGATACACTCTTGAAGATAAATTACGTATTCAGAGAAATGTAGTTTTTTTCCTTTAAGCATGGAAGATATCTCTGTGAAAATCACAACAATATATTTGGATAACCTTTTATAAAATTAAGATTAATGATAATCAGAGATAAATTTCCCCCCAACTTCATCTGTTTCATAATTTGTAGATTCTTTTTTTTAATAAGAGTGCTGCTTCGTGGCTAAGCTAAAAGACTAATCATTTACGTCCTTGCTAGTCTCCATATCCCTTTCCTTCAGTTAAGACAAATAACTAGTGCTTTCCCTTTTACTGATCCCAGAGCACCTGAACATAGATTTTATTTCTCAAAAAGATGAAGCTGATAATCCCCTCCTGCAACTATGTTCATTTAGCAAGGTTATTGGAGTTGATCTTTCACAGTGGAAGGCTTTTAATGAGCATTAAGCCTACTTTAGGGCTTTTATTATATAATTATTTTTGAGTTTTGAGGTATGTATTTCCTTGTAGGCTTGAGTAAATAAGTTCTGTTTCAGTTTGGTACCTGAGATTCAAAGGAATCTTGTTGCAATTCAATTTGAGAGAATGCCAATTCAATCTGAGTGGCTCAAAATTTTATTTGAAGAAAGATTTGCCCAAAGGCTATATTGGAGATGTCTATAGCTATTCACTTTTTGGCAGAATGGGTTGAAAATACCAGGGATGGTACATTCCTTTAGGGGTGATTAACTCAGCCAAATCTGAGTTAGCTATCTTGATCTTTACCATAAAACGTTTTTGAAATATTTGTTTTACAGTTTTCTAAAGATGGAGTAGCAGAAATGAGAAAAGTGGATCAAACTGGAGAGAGAAAAAGCCTGTTTTTGTGTTGAAGAATGTAAAAAATGCCCAGCTTAAAAAACAGTATTTATTTTTTTTTAAGATAAAAAAATAATCTTTAACTTTTTCATTTGCATATTTGGCATGACACTGAAAAACAACTTTTGGGATTCCAATCATTGGTTGGAAAGACAGATTCTGCTGGGTATGATGATCTCCTAATTATTGGCTTTGAAAAGTGGCCTTTTCTGAGGAGTTTTCTGAAGAATTCATGCTTTCCTGTGGGGAGGTAAATACTTTTGCTGCTTCTTATCATTGGGTTTTGAGAAACGACAGGAAAGTTGGCATAGTTATTTGGCCAACTTGGTCCATCCCAGTAAGAACCCCTTATATAAAGCAGGACTCAAGTTTGTCAGGATTATGGTTTGCTGTTAATAATCTATATTAGGTAGTTAACTAACAGAGGTAAAAGAAGGCTGACACAAAAAATTAAGTGGCATAGACCTCAGAGAAATATGATACATCAGAACAAATGTCATCTGTATCAGTTTCTATTCCTAAAAAGAGCAAACATTTATACCAGGTCCTGTTAGTGTTACCTGGTACTCATTCTATCATTATCAAGAGCCTTAAATCTATCCTAGTCATACAGAATTTCAAAGTTCAGTTTTGATTC
Organism: Hydrophis major; assembly: GCA_033807585.1. Taxonomy (NCBI): domain Eukaryota; kingdom Metazoa; phylum Chordata; class Lepidosauria; order Squamata; family Elapidae; genus Hydrophis; species Hydrophis major. The sequence goes on along the minus strand of CM066330.1, from coordinate 233,384,651 downwards.
ATGAGTGTGGCTTGGATGGATCACCTGAGTATATTCTGAAAGCTGAGAGCAGAATGGAATTCCTAGTTGTGTTGGCAGGATCTGCTACGAAGTGTAATAAGTGCATTAGCAGAAGGGACAGCAAAGTTAAGGGGCTGGTAACTGTTCTTATGAAAGAACCTGTGGACTGGAAAAATGAATGAAGCTCAAGGTCATAAAAAGCCAGGCCTTCCCAAAACATTTCTGACAGGCAGAATGTTTCATGACATAACAAATTGTATTGATTGGCTGCTCATATCAATGTCAGAGAGGCCAGAAATGTATTCAACTCCTTCTCAGCCTTCTTGAAGGTCATCCAATATATATGCGACTGGGTAATTAAAGCCTGTCCCATTGCATATAAAAATGGCCAGAGTCTCTATCATATACACAATATATACAAACTTACACAATAGATACAAACTCAAGGTTAACTGCACCAAACTTGATTGCAGGAAATACGACTTCAGCAACAGAGTGCTCAATGTTTGGAATACTCTACCTGACTCTGTGGTTTCTTCCCTAAATCCCAAAAACGTTAACCTTAGACTGTCTACTATTGACCTCACCCCTTTCCTAAGAGGTCTGTAGGGGGTGTGCATAAGCGCACCAACATGCCTACTGTCCCTGTTCTATTGTTTCTTTTCTTTTCTTTTTCTTATATGTACCCATTTCATGTATTCATAACTATGTATATACTTATACCTATTATCTTGTAAGCAATTGACAAAACAAACAAACAAACAAATAAATAATATGGTTGCAGAAGCTATTTTACATCAGACCTGGCTTATATAAACTAAATTCCTTGCAATTATTCCCACAAACCACATCTAAGAGGCACAAAAATGTTTGTGAAGCGTGTTATGGAAAGTTGTATGGAAAGTAGATGAATATACCTAAATTATCCCCAAAGCAGGTTAATCAAGGTTTTCCAGAATGGAATGCTTATACAAGTTGCTGAGTGCCTGCAAATCTGTAAATTGCTTTTAAAAGCCACCAAACACTTAGAGACCATCTGATTCAATTTCCTGCTTCAAAGCAGATCTTCACTTTGATTCACAAATCTGATTCTGATTGGAATGAAATAAGCTTTGTCAAATTGAAGCATTCCTACCTCAAATGGAAAGAAAAATTAACACCATTTGTAATTGTGACTGTTCAAAGGGCACCTATACAGCTTACAGATGGGTGTGGATTACATTCTGTTTAAAACCATTCTTATAGCATTTTTCTAAATGCTGTAAGGATGTATAGGATTTAGCACATATGCTATTTTCTTTATAGGATGAAGAATTCTTTATCCTATAATTTATAATAGGATAAATTCTTTATAGGATAACCTCTAAACTCTGTAATTATGAAATCTGAGTGGTGATCCAAAGGGAGAAATATGATTTGGAGCATGCATGGTGGGGAGGATTCACATAGCACACACATTCACATAGCACATACCAGAAATACGCTAAAGCATCTGCTTTTTTTCTCAGTCTCATGTGGTTTCCCTTCATGCAATCTTGGGAAAATGGAAAAGACTTATTTGGTTTAAGGTACTATAAGTGTCCTGCCCACCTAGCAGTTTGGAAGCATGCAAATGCAAGTAGATTAATAGGTACCACTTTGGTGGGAAGGTAACAGTGTTCATGTACCCTTGGCACATAGCCATGCTGGCCACATGACCATGGAAATTGTCTTTGGACAACACCGGCTTCCTCAGGCAAGAAATGGAGATGAGTACCAAGTCCTAGAGTCAGACACAAGTGATAGGGAAACCTTTACCTTTATCTTTTCCTCTCTGCAAACTCAAATCACTGCAAAGTTCCATAAAATATACTGAATATGCTGAACTGTAATTCCAGGAATGTAAAAGCTATTGCGAGCATTGGGGTACGGTAGCTCAACAGTTAAAGATACTGAGCTTGTTAGCTAGAAAGTTGACTGCCTGGGTTAGAGACCTAAGTGCCACACAACAGAAGGAGCTCCTGCTATTTGCCCCAGTTCCTGCCAGCCTAGCAGTTCAAAAGTATGCAAATGCAAGTAAATAGGTACCACTTTGATGAGAAGGTAACAGCTTTCTCTGTGTGTTGGCATATAATTATACTGGCCAGATGACCACAGAAACAGCTTTGGACATTGCTGGCTCCCTCTGTTAAGAAACAGAGATGAGAACTGTCCCCTAGAATCAAATACAAATGGACAGGGGAAATTGTTACTCTTATGTTATTGCAAGCATAAATGAGGCTCCACTCCGAGCCTCTATGCAGAAGAAAAAATGCTGATTTACACACTACTAGGTATAGCCAGAATGAAAGAGACAGTTGTGTCACAGTTGAAGATTGGACAAGGCATATCTAAGTTCCGAGCTATTGTTGATTTTATAGATTAAGGACTGTGCTTTAATTGTACCCAGAACTGAATTGGGAATCAGTGCACGACCCTTGGTATTACAGGTTCCCAGTTTATACATGAGGGGCTGCATTTTGGACAAGTTTTAATTTCTAGCCTTTTAAGGCACACTTACATAAATCACACTGCAAGATATAAGTTACTGTAGCTAGGACGTCCTGGATCAGATAAGGCCAAAAATTACATACCATAGTTAGGCGAAGAGACCCTCAACTAACCACAGAGTCTACCTGCTTTAAGCAGAAGCAAATAATGTATTGGGGGAAGAATTTTGGATATGGGATTGATTTAGAGAAATGGCAAAAATTGTGGTCTCAAAATTATAAAATGACAATGTCAACAGCATATAAAGAAAATTTGTATAAGATGTTTTACAAGTGGCACTTTCCCCCGACAAGAATAGCAAGAATGTTTAAGAACATATCTGAAAAATGCTGGAAATATCATCAGATACCCGGCTCGTATTACCATATGTGGTGGACTTGTGAGGACGCTAGAAAATATTGGACTAAAATTCACATGTGGTTGGAAAAAATGACAAAGAAACACATAGACTTGAAACCAGAGATCTTTTTATTGGGAATCTTACCTGATACATATAGTAAAGATTTGAAATACCTGATTGTAAATGTATTAACAGCGGCCAGGATTGTATTTGCTAAAAATTGGAAGAATGAGAAAATACCATTACAGGAAGAAATTATTAAGAAAATATTGGAATGTGCTGAGATGAGCAGATTGACATTTGAAATTAGAGAGCAAGAGGATAAACAATTTTATGAAATTTGGGATCTTTTTTATCAATGGCTAGATGATAAAATACGATAATAGAATATTTGAAATGCTAGATAGTAAGAAATATCTTTATTTTGCTATTTTTTTGTTATTTGATATTATATTTATAAAGGGTTTTTTAGGATCGATTTGGTATGATTATATGATTTGTTGAATAATCTGGTTAAAGTATTGTTAGCTCATAAAGCATGAATGATTAAAAGTATAGTCAAAAATTTCTTTTTTTTTTTAGTGATATTAGGATATATAAGTTTGGATTGATAATATGATTTGTTATGTAACATAATTGTAACTGGGACTACAGAATGAATGCACAAAAATGATGAACCAACTGACACACTGGATGTACATACGAGAGTTGATGTTTTTATGTTTTGTTTGTCTTGTTTGTAGAAAATTAATAAAATCTTTTTCCAAAAAAAAAAAAAAATTATGAGAGAGAAAGCATGCAACTTGACATTTGAAGTTAGAGAGCAAGAAGATAAACAATTTTATGAAATTTGGGATCTTTTTTATATCAATGGCTAGATGATAAAATGCGATAATAGAATATTTAGAATGTTAGACAGTAAGGAATATCTTTATTTTTTCTCTTGTCTTTGTTATTTGACACTATATTTATAAAGTGATTTTATGATTTGTTACAGAATAAACTGTTTAAAGTATTGTTATCTCATAAAGCATGAATGATTAAAAGTATAGTCAAAAGTTTCTTTTGTTTTTTTTAATAGCGATATTAGGATATATAAGTTTGGATTGACAATATTTGTTATGTAATATAATTGTAATTGAGACTACAAAATGAATGCACAAAACTGATGAACCCACCGACACGCTGGATGTACATATGAGAGTTGATGTTTTAATGTTTGTTTTGTTTGTCTTGTTTGTTTGTAGAAAATCAATAAAATTCTTTTCAAAAAAAAAGCAGGAGCAAAGAATGTTAAAGGGCTTCCAAATTGTAATCACAGGGTTTCTTAAGAGACAAATCTGGTGTCAGTGAAAAAAACCCCGATGTGCAAATAGCAATTTTATACATTTTCCAGAGAAGAAATCCCAGCAAAACATTAGGATTTAACTTTTCAATGAACATCTATAGGATGTTAACCAAAGAGTAATGAAATACATTTATATCTCACAGATGATTAAAGTTAATTTTCTAGTGTCTGTAAAAGAATATTTGCTTTAAGTTTTTTAATAATTAAAATAAACACCTTTTAAGAATTGAAAGAACTGTTTCCTTTGTTACCCAAAACCACTTTTCTGAAAGTTCTTTTTACAAAATGTAGGTAAAACACTTTAAGTCAATTTAAATATCCCTGTTGTGATTGGGTATGCTAAACAATGAAATCATGAAGTGTAATATCACATGACCACATTGCTGAGTGATGGCAATCCCAGTGATTCTGGCAGTCACTGCACCTCTTGAGTCATTTCACAAAGAGCATGACATGGGAAGAGGTTCCAGGCAAGTAGACTGCAGGAATCTCAGGCAAGTAGGCTGGCAAAAGCTTCAGGTAGATGGGCAGGTGCCATGAAAAGTAGGCAGGCATGCGGGTGGGTGCCACAAGCAGGTGATATGGAGCAAAGGAGAAGGGGTACACAGGCAGGCACTAGAGAATCCAAGTGGGTAGGCAGGCACTTCCTCCCAGCTCCAATTTTACTCTGAAACGTGCAATGTGCAATAGGCTTACATGTACAATTTAAAGTGCTGGTAATCACCTACAACAGTGGTGGCTAACCTTTTTCGTGCTGATAATTTTCCTGGATGTATAGTTGGTCCCAATCGTATAGTCCTTGAGGAAGGTGTTTAGAATCTGGCTGTTGAACTAAGTCACCACTTATAGAAATCTACAATTTTGTTCCACCCATAAAACTACAGAATATTCTAATGAGCTATGTTATTTTACATTTTTTTCTGTTTTTGCCACAGAGAGTCACATAGTTTGTAATATAACTACAAAAATAAATTTAATATATAAAAATAATAAAAATATACCTGTACTAATTTCAATTCGTTCATAACTGGTATTTTCCCTTTTGAAAACAATGGAAAAAGTAGTCTTTCCTATTCTATGAAAATATTTACACAAAGATAAACTCATTGGATTTTTGATAGCAACTGAATTTTAAGGAACACAGGAATGCATGAATACATGGTTAAGAATGCAAAAGGGGATCAAGATCCCCATTTATTTTCCACTAGGTTTTACTGAACACAATTTGGCATAGAATTATTTAATCATTTCCTGTGACCACACAAAAAATCATTTCTTCAACCTAATTACAGGTGACCCCAATTCCCTTTTGAGAATGAATCTGGTGTAGTAAAGACAGGCTAGAAACTGGAAGACAGTGAGTTCTATTCCTGCCTTTGGCACAACATGAATGGAGTGACCTTGGGCCAGTCACTCTCTTAAAATCTTAGGAAGGCAAGGGCAAATCATTTCTGAAAACCTTGCCAACTGTAGGGACCTGTCCAGATAGTCAGCAGGAGTCAACCTTGATTTGAAGGCTCACAAATGAATACACAATTCCCTTTTAGACTAAACAAGCCATAGATTTAACTGTGCAAGGAAAGGAAAGATGAGTGAGATCAGTTTTTTCTCTCGTTCTACTGTATATATTTTAGGAAGAAAGTAGGCATGCTCGCCCTTTCAGGTATTTTCTGCGGCTGTTCTCTATTTAAAATCTCTAGGCAGTCTGAATAGGGGTAATTGGAGTCAAAAACTAAAACATTTTGAGAAAATCATGATTTAGTGTTGCACTGAAATGTAACTACATTTTCTGCATTTTTTTCTCAACCAATCCTCAAAGTCGTATTTTTACAATTATAAAAAAATGTTCCATCAACCTTCCGCCTGTGCATAATCATTTCTCTTTTATTTCAGATAAATTATCCATAAAGTATTCAAATGAGCTCTTCTTTTGGGCCAGGTGATAATTGGACCACGTCCAGGAATAATTTAGGTGAGGAGATCTCTTCACTTTCCATGGTTGGCTCTGAAAAGAGAAGCTCATTTGGGGCTGGTAGTCCCAGTGCCGACTCCGATGTACTTGGTTGAGCTCCCATGTGGGCTGTAGTTTTGGCCTTATACAGGAGAGGTTTAAAGAGGGCCGGGCAAAAGAGCCCTGTGAAGGCGGCGGCGGGGGGGGTCGGTCAAGGGCTAACCCTTCATCCTCTGAAAGTATTAGTTCTGATCATCTCCTAAGACCCATTCCCTGTTCTGTATGGATAAACTGGGTGAGCAAGGCTCCTGAAAGGCCATCAAGTCTCTTTGAACTTGGGGTGCCAGGTGTTGGCTGAGATGTGGAGAGGTGTCAGATGCCACAGAAGCAGTCCGATGGTCTTGCTGCAAGCCTGCAGCAATCCCCTGCGCTATGGCCTCAGATCAGAAGTCTCATCTATTCAGAAATTTCAGGCCCTTGGTTCTCTCCTGGTCAGAGCCCCGCCACTGTGGGTGTAAAAGTGGCCTCTGGAGCAGGTTTCCTTTTTTTTCAATGTAGGCTTCCAATGTCTCTCCACTGTCAGCAGGCTTGACTGTGGAGCAAAACAATCCTCATTACCGCCTTCTATAAAGGGTAGCTGAGAGGATTGCTCTCTGACGCCATCTGGCGACCAAGCCTGGAGGCAGGAAATGATAGGTCTTCCCCCAGGGGAATCTATCTGTCTCCGTCTTCATAATCTGAATGCTTGCAGAAAAGCTAGGCATAGCATTGTACATGTATTTTAAAAAGCACACTGTGGCCAACATTGAGGTTACTGTAGGGATAAAAAAAAGCTATCACTGATCTGAGAGTTTACAGATGTAAATGGTTACCTGATGTAGATGTAGACCTGAGAATTTACAGATGTAGATGGTTACCGAACCATTCACTCTTGACCTTTGAAGTATATTATGAAGAGGCAGAAAGTAATTTCACCACAGGTTTCAGATATATGCCATTGTATAAGATGTTGTCCCTTTTTGCCATTTCTCACTTGTAATCTTATCTCCTCTTTTTCTTTAATCTTACTTTAACCCAATCACATTTTTGATAATTTGTTTGTTGCTGTATTACAGAAATATTTGTGTCTGTATCCCATAATACACATTAGACAAATAAAAATAAAAAACAAAATTACAAACATTATAAATTTAATATTCTACCAAACTATTGTCTTTTACTTTTTCCCACAATATCCACTTGTGGTATGATGTAAGTTACGGATTATTATTCATGTATAAAAAGTTAGGGCCTCTTTACAAGGCTTGTCTGAATAAACTAATATATAGGTTGTCATCATCATCATCATCAACTCAGTCACTGTCTATCCACTGCAGGATGAAGGCCTCTTCTGCACATTTCCAACCAATGTAGTCCTGAATTTTCTTTTGCCAATTGGGTCTGCAATACTTATTAATATACTATATTAATATATGGATATTAATACCGATAGCAATATTGAGTATGGGGAATTGTTTACAAAAATATAATCAGTATTTACAATAACTTATTATATACATCAAAAATGGGTAGAATTTCAATCATATTTTTTATCAGTTCTTTTAACCATTAACAATAACTTTATCTCCAAGAAAAATTCTCCCATTGTAATGGATACAAAGGGCTTGCTTAGATAAGACTGCTAGTCCATTCCATAAGAATCATATCCAGACAGATCAGACATCTCCTTTTGCTATATGTAAGCTCACAGTGAAATATTATCAGGGAGTAGGATGAAGCAACTCTAAGATTAAGATATAGTATAACTTAACCAGAATTTGGTATCTTAATTCATTCTATTAAAACAGATGTTACAGTCAAAACATGTCATATCTGGAATAAAACATTTTGTATGTATAATGCACAATAGTGCCTTGACCCTACTGTAATACAAAAAAACATTCCTTGCATATGTTTTCAGTAAGTACTGCAGACTTTCAAATCTTTTCATGTATTCTGGAATTCATTAGTCAGAATTACATGCATTTATTCTTAACAAAGTACATTTTGAAAGATTGTAATAGTACTGATTCCAAAAACTGGTATCAAATCAATGTTCCCCTTTCTACTCCAAGCATTCAGTGAAAGGAACAGCTCTCAATACAGTAATTTTATAAAATACAAATTTACATAATGAGGACATATGCATAGAATTGAGTATACACATCTTCAAGGATGCATTTCAGCACTTAATACAGTTTATATCTGAGTGAACTGTTTTTGCCAAGTTATGCTTTCATTCTGTCAAATCAATGGAACTGTATGTGCAGTAGAATAGTATTGTTACTCTTTTTCAAATATATTCTATGTAGTTTTTTTAATTTTCCTAATGTTTTATATAAAGCTATCAGCATATTAATTCCCAATAGTAGTAGTTTTCAAATCGATTTAAGTAACAGTTATGTAAATTATTTTCTGGCTAAAATTATAAAAAGGGGAAAAGTTTAACAAAAATTGGCAGACTTCTTGTTAAGAATTATGCTTTAGCTGAACTAACATTCTCATTAAAATAAGGATAATTTTGGATGCCAACAACCCAGTAATCTGCCAAGCTTTATTAGCAATTATTTTAAAATAAAATTAAACAGAAAAAATATTGTGAATCATACTGCACATTCACTGTAATTTTCACATTTTGTATTGACAATGCACTAAGAAAATGAATGAAATCCAGAGAGTTATCAAATAAACTTCTGAAGCTTCATGTATATGTGAATTTGTTGAACCAAAGACACACCTTGAAACTGGGAGCCATATGTTTTAAACTGCAATTTAAACATGAAGTTCTCATTTAATAGATGGAAGGCAATCCCATTTCTGGAATAAATCCAGTTCAGGATACTGAGATTTATGTTGAGATAGTTCCTCATATCAGCGTTCTCAAAATGTTCTATTTGATCTACAGATGTGCTTAAGAAATTGACTATTTCAATGTCACGAAGCATAAATGGGAGACACATTACACCATCATTTGCTGGCTAATTTAAGATTTCATGAAATCATAAGACACCAGGACAACTTTCATCTTTTGAAAAAACTTGTCATTTTATAAACGTTTTAGCTTGGGATATTACAACATATTACAACAAATGCCAAACTTGTGAAAGGTTGAGATGAATACATTTTTAAAATTTGTTTTGTACTTCCAAGTTTATTTTGTGATCTCCATCTACTCAGAAATCATATAATGAATGTTACACGAACATAATACTACTGCAACTTCCCTGAAGAACCACCAAACCACCCCATTATATTTATTTTCTCAGCAGAGCAGCACAGAAAGAGGAAATACAAGGAAATATATCTGGATTGCTGAAGCAACAAGGGTGATGCTTTGTTAACTCCTCTAAATATAAGAAAGGATTCTTGTCCTGAGCACAAACATTTCCACAACACTAGTTGGAGTAGAAAGTGGACAGCAATAAGCATCTCCATATAATGTCCTAATTAGTCTACTATGCATCATTGTGTTGTGGCAGGTGACAGATGTCTTGGCACACATTTTGTGCGCAAAAATATATTAACAGAAATATAAATTTGCAAGAAATTTTTTAGTCAAGATAAAAAAAATATTTTTTTCTTCCAGTAATCCCAGTGTTCCCTTAAGAGGAAAATAAATTTTATCTTACATCTGACAGTTGCACTTCACATTGATTTTTAGAACCTTATCCTTAATAAGCCCTAAATATATGTCTAAATCAAAGGAAATATTTAATGTTTATCCTATTTTGGACCAAATGGGAAACAATGTTATTAACTTACAATTATATCAATATATATGTTCTCGAGTTGTTTGTAAAAATAAGGGGGGGATATAAATAAATAAATATCAATAGGTTCCTTACTTATATCACACTGCCTGGAAATATTTTTTGTACATTACCCTTTTCCAGAACTTCCTTCAACTGGTTATTTTTGCATAGTTTTGCATAAACTGCTTACTTCAAGACAAACCTCAACTCTGCCACAAAATTAAGGTCGGGGCTTTAACATTTCCTCAGTTTGTTGTGAATGGGCATTGGTAGAAGTTACTGTGAACATCCTTTCTATCTATGCTGCGAGAGAGCCCAAGATGGGTTGATTCCTTCCTATGATGTCATAGCTGAGTCTGAACTAAGATATAAAAGCCAGCCCCCGGGAGAGAGCCCAGCTTTGGCAAAGATACTTGACTGAAAGGTGTCTCTGAAAGCCCAAAATAAATACAGAAATATGTCTTACCCTCTCCAGACAAATAAAGGGAAGGGCTGGGCTCTCTCGCAGCATAGATAGAAAGGGCATTCATGGTAACTTCTACCAACGCCCATTCTCCTCCATGCTGCATCGAGAGCCAAAGCTTGCATGTCCATGGGCGGGTCCTCGTCTGGCTCATCACACCGACTGTGGAACCACTCGTTGAAGCACCTGTCTGCCGAAGGCTGCAGTCACCAAGGATTCTTGTCTGGATGCAAAAGCATCCAGACGGTAGTGTCTGATGAAAGGAGACGGGGATGTCCATGTGGCCGCACCACAAATCTCCTCCAAGGATGCTTGGGTCGCCCAGGCAGCAGAAGTGGCTGCGCTTCTGGTAGAGTGCGCCGTCAGAGCTCGGGGAACTGGAAGGGCCGCACCTTTGTAGGCCTGCTCAATGCAAGACCTGACCCACCTGCTAATAATAGGAGAAGAGTCCTTGTGCCCCAAGTGAGAAGGGAAAAAGGAAACAAGCATGGCTTCTGACTTCCTGAAGAAGGAAGTGCACTTAATGTATATTCTAAGAGCCCTTATGTATAGCGTGTGCCACTGTCGCTCTTAAGTCATGGTGCGGGAGAGGACAGAAGTCAGGCAAAACAATGTCCTGGGACCTGTGAAACCAGGTGTTAACCTTTGGAATAAATGAGGGGTCCAGATGAAGAACAACCCTATCATCATGAAAAGAACAACCCTGTCATCATGAAAGGAACAAAGGTCCTGTCTGATGTTTCCATCAAGCTCGGAAACCCTCCTGGCAGAAGTGATGGCAACAAGGAAGATTACGTTCAGTCAAGAAACAGAGAGAATCTGTTCTAAGGGGTTCAAAAGGGGGCTTTGTAAGGGCATTAAGGACCAAATGAAGGTCCCAGGAAGGATACCCGTGAAACACCGGAGGGTGCAGGTTGGAAGCTCCTTTCAAAAACTTCCTGACTGAAGGGTGATGGGATAAGGAAGGAAGCGAACCCCATGAAAGGACTTGAGGAGAGGGCCGCAACCTGCCCGCGTAAGGTGTTCGGGGCCAAACTTTTCTCCAGCCCATGCTGAAGGAAGCTAAGAACTTCTACCAGCTGGGCTGAAGCAGGAGAAAGACCCTCCCTGAGGCACCATCGGGAAAAAGCCATTCAGGTGGCAGCATAGATGTGCCTTGTAGAAGGTTTGCGAGAAGCCAGGATGGTGGGGATGACCCTTTCTGGAAGATTTTCTCCTCTAGCCGCTGCTGCTCAAGTGCCACACGGTCAGCTTGAACCACTTGGGCTCTGGGTGGAGCAGGCCCCCCTGGTGAAGGGAGATTAGATGGGCAGGGATCCTCCAAGGAGAAGCCACTAATAGGTTGACCAGGTCCACAAACCAGGGCCTCCCTGGCCAATAGGGTGCCAGGAGGAGCTCTGCACGTTCCTCCAACCTCTTCCAAATAACTGTCGGAATGATGGGAAGCGGGGTAAAGGCGTAGAGGAGACCCTTGGGCCATTTGCACCGAAGAACATTGGTCCCCTCTGCTCCCTGGCAAAGAAACCTGGTGAAGAATCTGGTGACTTGGGCGTTTTGAGGAGTGGAGAAAAGATCCACCTCTGGTGTTCCAAATTTGAGGGAAAGATCCTGAATAGGAGGAATGGTCCATTCTGCCTGGTCGACTAGGCTCCTGCTGAGCCAATCGGCCTGGGAGTTGCCGACCCCAGAGATGTGGTCCGCCAAGATCGATAACAGGTGTTTCTCTGCCCATAACCCCAACCATAGAGCCTCTCTCATGAGGGCTTTGGACCTCATCCCCCCTTGCCAGTTGACATGAGCCTTTGCGGCCATGTTGTCCATAAGGACAAGAACATGAGAGCCGGTCACTGATTGCCTGAAATGCTTGAGAGCCAGAAAAATGGCTCTGAGGTCTAGCCAATTTAAGGGAAGGGTCTGTTCAGATCTGGACAAAACGCCCTGAGCTATCTGGCCCTGCATATGGGAACCCCAACCCAGAAGGCTGGCATCGGTGGTTATCGCTAGCCTGTCTGGGTCCCTGAACAGGAGTCCCCTCCAGATAGATGGGGAATGCCACCAATTGAGAGATCTCCGGATTTGTGGCGGGAGTGAGACCTTGATGGATGAGTGGCTGGTTCCTGCTTGCTGGTAGGGAAGCAGGAACCACTGCAGGGCTCAGGAATGGAGCTGAGCCCACGGGACGAAACCATCTCCCCCAGCAGCGACAGGGGACAATTTGATGTTGCTGGATCTGGCTGATGATCTCTGCAAGGCTCTTTCCATGAGCTGGGGACAGGAAAACCTGGCACGACAAGGTATCGATGACTGCTCCCAAGTGTTGCAATTTGGTTGTAGGAGAGAGCTGGCTATTTTTGGTGTTGATGGAAAATTCGTGGCTCTGGAGACATGACAGGGTAATTTGCAGATTCCAATGGGTCGCAAGGATGGAAGAGGAAAGAATCAAAATGTCGTCCAAGTAGCATTGGATCCTCACTGGAATAGAACACAGAGATGCCACCAATGCTGCCAGAACCTTTGTGAAGACCCTTGGAGCTGATGAGAGACCGAAGGGAAGTGCTCGATACTGGTAATGGGTATTTTGATAACAAAAATGGAGAAACTGGCGATGGTGAGGTCAAATTGGGATGTGGAGGTAAGCCTCAGTGAGATTGATGGAAGAGAGGAGGTTGCCCTCCCAAATGCTCTCTAAAATAGAATGCAGAGTCTGCATTTTAAATCGCCTGTATTTTACAAATTGGTTGAGAAATTTTAGATCAAGGATGGCTCACCACCCCCGAAGCTTTGGGAGCGATGAAAAGGCGAGAGTAAAGCCCACGTCACCGTTGAGACAGGGGAACAGGTTGAATAGCCCTGATTTCAAGAAGTTCCTGAATGGCCTGATTCATGAGGGCTTGCCTGGAAATGTCCCGAGACACAGGACAGATCAAAAAATTTTGGGGGGGTGGGGTTAGGAAGTCCAATTGTAACCCTGACCTAATAGTGCTGAGCACCCAGGCATCCGTCGTTGACTCCTCCCATTTGGAAGCAAAGAAGGCTAGGCGGAGAACAAGGGATTACTTAGAGCAACGGAAGGAACGACTCCCTCCCCCCGAAAGGGCCGTTTACCAGTAGAAGGCTGTTGCCTGCTAGATGTTTCCGCCTGTTGGTCTTGGCGTTGGGAGTATGGCCTGTGAGAGCGGGGGAAGCGAGATGAGGTCTCCACTCGGAAGGCAGGAGGGCAATAAGGAGCAGGGCGATAGTCAGCTTTCTTCCCAGAGGAAGAGAGAATTTTACGTTTATCTCTGCTTTTGATGAGATAAGGTTCCAGAGCATCGCCAAAAAGCTTATCGCCTGCAAATGGAACTGAAGCCAGCTTCCATTTTCAGCATGACTCTGCCTGCCAATTTCAGAGCCATAAAAGTCTTCTTGCTGCTACAGAAGATGCCATGGCCTTGGATGCAAATTTGGCGGAATTGAGAGTGGCATCCGTAGTGAATTCCGCCATTGCAATAATCTTATTAGGATCTTGGTGAGACCGAAGGTCAGGAGCAGGCAATCTATTCTGGAGTTGGCGCAGCCACCGTATGGATGCCCTGGTGAAGAAGGATGATGCTGTTGAAGCCCGAACAGCCCAAGCAGCAGCCTGGTGATTGCGCTTGAGGGTCTGTTCGGAATGTTTATCATCCGGTTTCAGGATATCTTCTGGCTCCATGGGAGTGCCAGAAGATGAGAACGAGGCCAGAACCAGAATATCAACAGAAGGCACTGCCAAGGCATTGCCCAGAGCTGCGCTGACATTGTAGAAATGCTTATCCAGAGAAGATGGGCGAGGACCTGCCGAAGTGCACTGTTCCTTGACCATGTCCAGGAACAAAATGGAAGAAGGCAAAACCTCTGCATGCACTACAGGCTTGGAGAAGAGCGAATCCCCTTGGCTAGAGGGATTTCCTTATGGCTCGGGAGCCACTTCCTCTGGTGACAACTTGGCAGTGACCAAGGCCTTGCTGAGTCAAATGGTCTGAAGAGAGTAGATTTGAAGACCAATGCAGAGGATGTCTGCTCTGGACGAGAATCCTCTTCCTCTGAAAGATTTTGGTCAAAAATCTCACCCTCTTCACACTCTGAATGAGAAGAGTAACTGTGTTCAGAGGGTGAAGGCCTTCCTTCCTCATCAACCTCCTCCCATTCTGGTAGAGAACAATGGACCCTGAGATCCTGAGGCCTGTGTAAATCAGGATGATGAGGCAAGGAACTTATAGATTGAGAAGGGAGAAAGGCCTGAACCCTTTCCAGAGGTTGAAGAATTTGCTTGAAGCCTTCAGCCAATCCCTGCTTAATGGCTGATGAGACTACATCTTGGATATCCCTTGGTCTATGCTCAAAGGTAGAGGCAGAAGGCCAAAGGCCTGCTGTTGTGAGAGTGAAGGTGGTTTCAGGCCTAGATTGAGGAGAGGTTTGAGGCCTGAAGGGAGGAGGAAGGCACAGAAGCCTGTTGGAAATAAGGCCCACATCTGCTTAAATCCTGAGGATCGGACTGTACAGCAAGAGCCTCAGGAGACCAGGATGAAGGATGGAAAGGCTCATAGATAACTTCTCCTCCCCTGGGAGGGCTTGGTTGGGGCCCACAAGTATCACCCGAAACCTGTAGCTGCACTCCTTTCTGTTGAATAGTTCTGTTGAACTGCCTCTCTAGAGCTGCATGTCTGTGCTTCTCTGCCCCCAATTCAGCCTGAGTTGCCTTCTTAGGGGCTAGAGCGTTAGCTTTGATTTTAGCAGCCACCTCCCTCTGGACTGATTAGGTGCGTTGCCTATGTCTTTCTCTCCTATTGCGCTTAAGAGACTGTTCCATTGGGGAGGAAGCTCTGCCTGAGCCTTATCTTGCTCTATTTGTAAAATAAAGGCTCTTGCGTTGGAAAGAAGCTGTTTAGAAATTTTTCTATTAAGCCCCTTAGGGTATAAATGGCTCCCGGGCTTACAAAATGGCCGCTCACTTTGTGGTGAAAGGCTTGAATCTAAGATGGCTGCTGACTACAGGAAAACAGGCTCCAAGATTGAAGAATCACTCTTTAGGCTATACAGAGCCCCGAGCGAAGTCAGCAAGGGAAAAACACAGCAACCAGCTACACGATCAGCTGGCTGGAGCTCTTATCAGTTTTCCCATCGTGTTTATGATCGCTCCAAACTGCAGGAGTGGGGGAGGTCTGCAGACGCTGCCCAGCTTGCCTGCACAGAGCTCTGTGACGCTGCACCCACTGTTGCAAGGCTCTCCTGAAAGAGCAACAGCCCAGATCCCTGGGAGCTGCTTGAAGAGAGGAAAAAAGTACTGAAGATAGCTGGTGATTGCTATCTAACAGAACGCTTTCAGAGACACACTACTGACTGAAAGGAGCTGAATCAAAAGCTGGGGTCTCTCCCGAGGGCTGGCTTTTATATCTTAGTACAGACTCAGCTATGACATCAGGAATCAACCCATCCTGGGCTCTCGATGCAGCATGGAGAATTTACTTGTATTTATGATCACTGTCATGTTGCAGATCATGGACAGGTACCCTGACATTCTGAAGGAAATGTTGGTACAATCCATTATTTTGTAAATGATTGTGAGCTGTCCAGGTCCTGAGGCTGCAAAGCAGCCTGAAACTATTATGCTTCTACCATTATACTTCATGGTTGGGATGTGGCTCTTTTGTTGAAATGTAGTGTTCTGTTTTCAAAACAGTTCCACTTCATTGCATCTGTCCAAAAGAACAGACTGTTCCATTAGCATGTGGAACATCCAGTTAGTCTGTCCTGAGATGGGAAGCGGTATGCTTTTTGGACAGCAGGACTTTCCCCTTTCCTAACTTCCCATGCACATCACCTCAGTGGTTTCCTTCAAGAACATTAATGTCAGACAATGCTGCAGATCGTTTGTCATCAGACGAGGATTTTTGTGGCTTCCCAGAATATTATACATTGTGCTGTTGGAATTATTTTTGATGGATATCTTCTCTGGGAATAAGAAACAATGGTGCTGCATTTTCTCAATTTCTTCATCATCTGTGGATGATGGAGGGCTAATCTTTTTGGAGCAATTTCATAAATTTTTCCAATCTTGCAAGTCCTTTTTCTGATTACTACTATCATGCGATAGGCATATTATTCACATCTACAAATCAACAGCAGACTCTAATGGTGTGCATATTTTTAACTGGCATCAGCCGCTCAAATTCACACTTTATTAACATCTCATTGAGTAACATCTGACTCAACTTACCTACTTAACAGGACTGATTATCCCAGGGCTTCATCACCCATTTCCAACAAAGCCTTTGAATTAATGTGTTCAGTAAAAACATTGATTTTGTTACTGGAATTTAGATGCTTCTCAATTCATCAAGGTTCTGAGCAGCTTACAAAAAATAAAATAGAATTAAAAGAAGTAATAACCAAATTCAAAAACTGTGATATTCAACTTCATAGCTACTGACACACAGAGGAAAACAATTCTAGCAATAAATTGCCCTAGCTATTGCTAAAAGGAAACCTACTCTAGCAATAGACTCTAAAGGCTTTTAGAACTACAAGGTCTTGATGACTTTCCTAAGGGCCAACAGAATTGGTGCTGATCTCACTCTGTGTATAATACTTTATCTATCATGGCACAATATACTGTGTGTGTGTTTTTTAAAGACATATTTTTCTACTAACAGGGCATAGACAAAAGTCTGATCACATTGTGGTCACAATGCTAGAAAATTATGGATAATTCTAAAAGGTTCAGTAAATTTCTCTCCACATCAGGAGGCCACAAATTACAGCTTGCTGTCACCTACAAAACCATAGCTTCTTTTCAAGGATGGATTAGCAATCTGAAATCATGCTGGGTTTGGAGTATTTCAAGAATCCACTATGCCTATAAAGATAAGTCTTTGCTATCTCTTTGTGAAAGATTAGAGTCCAGAAAAGGAAAGGAAAACACATACATGTATAAACAGTAGACAAGTCAGATATATCAAAAAATAGTGGCCAAATCAGGTGACAGTTTATTCATAAACAAAACTTAGCCCAAGTGCAGAGAAATTTAAAAAGAAACATTCTAAAACATGCAAAGAAACTCTTTGAATAAGCCTAGAAAATTTCTATTATGGTTTCCAAGCTTTTGTTTTATTCTGGCACAGAAGCTAAAAATACTGAGTTAGAAACCAGGAGACTATAAGTTCTAGTTCTGTTTTAAATATGGAAGCCAGTTGGGTATCTGGCTCAATTACTCTTCTCTTTCAGCTTTAGGAAGAAGGCAATGGCAAACTACTTTTGAAAATGCTGTCAAAAAAACTGCATGAACTTGTCCTGACAGTAGTCAGGAGTAAAGGCTGAGGGAAGGAGCAATATATAAACAATAAATTGTAATGAAATCTGTGTAGATTTTTTGATCACGATGGGTGACTGGACATTTCTGAAACACTTTGAAAGGAATAACACTATGACACTGGTTAGCAAAATTTTAAAAAACAGTAATCATATTAAAATAAGGTAAGCTTAGAGTGAAAATAATCTTATTATACTGACCACATTTTTTTCTATTTTGTCCACACATGGTCCTAATTTTCATTTCCTCTTGTGAAGTAAGGTTTGAAAATCTAGTAATATGCTGTTGCATACCAGTCATTATGCTAACTAGGAACAGAAATGTTTTCTTCTTGAAAAGTATGAAAAGTTTACTTTGAACATGAATTCAATGTTTGTTTCAGCAAATTAACATGACAAATCAATATTATTTGATGTCATTAGAAGCAAACTGTTTTCTAGAATAATTATATTTATCAATAACATTTCAGTTACTGTTAATTGGTTCATAAAGAAATATCACCGTTGGCAGTGTAAGATGCAGAGTTTCTTATACAATAACGTACATTACTGTAAAGGGTTAGAATATATTATCAACAGGGTGGATCCAAAATGGGATGAGAAACCCAGCAGAAATTTTCAAAAGCAGCACTTGCACATGCTATTTGATACATGTGGCTTTGTTAAATCCAAGGTTCCTTAAACTTATGCTTGAAATACTAGGCAAGGGGCATCTTAAACTCCTAATGCAGTACCTATTATACATTTGGGGTATTTTTTATCCAAGCAGAGTCTGCAATATTGACAATGACAGGGTAAAGAATCAAATATACACAATTTTAAATCATGAAACCTTCATACAGGTCCTTGACTTACAACTGTAATGGAGCCTGTCCATTATGGCTGTGAATCATGATGTTCATAAAGCAGCTAGTTGCATGACTAACCTTAACCAACACAATTTTATGATTTTGCAATGGCCATTAAGCAAATCAGCACAGTCATTAAGTGAATCTATAGTTGTTAAGGAAACCCATTGTTCACTATGAGGTGTTTTTTGCTGAACACAAGAAGTGAACAATAATTTTCAGTAGAAATGTTATAAATTGTATCATAAGAAAAGGAGGCGGCATCCATCATAACTTCAAATAGTCACTAAGTGACCGGTCCTAAATAAAGGACTGTATTTATTTTTAAAGACAGAATATTCCTATTGTACTAGTCAGATATAGGAGAAATAGCAAAAAGCAAGGACAGAATTAAAAGAGGAATAAACCTAGAATTCTCACATAGCCACAAGTAGAGTAAGTCCAACCCCTCCCCTTGAATTCAGTCCTTATCTAACTCCAAACAGGTGCTGACTATTAGTTGAGAAAATTCCTGAGCTTAGTTTTTTAGCAATAAATCATTTTAATTAGATCTTCATGTGTGGCCCTAGTCTTTTGACATGACACCAGAGTTAATAATAAACAAGCCAATTTAGCTAATGAGCTCAACCATAGAGCACTTTCAGTATTTTGACTCAATCATAAGATAATAAATGTAAGATTATTTGAACTGAAATGTGAAGAACTGAGATAAAACCCTTCGCAGCTTGCTAAATGTCACATACAATCTTAGCTAAAAAGCCATATAAAAGGACACTACAGAGGCTATGCCTATAGAGGTCAAAGCAAATTGAAGCATGTATCATTTGATTTGGTGCACCAGGTTTTCTCATGCCTTGTTTTAAAAAGAATAATTTAGGAAATTGCAAGCAAATTCATTTCCTAACAACACTAAACATAGATATTCCTGTTTGAATACTTGAATACAAATTAATTCAAGTGATCTATACAATCTGTAATATCCTTACACTATATATCACTATTTACAAATGAATAACTTAGCTATCTTATTAAACATCACTAAGATTAATATCTTTTATATGTAAGGCCTTTCTTTACTTAGGTCTCCTATATATATTGAGTAATACAGTGCTATAGTAATAATTTTCTAGACAATAAAATGCTGTACATTTACAAATAGGACATGTGCAGCAATATTTACCTTAAGTTTACCTGCAATTTGCATTGCTTCTGATTCTAGAATTCCTTTATCATCTTGAGTAGTAACATTGACAATCTAGTCCCTCTTTAAAGCTGTCAAAATTGCTGACCACCACAACACTTACTAAGAAATGGATCCTGCTTATAATTAGAACTTATGTCCAAGTAAATGGTTCAAATTATATTGCATATATATACTTCAGTGAGAGGTGCTTACAAATATGAACTTCCAAAAAGTTGGAGGTTTAGACAATTCCTTCAAACTTCAGAAAATAATGTACTAGTATTATTCAGATATTTTGTAAAACCAGATCGTACCCAATAACATTTATTGAGAATGCATCGCAAGTTAGCTGAAATTTATTATTCTCTTAAGAAACACAAAAAGTCTTACGCACTGCAAAAAGTTATTGAAAGAATCAGGGTGCCCCTTAGCAGCTCCAAATCTTTATTTGTAAAATGAAAAAAATAGCCATGTTTTGCAAACAATGCAGATATTGAAGGGCAACAGGAATTCAAACACATACACTCTTGTTAGTTGAGGAAAAAACTCTTGCTGAAATAGATTTCAAAAATTTTCCTTGGCTTGACATGGAAATTCATGTTGCAAAAGAGTAATTTCCACAGAACTATTGAAATACATGTAACAACCATCTCTACATTACAACAGGGGTCATTTACTTCTAAATGCTTACCATGTAATTATTTTAAAATCCTAACATTATTTAGGTTTAGTCTCGAAACAATTATATCCTGAAAGAAGATATAAATCCTGGAATCAAATGGTCTACCATAACTGGATAACGTTTTCAGGTTTTCCAATAGATAATAAAGATGTAATCATTAGAATAAAATACTGAATGAAAAGCCAATTAAAAACTGAATGATATGCAGTTTTAAGTTGCAATGGATCTATTTTAATAGTCATAACCTACTTATTCTGGGGATTGGTAAAGTTTCAGAAGGCTGGAAGAGAGTAAATGTCGTCACCTCATTGTTAAAAAGAGAAAGGAAGACAACCTGGGAAGTCACAGACATAGAACTATCAGTCTGACATCTACATTGGAGTAAATCTTATTGTTAGCATTAACAAGATCCAGAGTTTGCCTGACATATAATTAATCTATTATTTGATAGAGTAGGTAGGTCAAGGGAATGCTGCAGACAAAGTATACCTGGATCTCAGCAAAACCTTCAAAAGGCTTGCTTAAATTCTCCTTTACAAAATAGAAAAATAAGGATAGATGATAATACTATTGGATGATTCAATTCTCAAAGGCACCGATTAATCTTGAGAGAACTATTCAATAGAATGCCACATGGCCCCTGTCCTGCTGGTGAACATTTTTAATTAGTATTTTGGATGAGGGAAGTTGTTTGCAGATGACACAATAGGTAGCATTAATATTTTGATGAAAGAGGAAATTCAAAAAGGTGTAAACAGGCTTGAGCTAGTTAAAATAAATCAGATGGATTTCAAAAAAGGAGAAATGTAACATCCTGCATCTGTGGAATAGGCCGCAAAACAAAGTTAGGAGTCCTTCAAATAGAGGCTGCATTGTCATCTGTCAGAAATGTTCTATGCGTCCTGCACTGAGCAGAGACTGAACTAGTTGACCTCTAATCTTTTGAATTCTACAGTTCTACAACATGAGCAGATGGTTAAAGTGCTTTCAGAACTGCACTCTGACAGAATATAGTCAAGGCATCTATGAGCTAACAATACTTTGTATGCAGTTAAACATGTATATTAGCTTTCAAAATGGCAATGCTGGTTATGAATATACATTAAATGAGGGAGGGTAGATATAGGTAACTAAATTAGCAAATCTTTATGGTAAAATGGTCAAGATCTAAAAAGATTTTCCTTGGTGCTTTACTCAAATGTTTAATAAAATTTCTTAAGTGGTTGATGCAAACATGTATCTGTGAAGTGAGAAAGAATCCTTTAAACAACCAAAATAAATCTTAGATATTTATAAACATTAATATTAATGCTTAAGAGTATACAGAAGTAAGAATCTTAAGTTAAAAAACAGAACATCCAATAAAATCACATAAATTGCATTTTAGGAAACTACTTGAATACTGACAATCTCACAAAGATATTGCCAGCCAAAGTTATATCAGTTGGAATCTTTAAAATCACTTTGTTTCTGACGCTAGTATAAATAAGAGTTTAATTTTATTTGCAGAGAACACTGCAAATACCAGTCTAATTCCCTGGGTATTTCCCATCAACAACAAAAAAATTCTAGTATACTTCTACTTAGCTTATAAAATCTGAAACTATGTATATAAGGTGGCACATTACAGTATATCAATTGAACATTCATCACATGAATACAGATACTGTAATTGCATATGACTAGCTAATATATGTTGAAAAATGGGGAATGCTGTTTTAATCAGTAGCTATTTTAAAATAAATGTAACTAAGAAGACAATAGCTTGGCAATTTTGAGTTTTAAAAACATTTTGCAATTTTACAACTGAAGAAACTATCATCAGAGAAAATAGAGAAATTGAAAAGTCCATAAACATGCTAGTGGTGAAAATTAAACTAATTTAAAACTACTCATTAATAGGTTTTTGTCAGCATAAAATTGTATCAGCTTATAATTAGTAAAATAAAAAAAATATGTAGCATCTTGGCACATATAAGTCAAATAAGGTAAAAATAACTTTTAGGTAAAGCACCTGAGCACATTAAATTGGATATTGAAAACACTAACAGCAGTAGGCAATTATAGATGAGAAATCAGGAGCAATATATAATATAGCACACATATAGTATATACTATAGATTATTAGAAAAGAACATGAAAGCAAATTTTGACTTAGTGGCAAGGTCACTGAGGACATACCAGTTTTATTACTTGAACAACATTGAAACCTGTGGCTCTATTAATTACTACAATGATAAAACTGTTGAGGGGAAAGATTGGGTCTATAATAGTAAGAAAAACAATATGTATCCTTTCTGCTTGAAACAACCAATAAACTAGAAACACCTCCAAAAACAAGATATACATGGTTAGATGTCATTTCTATGTTGAGATAAAAGAGCTAATATGGGAATTATGTGCCTGAACAAAACATGAATTAGATTCCCCAATATTTTTTTAAATTAAGCCAGAAACTGATTCAACATACTTTCAATTAAATTATTCCATTAAAAAAAGGATAGCCAGAGCACTGGAAACACTTTCAAGTCAAATTTTAAACATATGTATTCGTATGTAATTCATGTGTGGGATTATCTTCCCTTTAACAATTGTAAAAAATAACTAACTTCCATGCTTAAATTCAAGCAGTTCTATGAACTTCATTTTGGGATCAAATATATTCTTTTAAAATTAAGTACATCTGTATAAAGGAAGAAACCTATCTGCATACCTTAATATACTGTTCTTGTATCAGAAACATCTTACACAACAGCAGAAATGTAGGTGACAGAATCCACTAGTAACTAATGTTTAAAGTATGCTACCTAGAACATGGCAATGTTTTATGAAAGCAAAATACCCAGTACCATACAGCACCTGAAAGCTGCATTCTAAGGAAAAATAACATTTTTAAAAGGTAGAGCAAACCATCTTGGCATTTTTGACAGATATGCCATTCCAACTTTGTGTCTCATTTTCTTCTTTCAAAGGGGTTGGGAAAGCTTGCTATCCAAAGTGACAAAGCCTTTCATAAGATAATGACTTCCTCCACCCATTCACATACCATAGGTTTTTTTAAAAAAAAATACACAATATATTTATTCTTTTTCTACTTGAAGACAAAGAATATCCTGCATCAACTATTTAACTTTACCAAAGTGATGTGGGATACTATTCTGAAACCACCCACGGAGTTTTATTCAGGGATATTAACACAGAAACCCCACCCAATCAGCTTCTGCATTTAGATCTTAAATAGGTTCCTAACTCAAAAAGATAGAGAATCTGTTCAACAGCAACATGTTGCAACCACCTTTTGTTATAGGGGGAATGGAAGGAAGCGGAATGGACTGAAAGAAACAGACCCGGGGGGGGGGGGGGAAGGAACTGAGGAGATATGAATAAAAAAAGACAACCAAACGACAAAGTGCTGCTTTTAAAATGAAAACCCAAACCAAGCTATGTTTCCCCCCTTTCAGGAAGGGTAGATTAAACATATTTATTGATTATTTCGTGTGGGTTTTTTTTTTTTTTTTTTTTACTGCGGAAGGCTCCTTGTAGGCAGCTCGAGGGAGGAGGAGAAGGAGAAAGACACACACAGGGAAGAGAGAGAAAAAGAAAATGGCGCAGAGACTAAGTCCCGACCGTCGACAAGGCGACTTTCTGGGGCGAATAGAGGCCCAGGAGAGATTTTTAAAAAACAAAGGAAGACTGATCCGGGGTCTCAATTGTCCTCACTACGGAGAAACTATGTCAAAAAGGCCGAGGGTTTTAAGATTTCGGAGAATTAGGAACCTCGATGGGAACAATGGGGCCGATGAGCGAGGAGACGGGACTTAGTCTCTGGGACGCCATGTCTGTCCTTTACTATCCTTAGCAATGAGAAGGAGAAAAAGAGACAGCGGGGGCAGGAAAAAAACAACCCCGATCCCACTTTTATAAGGTTAGGGAAAAAGCACTCACCATTCGCTCGGAAACCTGGATCAATCTATTATTGAAAAGGAAAAACGGGAAAAATACGTTTTTAAAAGGCATCCCAGGACCAAGGAATGGTTTTCACACAGAAACTACGTGCATTTTTAAACAAGCTAGCTTGGGTAAGGGGAAGAAATCATCCCTAAGGAGTAAGTACATCGATACCACGACACAAAAAAGAGAGACCCAATTGCGATTTTTACCATCACCTCCCTTCCCCCACGCCCCCCCCACCGAAGTTTTGCCCTCCAGTTTTAATTGCCTTCCTCCTCGTGCGTAGGTTTCCTCAGACCTCCTAACCTCCCCCCCCACCAACCCTCTTTTGAGTCGTTCTCCCCCCCCCCCCATGTCCCCATGTCCGAGAAACGGAGGGAGGAAATCGGCAAAGACATCTGTGGCCACCTTCAGGACCCTTTTAGGGAATGGTAGCCAGTTTAATCAGGGCTTATTGGAAAAATACGCAACTTAAAGGGAACCCCGAAGGGGGGAAGAGGAGAGGTTTGGAATATGATTGGACACAGCCGTGGAAACTGGGACTTCCCCATCCAAAAAAAGAAACCTCTGTCGAAAACCTGGGAGTAGGATCCCCGTCCCCCCAAGTACCTAGCAAGATTGTACCCGGCCTGAAAATATTAACATTAAAATATTATCAGTCTTTCTGATGAACGGATTAAATTATGGACATAATTTTTTCTTCTTCTCCACCATCAGAAACCCTCCACTTTTTCCCTCAAAAGAGGATAGGGGAAAGGCCTCAACGTCCACAGCCTTTTCTTTCTTCCCATTAACTGCTAGAAAAACGAGAGCCCCGCTCCCCCTTACCTGGGAGTCGTTATGCAGCTGATCCCCACTCATGCCTTTACCACGATCGTAAGCAAGAAAAACCCGGGAGAGGGAAGGACGTGAAGCCAAAGGGAAACCACAGCTCCCTAAACAGCCCAGTCGGTTGTGTAACAGACTAAGTCCTCATTTCCATCCACTGCGCAGGCGCCGCAACTTTTAAACGGTGGGGCGGAGCTAAATGAAGCTTCGGAGGCTAGACGACAGATCCGAGATAACAACGCCCTCCTTTCGATAACCCAACCTATCATCTGCCTTTCCTTCAATCAGTAATATCTGTGCTTAGATTTGCATGTAAGGCCGCGCCCTCCAGCTCTTTGGTTGGCCCGCCCCTTCCTACGTGGCCACGCCTCTTCCTTCTCCGCCATTTACGAAAAATGCCGGTTGCATTTCCCCCCTTCCCTTGCTTCCGTCTGCAAAAGCCGGGTTATATTTACATATCCGGTCACGCCCCTTCACTCACCACCAATAAGCAATAAGAGGAGGTCTTGGAATGAAAAATTACAAGCCCCTCCCTATTAATTGCTATCTGAGGGAGATATTTTCTTGCGGCACATTTGTACGAGTTCCAGTACGAGTATGCTACGCATGCGTGTTTTTCCTTTTGGAGAAAAAAACACTAAGAAAAGCCAAGTTTTCAAAAGTGCGATGCTTATTGTTTCGGGATCTCGAGGTACATGTAGAAACGAGGTAGAAGGACTAGCTGCTTGTTTCGGTGCTTATTTCCTGTTTTGTTCCTGTCGCAGTTACAAAAAACGAAGTCTGGATACGTAGACATTATTAATCTATAAAATCGCGTTTGGAGTCTTGTTTAAATTTAAACTGGATTGCATTATTTGAATGTCACCTAGCTTTATGAACTCTTTTATATAAATGTTGCAAAGGTTCATGCTGCACTAGAATTTCTTTATGAGCAAATGTTATGGGTGCTGAAAATGTGCTGTTTTCAGGTGTGCTGCAGGTGGAGAGTTGATACAAACTCATGAAAATATTTTAAATTCAAGTTCAGTTCAAAACCTTTGTTATCATTGTACATAAGAAATAAGAACAAAAATATATTTGATCGTTCAGATTGTGTTATTTTAAAAATCAAGAATGTGTCAGTAGAAAAGTCCAATTATGATCAAATATGGGATAAGTACAGGTAGTCCTTGACTTACAACAGTTCATTTAGTGACGTTCAAAGTTACAGTGGCACTGAAAAAAGTGACATGACCGTTTTTTGACATGACACTTGCAACTTTTGTAGCAGCCTCATGATCATGTGATCAAAATTCAAATGCTTGGCAACTGGTTCATACTTCTGACCATTGCAGTGTCCCGAGGTCATGTGAACCCCTTTCATGACCTGACAAGCTAAGTCAGATTCACTTAACCGTGTTACTAACTTAACAACTGTAGTGATTCACTTAATAACTGTGACAAAAAAGGTAATAAAATGGGGAAAAACTCACTTAACAAATGTTTCACTTAACAATAGAAAATTTGATCTCAGTTGTGGTTATAAGTCATGGACTACCTGGATGCATATAATAGCAAGTGAGATACAATTTTGTAGCAGCCTCATGATCATGTGATCAAAATTCAAATGCTTGGCAATTTTCACAAAACGTTTCCTCATTCTAGACAGTCTTGGGTGCCAAGTTTTAACAAGAATGTTAACCAATTGAGAGTGATACACAGAAGAATGCACTCAAGAAATCAGGTTCTTTGATGAAAACAGAAAAAAGCTAAACATTTTTGGTCATAAGGCATAATAGAAGGAAAAAACCCATATTAAATTAGAAGGAATATCTTAACCTTAAATAAAGGTAAAGGTTCCCCTCGCACATATGTGCTAGTCGTTTCCAGCTTTAGGGGGTGGTGCTCATCTCCGTTACAAAGACGAAGAGCCAGCACTGTCCAAAGACATCTCTGTGGTCATGTGGCCAGCATGACTGAATGCCAAAGGCACACACACTATCACCTTCCCACCAAAGTCGACCCTATTTATCTACTTGCATTTTTACAAGCTTTCGAACTGCTAGGCTGGCAGAAGCTGGGACAGGTAATGGGAGCTCACTCCATTACGCAGTGCTAGGGATTCGAACTGCCAAATTGCCAACCTTTCTGATCGACAAGCTCAGCATCTTAGCCACTGAGCCACCATGTCCCTCTAACCTTAAGTACTACATGACTAAACAAGCTCTCTCAGGACATAGTGAGAATCATAATGAGCCCATCTCATGTGCGGTAGTGTAAATTTGGCAGTATGCAAAATAACCATAAAAATTTTAAACAAATTCAAAAAGTACATTCAAAAATTAATATTATAGTCCATAAAACATCACCAACAACACAACATCAAAGTTATACGTGTGTTTATGTCTTCAAACATCATTGTTCCAGGTTTTCTTTGATAAGATTCTTTGTAGCTGCCTTTATTCCTTTATCTTTTGTACCAATAATTTTTGTATGCCTGCACTGTTAGATAGTAGTGTCTTGCAATATTCCTTTTCTGGAGTTGGCAGTCACCCAAAGTCTGAAGTTGACTTAGAGATGATAATTTTATTACAGAATCAAGGAGCTATAGAAAAATAAAGTGACGCTATTAAGTGAAAAATATAATGGTGTTATCTGCATATCCCTGGATTTAAATTCTGTGCTGTTTCCTTCTGCTCTTTTGCAACAAACTGCTTTTAGATCATTCCTGATACTTTCCAGCTTTCCAGCTCAACTCCACAGTTCATCATTCCATCAGATAGCCTTCCCTAAGCTTCTTATACAAGCATAACATAACAACCTAGCTTTCTGTGGCAATTCTTTGTATTCTGTTCTAAGCAGGTTCTAAATCCTCGATTTTACTTCCACTAATCCACATTCAAGGCTTCTTGAATTCTTGTATCATTTGCTAATTCTTTTTGCATAATTCTTTCCAGTCAAATCATACTTTTAGATTCCTTTTCCAGACATATGTATGAATAAATTTATGCTTAAAATACAGATTTGTATTATTTCTTGCTCCTGAAGAAATAATGACCAGTCACTATTCTTACCCATTCTTTCATTTCCAAAAATGGCCTGACATTTTTTGGATACATTCTCA
Source organism: Hydrophis major (assembly GCA_033807585.1). NCBI lineage: Eukaryota > Metazoa > Chordata > Lepidosauria > Squamata > Elapidae > Hydrophis > Hydrophis major. The sequence goes on along the minus strand of CM066330.1, from coordinate 233,356,308 downwards.
TCTTGTGACAGCCCGCTAGATAGCTCAGATCACTAGATAGCTATAGGATGGCTAAAACTAAATTTATTGAGATTGGCTGTAATAAAAAAGAAACTTCTAAATTTGTTTGTGCTCTACCTTTCTTCCTCCTTAGAGTTCAGTGAAACAGATAGGCCTCTGCCTGATCCACTTCCAAATGTTGACTTGTAGTTCTAATCTTAACTCCACTAGATAGACCAGATCAAGAAACTTGTGTCCATTTATCTAATACATGTTTCCCAAAAATATATTTCTGATTCTGGTTCTTCCATTAAGAATATTCACCAGAGTGTAACATGACCATCACAACCTATGAATTCTAATCTTATAGATTAGAATCTTACACCTTCACTTTCCTTTGTATCTTTATCATTTCCATAAGATAAAACCACCTTCATTCAAATTAAAACTGTCTTTGCCCCGTCTCTTAGTTTCACAGACATACTGCATATTTATTTTACTTCCTTCTTTATTATTCATTTATTTGTTTCATTATTTTTGTCATTCCTCTTTGAATCCACTATTTCCTATATGATATTAGATGGATATATAGACTTGACTTCTGCCACTTGTTATAGCCTTGATCAATTTAATCTTTCACATAATATTTCACAGATATAGAACGTACACACTTATAATCACAATTCCCCTTTAATGGTAATGACAGTACAGGTCAATTTTTGCATATTTTAGCTAATACAGTTATAAATAGCACCAAATCTATTCTAAGCTTACTTAGATGTTCTGTGCAGAACTTATGAAGTAACATTTTTCTCTTTAGCAAAGAGAAGGTACTATGTACACATGACATCAAGGAGTTAGTGAGCTACAAGAAACTCAAGTTGTTTTCTCTGTGCAGTAGGATTATTAAAAAGACAAACATATCAAGATGTGACTTTATAACATACCAAAAAGATGATCTGTAGCATAATAATTATTCTGCAACTAAACAGCTGAAGGAAAACCAAAGATTATAATTAATACAATTATTTACTGAAAAACTATTGTTTTTATTGAGTTAATTCTCAGAGAACTGGACAAAAGACTATACTCTTTTTGTTAAGGAATTAAACCATAGTAACTAGTAAATGTAAAAATATACATTATATAATAGCATGAGAGCCTGTGACATATTATATACTATATTATAAACTAGTATTTTGTTTTGCCTTCATATGTTGTCCAAATACACCCATATGATTTGTTAACCAAGCTTTAGTGCATTGTATAAGTGCCCCCTACATATTTCTCATTTGTATACATTTATATAAACGTATCTTAAGATTCCTATCTAAAGTAAAGTCTCAGTGACAGTCATTTCAAAATCCATTCATTTGCTCTTTGATAGTTTCATATAATATACATTTGTGATAGATTTCCCTTTGTATATTTCCCCAGGCACTGTTATAGCATAGTATAAATAATAGCAACATCTATATTTCAAACTGTTAGCTTCCCATTGTGTTATTCTGTTTCTCCAAAATGTGTCATCTAATCTGAGCTGGGTTGTTTCACTTCATTTCTCTGATTTCATGCAAGAGTTGTTCTACTGCATTGTATTTAGTGTAACAATATCTAGCACAGTAAAGCACAAGTTGTTTGTCAGTGTGAGAATATAACTTCATTAACCATGCGGACTTGTCACAATGAAGTAATTATTGATTTAAAAAAGGCTGACTTTGTTGTTAAATGATCATGAAGCCTCTCTAGGTACTAGTATCAGTATGAATAAGTGACCATGGGATCCTTTTAATGATCTAGTATTTGATATGTTCCATTTCCCTATTTCTTTTGTATAGAGATAGAATTTTGTATATGTGTGTCTGCTTATACATGTGTGTGGGTGTGTTTGTAGGGACAGGTAAATCAATTTCAGGAAAAGATTGATAATATTTTCAGCCAAGAAATACAATATTTTAAATGATACCACAGTGTTTCTAACAATATTTTTACTATTTTATTTGTTAACATTTTTAAAGATTGCTAGCTCATTATTATTGCTATAATATTGCAATAGAACTTGCTATATTGCTATTATCACTATTATTAATATATTAGTTGTATATTCCAATAGATGCATCCTCATTCCCGACCTGGACATCCTTTTCCTCCTGTCCATTATCCACTATCTTCTTTATGCCAACATGATGGGGAAAACCGTTAATTGGAGCAGCAGATATCTCTGCATTTCTAATGTTGCTTACTTGCCAGAGAGGGCATAAATAGGAAGGAGCAATAGCATTCATGGAGTTGTGTGAGGCTTTCTCACATGCATAATGCCACTTGACCATGTCTTTGTCCATAAGGACAGCAGGATAGTTAATCACATCTAGGGAGTTCATTTCAGATGTGTTTCCATCAAATGATTATGGTTATGCTTACATCATACTGCTTAAAGGAAAATGGAACTCTGTGCATTCAGTAGCCCTGCCTCTTTCCTTGCAGCCTGACTGGTCATGGCATTCTTGTTCTCCCACTGTGGAAGAATGTCTCCAGAACAAGAGATCCTGTTTTATTTGTAGGCACCCTGGTAAATTAGAATTTCAATCACACAGTGTTTTAAATAACACAGAGATTTTAGGAAAATGCTTCTCTGATCATACTTTCTCCAGCAGGAAAACCAGACTCTGAGTGGCAGGGTGTGATGGTTCTGGCCAGAGGATATTTTCTTATAATTTCTTCCTTTATCATTCCTTCTCTTTAGTCAATCTCATCAGGCCATCAACAGAAGATTATTGAGACATTTCTCCTGACAGACACAAAGACAGCAAAACAAATATCCTCCTGCAATGGCTTGCAAATCTAATTAAAAATAAAACATCCAGGACAGCGAAGCTGATAACATCCAATATGGCATAATAGCCAAATAAGCCTGTCAGAGCAAATTATAGTCAAGAGCAAATATCTGAAGTGGGAAGTGCAATAGTGCTGTAGCATGTGGTGCTCTTGTTGAGTAATTCAGCTAATAAGCCATGTTTTCTGTTTTACTCTCTTCTCCATCCATTTTTTAAAATTATTATTTGAATCCTTGCATCCCAGTGGCCAATTAATATTCCCTGCCAACCAACTTGCTCAAATAACCCTTGGATTATTCTGTTTTTTAAAAAATCTTATTCATACTCCTCAATGGTGGGATTAATTATTTTTTTTACTACCAGTTCTGTGGGTGTGGCTTGGTGGGTATGGCAGGGGAAGGATACTGTAAAATCTCCAGTCGGAGGTGGTATTTGCCAGTTCTCTGCACTACTCAAAATTTCTGCTACCGGTTCTCCAGAACTGATCAGAACCTGCTGAATACTACCTCTGTCACCACCACCCCGGAAATGCAAATCAAACTTAGTGATGCTTCTTCTGCATGTATGTGGATGGTGATGTTTTTAACCATGGAAGACAGTGGTAGTCAACCTGTCCCTACCGCCACTAGTGGGTGTTCCAGCTTTCATGGTGGGCAGTAGGGGTTTTGTCCCCTACTTTATAAATCACCATTACTGTGGAACTGGTGGGCGGTTAGAAAATTTTTTACTACTAACAGAGATACAAAAGTGGGCAGTAGATATAAAAAGGTTGACTACCCCCTGATGTAAGACATGACACTCATAGAACATGACTGTTAATGTACATTCATGGACTTAATACCATAGTAATTCTAAAATCAGGTGCCAGTGAATCATAATGGACTGAACTTCAAACTTAGGAGACTAGTATTTTGGCTTAGCACTGAAATTCACTAGAAGTGCAATCCTACACATGCACACATACCAGCACATCTGAAGTGAGGTTCTGAGTAGAGTGTTGTTTAGTCTCTATAACAAGACCACAGTCTAGTAAATGTATGTTACTCTTTCCAATCTACTTTTTGAAGTTATTATGACTAACCTGGGGTTTGTTGGATGCCAGCCAACTTATTCATTAGGTGACTTATTGCTTATTTTACTCCTCTGTTTGCCTTTGCTTCCTTATTGGCTATTACAAGTGCTACTGTTTGCCCATGTTTGCTTTTTCTGGGCAATTGTAGGGATTGATATGAGACAGAGCCAAATATGTATGGTAACTGGCAAGCCACATCAGGATTTGCTTGTTTTTTTAAAAACTTAGCACAATGTACAAACCAAATGAATTGTGTTTTATTCAACAGTTAAGTATAAACCCAGCAGTGATTGATTTTATTTAATCATGATTTACTAAAAAATCACAGTCACAGTTGACTTTGTTCATAGAATACACCAGCATTCATTCATTCATTCATTCATTCATTCATTGAATTTGTTTGCCACCTATCTCACTGCAAAGAGACTCTGGAAAACTTACAACATCAAAATAAAACCACAGAAAGAGAGCGAGGGAGGGAGAGGGAGAGAGAAATGTATCAAATTGCAATAAAATATAGGTTATTAAATGAAAACCAAATAAACCAAATTATGATTTAGTCTGTTTGAATTGGATCAGTATTTGCTATCCCATGCTCTTCCTAACTCAAGTTAGTAATGAAATAAATCTCATCTACAATCAACTGCAACCATATGGATTTCCAATGTGGATGTATAATTCTAAAGGCTCTGCCTGCACTAATGTAGACAGGCCCATTACTTGGTCAAAAAGAAGGCTGCATTTTAAAAAGCTTTTGCAGAACAGGCACAATATTTTATACTATATAACTAAAATACAGAACAGCACAATGTATTCACAAACATGATTTCTTTTTTGTTTTTTCCTAGAAGTTTATTTATGTACTTCTTCAAACATCTGGGCTCCTTGGAGCTGGCTGATACTCCTTCTTGAAGAGGGTATTACAAAAGAAAATGTATTATTGGTCTAAATGATATGGGGGGAAATATAGATAATGTTAAGATAATGAGAAAGCTGCACTCAGGTAAACAAAATTTATTATGATACAGCTACCAATATTGAGACATCCTTCTCTCTCTCTCTCTCTCTCTCTCATATTGTTATATGGTATTTGCAGCCATTTGTTCATCATGCTGCCATCTGGCAGCATTGTTTTACTGCAATCAAAAAATGCACCTTTATTTAAAGCATGTTGGTACTGCTCTTGATTTATAATCTTCCGTGTGATTTGCAACTGTTGTAGAAGAGCATAAAGTAAATATAAATATTTGCAATAATATTACTGTACCAATAAACAATAAAAGTACAATTCCCAGTACAATTTTTTTTCATGGAACAAAAATCTGCTGTAGAAATTGTCTAGAACATAGATTTACAACCCAAAGAACCCGGGGCATATCTGTTTCCTATAAAACTTGAATACAATCCCCAAACTTCCAAAAATTGTTATTACAAGTTGTAATTTTTACCACAATCTTTACCACAAGGTAAATGTTTTACCTCATTAAATATATGAGTCGACATCACCATATTAGCTACACTTAACATAATTGAATCTAAAGTGGATGAAATTAAAAATACGTCATTCCAAAGCCATATGACATCCCAGCCTAGAATCTGTACAGCTCTTCCCTAGGAAGACATATCAAATGGCAAGAACCTTGCATGGCCTTGTTAGTGCAATCAACAGGAGTCAAAGTTGACTTGATAGCCCAACAACAAAGCAAGTAGTTCTCCAACAGAATGCTAGACAAGATGGATGCATCAACAACTGCATGCCTTGCGGTTGAAAGCATTGAAAGTATTGCTCAAGAATGTCTTTCTTCCTCTGGATGCTAGATAGGGGCTGAGGATAGATTATAATAAATACATCAAGTGAAATATACTCATATTGGCAGAAAAAGACTATTGCAGATCCCAAGGAATTTTAGTTGGCAAGATCCAGAAGAGCCTTTTCACATACACACACACACACACACACACACACACACACCCCAACCACCCTTTGGAATATCTTGCTGCAGGAAGTGAGATCTGTCCCTTCCCTTCTGGCCCTCAGGAGATGCCTTGAAACCTGGCTATACCCGGTTAGCATGGGTCTTGAGGGAGAAATTGTTGGCTGGACATAGAAGCCCCCACCACCATCTCTCTGCTTGAAAAACCCATGGTTTTTATTAACTTGTTTTAATCTGTAATTTTAATCTGTTTTTATATTTTACAATTGTTTATATTTCCATACATTTTGTTGTAAGGCATTCAGAGGTACTGCACACCATAAAATGGGTGACCTATAAATTTGAAAAACAAAGAGATAAATTAAAAAAAAAAACAGTCCTGAAAAGTCTACACAGTAAAAATGGACATTAATAGCTTTAAGGTGTTACAGAACTATTTTGTTGTCTTTTGTTCCAAGAGTCTCACAGGATTGCTGTGCTACAAAAGACCATCTTTATATGATAGACTGTCTATTCCAACTGAAAGATAAAGCAATCATTAAAAGAGTAAACCAAGCCCTACTCAGTGTATTTAGTAATTACCCACAGATCAGCAGTAATGGAGACACTATAGCTGAGTACTGCTTCCAGTACAGTGGCTTCATACATACTTGTTTTTATATGTATTCATGTGCCTGTGCAAATTTTCTGTTCAATGGTATCTTTTTGCCTAATTTTGGTATTTTCTCTTTTTGTCATCTTAGATGCTGGGGATTGGAAACAGAAATGAAATATTAGAAGACAATGGTAGGTGTTCCTTGCAGCCTGCATTATCCTGTAAACTTGCTTTCTGCCCTCCTGTTACTCCATTACTATGTTAAAAAAAATTCAACTGCTACTTTAATCTATTTCATAACAAATCTTGAGTTAACCTTGCTTATTCCCAGTAAGTTCCTTATCTGTTTATGAGACAGCCTTGGAATATTTCAGTGGGCTAATTATGTTAGCATCAAGCCAGCCAACCTGCCTGCCTGCCTTCCCTTCCCTTCCCTTCCCTTCCCTTCCCTTCATTCCATTCCATTCCATTCCATTCCATTCCATTCCATTCCATTCCATTCCATTCCATTCCATTTCCTTCCTTCCTTCCTTCCTTCCTTCCTTCCTTCCTTCCTTCCTTCCTTCCTTCCTTCCTTCCTTCCTTCCTTCCTTCCTTCCTTCCTTCCCTTCCCTTCCCTTCCCTTCCCTTCCCTTCCCTTCCCTTCCCTTCCCTTCCCTTTCCTTTCCTTTCCTTTCCTTTCCTTTCCTTTCCCTGTTATGTTTTCAGCAACTCATATCTTATACCAAGAATCTTTCTCATCATTTTTCTAAATAAACAGTATGTGGACAGACAGGAAAGAGTGCATATGTCAGCAGAATGCCCCTAGTCTGCCTCCTTACAGATTTTTCAATCCTGGTCTATATTTGCTGAATTCCTGGAACATCAATGCCGGCTTTCAGCCATTCTGACTCAATGATACAGAAGGCAGGAGGCCCTTATATTTTTTTATGTTTGCATTTAATGACTTTTGCTGATTATTAAAGTTGATAGTAGCAGTTCTGTTAATTTGGTTCAGGTTTTTTTTACAAGCAACCATTTTTAAAATATTAAACTACATAACTTTGGACCTATATCTAAATGTTTCTCTTCACAGAATTCAGTTCTCACAGTGCACTCTATGTTCTTTGCAAGTTGCATGACTGCATGAGAAGCTATTTTGTTTTACAAGGTATAGATCTAGCTTTAAAAGTCAGACAGCAATTTATTGTTTTAAACCAGTGTAGTAATCGATAGCCTTCCAACTTTTGCTGAACCAGTATGACCAATAGCAAAACATTTCAGCAATACCTTGAAAGCCAAAGTTTGGCTTAAAGCATAGCTGGCCCATATTTTAAGTCATTTAGTAAATCATGGGATTATTGAAAATCTGTATGATATATATTAGTAAGTGTATTATTTAATCCCACATATCTACCAGTAAAGTGTAGAAATAGAATTTTAACAAAAGAACCAATATATTAAATGTGTAATTATGACCAACAAGAACTATTAAAAAGAATTATTGTAAATATAACACAGAGAAAAGCATGTCATTTCTTTGAAGATAATCCCTAATTAAGGGGCAACCATGGCTCAGTGATTAAAGATACTGAGCTTCTCAGCTAGAGTCTCAAACCTGACAGCCCAGATTTGAGATTCTAGCACCACACAGTAGGGTGAGCACAATAGGGTGAGTTCTTGCCTCAGCTCCTGCCCACAGTTTGAAAGCATGCAAATGCGAGTAGATTAATAGGTATCATTTAGGTGAGAAGATAACTGTTATATGCGTCATGTATGTCCACAGAAAATGTCTTCGGACAATGCTGACTTCCTTGGCTAAGAAATGAAGATGACCACTGCATCCTATAGTCCAGGGGTCTTCAAACTTGACAGCTTTAAGACTTGTGGACTTCAACTCCCAGAATTCCTCCTCCAGTCATATTAGTTCAGGAATTCTGGGAGTTGAAGTCCATAAATCTTAAACTTGCCAAGTTTGAAGACCCTTGCTATAGTCAGACACCAGTGACAGGGAAACGTTTACCTTTTTATCCCTAACACTGACGCAAACTATTTCCAGCCTGAACATGCCTTCATAATAGTTAGGGAGCTGCAGTGGCGCAGTGGTTAGAATACAGTACTGCAGGCTACTTCTGCAGACTGCTGGCTGCCTGCAATTTGGCAGTTCGAATCTCACCAGGCTCCAGGTTGACTCATCCATCCTTCCCAGGTTGGTAAAACGAGGATCCTGATTGTTGGGGACAATATACTGACTCCGTAAGCCGCTTAGAAAGGGCTGTAAAGCACTGAAGCGGTATGTAAGTCTAAATGCTATTGCTAATGCTATTACACCAATAGATTAGATACATGTGCAATTATGTTTTATTTACTATGGTGTTGGCAAGAAGAAAAAAATGGCTAATTCCAATTTTCTAGTTGGCACATTGGTTCCAAGTAGCTTGTATCATGAATATTTCAAAGGATATAAATGTTCAGGATCAAGTTCCATGGCTCACACCTATCTGCATGTTTTGATTTGGTCGCACACCGGAGGTGGTATTCAGCAGGTTCTGACCTGTTCTGAAGAACCGGTAGCAGAAATTTTGAGTAGTTTGGAGAACCAGCAAATACCACCTCTGACTGGAGATTTTACAGTATCCTTGCCATGCCCACCAAGCCATGCCCATAGAACTGGTAGTAAAAATGTTTGAATCCTGCTATTGTCACACACATATTGCATCCTTGCACAGGTGCATAGTCTCTATAGAAACACCTTGATTCACATATTCAATGATCATGGATATGTCTTGTGATAGGATTTTTTACTATTCTTCTATAGTTAGACTGATTCAAGTTATTCAGGGAACCACATGGATACAAAGAACATGAATATTATCTTAATCTTAAACAACATTCTTAGTCCATTGGGTGCCAACATTGCTTAATCTAGCCATAAGGAGAGAGAAATATTAACTCATACTGGGGAATCCTTTAATTTTTATAGGTATAAATCTATAGGAGGGAAATATCTATAGGATTGGAGGTAATCTCCCACCCCCAATTGATTGGCAGCTGAAAGAACTAATAAATATTAGAATGAATAGTGTCTGTAATCCTGAAAAATAATCTTTCATGGTGCATTTTATTTATTTGTTAGATTTAATTCTTATTTAGATCTAGTTCGATTCATCTTTTTCCAATAACTCCCTCCTTCAATTTTATCCCCATAACAACAACTTCATGAGTTTGAGCCAAGAGATAATCCAGTTATTCTGTTCATGTCAGTGGAATGTAGCCTTGAATCTGGATCACCCTGTCCTGCAGTAGATCTTTGCAATTATGCTGAATATTCAGTGTCTTCTATCTAACCTGCATTAACTGTATTGAAAGAACACCTTCATCCTTTGTCATTCTGTTTATAAATATTTTTTGATTTGGGGAGAATTCTGTGGTATAAGTGAAGTCGTTAAACCTGAATTAAGAAACCTTTATTTCTGACACAACTAAAATAGATCTGTTAGCATTTTTATCATCAGCAATGCTGCATAATTGAGAATTCTCTAACACCAGTTTTGCTGTTTGGAAAAAAAAACCATATACAATATTCTAACCCTGCCTTTTTCAATTTGATGTTTTCCTTAATGAGTTGAGATGAATTAGCTGGTGATCCTAAAAGATTATCATACAGTGATAGAAGTCTCCAAAATTCTGAAAATGCATATTTCTTTATTTCTGGATGTTATGGTATTAGCCTTCCCATTAAAAAAATTGGATGCAAAATGTATTTTAAAAATTGAATATAAGATCACAAAATGAACTCTGTTCAGATCAAAAGTCCATCTAGTCCAATCACTATTTAGTAATCTTTATAGTAACTATTTGACTTGGGAAAATTCCTAAACAGTGCAGAGAAGAGTGACAAAATGGTAGAAGGCCTGAAGGCCTAATTCTATGATTAAAGAAACTCGAGATGTTTATTCTAAAGAAGATAAAGTTGGGAGGAGACATAATAGCAGTCTTTTAATACATGAAAGGGATGTCATGGGGCAGAGGATTTGAGTTTATTTTCTACAGTGTTTTTATAGCTTAGGGAATTGTGGGAGTTGAAATTCACACATCTTAAACTTGCCACTGTTGAGAAACACTGTTCTATAGCATTCAAAGATGAAACAAAAGCCAATAGGTAGAAGCTTTACAATGAGAAATCCAGACTGTGAGAGTTATTAAAAGTGGAACAGTGTGCCTTTTGAAGTTGCAGATACTCTATCACTGGATGTTTTCAAAAAAATAATAATGGCCATTTGTTTTGAATGATAGGAGAATTTGGGCTTTGGGCAAATCCCCCCAACCATATGATTCTATGATGGATATGCCTTTATAAATATATCTAGCCCTTCTGAGCCATCTAAGCAGGGGACAACCACCATATCCTCTTATTGATTAATTCCATTTATTATTTCAAGTTGTTGTCATGGTCTATCTAGTCATTCTATTATTTGTCTCCTAAAATGGAAAGAGTTTTGATTTTCAACAGATGAATTTAATATGAGGAACTTTGCTTATTTGTGTGAAAGCAATTAATATTACAACCTGATGCAGATATAGCTAACATGAGCTGCTGTATATAATTTTCAGCCTAAATGTCTTGGATGTGAGAATTTAAAAATTATTTCAGATGAAACTATTTATAATTAGGATCTTCTGAATGCGTTTTCCAGATCTACCTGATAGCGACTTGTTTGAGATTCTTTGGCTGCCTGTACATGGAATGATCGGCCTACTCAGAGGTGGGATTCAAATTTTTTTTTTTTAATAACAAATTTTATTAATTTTACAAAAACAATACACAATCCAGGCATAACAACTTGAAAAATCTTTTCTAAAAAAAATAATAATTAAAGAAGAGAGCCAATAGAACATACAAAATAATTCCAAATTGTAATATCAATATTTACATTATCTATTTAACTTCATATCTTATCTAGACTTCTCCTTTTATCCAAATTATATTTCTTGCTTATTAAAATTTTATTGCCATTCATAAACATACAAAACACAGAACATAGAAAAAACAAAACAAAACTAAAACATCTTTTCTGAAGGCTGCCTGCTCCTGGGTTGAAACTCTTCTCACAGACACAAATTCAAACATCATATTCACTTTATATATCCTTCCATATCTTATTATCATTTTCTTTTTTTATATAAATCAATTTTATTAATTTTACAAAAACAGTGCACAAACAATCAAGGCATAACAGCTTATAAATTCTTTTCTTAAAAAAAAAATAATAATTAAAGAAGAAAACCAATAGAACATAATGATTCCCAATTATAATATCAACTTTATTTGATATATTTACTTTATCTATTTAACTTCATATCTTATCCCAACTTCTCCTTTTCATCCAAATTATTTCTTGTTAATTAAAATTTTATTGCCTTTTATCAACATACAAAACCCAAAAAAACATAACAAAACCTTTATATATCCTTCCATATCTTATGACCATTTTCAATAACATTTTTTGTCTGTTCTATTTCCAACTATCCATTCATCTTTTTTCTTTTACTATACTTCTCCTATACACTAATTGGAGTGACGCCTTTAACTCATTATCCTAACTTAAAAGTACTTCATATAACACTTAATTTATCTTGGGATTCTGTTTAGTAGATTCTAAAATTACACAATAAATTTTATACTCTAAATACACATATAAAAACACAATCTTATGTACCTTCCAGAATCCCCCTTTTATCCTTAATTAGGTTCACCCATTGTCTCTAAATAAACTTTTTTTTCTTTAGATCTTGCTTCCCACCATTGAGGCTTCTCCCCCCCCCTTTCTCTCTTGCTTATTCTTCTCCTTGCCCTTTTTACCCCTTTGTCTCTCCTCCTCCCTTTTCTTACTCCCTTTCCTTTGCTTTCTAGCCTTGCATCCACCTTTCCTCTCATTTTTCTCTTTTTTGATTGTTTTTTCAAACCTTAAAATCCCCTTTTTCTTATCCTCTTTCTCCTCCTCCCCAGAAAAAACCCATTGTTCATCAAAGATGGCTTCTTGTTCATCTTCTTCTTTGTCCCAGTCATTCTGCTGCATAATCAACTTTTCATAAGTACATAACACCATTTCTAAAAATTGAAATAAGGTGCCCAAAGTATCTTTTCCATCTTGTTCTTCCTTTTTATATTTTTGATATTCAGTCTTTAGTTCATCCACAAGCGATGCCATCCTGAAAAGAGAAACTTTCCCCAAAACAACCACCCAAGTATTTTTAATCAAAAATAATTCAAAAAAAGTTCCAAAAGTTAATACTTTTCTTCCTTCTTCTATTTCTCTTTCAGGGGTTACTGTTTAATCAAAGAGGTCCAATTACCATATATCTTTCTTTGAGATTCTAGGCAATCTCCTCCTTTTTCCACTTCTGCTCCAATTTTTTTCCTCTCCCTTCCCACTTGCAACATCAATTTTTAAATGATCAGAAATCCATACCTCTAATAAGGGTTTTCCAATTTCTTAAATTTTTAAGTCCAATGTCCAAGAACTCTTTTATCCCTTAACTTCAACTTTCAGAATAGTTCACCTTCAGTGCCCAAACAAATTTCAAATCTTCATCTGCTGTTTCCATGGGGTGGGAGAGTGAAGAAAAAAAAGTTCCCTTTAACAGCTTCTCCACCGCTTTTGATCTTCTTAGGGATACAATGTATCCTCCAGCAATTCAGACAGCTCAGTTCCAGCGAATTTAAAAGATGTTGATTGACCCGGCTCAGCCAGCACTTTCACTTTTCTTGCTTCCTCCAGCACAATCTTACCCGGTTGCAGGCTTCTTCGTGGTGGCCATTGCTGACTGCCGCTCCACCACCTTGGGAAAAAGGGGTTTTTCTGGACGAGGAGGGGGTCTGCGACACCCCCAACCCCCTGTCCGGCTCCCCTCTCTCTTTGGCTGTCCCTCCAGGGCAGCCATATCTCCCTGACCCATTTGGATCGGGGGTACCTCGGCGGCAAGCGCAGCAGGAATCGCGAACGGTTGCGAATTCCTGCTGCTACCGAAGCCACGCGAAACCGGAAACCGGGATTCAAATTTTTTAACAACCGGTTCTGTGGGTGTGGCTTAGTTGGTGGGCATGGCTTGGTGGTCATGTAACTGGGTGGACATGGTTTGGTGGCCATGTTACTGACTGGGTGTGGCCAACTCAACATCACTCACATTGAGGCAAGCATCTCCTCACCTAGCCTCTCATTACTGTGGGGAAGCTGCAACAGTCATAAGTGTGAAAGACAGTCATAATTCATTTTTTTCAGTGCCATTGTAACTTCGAAAGGTCACTCCACACAAGCAAAGTACCAGCAAAGGAGGGGAAAAAAAACTCTAGAGAAGTTCCAGAGACAGGAAGTCTAGTCCTGCCAAGAATGTAATAAGGGTTAACGGAGAGGCAGTTTCTGTAAGCAACACCAGAATGTTTCCTTCCTGCCTTCCTTACAGGTTTAGGCCAATAATTTCTTCTAACAACTGGTTCTCCGAACTGCTTAGAATGTTAACAACCTGTTCTAGCGAATAGGTGTGAACTAGTAGAATCCCACCCCTGGGCCTATTCTTATTATTCATCAGATGTAGTTGTTTTGGTGGGTTAAATTAGAGCTTTTAATCATTAGATCTAAACACAGTTTCAGCATACCTACCTATCCCTAACAGCAAATTAGATTTGTCTAATCTAATATTACAAATCAGGTAGCATATGCTAGCTTACTTTATGAATGAGTGGCTGATGTGGAATTTGAATGAGAAATTTTCAGTCTTACATGCTTGTCACAAACAATTACACTGGGAAAATTGTGTATTGTGTACGGACACAAATTATGTATAATCATGGACATAACGTAGTTGTATTCACACATATTATTGTCTGTAGTTTAGTATGTCATCTTTTAACTTATAAACCATTTTTTATGATTTCATGTCTTGTATGAAATGTATCATTTCTTGGTTCTCGTGAATCTATTCATTGCGATGTTTGGGCTTCTATAGATCTTAGATAGGCTAAATCTCAAATCACATGTACAGTGTAATCACTTATAATACTTATGTACAAAATATATAAATTTATGTAATATGTGAATTGTAAAATTTGCTTTGAAGTGAAATATTTGTTGGGAGCCAAAGGGTTAGATTGCTTTGGGTACATTTGATATCAACTTCAAGATGGCACAATACAATCCAGATTATAATATAATACTTTCTGGATTATGACATATCATGTTCTTGGAATTCAAGGCTAAGAAAGAGACAATGCAAAGCCTGTATTGTTTTAATACTGTCGATCAGAGATCCCCAATTAATCTAATTATTCCGCAGCCAGTTTGGCAAACTAAGGAGGGCTTTTATAGCTCTAACAGTGTAAAATATAAACCATTAAGTACACAGTACAACACTTTTGAAGTTGCAGATACTCTATCACTGGATGTTTTCAAAAAAATAATAATGGCCATTTGTTTTGAATGATAGGAGAATTTGGGCTTTGGGCAAATCCCCCCAACCATATGATTCTATGATGGATATGCCTTTATAAATATATCTAGCCCTTCTGAGCCATCTAAGCAGGGGACAACCACCATATCCTCTTATTGATTAATTCCATTTATTATTTCAAGTTGTTGTCATGGTCTATCTAGTCATTCTATTATTTGTCTCCTAAAATGGAAAGAGTTTTGATTTTCAACAGATGAATTTAATATGAGGAACTTTGCTTATTTGTGTGAAAGCAATTAATATTACAACCTGATGCAGATATAGCTAACATGAGCTGCTGTATATAATTTTCAGCCTAAATGTCTTGGATGTGAGAATTTAAAAATTATTTCAGATGAAACTATTTATAATTAGGATCTTCTGAATGCGTTTTCCAGATCTACCTGATAGCGACTTGTTTGAGATTCTTTGGCTGCCTGTACATGGAATGATCGGCCTACTCAGAGGTGGGATTCAAATTTTTTTTTTTTAATAACAAATTTTATTAATTTTACAAAAACAATACACAATCCAGGCATAACAACTTGAAAAATCTTTTCTAAAAAAAATAATAATTAAAGAAGAGAGCCAATAGAACATACAAAATAATTCCAAATTGTAATATCAATATTTACATTATCTATTTAACTTCATATCTTATCTAGACTTCTCCTTTTATCCAAATTATATTTCTTGCTTATTAAAATTTTATTGCCATTCATAAACATACAAAACACAGAACATAGAAAAAACAAAACAAAACTAAAACATCTTTTCTGAAGGCTGCCTGCTCCTGGGTTGAAACTCTTCTCACAGACACAAATTCAAACATCATATTCACTTTATATATCCTTCCATATCTTATTATCATTTTCTTTTTTTATATAAATCAATTTTATTAATTTTACAAAAACAGTGCACAAACAATCAAGGCATAACAGCTTATAAATTCTTTTCTTAAAAAAAAAATAATAATTAAAGAAGAAAACCAATAGAACATAATGATTCCCAATTATAATATCAACTTTATTTGATATATTTACTTTATCTATTTAACTTCATATCTTATCCCAACTTCTCCTTTTCATCCAAATTATTTCTTGTTAATTAAAATTTTATTGCCTTTTATCAACATACAAAACCCAAAAAAACATAACAAAACCTTTATATATCCTTCCATATCTTATGACCATTTTCAATAACATTTTTTGTCTGTTCTATTTCCAACTATCCATTCATCTTTTTTCTTTTACTATACTTCTCCTATACACTAATTGGAGTGACGCCTTTAACTCATTATCCTAACTTAAAAGTACTTCATATAACACTTAATTTATCTTGGGATTCTGTTTAGTAGATTCTAAAATTACACAATAAATTTTATACTCTAAATACACATATAAAAACACAATCTTATGTACCTTCCAGAATCCCCCTTTTATCCTTAATTAGGTTCACCCATTGTCTCTAAATAAACTTTTTTTTCTTTAGATCTTGCTTCCCACCATTGAGGCTTCTCCCCCCCCCTTTCTCTCTTGCTTATTCTTCTCCTTGCCCTTTTTACCCCTTTGTCTCTCCTCCTCCCTTTTCTTACTCCCTTTCCTTTGCTTTCTAGCCTTGCATCCACCTTTCCTCTCATTTTTCTCTTTTTTGATTGTTTTTTCAAACCTTAAAATCCCCTTTTTCTTATCCTCTTTCTCCTCCTCCCCAGAAAAAACCCATTGTTCATCAAAGATGGCTTCTTGTTCATCTTCTTCTTTGTCCCAGTCATTCTGCTGCATAATCAACTTTTCATAAGTACATAACACCATTTCTAAAAATTGAAATAAGGTGCCCAAAGTATCTTTTCCATCTTGTTCTTCCTTTTTATATTTTTGATATTCAGTCTTTAGTTCATCCACAAGCGATGCCATCCTGAAAAGAGAAACTTTCCCCAAAACAACCACCCAAGTATTTTTAATCAAAAATAATTCAAAAAAAGTTCCAAAAGTTAATACTTTTCTTCCTTCTTCTATTTCTCTTTCAGGGGTTACTGTTTAATCAAAGAGGTCCAATTACCATATATCTTTCTTTGAGATTCTAGGCAATCTCCTCCTTTTTCCACTTCTGCTCCAATTTTTTTCCTCTCCCTTCCCACTTGCAACATCAATTTTTAAATGATCAGAAATCCATACCTCTAATAAGGGTTTTCCAATTTCTTAAATTTTTAAGTCCAATGTCCAAGAACTCTTTTATCCCTTAACTTCAACTTTCAGAATAGTTCACCTTCAGTGCCCAAACAAATTTCAAATCTTCATCTGCTGTTTCCATGGGGTGGGAGAGTGAAGAAAAAAAAGTTCCCTTTAACAGCTTCTCCACCGCTTTTGATCTTCTTAGGGATACAATGTATCCTCCAGCAATTCAGACAGCTCAGTTCCAGCGAATTTAAAAGATGTTGATTGACCCGGCTCAGCCAGCACTTTCACTTTTCTTGCTTCCTCCAGCACAATCTTACCCGGTTGCAGGCTTCTTCGTGGTGGCCATTGCTGACTGCCGCTCCACCACCTTGGGAAAAAGGGGTTTTTCTGGACGAGGAGGGGGTCTGCGACACCCCCAACCCCCTGTCCGGCTCCCCTCTCTCTTTGGCTGTCCCTCCAGGGCAGCCATATCTCCCTGACCCATTTGGATCGGGGGTACCTCGGCGGCAAGCGCAGCAGGAATCGCGAACGGTTGCGAATTCCTGCTGCTACCGAAGCCACGCGAAACCGGAAACCGGGATTCAAATTTTTTAACAACCGGTTCTGTGGGTGTGGCTTAGTTGGTGGGCATGGCTTGGTGGTCATGTAACTGGGTGGACATGGTTTGGTGGCCATGTTACTGACTGGGTGTGGCCAACTCAACATCACTCACATTGAGGCAAGCATCTCCTCACCTAGCCTCTCATTACTGTGGGGAAGCTGCAACAGTCATAAGTGTGAAAGACAGTCATAATTCATTTTTTTCAGTGCCATTGTAACTTCGAAAGGTCACTCCACACAAGCAAAGTACCAGCAAAGGAGGGGAAAAAAAACTCTAGAGAAGTTCCAGAGACAGGAAGTCTAGTCCTGCCAAGAATGTAATAAGGGTTAACGGAGAGGCAGTTTCTGTAAGCAACACCAGAATGTTTCCTTCCTGCCTTCCTTACAGGTTTAGGCCAATAATTTCTTCTAACAACTGGTTCTCCGAACTGCTTAGAATGTTAACAACCTGTTCTAGCGAATAGGTGTGAACTAGTAGAATCCCACCCCTGGGCCTATTCTTATTATTCATCAGATGTAGTTGTTTTGGTGGGTTAAATTAGAGCTTTTAATCATTAGATCTAAACACAGTTTCAGCATACCTACCTATCCCTAACAGCAAATTAGATTTGTCTAATCTAATATTACAAATCAGGTAGCATATGCTAGCTTACTTTATGAATGAGTGGCTGATGTGGAATTTGAATGAGAAATTTTCAGTCTTACATGCTTGTCACAAACAATTACACTGGGAAAATTGTGTATTGTGTACGGACACAAATTATGTATAATCATGGACATAACGTAGTTGTATTCACACATATTATTGTCTGTAGTTTAGTATGTCATCTTTTAACTTATAAACCATTTTTTATGATTTCATGTCTTGTATGAAATGTATCATTTCTTGGTTCTCGTGAATCTATTCATTGCGATGTTTGGGCTTCTATAGATCTTAGATAGGCTAAATCTCAAATCACATGTACAGTGTAATCACTTATAATACTTATGTACAAAATATATAAATTTATGTAATATGTGAATTGTAAAATTTGCTTTGAAGTGAAATATTTGTTGGGAGCCAAAGGGTTAGATTGCTTTGGGTACATTTGATATCAACTTCAAGATGGCACAATACAATCCAGATTATAATATAATACTTGAGGACAAGGTAATTGTATGGTCAAGCTTTTTCATGGTTCTATGATTTTAAGTGAACATAAGAGATATTATTTAATTACTGGCACATAATATAATCCCATGTAATTATAACCTTGAGATAAGTTTCCTCATTGCCATTCATAAGAATTCTAGGAGTTGAAATCCTTGCACCAAGAAGTTGGTAGGCCTGTGCCCAAGCCTAGCAATCAACTAGTTTCTGATTTTAATAAGTTCAGTGTGTGTATAAAAAGGAAATTAACACTTTTTTCCTATTCCACAATGTCAAAGTGTTAAAAAGTACTATGCAACCAACTGGCTTCCAAAGAAAGATCTTTTGGGGAAAGGTTATATTCTTTTTCCATATTTATTTTAATGTAATCTACATTTAAAAACTTCCTGCACATGAAACCCCAAAATGAGTTTTAATCTTTTGCTCTCCGTGCATCACAATGAGCCATCCCCACAGTTTTTATCTTTCAATTATAAGAAAATGGATATATGTTTGTTGTCCCCACTAAAAATAGGATTGCAGAAAACAAAATACATCTCTGACACTTCGTTGAAAGAATTTGATTCATCTTTTCCTTTGCATCAGGATTTGATTGTATCATTTTCTAGGATGCTTTTAATGGCCAAAAGTACACTGAGAAGGGCCACAAAACAGGAATAGTCTAACCAAAGAGGTACTTCCTGTTGCATGCTTTAAAACTACTGTACCACTTGTCTGCCTTAGCACAAAACAGCTCTGCTATTTGGGATAACTTGGTTAAATTCTTCGGACTATCATAATCAGTACTGATTCATTATCTTTCTATTACAGAATGCTAAATGACCATAAACATGAGGTATGAAAATTCACCAAGAGTTAAAATAAGAAAGCATAGATCTGATGTTTGAATGCCCCCTGCTAAACTAAAAAAACAACAACAAACAAACATTTGGATGGGCATTGTGATTTATTTATTTTAATATAATATATTATAAAAAATCTACCCATTATGATTTTGAAATCACAGTCAATGCTTTAACATGTCTGTTAATAATTTGACATGCCTGTCAATTGTTGCTTAATCAACAAATTTTAACAGCACCATGTGGGAACACGGTATTAACCCAGGCTTTGTTTTAACTATGAATTGCAAAGCAAGCTGCAGTGACTAGGGTCACACAATACATGAGAACCAAGGAATATCATGGTTTAATGCTGTATCTGCAAAGCACATATTAAAAATAAGATGTGGAATTGCTCTCCAGCTCTACTATTAAATGAACAAAAGTCAAGATGCATAGAGTTTTATTTTTCTTATATGTACTCATTTCATGTATTCATAACTATGTTTATTCTTATACCTATTATCTTGTAAGCTATGGACAAATCAAATCTAAGTCAATCAATCAATATTGGCTAAAGAATCAAAACTCTCCTGCTAGGGTTAGGTCTTTATCTTTCTTGGTAGGTTAGTTTGTGAGAATCACTGTTTTTGTGCAGTGCATAACAATTGCCCAGATTGTTATGAGCCTCTGATATGACATCTGCTAGTTTCACTTCTCCTTTCTGCTCAGTTTCATTTTATATGACAAAGTTGGTCTATGAACTTTTGGCTACAGTATATTGCAGATATGTACCCTACGTTACAAGGAATTAGATAGTGCTCACATATGAAAATGACAGATGGGGAAGATCTGACTTATATGAAAACCAGAGCATCTAGAAACTAAGTTACCAAATCTGCATGAGTGGTGAATGGAATTACAGTACTTTGTACTGACCATTCTACATTCACAAACGGGACCAGATCCATACTATTTAAAATTTTCAGATTCTACTTGGGATATGGGTTTTCCAGAATAATAAAGTGGGAATTACAACAGAGATAGTATTTCTTTGCTTTGTTTTAGCAAAATGGTAAGTTGCAGAATGATCCTTTAATTCAAGAGCAGGGTTTATGATTGCAACAGTGGTCTGATGGGTTTAGGGAAGGCAATCTTTTTCATCTATTGAGAC
Source organism: Hydrophis major (assembly GCA_033807585.1). Lineage (NCBI taxonomy): Eukaryota > Metazoa > Chordata > Lepidosauria > Squamata > Elapidae > Hydrophis > Hydrophis major. The sequence goes on along the minus strand of CM066330.1, from coordinate 233,335,506 downwards.
GTCCCACTCTCAATTTGACTGTATCCATTTGCTGGAGATTAAGAGAAAATATGATCAGATTCATGCATTATGCTGTATCAATAACTGTTTTGTTTGGTATAGGTTAGCATAGCATATAAACCAAATTTTGTGGTTTCTGGATTATGACATATCATGTTCTTGGAATTCAAGGCTAAGAAAGAGACAATGCAAAGCCTGTATTGTTTTAATACTGTCGATCAGAGATCCCCAATTAATCTAATTATTCCGCAGCCAGTTTGGCAAACTAAGGAGGGCTTTTATAGCTCTAACAGTGTAAAATATAAACCATTAAGTACACAGTACAACACTGCCAGTACTGTGGAAGCACTATCCTATTCAAATTTACTGAGAACTAATTGCAATGGGAGTTACTTCCAAAGAAATAGATATAAATGCATTGAGGTCACGATGTGTGCAATGTTACTAGCTTTTCAGACTTCTCTCCTGCTACTTTAGGAGGAAACGAGAAAAAGGAATCCAGAGTGTGATAATTATTACAAAGAAGAATAAGACTGTAGCACAAGAACTCCACTGTGTGCCTTAATTTCAAATGAGTTTTTACATATAGTTAATTAAATTAGGAGAACTGAAGGTTTACAATGGAGAGGCTCTAAAGAGGGAAGAAGGCCTTCTAGCTGCCCCTTTGTCAAGGCAGGCACCCTGCATTTGTTCATTGCTTTGACAACTGCTAGTTTAGCTGTAAATGGCCCTGGTCCTGTTTGCTTTTTGTAAAGCGCTGAAGTCCTGGCTGTTTCCACATGTGTTTGGGCCAGGAAATTAGGCAGCTCTGTTGATGGTTGGAAAACATCCTTACTTTGGATGTCATAGGCTACTGTTTTTATCTGCTGGGTTTTTAATCTTTGCATACCGCCCATAATCTCATTGTGAGTTGGGCGACCATATAAATTACTTAAATAAATTAAATACAAGTTACAATCAGCCCACAATTGAACTCTCATATTGCCCATTCCCCTCCCCCTCTCGAATGGCCACTGATGCTAGATTTATTACCTTCACTCCTCCTCCTAACCAACTCAAATCTGGCAATTTTGAATTGCAGTCCTTTGCCCCAATAGGGGAAAATCCAGATTTGTGGACTGATTGTGGGTGTTTTATTGGAGGGGAGGGGGACATTATTGTGAAAGTCTTGAAAAATGGAAAAAGTCCTGAGGATAACTGTCTATGGCAGGGGTGTCAAAGTAAATTTTTTTCGAGGGCTGGATCAGCTTTGTAGTTCTCTCTGCAGGCCGATGGGGGGGGGGAGAGATGGGACAAATGCCTCCTGCAGCACCCTGCTGGCCAAAACAGGGCATGGGAAGGCTCTGTGCTGCCCCCACATCCCGCTTTTGGCCTGGATGGCCTCCTGCAGCGCCCTGCTGACCAAAATGGTGCATGGGGGGTACACGCAGCCCATCACGCCCCATTTTGGGTACCTGAGGTACAGTGGGCTGATTTCTATTTCAAGGCCATCCCCGTGGGCCAGATTTAAGCACCCCTGCGGGCCTTGAGTTTTACACTCCCGGTCTATGGAGATTCTCAATCAACCAGGTCATGGTTATCCCAAAGATGTGTTTATGCTTTCTTTTATCTTAAGGATAACAGATGCCAATTAAAGTCTGAAAGATAATATAGTGTAATATAGTGTAATATAGTTAGCTAATCACTGTCTGTTAACCCCTTATTTTGTTTAGTTTATGTTTCCCAACTAAATTAGGTGCCTGCATCTCTTTTCTCATCACCTACCAGCATGGTGATGGTAGGTCACTTGATTCTTCACCAATTGATTCTTCACCAATCTACTCCAGTTCTGGGTCTGAATTTTAAGGGTGAACCCAATTATCTCTGGTATTTCATAGCAAAGCAGAGCAGTTTCAATCCATTTGTTTGGAGGTTACCATGTCCTTGATTTTTGATGAGCAACTACATGCCTGCAGTGATGCAAACAGCTCGTCTGAGAAGTACCGGTAATGTAATATGGCAACATTCAGTGAACACAATGAAAAAAAAAATCTCTCTGATTTCAAATGAAAATGAATAAAGTTTTTGTAAAAAAAAGAAGCTGGTAAAATTCAAATTCTTGGGAATATGTTACTTCATCAGGTTTGAATAACACTATATAAAGGAAGGGAATATATATCAGACTCCTAAATCAAAGCAAATATCATTATATTCATATTTGTCAGTTTAGTTATATTTCTTTCAACTGCTAGCTGTAATGAAAAACAGCAGATTAAAATAAGAATGAAGCCAATTAATGAAACCAGATGATAACAATTAGGCCTAGCCATTTCTGTCACAGGGCATATCATATATCCTTGAAATGAGTACTTAATTGGATAGTCTTTGAAATTAAGTACCCCCATTGGCACTGGACAACATATAAATCAAAAACATCTTGTAACCGCCACAGTGATTTCCTAGTAATTTCATATAGGAAAATATGTCACAGTTTTCAAAAGGATGTATTGTCAGATGATAAAAATTATATGTCTGCTTCCGAATCTCAAAGTTTTTATATAATTGGTTCAAAATGGAAAGAAGTTCATTAGATTGAAGACATGATCTTTTAATGTTGCTGTTTCCATTGTGCAATTTGGAAGACATTACAATCTAATTCCAATGAGGCTGTACTTTTAAAGTGCAATTGTATATTTTTCAGAGGCTTATAATGGGCTGATTTGTGAATTTGCTGTTATTTATTTATGTTTGCAGTACAAAGTTGTACACAAACACTACAGACTGACATGTATACATGAGAAGCAACATTTTTCTTGTTCTGAGTGCCACAAATGGGATGCTGATACCACATATTTTAGCATGTTTTCAGGTGTTTTAAAACTCAAGCCTAAGACATGTTTACATGGATTTATTTATTTATTTTTGGTTAAAAATAGCAAAAACAAACAAAAACAAAAACTGTTTAAAATAATGTTGTTGCCAAACGTTTTCCCTTTTTAAATTATTGTGGCTTCTTATGTTTTTTTTTAATTTAAAGTTACTTTTTTTTTGTCTCAGTCCCTGTTGTCAGGCTATCAATTGGTCTGTCCATCCATCCTTACATCCATCCAACCATCCCTCCATCCACAAACTCCCCAGTGTTATATGCCTTTGATTGTTTTCTGGGATGTAAAAGTCCCTAGATGAGCAAAGAGGAGACTGATACTAAAGTCATTTAAATCCTGTACATTGTTGTTTTCACGGGAAACTCATGTCCTTCCACATGAGAAAGATCTTTTATGTAGAAGATGGAATTTAATTTGGTGGCTATATGGAGGAAGCAAATTTGTACTTTTTTTTCAGTTTCACATCAGGCATGTGAACTTGATTTTTTTCTTAGTATCTCACTTCTTAATTATTCAGATAGAAAACTAATATGGACTGTGGAGTACTTGGTGCTTTAAAATTGTTACCTAGTCTAGTAACAAAAACGTCTGCAAGCAAATCACCAATCTCAGAGAGCAACAAGGGCTCCACGGTTCAGCCTAGAGCTGCCTATATTCTCTTCAATTGCAATATAGCTTTTATTGCAGAATTTAATAATGTTACAGTTATTCCATCAATAACTATAAACAAAGCCATTTTCCCCAAGATAGTTCTTAAATACATTTTTCCTAATAGATTTATATTTTATAAACAATAATGGAAAGATTGCCATTACAAGAATTTCAGCAACTGAATGTCTTCAGTTCAGAACAAAAACACCCTAAATGTACAATTAAGGCAAAGATTCTCTTTCTAACAGTCTTCTGATGAACTGATGACAAGGCTGTTCTCTTCATTGATTAAAGGAAAGTTTGTGATTACTTACATAACAGACTTGACTCTTTTCATGAAAATGAATACTTACAGTATTTTGAAGAAGAATTTTGTAAAAATAAACACTCGTGAACGTAATAGTTATTTGGAATACTTTTAAGGTTTGTGGTCATATGATTACTCATGTATCATGAAAAATAAAACAACACATGAGAAAAATTAGAAAAATGTAAATTTAAGAAAATTTTGAATACATGTGCAAGACATGGAAATATCTAAAGGTTTTATTTCGGTAAACTTGGAACACAATTCCCTTTATGCTTTTGAAATAGAATGATCAATTAATCAAATAAATCTCAAACATTCTGGAATCAAGGAGAAAAGAGCTGTGAAATTATGGGCCTCTTGTTTTAAATTGTTAACAACAAAATATGATCAGTTCTTATATTAAAAGTTCTTGGAGCAAAATACTGGTATATTAAAAACTATGGCCTAATATATCCAAATAATTTTTAATATTTATTTTTAACCTCAACATTGTAATATTGAATCAGAAGTTACTGAGGAAGAAGTGATCCATTTTAAATTATCTACATCTTCCAAAGATTACATATGACCAAGCAATTTATTCAGCTGCTTCTTTATTTCTTCAGAAAATAACAGATACAAATGAATCTATGAAAGCAGGAAAAGTTCCTGTTCTGATGGATATTCTATTGAGTGGGATAGGACACATATTGATTTGCTCTTATAATGTTTGAGGTACTTTTCTAAATAACATTTTTCCAGCTTCCTTTAATGAGGTTCATGTAACTTAATTTTGAAAGCTGGTAAAAATTCTGCTGATAGCGCAAGCTAACCATTGGAAACCATTTAACCTTGTTAAACATTGATAACAAAACTTTGACAGTGACTCTGGTACATATATTACTTTTGATGGTTCATCTTGCAAAGTTGATAAAAATATGGCAAGCATTGTATAATATTAGATTACTGACATTTATGCTACATATTCAGATACATTGGAATTGGCAGTGATGGCCTCATTAAATGTCAAAAAGTCTTTGAAATGATACATTTCAAATTTTTGAAAGCAAATTTTGGTCAATGTAGTCTTTTAAAAATTGATTGGATTAAAATGTGATGTTCTAATCTTTCAGTGAGGTGCATTTCAGAAATTATTACTTTTCACCTATCAAGATGTCTTGTACTATTTATCAAAGATACCCTCTTTAATTTGACGTCAGAAGCACCATTCTGTCTTGTCAGATAACTGAAGGCCAGGCAGAGCATAAAAGCTACTGGAATTGATATTTTATGTCCTATTGATAATTATGAACATTTGTGCCAAATACTCAAACAACAGCTTGATGACATATCACGTTCTCAACTAATTAGAGTACGTTGCATACATTTCCTCTACACTCTAATCCATCTATGGAAATTAGGGCTTCATTTACTTCAATTTTACCTCTGTTCATGATCTTGAAATAATTATTCCAAGAAAAGTGTATCTTAGGTATAAATATTTCAATCAGTTTTATTTAATATTGATTAAAAGACATTGTTAAAAATTTCAGTGATCTTATGAGGAAAGATTATTGTTGTAAAATAAATAACTACCTCAAGAATGTGCCAACAGACACTGATTCCTCAGTATAGACCAGGGGTGTCCAACCTTGGCAACTTTAAGACTTGTGGACTTCAACTTCCAGAATTCTGGGAGTTGAAGTCCACAAGTCTTAAAGTTGCCAAGGTTGGACACCCTTGGTATAGACATTTGCCCCTTCCAATGCAAATGACATATAGCTAGTCTTGGCTGATTGCAAAAAAAAAAAAAGGGCGGGGAGGGGAGACTTAAGCAGGATGGGCAGGGTTATTAATTCAGTTTGAACACTGTCCAACATCAGCTGACTCTGGGTGATTTACAAATTATAAAATAAAAAATGCAGAGCAAAACCAAGATGGGATCTCAGTGAAATATACTGTACAGACCGAAAATCAAAATCACTACATATAACCCCAAAGCCCCATTCATTTCATCTCAAGGCTTTAATTGGGTTTATCTGTGATATTGCTTTCTTGAACTCATCAGTACAGGGAGGCAGGTCTAAGACATCCAAGACTGGCAGATGAAACCCCCCGATAAAACATCAGGATCAAATATGGACAGCCTATTGAATAGGTTGTAAAAGTGTTCAGCCCAGTGGTTTTTCAGTCCTTCCTGGTCTTTGATTTGCCTCGACCTATCATAAGTCAGCAAAGGAGACTGTCCTAATTTTGAAGGATCATAAACTGTCTTTATGACACAGAAAAACTCTGAGATGGTCTGCATTCTACTTGCTCAGCCTTTCTTTGCCAGTGCTCATCCTGCATTTCCTGCAGTTTCGCCTCTACTTAGGACTACAAGTCCAAACTTCTCTTTTTCTTTTTGAGACAGATGATGGATCATTCTGCCAGTCTGTAAAGGCCTGGTTCTTGGCATGGAGGACTGCTTACATGGTCTTGTGGTTTTAATAAAATCAGTTCAGATTGCCAAGGTTTTCAGTCTAAGGACAGTTGTTGCAGGCTGCACCTTTAAACTCATCTACTACTTTTCAGAGAGGGTTTCTACAAGTGGTAAATTGCCAGAGAGCTTTTCACTAAGTACATCTTGAAACATTGCCCTGGATCTTGCAGTCTGCCAATGTTGAATATCATTTCAACAATCTTTGGTGGGTTATGGTATAAAAGGACTATATGCAGGTTTGAGGACTGACGACCAGCCTGTGATTTGTCCAGCATTCAGCACCTCCCATGGCTGAAGTGATAGTGATACCTTTTAAGGTCATACTCATGTACTATGACATAGTCAAGTAGTCCCAGTGATTGGACCTGGGATGTATCCAGTTTGTTTTGTACCTGTTTGCAAGTCTGAACATCATGTTAGTGAATGTACAGGTTGTGCCCAGCACACATTATGCCTCCCAAAACTGACCATTATGTCTCCCCAAAGCTGTCCCACCCTAACATTGAGATTACCCAGAATGATGTCACTGGTGGAGGTTGTTTGAATAATAGCAAGCTTCCTTGTCTTCCTCTGGACTTGTGAGAATTTGTGTGTAGATGCTGACAATAGTGATATAACAGGACCAGCTGAGAGGAAAATAAAACTTCATAATGTATTGATTTATTCCAGTGGGTAGAATAGATATTCTTAGCAGAGTAGTTTTGATTGCAAAACTACTATTGTCAGTCTGTGGTTTCCCTTTCCACTTGCTACTTCCTGTTATGTATCCTTGTCTGCAAACCTGGTATCAGTAACTGCAGCAATGTCGATACTACAGTGGTGAATGTTGACCACTATGAGTGTTGTTCATCTTTCAGGCCTTGACACCTTGTCTCTATCCATCAATGTGCAGATATTCTAGACTCCAGTGATGAGTTTTCTTTTATTTATTTTTCTTTATGCCCAACTTTTGATAACCTCATCTCTCAAGCAAGGAGGGGGGCAATCCTAAAGAAGACTTTCTGGTCACCTTGGATGCTGTTGGACCTCTCTACGGCCCCAGGTGACTACTAGTCCAAAAGCTGACCATGTGCAGGTTTGTGACTGAAGTTGTCAATGGTCATCTTCACCTGCTGCTTTGACACTTCCCCATCACCACAGGCCTCAACAAATTTGGTATGGAAGCGAGGTGAATTACAAATAGGTTGTACAGTGCACAGTGGCAGTCATAGTCGTTTGGCAGAACAGGCCTTAATCACCTAGCACAGTCAACCTTTACAGCTGGAGACTACTTCTACTGCAATGAATGATCAGGATATCTAAGTGTCTCGTCATACTCTGAACATTTTACTGCTAGGCCTGCTTCCTTGTTCTGTTGGACTGTTGATTGGTCTCCTCCACTCCACTGCCAGACCTCATGCACCGGGAAAGGCAAATGGTCAAAGATCTATTGCCTACCCTCACCTACTTTGGCCCATCTGTCAGGTTGGTTTATTGGGGATGTGGCCTTCACATGTTATAGATGTGATCCACAGGTGAGAATGAGCACTACGTGGAGGCCAAAGCAGGGAAGGATAGTACAACAGGTCTCCACCAGAAGTACTACCTTTCCTGCTTTGGCCTCCACCTAATAGATAGGAGATACACTCTGTGTTAACCTTGATCAAATAAATTTTTTTATATTCCTCCCTTTTTCTTTTTCTTTTAACAATCTTTCAGATCAATCTCAGTTTTGTCAGGTAAAACATGTTCCTTTTATTTTAAATACAGTCTGTTCTAAAATTAACTTCTAGGTTCAATGTTCAAAAATATCATTCAGTATGCCCAATATTTTGCTTCATTCTGTATTTGTAAGTTGAATTTAAGTGTTCTTTAATTTTAATTTTTCTTCTAGTTCTCTGTAGTGTCCAATCTTCAAAGTGCCATCTTACCACTGTTTTTTAAGAATTCAAAGCAAAAAGTATTTTCCAATGGGAAGGACTCTTTATAATTAATTTCAAAATCTGATTTCCAATTTATCTGAATCTTTAGTGTGCTTGTAACTTTTTAAAATCAAAGTTTTAATTACCTTTGTGCCATTTATTCTTCCCTATATTTTTTAAAGTCCTTAACCTTATATTTAAAACTTTTGCTAAGGATTGAAGGAAACTCACTCTTGTAAAACCTATCAATTCAATGGTTCCTAAAAGCTAAAAAAAACAATCCATTTAGCAATCCATTTCTGAAAGTGATTAGTGTCCTTTTTGAAGGCACTGACCAGTTTGAGCAGAAATATGTCTGTTCCATTCTCTTGTCTCCCAGAGCTCAAATTGCTCGAGACAGTTATCATGTGGTCTCCTTGTGAGGAGCAGCTGTCTGGAGCAATTATGGGTGATCTAAAATTCTCCCTGGAATTACAAAGAGCCAGTCTATTTGCCAGCTCTTCATTCCACTGTGATTGTTGACTTTGCTTTTAGTGGAGCCACCTCCAGTTTGCAATTTCTTCCCTGGAACTTTTGCATGCTTGTTCTAAAGACATCAACTCTACAAGTTTTAAAGTTGCCAAGTTTGGAGATCTAAAGTATTAAAAAATAAAATTTCCCTGAAATTTTGAACAGAATTTTCTCACTATGTGTGTTTTAAGTGGCAGAATCTCAGATCCATTAAGTGATGGTGAGTAGATGGAGAAAAGTTTATCAGTTTTGAGCTTCTGTAATCTAGTTATTACATGGCAAAACTTAATATTATTATTATTATGCAGGACATCTGTGAGTTGATTTCTGACTTTTGTTTTTGTTTAAATCTGCTATGCAGACAGCTGCCAATTTGGGGGGAAGAATTTGGGAATAGGTTAAAACTTCCTGCCATATAATTTTCCCCAGCTTAAACATATTCATTTATTGATAAGAGGTAATGTTTTCTCCCTTATTTGCACAATAAACAACAGATTGGGGTTCTTTCAATTAAAAAATCATGAGCATCCCCAAGATAAAGCCCTTTACAGCTATTAAAAAAAATACAAACCCTTAAATGCTCCATAACTGTGCTGTTTTGGTTTCAAAAGTAGTCAATTGGAAGTCACTAAGAGGCCCTAAGAAAGTGATTATACTCTTTTCCCTTAGCTAGATAGCAATTCTAGGCTTCCTTGGCAAGTCCCTTGTAATGATTTAAAATAAAAAATTTTTTAGAGATGAGCTCAGCTCCTGGTGGCTATATGGGCATGTTCATCTTGTTTTCTTGGAAACCACATCAGAATGTTATTCTTTTCTAGGATGTCTTTCTGACTTCCCTGACTAATTTATAGGTGTGGGTAGAATTTCCTGGGCGTCTCCCTACCAAGGGTTAACCAGGTTGAATTCTGCTTACCTTCTTCAGATGGCCCAGATTGGCTGGGTGTTGCCTGGGCCTTTGAAGACTTTTCAACACAAGTAGGAAAGAAATCAGCTGAGGACAGAGATTCAAAGTGGCATGAACTCAGGAATAACAGATACTAGTACTGTCATCAAAAGGACAAAAGCAGCATTGCCCCATCTCTTTTGTACACACAATGATGCAATGCTGCTTTCCTAATTTATTTATTCATCAGACTTCTACTCTACTGCAATCCAATGATTTTTGTAATTTATATCAAACAGAAATTAAAATGTCCACAGTCAAATTAAAAGCAACCAACCAAGCAATCAGAATAGAGCTGGAAGGGACCTTGGAGGTCTTCTAGTCCAACTAGTCAATTGTCCTCACTGTTAAGAAGGTTCTCCTTAATTCCAGGTTGCTTCTCTCCTTGATTAGTTTCCATCCATTATTTCTTGTCTTGCCTTCCTGGAAAATAAGTTGACCTCTTGTTTTTTGTGGCAGCCAATCGAATACTGGAATACTGCTATCATGTCCCATCCCCCAGTCCCCCTCTCCCCAGTCCTTCTTTTCTCTAGATTAGCCAAACCCAATTCCTGCAACCATTCTTCATATGTTTTAGTCTCCAGGCCCTTAGTTACCTTATTTGTTCTTCTTTGCACTTTTTCCAAAGTCTCAACATCTTTTTTGTAATATGGTGAGCAAAACTGGATGCAGTATTCCAGGTATGGTCTTACAAAGGCTTTCTAAGGCAGTACTAATACTTCACATGATTTTGATTCTATGCCTTTGTTTATACAACCTATGATTGTATTAGCTTTATGGTTGCTAACACACACTTCTGGCACGTTTAAATGATTGTCCACTAGGACTCCAAGCTTCCTCTCACACTTACTGATTTTGAGCTAGAGTTCGCCTAACCTGTACTTGTATATTTGGTTTTTCTTTCCTAGGTGTAAAACCTTGTTTTTCTCCATATTAAATTTCATGTTGTTGGACAGGGCCCATTCTTTAAATTTGTCAAGATCTTTTTGGATCCTGGGATGTTGGCTATTCCTGCGAGCTTAGTGTCATCTGCAAATTTGATGAGTTCTCCTTCTGTTTTGTCATCTAATTCATTTATGAAGTTATTGAAGAGTACTGGCCCTAAGATGGAACCTTGTGGTACCCCACTACTTACTTTCCTCCATGTAAACATAAGTACCGTTAAGAACTACTGGTTGAGTATGGTTTGTCAGCCAGTTACAAATCTATCTGGTAGTAAGGCTGTCTCTCCCACATTTTTTTAGTTTACCAAGAAGTAGGTTGTAGTCTACTTTGTCTTGCTGAAGTCTAAGTAAATAATGTCCACAGCATCTTAACCTCAATCTTTACACCAATTGCAGTTGTTGTTGTTGTTGTTGTTGTTGTTGTTGTTGTTGTTGTTGTTATTATTATTATTATTATTATTATTATTATTATTATTATTATTATTATTATTATTGACAATGAGACAAAGCCCACTCTGTATGTATGGGTTTGTGTGTGTATACATACATACACACAGAAAGAGAATAAGGAGGGGAGGAAACATGAAAAAAGATGGCATCAAATATAAATATAACATAAAACTCTCTCAAATAATTTGGCTTTAATATTTTTTTTACAAAACTCAGGAAGTGAGGAGGCAAATTTGCCTCATCTTTGACTTCTCCTGAATATACCTCTGTATGAATGGATCAACTTATTTCTTGAGTTAGGTTTTGCTTTTGTCTATTAAACATAGCTACTGACATTGCTTTTTCTAGCTCTCCAAAGTGCCTTTAAAAAAAATCTTCCTGACCAGCCAAAAATTCATTGGGAATAGCTTTCTTTAAAATGTTCAAAATGCTTTGCCTGCTGCATTTTTGCCAGCTTAACAGCTTATGAGGTCAGTGGAAAAATAACACTGGTGAGACCACCATTAAATAGAAGGTATTTCTCCTTCAGTAAATTGCATTAATGTCCCTTGCCTGTGTGTGTGTTTTGACAGATTTCTAAGTGTACTTTTCATAAGAATCGGTAAAATAACCTTTATGTCTCCTCAGTAGGTAATTTTGGGACTCAGAATTGTATTGTGTAGCCAGATACTCGACTAATTCTGTAATGACACATCTCCACAGATTTTCACCAGCTGACAGATGGCTGTGAAGACAGATAGAGATAATTTAATTTTGCCGTTTCTCTCGTTTTCACCCAACTTGAATGTTCATAATGTAGCTGTTGAGATTGCCAGCCTTAAGAGACTGCCCCAGAGAAGAATGGTGATGATATTTTTATCATTTATAAAAGGCAAGATAGTTTTATTAGTCCATGAGGAAAAAACCAGTTCCAAATCCAGCATTGTAGAAGCAACCCAAATATAACAACAGTTCTGGATTTTTTTTCCCCCTTTGGGAATTTTTCATCAGGCTTTGCAGGCACAGAAAGTCAGATGACATTCACAGATTATCATGGACTGAGTTCACAGATCTTGCTAACCTGTAATATGGTTTCTTTGGGTTTGTTTTAGAATGTTAAAACATTTGGAATGAACTTAGCCACTATAATATAATAACTGTGGCTTGCTGAGTAAATCAGGATTCAGCAAAGTATGGCTTCATTTGATCCAAAAACTCAGCCATAGTTTAAACACTGCTTAATTTTTTTTCAGAAATGGCAAGTAAAATTAAGATAGGTCCATAAATACTTATTAGCTATGGTAAATAAATGATATCTCTAGCCTTATATGTAGACTAACGGGACCATACTAAGAACTTAAAATAAGTAAGCATTTGGCATTATTGTTGTTAGAAGTTGAATATTGGGATAAGTTGAACTTCAGACTCATTGTCTTTACATTATTGTTGGCTCTCCACACATTTATGATGCAAAGTGAATTCCTTTTGAGTGATAATCACACAGTAAACTACAGCCATTTTTTATGACTGTCCTAAAGTTGTAAGACTTGGAAACTGCTTCAAACCTAGGGCTTTGGCAATGAGAGAATGAAGTAAGGTTATTGTTTATTTTGCATTCCAGAATATGAAGCTAATTTAGAAAAATATTTTAAAGGGAAGTTTACATCCCTTATAAGATGGAACTCTAAAATATGTACAAAAATGATTTTCTTTCACTAGTATTTAAAAGACCTATCAGAATACTTCCCTATCAAAATAATTTGCACTTGTTGAGAAGTACTTCCTTCTTTTTGAAAAATAAGCAGAGTATTTATTCTGTTCAGGAAGAATGCACTTCAGTCAGGGTGAAAGTTGTTTTAAAAAATTCATAAAATCTGCCAGTATAAAAATGTCAACAATCTCTCTTCAATATTTTTCGGATTGCAAATAGCTGGACTTTCTTTAGCAGCAAGAGACACCTAGTGGGCAAAAACAGAAACTGCAGTGAACTATACAGTACATATAGAGAGCCTGTAAATCATCTCGTTCTCCTCCCCTCTTCCTCCTCCTAACTTATGTGTCACCTGACTCTCAATGACTATGTGGCTTACAACAATCAAATAAGAAATTACAGTAAAATCAATAAAACCTAAAGATAAAAGATGGCAAGTGCAATGAATCGAGAGGTCTCCCACTCCCACATCAAAGCCTGGGTGAAGCAATAGTGATTATTTAGAATTTAGAACAGGGGTCCCTAAACTTGGCAACTTTTAAGACTTGTGGACTTCAACACCCAGAATTATCCAGCCAGCTGGCTGGAGAATTCTGGGAATTGAAGTCCACAAATTGCCAAGTTTGAAGACCACTGATTTAGAATAACAGTTGGAAGGGACCTTGGAGGACTTCTAATCCAACCCTCTGCTTAGGCAGGAAAGCCTACACTACTTCAGACAAATGGTTATACAAATGGTTAACTTCAGACAAATGGTTACATTATCAGTACTACTATTTTAAAGCTGCCTGCAAGTTACTTCTCTGCCTTCAAAGAGTCAGGTAGAAGCCTTTCATTGGGGGAGAGAAATATAACACATTGGATTAATTTATATTTTGTGGGCAATTTCTCTGACAGAGCTGAACAGGGTAGCACTTCTTACCATCCTTGACAGTCTTTTCCAATCCTACAGTTATGTTGGGACTACAACAGTGCCACTTAGAAGTTCCAGGAGTTGTTGCCCTAGTAAATATTGAGGTTGCCAGCATGGGGGAAGTAAGCAAAAGTCTTTCTCCCTTTGAGCTTTAATTTGCTCTGGATGGAAATGAAAAACACTTGGTTTTCTTTCCTCCCCCACCCCAGCTGCTTAATAATTTCTATTGTATAAAATAGGATAGGGGTGTCTGCAAGGGTGAATGTATCTAAAAAGTCAAGGCAGTGTCCCAAATCATGTGATCAAAGCCCCACCTTCTTTTTATGGGTGTTGCATGTAAAAGGGGCAGGGCTTTAATCACATGGTTGTGTCTACCATCCTGACAACCCTGTCCCACCCCAATGCCTCTATCCAAGCAGGAGTCCATTTTCTAAATCAATACCAGAGCAGATATTAGTAGCTGGTTGGGGATCTGGCTTAGGAGGCAGGTACACAGCTAGTACGAAATGGCTGTAGTGTCCACTCCATTTTCTCTGTCCATGTTTAGAGCTTCAGTTTTAGGGCTTTTCCACTTTCCCGCCTTAATATCTTTGACTTATTTTTCCAGTGTATGTGGTTGCCCATCTCATGAAACATGTGGTTCTGGGTGGCATACAACAAAGCTAAAATAAGAAGTACCTAAAGTAATTATCATCATTATTAAGAAACATTAAAAACTCTAAAAACAAGCTAAGACAAGAAGTAGTAGTTGAAGGGATATTAATAATAATGAATCCACCTTAATAGTTTGCTAGCCCTGTGAAGTCTACAGACTTTCTACCATAACCATGTTTTGCTTCAAAAGTTTAGAAGTGATGGACCCAACCTCATCTCCCTTTCTGGAACCTATGTTTCATATTTGGATCAAATTAATGCAATTTATTCAATTTTAGCTCACCTTGTCTTTGAATCTGCACATCTGGATAACCCTCTCTTAGTACTTTGTACACCTGGTTTTAACATGATATTAGGGGACAAGAACTGACCATTGTGCCATTCCATCCATTAGATGGGGGCTTAGAAAAAAAACATACTCTTCTTTTTAGGTAAATTAGATGAAAGGATATAAGGATCTACCTGAGCTTGGTCTAATATTCTCTTACATTGTAAACACTTCACATTGAGGACAAATCAGAACACATAGGTCATATGACATAACATGAAGCCTGTGATTGATGTATTTGCAGCCAAGGCAGGATATGTACTGTGGCATTACTGTATGTGTGGTATAATTTCTTTGCATATGTGGTTATGACTCTATCACTTTTCCCTTTCAAATATCTTGGATTTCTGCTCCATAATCCCCATTGGCATAGATCAGAGGTGTCAAACTGACAGCCTGTGGGCCAAATGCATCACACACAGGCCACACACCGCCCGGCTCCACAAAGACAAAAAATGTCACGATACATCACAATATGTCATGTGACATAATCAAGTTTGACACCCATGGCATAGATAGTACTTTGTTCTGTGAGCCTAGTTTTATCTGGTCCATAACTCTTATATATGTACAGTGTGTAAATGAAAATATTCCTCCGTGTATTCTTGTTACAGCTAGGGAAAAGGAAGCTCAATTTAAATGAGATCCTTACTAGCGTTACTTTTTGTTTTTGGTTATGACATACCTAATAGCAAGTTTAAACCAGATCATAAGCTTGTAAATTAGCGGTTAGTCAAGTATTTAATTCATTCATTATCCTGCATGGTTACTCCATGAAAAAAAGCAGTGCCTGGTATCTACTTGTCAGTCAACATAATTAAATCTCATCAAAACATCTCCTTTGATAGTCTTTGATTATCTTTTATTCATGGTCACTTAAATGTATAACATGCTTCCAGTGGCATCTTGAACAAGGTGATATGATTGTCAACATGGAGCATCTTACTTTTTTGAATGTAGGAGCTGTCAGCAATGAAAGCTGAGCCACCTTTGTGAAATAGTACCATACTATCAATTCTTAGATGCCAAGCATTATTGTTAATCAAACTACAAACCAGAGTGAGTTTAAAATAGGTTACAATGGAATGATTGCTGATATGCTTTGAGAGCTCCTAAAAATTAATATTTTTTCCAGTGAAAGACATTTTTGGGAAGGGGGAGTTTCTTATTCTTCACTGAAGTAAAACATTAGTTGCTCCTCAGAGAAGAAGGGGAGCCACTATTAAACTTGGTTTCAGGCCAGAAAGAGTCCTAACTGTTGTGAAGTACTTTCTAACTTTTATTTGGAATTGTGAGTTTTTACAGAAAATAGTAATGCATGAAAATCACCTGCATTACTGTTATGCAAGTAAAAATAGTTTGTTACTGTTGTGCAGTGAACCACAAAGACATTGCAGATTAAACTCCTTCTAAGCTACACTACCATATCCTTTCCATCATCCCAATGTTCTTTGACAACACTATCATTCTCCTTAAGTGTGTATTACAGATGCTATATAAAAATAAAATGTGCCTTTACTGATGATACAAAACTCTAGTCTTAAAATGTAATTGATGACAAGACTGTAAATCGTGAACAGCCAACATTACTTTTTTTTGCTAACTCATGAGAAAAACCCATGATTCAGAAATCTTGCCAATGGCGTTATTAGCTGCAAATGGTCTACTGAAAAATGGTTACAAATGCTTTTTGCTTTTAACTTGCTTGTGGAAATCATTGCTTTATTAATTATTGTTCCATCCATCTGTATTGTCTTTACCAGCTGGTTTTTCTGGGAACTGAAACCATGAAATATTTTATTCCTTACACTAGATCTTCTGTTTTCTTTGATCTTTGTGTCTTAGATTAACAAGTTTTCAGATTTTCTAATTTCAGGAGTCATTTCCGAACTGACTTGCCTAGTGAAAAATGTGTCCATGTGTCATACATTTTGTATGCTGCAGAAGAGGCTGCAGAGAGTACACAGCTTGAAAGAAGGTATATTTACTTCATGGGATAAGAGCTTATTTGGACTCAGGAACAAATATATGTAAAGCACTTTACTATATAATAATAATATATGTAAAGCACCTTACTATATAATAATCAGGTGAAATGCATTACATTTTAAAAGGATTTAAAAACTGCAGAGAACTATGAAAAGCAATGGTTATAGACCTCTTGTTTGGTCTTTTCTTATCTACAGTGTTTCTTAAAGGACATGGTTGCTTTAAAGGGGGATTAAACAAATTTGTAGCATCAATGGCTACTAGTCCGGGTATCAATATGCTTCCTTCACTATCAAAGGTGGTTTAATTCTCAATCTCAGTTCTTGAGAAATACAGTATATGCCTGGGAAGATAATATTGGGAGTTCTTTGCTGTTTTTCGGCATCTGAATGGCTACTAGAAGAGCATAATGGTGGATCAGTGGAACCGTCTACCCAGCATAGTCCTTCTTAGATTGTTAAACCAATGTTTTTCAACCTTAGCAACTGAGACGAGTGGACTTCAATTCCCAGAATTCCCCAGCATGGCATCTTGAGAATTGAAGTCCACTCATCTTAAAAGTTGTTAAGGTTGACAAAACTCTGTGTTAAACTCTGCTTAGATTTACATCTGTGTGATAGTGTTCCTCCCCATTGTAAAAGCCCTTTTATATTTGGGATCAAAGGTATATACAATTATTTTTAAAAGCCTTACTTTGCTATTGGATAGTGAGGTACATAGCATTTCTATTCTCCTAACTGACTATTTTTAATAAGCATCTGACTAAGGCAGTGCATTCCCGGGGGAAATCAAAAGGTTGACCAATATAGCGATGGTCACATCACTCCCTTGTGCAGGGCTAGCTACAAATGAGCATTCTTTATGCGTAATTACCAGTCTGATGGGCTGCATATTACTGCTTGAAAGAAGGACAAGGTTGGTCGTGTTTCCATTAGGTGGCGCTGTTGCTCTGCAAAACAATAACAACAACAACAAAAGAGGAATTTAAAACTTAGTTTCTTCTCAGTGTTGTAATAAATAATAGCAGCATGTTCCATCAGACTCTGCGATTTAGATTCCCCAAATAGCGAAAGTGTCTAGATTTCTTGAAAATTTATATTTATTAAACAAGAGAAAGGTGAAGCTTAGCACTTTAATCTCTTAACAGACTCTTCTTTGGAGTTTGGTAAGCATCCCATGCTTTGCAACCAGCTACACAAACCTCTTATGAACTGCTGAATTGAATTTGTGTCTGATCCTGTCTTGGACATTACTATAATCAAGGGCAGAGAAAAATTATTAGTGGATGGCGTGCTCTCTCTGGGCATGTAAGATGCAGTGCCGTCCACAGTTAAATATCAGGGAAAAATCAGAACTGAAGACAGTATTATCGCATCACGGTCAGAAATGTCATGAAGGTGAGGGAAGTCTCCCTCCCTTTCTTCCATACCCCTCTTCCACCCAATGGCTTCCACAATCTCCTCTAGCCCAAGCTCCAAAGGCAATTTATTGGCTGACCATCCTATGGCCTTTCTGCTGGCTTTGCTTCTTCTGGTGGTGATTGGGATGGTTCTAGAAATCTATGCCTCATTTCCCAAGTAGCAGTCAGATAAAGCCAAAAATGATTTACTATACTTACCTTTGGAGAATTAAGGAATCCCAAGTTCTCTCAAGTACCTCCTCCTCCATGCTTTGGCCCATATTAATCCCCCAGTATCCTCTCAGTTGGCATTGGGCTGTTTTAGGCCTCTTTTTACTCTGCGCTCATATTTCCAGGATTACTCCAAAAATCCTCTCTGTTCAGATTTTCATTGGCTGACTGATTATTTTCCTTCTTTGGAGGAAGGAGATTGGTTCAAATCTTCTTCCCAAAAGTTGCCCTTGATCGATAAACCAATGCCTGTAAATACCTCATAGCTCTTGATAATGGCTATCCTCTTATTCCAGAGCCATTTAGAAATTGGCTGCTACCTAATTTACCAGCTGAGTGTCCTATTCTCCCACCACAATACCCATTGCAATTTATTTATGATTTGCATTGGCCTGTGACTGAGTGAAATACAGATCCATCATGCACAAGCTAGACAGTGGAAGCTACATTTTTACCAACCCTGTTATGGAATTGTTGTATTTTGACTGAAAGGTCTGTTTAGTGCTGAAGGGGATAAATTCTACAATTCAAGCTACTTGCCTTTTTCATTTCATAAGGGGTTTACCTGAGGCAAAATTCTCTTAAAAACTAATAATAGACATGACAGACCAAAATGCACAGTCAGGCAATGCTTTTATTAAGGCCAATTAAACTAGCACAAAAGAGTGTGCAAACGTCTGAGTCCTCCAAAAGTCTTCATCAGGCAAGATATTTGAAAAAATGTATGTGTGGTACATGTGACTGTGTCTGTGTGAGGAAAGAATCAAGAAAGCCAGTTGTTTCAGCTATGAATTCCACAGCTAAAAGTCAAGTCAGCATGGAAGTGAAGACTGAATGTAGCAAATTCTTAGCAATCAGGTTTACACCTCATAATCAGAAATAGGGCTTAGGGTTGCTCCATCCAACATTAAGCTGTTAGTTTCCAGTCTTTGTCATAGACAAAGCTTATATGTTGTGTTGTGGCAGAGAGCAGAAATAAAGCAAAATTATGATCTTCATGTTAGTGAAACCAGGAAAATGATTTATAATTTATAATACACATGAAAGAAGAATGAACACTCTGTCCCCAAAGGCAGAGTGTCCCCAAAAATTTTAGAAACATGGGTGAAGCCTCCTGGAAGGATAGATATTCTCTTTGAACAGGATGTAGAGAATAATGAAAATTGTAATGGACAGGGTGGATTACATGCCTCATTTGTATATTTTACACAAAAGGGAAATGCCTCTGTGGAATTACAATTCCTTAAACATCTTCAAATCTTCTTAACAGAAAATTATTTTATTCCCATAGAGCCATATTTTAAAGCAACCATGCAAAAATTCCCACTTTCTTTAGGAATAGTAACATTCTGGAATAAAATTAATGCTGCTATTCAGAGAATCCCAGGCTTATGATTATGTTGAGATCCATTAATCTTCTGTTAACTTTTCTGAGGGATTCCAACTAACTATCATGAATTAATTTCATACATGGTTACTGCTGCAAAAGCATGCTTTGAAAAAAAGAGGGGATATAGTTTGTCCTGTTGTTATGTGAATATCAGAACAAGGTTATAATGTCAAAATAGGCAAGCTATATTAGAAGAAGAGAGGGAGGAGGAAGGGAGGAAGAAGGAAGGTTTCATTTTGGATTTATTTTGTTGGTTATCAGCGTGGAAAACTCACAATTCCATAAATATAAGCCTATTCCAGCAGTTCTTCTTCCACTTTTAGGGATTAATCCTGGAACAAGTTAAAATTGCACAAAATATTCCATGTATTTATATGCATAGACCTGCTCAGTATTGCCAGGACAATGCATAGTTTAAAATTCACCTTTTAATGTGAACTAATATAATCGACGCTTTCAGAACCCATGTATGAACTATAATGTAATGGTTTGCTACTAACTGATTTCCCCCCAATGTTTGTTTATTACTCAAAAGGCATGTATTGGGAGAATTGTGTACGTATGAGAGAGTGTGTGCATTATTAAGGGATTATTATTTGCAAAAGATGTTGAGATCAGGAACAAAGCTATAAAACTTATAAAGATAATTTACTGAGAAGAAGGTACATAGATTAATATATGAAGATACAGATACCCTTGAATGAAGCTCAACTCCTGGTGTTGAGATAGGCACATTCATGCCCTTTCCTGATTCTGAAGTGAATGTATTATGATCAGAAAAACTAGAAACCAAACAAAATCAAACTCAGCAATATATATGATCCTTTTACTGGCTGTTAAAATTCATTCTGAAATGGTAATCACAATGAACAGGATTAATATCTTACATCCAAGAATCTTTTAGAATATGCTTTAGCTACAGAGCATTTACATTTCCTGCATATTTAACCAGTGAAAAATACAATAGATATTGGCAAATAAATGAATATGCGATCATTTTAAATCACGGTAGAGCTCTGGCTGTTTTGAGAATCAGAATGTATTGTACCTGTCTTTGTTTTCATTTGGTCAATGCTGGAAGATAGGTAATGCTCTCCCTTGTGATTGGCTTGCCTTTTCTACAGCTGCAGGCAAGAAAATGTCAGTGAAATGGGAACGGAGAACAGGCAACCATGCCACATACCAATCAACGTGGGTGCCTTATGCCAACACTTTTTGGCAACAGCACTTGACCCTACTTCAAGGCATTTCACACAACATCGTTCGGCACTCAAATAGCCGTTGTGCTTTATGCTTACTTTGCTTTTCCCAGCCAGCAGGAGCTATGCTTAAGATATGGAACGGAGGTAAATAAATTTGACAAGTAAATAAATAAAATAATATGGACAGCTGGGTATAGAGAAAGGGCTTCCTCATAGAGAAATGCAAGAAACTACGTCTATTTTTCATTATTTTCTTCTTTTCAGTGCACATTTGTTCAGTCTGCTGATTTATTTTAACTGTGCCTTTCTGTGAAATGAAACTGTAAGACAACACATAGATATTAGAAATCTTGTAGAAAAGGGAAATACAGGTGATAAATGAAACACTTAAACCTAAAGAATGACAACTATAACATTCACAGCGACAAAGAAGCAAAATGATCAAAAAGCAAGGAACTACAGCCTGCTTACTTGTTTAAATGTGGAAAGAGAAGGGACCAATGAAGCTTTCCAAGTGAATTTTCTTTTGATTTGGCATCTTCACTGAAACTGCCTGATCTCTTTCACATGCCCACCCTAAAGGAAATAATGATTGGATGCAGAGGTGAACCCAAAAGATGACCTTACCTAGGACCTATACAATTATGGCTATAGGACTGCCTGTGACCTAAACTCGTAATTTTGAGCCAGATAAGACATCAGAATTGTGCAATAAAATCTGGAACAGTCAACTCACTTTAAAAAGCCCTCCAATCTTACTTTTCCCAGTTCCTACTCATGCCGACATCATGCATAGTGAAGCTATCCACTATGTATGTATTTTCATCCAGTTACAATAAGTTAAATATATATCTCACCACTGGTGTCTGGTCCATCTCTGTTTGGAGTAGGATCCCCCACGAAGAGGGGAGGCAGTTATTACGAGGACTAGCACCCAAAGTTTGAATTGAAGCAACAAAGCAAAGGATGTGTTATTAAAGAGGCTGTTCAAGGAATCTCCTAATAGGGTCAGCTCTGATTGCAAATTTTTGGTAGACATGTTTCTTATTTCCTGCCAAGAAAATCTTAGAAATAATTTCCAAAACTGCAATAATGAACCAACACTGCTATTTTTATCAGATAGAAGCTAAGTATTTATCTTATTTTAGTTTTGAATACATAAAAGCTGGCAGATGAGAGATATATATTGTAGAAATTAATTTGATGCCCAAATCACAGCAACTTATCCTACATATACCAAGAGAAGGAGAAGAAGACAGTGAGGGAAATTAGCATCTGAAAATTTATTCAACTTGTTCTTAATAGTCTCTGCTCATCACTCTAGCCACTTGCTTTTAGATTGTTTTGAATATTTAGCCAAGAAACAGAGACAATGATAATCATGATGATGATTAATAATTAAAAATGACAAAAAGATGGCCTAATAATATATTTTTAAAGCACAAGTATCTAATTGCAGTTCATTAAGAGAACTCTTGAAATGTAGATTGGAATGATATTCAAAGGCACACCCAATCAACAGGAAAGAAAGGAGCAGGTGGACTAGCTCTTTTCTCAAGTTACAAAATTAGCTACCAAAAATGAGCACCTGAAGGGTTACTAGCTATGAATTGTTGCCTATGTACCAAGAGTTGGATATATATTATATAATAATAATGACAATCTCTTGATCTGATCTTGTGACTAGGATATTAAAATAAATAATAACCTGATCTCAGCTAAATACTTATTTAGGCTGATTGTTGTCTTATTACACTTGTGTTATTTTGAAACATGAAAAAAGTTGCTTCTAGCAACTTAAAGAAATATGTTGATATATGCAGAATATGTTCACTACTGAGATGAAATTACATCAGTCACATTATGTGCCTCTCCAAACTGAACAATCTCAGTTACTTTGTTTGTTTTTTTGTTTATTAAATTTATATAGTTTCCATCTTGGCATCAGGCAACTCTGTTGTCTTTGGTGCCCCAGTTAACCTATATATTTATTAAGCACATTTATCACTTAATTCACTGCTGCCCAGTAATTGACTATATAAGAATATGGCATTAGATTATAAGAGATAATTAGTTGGAAGGGAGCCTATAGGTCATCTCGTCCAACCCTCTGCCCAAGTGGGAGACCGTATACCATTTCTGACAAATGACAGTCCAATCTCTTCTTGAAGGTCTCAACTGATGGAGCTCCCACAACTTCTGAGGGCAAGCTGTTCCATTGGTTGATTGTTCTCACTGTCAGAAAGTTTCTTCTTATTTCCAGGTTAAATCTCTCCTTGTTCAGCTTCCATCCATTATTCCTTGTCTGGCCTATAGGCACTTTAGAAAATAGCTTGACCCCCTCCTCCCTGTGGCAGCCCCTCAAATATTGGAAGACCGCTATCATGTCTCCCCTCTTCACTAGACAAGCCAAGCCCAGTTCTTGTAACTGTTCTTCATATGCCTTAGTCTCCAGTCCCCTAATCATCCTGGTTGCTTTTCTCTGTACCTTTTCCCAGAGTCTCAACATCTTTTTTATAATGTGGTGACTAAAACTGGATGCAGTACTCTAGGTGTGGTCTTACTAAGGCTTTATAGAGTGGTATTAATACCTCACTTGATCTTGATTGTAACCCTCTGTTAATGCAACTTAGAATTGCATTAACTTTTTTGGCTGCTGATGCACACTGCTGGCTCATATTTAGCTGGTTGTCCACTAAGACTCCAAGATCCCCCTCACAGTTACTGCTGTTGAGCCTGGTTTCACCCAGTCTATATGTGTACTTTTGGTTTTTCTTGCCTAGGTGTAGGACTTTACTTTTCTCTACATTGAATTTCATTTTGATAGATACGGCCTCGTGTTCTAGTCTGTCAAGATCCATCTGGATCTTGAGCCTATCTTCTTGGGTGTTAGCTATTCCTGCCAGCTTAGTATCATCTGCCAATTTGGTAAGTTCCCTTTCTATTCCCTCATCTAAGTTATAAATGAAGATATTGAAGAGTACTGGGCCTAAGACAGAACCTTGTGGCACCCCAATGCTTACTTCCCTCCATGTAGACTTAGACTCATTAAGTACTACTCATTGAGTACCATTTGTCAGCCAGTTGCGAGTCCAACTAGTGCTGGTGCTATCTATTCCACTTTTTTCTAGCTTACTAAGAAGTAGGTTTGGTCTACTTTGTCGAATGCCTTGCTGAAATCTAAATATATTATGTCCACAGTATTTTGCTGGTCTACTAATTTAGTCACTGTGTTGAAGAATGAAATAAGATTGGTTTGGCATGATCTGTTCTTAACACACCTGTGCTGACTGCTAGTTATTACTTTACTTGTTTCTAGATGTTGGCAGATCTGTTTTTTTATTATCTTTTCCAGTATCTTCCCGGGTATTGATGTTAGGCTGATTGGTCTATAGTTTCCTGGGTCTGTTTTTTTTTTCCTTTTTTGAAGATGGGAACCACATAAGCTCTTTTCCAGTCCTTTGGTAGTTCCCTGGTGCTCCAGGATTTTTGAAAGATATGGTGCAGTGGTTCTGAGATGACCTCTGCCAGCTTCCTTAAAATTGTGGGATGTAATCCATTTGGCCCTGGTGATTTGTGTTCATCGAGATCAGACAGGTGTTCTCTTACTATTTTTTTTGCTTATTTTGCTTATTTATTTCTTGACTTTCTTTTACAGTTATGTTTTTGGTGGGTTGAGCTATAGTTTCTTTTTGCGTGAAGATGGATGCAGAGAATGAATTAAGCAGTTCTGCTTTCTCTCTGTTGCCTGTTACTTTCTTGCTATCTTCTCTCTTTAGTGGACCAATTGTTTCTTTGATTTTCTTCTTATTTATATGCTGGAAGAAACGTTTTTTTAATTATCTTTGACTTTTGTTGCAAGTCTTTGTTTGTTCTGAGCCTTTGCTTTCCTGACTTCGCCTTTGCAGATTCTGGCTATCTGCTGATACTCTGCCTTAGTTGTATGTCCTTCTTTCCATTTTTTGTACGAAAAGATTGTCGAAAGGTTATCATAAAATTTACATAAGGTAACATTTGAACCATTATTGTATTTACATGTATTTCTTGGGAGAAATATAATCTTTGTGTCTTCCTATTCAAAGCTATTTAGGTTGGGAAGATGGAAATAATCACGGTAGACACTTGCGCAGCAATGTAAATTTGCTGTAGAGATTGTTGATGCATAAGTGTACGTACTATGTGGGACTGTTTTTGACAGAATTCTCTGTCCATGGGAATCAAGATGGACACCTCCAAAGTACTGTAAAACCAGAAAAGTTGGACATTTCTGTGGTATTACAAAGAGATTAGCATCTTCCCCAGTAAACAAAGATAGTTAGAAGAAATATCAAAGACAATAGAGAGGTCATGCCTTAACTTAATCTGTAATAAATGAGGACCAGTTTCTAAGATGTGGTAAATTAACTACTTTTGGTTTGCAATGGACCATATTACTCTAAATATTTGAGAATCTTACTTTCAGGATTGTGACCTGCTGCAAAGGATTTTATATTAATCTTGAAAATTCACTATTCCACTTATAAGAAAAGTTATCTAGTCTTGTGTTTTTGAACTACACCATGACAACCGATCTACTGAAGAACCTTTGACAGGTCAACTGGTCAGCAGTGCCTTTTTTCAACACTGATAACAGGTAGATGCACAGATGAATAGCTTGAACAATACTGTTACTCATACAACAAATGAGTTAAACCTGCAACCATCTTGGATTGCTTGGATTTTCTACTTTTTCTATTGCTCCATCCATGTTATTTCATTCTCCAGGAACTTTACTAGACAAATATAATAAAGCACACGGATGTTCAAGTTTCATCATCCAATGGGTTTTACCTAAATGCACTTTACTCATATTTATCCATTTGTATGAAATAATATTAAGTTTTTATCCCCTCTCCCAACTTCTCCCCAGTTTCTCTTCAAGAAACTAGATGAATTTGTGTTTTTTTTTCCTTTTAATTGGATTAGCCAATTGCTTTTATTTGACCACTTTTGGTCTGGATAAAAATCCAGATCATATTTCATTGTTCTTATCTTTTTTCTCTAAAGATCATGAGAAATCCATAAACTTCCTTAGCTATCTGGGGAGGGGTGAAGAAAAAATTGATTGCATTGCAGAAGTAGAAGGGGAGGAAAGACCTATGTAGACAAAATACCTGGTTCCTTGTTCTAAGAAGGAAAGGACAGTTTTCTTTCTAGACCCTGTTAGGAGTGGGGACTAAGATAAACCAAGTGATGTGAGGAAGTTCATGAATGTTGGCATGAAAATGGACATTTCCAAAATATTGCAGAGAGGGATATTTTTGTTGTATCATACAAGGATTAGTATCTTCCCCATTAAATCAGGATTCCAAAATAAAACAAATCTAAGGTCTTGATAAATGAGGACCTTAGAAGCTACCTAGCTTCTGCAATCGAATCTCCCCTTTGCTTGGTAACGAACCTGCTTGTTCTTATTCATAAGAATCTTACCTTCTACAATTATCACTGATTGGGAGAATATCTACAATTAAGATGAATGCATTGCCCAGAATCTTATACTTATTCCAGACAATTCCAATCAGATTAGGGAAAGAATTTTTTGAAGATTTAAATAAAATAGTGCTAAAATACATTTGGCAGGGGAAGAAAGCAAGAATAAAATTTAAATTGTTACAAGATGCAAGAATAAGAGGAGGATTTGCTTTGCCCAGTTGGGAATTATACTACCAAGCAACAAGTCTGATGTGGGTAAAGGAGTGGATAACATTAACGAATACTAGACTTTTGAATTTAGAAGGACATGGCTTGCTGTTAGGGTGGCATGCCTTCCTCTGGTATAAGGAAACTAAAACGCAGGTGTATTTTAGAAGACATTATATTCGAGAAGCATTTATTTCTAAACTGGGAAAAGATAAAAAAGCAATATTATTTAAAAATTCCACTATGGTTATCTACTATTGAAGCTTTTTCCTATCCAATAATATATAAAAAGGAACAAACAGTTAGATATGGTGAGATATTGAATGAAAAGGGTGAACTTAAATCTATGCAAGCGTTGGAAGAACAAGGTGTAAAAATGAATTGGTTTTCATATTTGCAAATACAATCTAGATTTGATAAAGATGTTAAAACATAAGGTATCTATGACAAGTTGACTGATTTAGATAAAATTTTGACAGGTACTGATGAAAAAGTAATAAAAAAACTTTATGGACATTTGCTAGAGTTTAAATTAGAGGAAGAACTAGTAAAAGAAACAATGATTGCATGGGGGAAAAATTTCGGATATGGGATTGACTTAGATAAATGGCAAAAAATATGGTCTCAAAATTATAAAATGACAATGTCAATTGCGTATAAAGAAAATTTGTATAATATGTTTTACAGGTAGCTCTTACCCCCAACGAGAATTGCCAGGATGTTCAAGGATAAATCGGATAAATGTTGGAAATGTCATCAGATACGTGGTTCATATTACCACATGTGGTGGACATGCTTTGATGCAGAAAGATATTGGACTATAATCCACACGTGGTTAGAAAAAAATGACAAAACAACACATAGACTTTAAACCTGAGGTATTTTTATTGGGAATTATACGGGAAATATATTGTAGAGAATTGAAATATATTGTAAAGATTGTAAATGTTTTAACAGCAGCTAGAATTGTATTTGCTAAGAACTGGAAAAATGAAAAAATACCTATGCAGGAGGAAATTATTAAGAAAATCATGGACTGTGCCGAAATGAGTAAACTGACATTTGAAATTAGAGAACAAGAGGATAAACAATTTTATATGATATGGGATTTATTTTATTAATGGTTAGATAAAAAGACATAGTAAAGAAATAGACTAATAAGCCTTACAATAAAAGTTAATAGATTGATCTAGAATACAATATAAAATATATAACCACTGGATGAATGTACAAGATTAAACCATAATGAAAATTAGAATTTCTCATATAAAACGATGGAAAAATAGTTTAGTCAAATGAATGTTTAATAATTGATATCACATAAGCACAAGCTAGATCGATAAGGTGAGAATTTATATAACTTGTGAGTAATGGTAAAAAAAGGATAGCACAAAAGATTGTAACCAACTGACACACTGTATGTGTATAATTGAAAGAGGGCTTTATGTTTTTATGTTTTGTTTGTATGTTTGTTGTAAAAAATAAAAACTTTGTTTAAAGAAAAAAAGGAATCTTACCTTCTAGACCAGACCTTCCCCAACATTTCTGGCTTTGGGAATTGACTGGGGAGTCGGGGGTTCCACACAAGCGGTGGGCCAGTGCACATGCTCACGCAAATGGAACATGCATGTGCTTGTTTGCTGCTCACACAAGTGGAGATGTGCACACACACGCTTGCCCGCCACTTCCATGACCCGTTTCTGAATGGCTCAAGATCTAGTAATGGGCTGTGCCCCAAAAGTTGGGGACCCCTGTTCTACACTATTGTTTGTTGTAAGACGCTCCACAAAAATCTGGAATCTTTTCTACATGTAAGGAAAAACTAGGCTATTACATGATAGGAAAAATACACACACACACACACATACACACACACACACACACACACAGGAAAAAATAATGACAAACAAAACCATCTGGCTACCTTAATCAAAGCACTGTATTATGGGCAATGTCTCTGACTAAGTATTAAACATACTGTACTCTGGTATTATTTATTGCTTGGATCGCTACTACATCACTCTATTATCCGTACTTATAGAAAAAGACCCACTGTAAGTATAATTAGTTAATAAATCACTGTGAGTGATAAATAGAATGATGGATGCAGGTTTTCCTGATCACTTTTTTTTTATTAAGGAGAGATAAATCAGCATCATATTGTTACTGTAAACCTCTGAGATTGGCTTAAAATCTGGTAAACTCAAAATCTAGCAAGGGAGGGTGATTCGCATGTCATCTGCACTGCAACAAATTGTTCTAGATAATTGATATCAATAAATCCTTTTAATTTTCCCCCAATCTAATGGGACTCGTATGTCATGCTTCTGTTCCTTCATTTTCACCCAGCAGCTTTGTTTCAGTTCTCTTTGGTGCTGTCTGAATAATTTTTTTTCTAGACAAACCAGTAGATGCGTGTTTGATTTCAAGCCCTCAGTTGAAATGGCTCAAATGAAGTTTATTCCAGGACTATTTGATGCAAATTTACTAGTCTCTTGGCCAATCTGATATTGCACTCACACACACATACTATAGATATGTTTTATTCAGTTTTACTTTGTTACCATGAATCTCTCTCTCTCTCTCTCTCTCTCTCTCTCTCTCTCTCTCTCTCACACACACACACACACACACACACACACACACTTTTTATAGGGAAAAAATATGGAATTTAAATCAGTTAAATCGTTTCCAGCACAAATATCTGCACTTATAACGCAGAAACATTGCTTGCAATTATGAAACAAGAAATGGGAACCCAGATATCAGTAGATGGAAGAAACTTGCTGTATGGTACAATGCATTCAAAGGGGCATTAATCGTAAGTTAGATGAGGATCCACTACAGTTTCTCCCTCACCCAAACCCAATCCTCTGCCATATTGTTCTTTGTCGTACCTGCTGCTGTTGCTTTCCATATATGCTGTAACTGTCAGATATAATATCCTGCTGACATAGCGTCCTTTGCTGTTATACTTGCTATAATACAGGGACAATGAATAGTGCCCCCATAAGTGCCTCTTAAGTTAATGTATAAGTACATTGCACAACATCATGTATTCAACAAGCTGTCATTTCCCTCATCAATTTTGAAGAGTGTTTTTACTTCCTGAAACGATTGGCTTGCAAGTCAGCTGGAGAAATAATCACAGCCACAGGCATAGCCTGAAAGCTGCAGCTGTAAATCAGTCTCAAGTGTTTGTGGGCACTTTCCTCTCCCTTCCCCAACTGTCACTCCAGTTTATAAGGATGTGCAGCACTATCGAAAGAAAGGCCTGCATCTGTGTAACAATCAAAGAGGTGCCAGCTTATATGTGCACAAATCTCAACTTCATCAACAACCATTACAGAGAAAACCATGCTGAGAGTCCTGTTTTAGGAAAGAAGTGCCCTGCTGGAACAAATCAAAATGCCATCTAATCCAACAGTGGCCACCAGTCAGATCAGTGGTGGGATTCAAAGTTTTTTTACTACCGGTTCTATGGGCATGGCTTTGTCAGTATTGTTATGGATTAAACCATCACAGCGATACAACCGGAACAGCTTCGTCTTACAACAGGCTTGTAATCCTGCAATTCTCATTGGCCCGTGAATAGCGAGTCGTGATTGGTCAGGTTTGGCCAGTCTGATTGGCTGTTAACAGAAACCCCTGATTGGACGCTTGTGAAAGCGATAGACTCAGTTCATTGGTTGTTTAACGGCAGCAAGCTCTATAAAAGAGCTACTGCTGCCCAGGTTTTGAGCTCCAGTCTTTCTTGTTAAATAAAGAGTTGGTCACAGTCCGATGTCTTGTCTCTGTTCTTGCGCCCATGCCCAGGACTTAACACTGGCGACGAGGATGGGATGCGAAGACGATAAAGCTGACTAGAACATATCGGACAAAGAAAGAGCACGAAAGAGTGCACGAAACAGATGGCAAGATGACTAGCGGCGCCATACCACCCACTCCATTCGACCCAGCTACCGAAGACTGGGACTCGTATATAGACCGTTTCCAGATGTTCCTGGAGACCAACAATTTAAAAGATGCTACATCTGGCAAGAAACGAGTGGTGTTCCTGACTCATTGCGACCCCGGCGTTTTCAAAATGGCTAAAGCACTAGCAAAACCGGCAGAAGTGAAGACCATGGATTGGGACACCCTCACTCCAATCCTCAGGGCCCATTACGCACCCGCAGTACCTACACTGATACGAAGACATGAATTTTACCAGAGGGACCAACGGAAGGACGAGAGCGGTGGTAATTTCGTAGCTGACCTCCGGAACCTAGGAGGCCTTTGTGGTTTTGCAGAGGAAGCCCTTAGAGGAAGCCCTAAGAGACCGAATAGTTCTGGGATTAAATGCACTACACGTGCAGAGTAAGCTGATGGCGAAAGTCGACATCACTGACGCTACTGCAGCAGAAGCAACCAGGAAGTCAGCTGCCCGAATGCGCCAAGCGAACGCATTGCTTTGCCAACTCGCTGACGAGGCACCACTTGCCACTGAGAAGCATGCTACCACTACCCACCACGAAGACCTTGAGTCATCCTCAGAAAGTGATGAAGAAGAGGTCAACTGGCTCCGCTCGGAACGAGAGCAAAGGAACCAGCAACATCCACGCCAATGTGCGGGTTGCGGGGCAAACCACCCACGATCGGATTGCAAATTCCTCGACGCACTCTGCCGTAACTGCGGGAAAAAAGGCCACATCGCGAAGGTCTGCAGAAGCAGATGAGAGTCCAGTCCCAGCCGAAAGGAGAACAACCTCCGTCGGGAGATAAGCAAACCTCCTGAGAACCGGGACCGTCTGAACCACCAATGGAACAACCACTACTACTACAGAAACCAAGCACCTGCCTTTTCAACGGCCAGGACCTCAGCACGCAGCGAATCATCCTGAAAGACTATCAGGGAAACAGAATCCCAGTTGTCGGTTCCAGCAACGTCCAAGTATCATTCAAGGACTGCACAGCAACGCTTCCCCTAACTGTCATCGATCGTGACCGACCCAGCTTGTTAGGGCTACAGTGGTTCGCCCCACTCGGAATTGAACTGGCCGGCATACATCATACCAGAAATGACGACTGGGAAGAGACTCTCATCCAGGAATTCCAGGACATGTTCACAGGAACATTAGGCAAATACAAGGGGACCTCTATATCGTTTAATCTCAGCCCCGATGTAGCTCCCATTCGGCTTAAACCCCGCCGAGTACCTTTTGCCTTAAAACCTAAAATCGACGAGCAGCTAGATAAACTGATAGCCCAGGGCGTATTGGAACCGATTGACCACGCCCGTTGGGAAACCCCGATAGTAACACCCATGAAGCCAGATGGTTCGTTAAGAATTTGCGGGGACTATTGGGCCACCCTAAATCATGCTCTTCAACAGAGTGCTTATCCAGTACCGGTGGTTCAACACCTTCTTCATTCCCTGGGTGGCGGAAAAATATTTGCGAAATTGGACTTAGCTCAGGCGTACCAGCAACTCCCTGTGGATGCAGCAACTGCAGAAGCCCAGACAATAGTTACACATAGAGGCGCTTTTAAGTGCAATAGACTCCAATTCGGAGTAAGCGTGGCGCCGGGCATTTTCCAAAGTTTAATGGAGAGACTATTATAAGGCATAAAAGGCATCGTGCCTTATTTTGACGACGTCCTAATAGCTGCCCCCACTAAAGAATTATTAGAACAACGGCTCAGAAAAGTTCTGCAGAAATTCAAAGATGCGGGTCTTAAGGTAAAACGAGGCAAGTGCCAACTTTGTACGGAGAGAGTGGAGTTCCTGGGATACCTTCTCGAAATCCACCCCACCCAAAAAAAACTAACCGCAATAAAAAAAGCCCCGAGACCTAGGAATAAGACAGACCTTCAAGCCTTCCTGGGACTCATTAATTTTTATAACATTTTCTTGCCCCAGAAGGCAACTGTAGCCAAACCCCTACATAGATTTCTCGATAAAAAGGCTCCTTGGGTTTGGGGATGGTGTGAAGAGATCGCGTTCAAAGAGATAAAATACCTTTTAACCTCCGATGCCATATTAATGCAGTACAACGAGACTCTCCCTTTGATGGTTACCTGTGATGCCTCACCATTTGGAGTAGGAGCCATCCTAAGCCATGTCCTCCCAAATGGAAATGAGGCACCCATTGCATTCTTTTCGAGAATTTTGTCTAAAACCAAAAGGAACTATAGTCAACTTGATAAAGAGGCCCTCGCTATTGTATCCGCAATTAAACGCTTCCATGAATATATATATATTCCATGTATATGGAAGACCCTTTACCATAATTACAGACCACAAGCTGCTACTTGGGATTTTGGCAGGAAACAAACAAACTCCCCATATATTATCACCAAGAATGACACGTTGGTCAGAATTTTTAGCCGCCTACGATTACCGATTGCAACATTGCCCCGGGAAAACCATTCCCCACGCTGACGCTTTGAGCCACTCACCAATACCAGACATTATAGAGGACCCTGCTCCAACCGTTACCGTACTACAAATAGAAACCCTCAAATTGCCACCATTAACCGCCCGAGACATAGCCTTAGAGACAAAAAAGGACCCTGTTTTGGCACGAGTCCTCAGCTGGGTAGAACGCGGTAAATCAGTAAAACTGATGACACGTTCAAGCCATTTAAAAATCGTCAAATGGAACTATTCTCCCAGAAGGGTTGCATAGTATGGGGAGACAGAGTCATAGTCCCGGAGAAGTTACAATATAGGGTATTGAAAATGCTGCACGAGGGACATCCAGGTATCGTGTGGATGAAGGCATTGGCCAGGAGTTATGCATGGTGGCGTGGTTTAGATAGACAAATAGAAACGTGGGTAGCAAAATGCAGTAAATGCCAGGAGACTCGCCCCGCTCCTCCAAAGACTCCCCCAACCCAGTGGGAAACACCTCGAGGCCCTTGGTCCCATATCCACATCGATTTTGCGGGACCCACAAAAGGACACACTTTCCTCTTAATGGTGGATGCCTATTCAAACTGGCTTGAAGTCCAAAAAATGAAAAGCACCACCACAGACGCAGTCACTAAAAAACTGAATAAACTATTCGCTACCCACGGACTTCCTGATGTCCTTGTCTCAGATCATGGCCCCCAATTCACTGCTCTGCCATTCGAACAATACCTGGCAGATCGGGGCATCTGCCATGCTTTAACATCGCCAGCTCACCCTGCAGCCGATGGTAGGGCTGAGCAAATGGTTCAATTTGTAAAACAGACCCTGCATAAAATGAACCACGGGGACATTGACGACAAAATAAACTGAATGCTTTTTATCCAACACATAACCCCAAACAGCACCATGAACAAAACCCCAGCAGAACTCCTGATGGGCCGGAAACTTCGCTCGCATCTTGATAACCTCCAGCCAAACTACACGCCAGAACAACCCCCGGGATCCAGAAGTAAGTGTCGGGCATTCCAGGAAGGTGACCTTGTGTTTGCGAAAAACTTCTTGGGCGACCCATTGTGGGTCCCTGCTACCATAACGCAACTTACGGGACCCCGATCCTATCGTCTACAAACGGCAGACAGTAAGATGTGGAAACGCCACATAGACCAACTCCGTTCCCGATTAGCGCCGGAACCTCCAGCTGTGGGGGGGGGAAGGAACATGGAGGAGGACGAAGAAGAAATCGAAACCCAACAGCCCAGGGGATACTCACCATTCGAAGGAGAACCAGACCAGGGAGCGGCCTCGCCACATGACAACACCGCGACGGAGGTGGATCCAGGGAACTGGAAGACAGCGCCAACGAGGGCAACCCAGAACTACAGTCTTCGCTATCCAGCCCAGCGGACAGCCCACCAGAGCCAGAGCCAGAACCAGAACCAGAACAGAACCCGGTGGAACAGGGCAGGTCGAGCAGACAGGTGAAGCGGCCTGCCTATCTGCGAGAATACGTCACCCCACCTCTCAGACAGAACCAAGGGGGGAGGGGTGTTATGGATTAAACCATCGCAGCGATACAACCGAAACAGCTCCGTCTTACAACAGGCTTGTAATCCTGCAATTCTCATTGGCCCGTGAATAGTGAGTCGTGATTGGTCAGGTTTGGCCAGTCTGATTGACTGTTAACAGAAACCCCTGATTGGACGCTTGTGAAAGCGATAGACTCAGTTCATTGGTTGTTTAACGGCAGCAAGCTCTATAAAAGAGCTACTGCTGCACAGGTTTTGAGCTCCAGTCTTTCTTGTTAAATAAAGAGTTGAAGTCACAGTCCGATGTCTCGTCTCCATTCTTGCGCACATGCCCAGGACTTAACAGGTATGGCTTGGTAGGCATGGCAGGGGAAGGATACTGTAAAATCTCCATTCCCTCCCCACCCCACTAACCTGCTCTCCAGCTTCATTCTCCTATGCAGGGCAACAAAAGAAGACCCAGCCGATTAGCTAGGACTTGGGAGGCAGAGAATAGATTGGGGTGGGGCCAGTCAGAGGTATTTGCTGGTTCTCTGAACTGCTCAAAATTTCCGCTACCGGTTCTCCAAAACTGGTCAGAACCTGCTGAATGCCACCTCTGAGTCAGATATTGGCTTCTTGTTCACAAGCAGAGATATGATTGTTACAGCTCTTTTGTTAAGACTCTAGAAAGAGCATAGAGAAGAGCAACAAAGATGGTTAGGGGACTGAATCATATTAAGAATGATTGCTGGAACTGGGTATGTTTAGTTTGATGAAAAGGAAGACTAGGAGTGACGTGATACAGAGTTCCAATATCTCGGGGGCTGCCATAAAGAAGAGGTAGTCAAGCTATTTTCCAAAGTACCTGAGGGTAGGATGAGAAGCAATGGGTGAAAACTAATCAAGGAGAGAAGCAACCGAGAACTAAGGAGAAATTTCCTGACAGTTAGAACAATTAATCAATGGAACAACTTGCTTCCAAAAGTTGTGAATGCTCCAACACTGGAAGTTTTAAGAAGATACTGGATAACTGTTTGTCTGAAATGGTATAGAGTTTCCTGCCTAAGCAGGGGGTTGGGCTAGAAGACCTCCAAGTTCCCTTCCAACTGTTTGTCTATTCAGATCAGATAATCAGAGTTGGAAGAGACCTTGTAGGTCATCTAGTCCAATCCCCCGCCCTAGAAGGAGACCCTACACCATTTCTGACAAATGGCAGTCCAATCTCCTTGAAGTGATGGTGCTCTCACTACTTCTGAAGGCAAGCTGTTCCACTGGTTAATTGTTCTCACTGTCAGAAAGTTTCTCCTTATTTCCAGGTTAAATCTCTCCTTGTTCAGTTTCCATATATTATTCCTTGTCTGGCCTACAGGCACTTTAGAAAATAGCTTGACCCCCTCTTCTCTGTGGCAGCCCCTTAAATATTGGAAGACTGCTGTCATGTCTCCCCTGGTCCTTCTCTTCACTAGACTAGCCAAGCCCAGTTCCTGTAACCGTTCTTCATATGTTTTAGTCTCCAGTCTCCTAATCATCCTGGTTGCTTTTCTCTGTACTTCTTCTAGAGTCTCAACATTGTTTTTATAATGTGGTGACCAAAACTGTATGCAGTACTCTAGGTGTGGTCTTACTAAGGCTTTGTATTAGTACCTCACTTGATCTTGATTGTATTCTGTCGTGTCCGCAAAAAGACGATTAGAGTCGGTGACTTTCATTCAAAGCTCTTTATTAACAAAGGGAGAACCGAACCGGCGAAAGGTAAAAAGCCCGCGGCTTTTATACCTTTCGCAAGGCGGCCGCGGCCAATGGCAGCGATTCAAGTCTCCCGCTCTCGGTTTGCACCAATCGCGGGAGACTTCAATCGGGCCAATCAGCGCGGCTCGCCTGGCCAATCAGAAATCCCCGTGCCTTGGACAATCAAGGCCCGGGGATTTCGAGTATACCATTTGAATACATAACACCCCTCCCCCCTTGGTATGGTCCATCAGGTGGTGTAGTCACGCAGGTAGGCGGGGCTCCGTCGAGTCCTAGTTGACCTGCGCAACTCACTTTTTTGTTGTAACTCGGCCGGAGCGGTCGTTCCTTTGGCTGCTCCTGCCTCTTCGCGAACCGGCTGGATGATCGGGCCGGTTCTTTCGCCGTGGCTCCCGCCTGGGCCTACCGGGTCGGTTGAGCTGCGGATTTCGCCGCTCCCGCTTGGCTTCTCCGAGTCGGTAGAGCTGGCCAGACGGTTCTTCTCCGGAGGGAACTCGCGATGGCTGTTTTCTGGTGAGTATTTTTGGTTTATTTTATTTTGCGATTGTCTCTCCGGGTATTCCCTCCCCCCTTGGTTCGCTTCTTGGGGGTTGAGGTCAGTCGCCGCTCGGGACCTTAATTGGTCGATGTGCCGTTTCCAGGCTCGCCCATCCGTGGTTTGGAGCCGGTACGACTTTGGACCAGTGACTTGTGTTATGACGGCTGGGATCCATAGGGGGTCCCCCGTCATGTTTTTTGCGTATACCAGGTCACCTGGGTTAAATGTCCGGAACCTGGAGCTGGAGTCTGGGGGCTGCTCCGGGTTGTAAGTCGGGTGCAGTCTGTCAAGTGGAGACCTCAGCTTTCTGCCCATCAACAGCTCTGCCGGACTCTTGTTGGTCGTAGTGTTGGGAGTGATGTGTTGTATGAAGAGTAGGCGGTTGATTTTGTCGTTGATCTCCCCGTGGTCCATTTTCCTGAGGGTCTTTTTTGTAAACTGGACCATCCGTTCCGCCCTACCGTTCGCCGCCGGATGCGCCGGTGCTGTTAATGCGTGGCGGATCCCTCTTTCCGCCAGGAACCGTTCAAACTCGATGGACGTGAACTGGGGTCCGTTGTCTGAGACGACGACGTCTGGGAGGCCGTGAGTGGAAAACAGTTTACACAGTTCTTTAATGACGGCCTCTGTGGTAGTGGACTTCATGTCGCTGACTTCCAGCCAATTGGAATATGCGTCGACTGTGATTAAAAATGTATGTCCATTTGTGGGGCCCGCAAAGTCAAGATGGATTCTGGACCAGGGCCCCCGTGGTGTTTCCCAATCCCGTATGGGTGCTGCGGATGGGCTGGATCTGGTCTCCTGGCATCGGTGGCATTTGGCGACCCATGCCTCAATTTGCTTGTCCATCCCTGGCCACCAAGCGTAGCTTCTGGCCAGGGCTTTAGTTCTGACGATGCCAGGATGACCCTCATGTAGCATCCTCAAGACTTTTTCTTGCAATCTATCTGGAATTACCACCCGGTCACCCCATAGAATGCATCCTCTCAGGAGTGACAGTTCGGTCTGGCGCTGGCGGAATGTTTTAAAAGTCTCGTCACTGTCCTTTTCCGGCCAGCCTTTTTCTAACCAGTGCAAGATTCGTGCCAGACGCCTGTCCTTAATGGTTTCTCTGGCAATGTCGGATGCGGTAATAGGTAAACTTTCTATGCTCAAGGTATTTGTTGTTGGTGCTGGGTCAGGTTCTGAGTCAGGTAAGGGCGAGCGGCTTAAAGCGTCCGCATGCGAGATTTTCTTACCTGGCTTGTGTAGCAGTTCGTAATTGTAGGCTGCCAGGAATTCCGACCATCTTGTCATTCGGGGTGACAAGATGTTGGGAGTGGCTCGGTTTCCCGCGAGGATGCCCAGCAGAGGCTTGTGATCCGTCACGATGGTGAACGGGCGGCCGTACAAATATTCATGAAAACGTTTAACGGCGGCAACTATAGCCAAAGCTTCCTTGTCCAGCTGGCTATAGTTGCGCTCTGGTTTGGTCAGAGTTCTGGAAAAAAAGGCGATGGATGCTTCTCTCTGGTCTGGGAGGGTGTGGCTGAGGACAGCGCCGACGCCGAAGGGTGATGCGTCGCAAGTGACAGCTAGGGGTAAAGTCTCACTAAATTGCATCAGGACAGCATCGGAGGTGAGGAGGTCCTTGGTTCTTTGAAAAGCGGCTTGTTCTCGCCTCCCCCAAGTCCGGGCTGCTTTCTTGTCTAGGAGTCTATGTAAGGGCTCCGCCGCTGTTGCCTTTTGAGGTAGGAAAACATTATAGAAATTTAGTAATCCTAGGAACGCTTGTAATTCCGTTTTGGATTTTGGGGTGGGGGCTTCCTTGATGGCTTTTACTTTTTTAGTTGTAGGGTGAATGCCCTTCTGGTCTAGGAGATAGCCCAAAAACTCTACTTGCTTTGTACAAAGATTGCATTTTTCTCGCTTAACTTTAAGTCCTGTTTCTTTAAATTTTGTTAAGACTTGTCTGAGTCGGTTCTCTAATTCGGCTTCATTTGGCGTCGCAATTAATACGTCATCAAAATAGGGCACCACCCCTTTTATGCCCTGTAACAAACGTTCCATCAGGCTTTGAAAAATGCCTGGTGCCACGCTGACTCCAAATTGGAGCCGGTTACACTTGAAGGCCCCTCGATGGGTTACTATTGTTTGGGCTTCCGCCGTTTTCTCGTCTACAGGTAGTTGCTGATATGCCTGGGCAAGGTCGAGTTTTGCAAAGACCTTGCCCCCTCCTAGCGAGTGTAGTAAATGTTGTACTATAGGGACTGGGTAGGCGCTTTGTTGTAATGCGTCATTTAGGGTGGCCTTATAGTCCCCGCAAATTCTCACGGACCCGTCTGGTTTTACTGGGGTCACTATAGGGGTTTCCCATCTGGCATGGTCTATCGGTTGCAATACCCCTTGTTTGACGAGCTTGTCGAGCTGCTCGTCAATCTTTGGTTTTAATGCAAACGGTACCCTTCTAGGTTTAAGTCTCTTAGGGGGAACCCTTGGGTCTAAGTCAAACGAGATAAGGGGCCCCTGGAACTTGCCCAAACCTCCATCGAACACCTCCTGGAACTCCTGGGTTAGCCGCTGTTCCCAAGCTTCGATGGTGACTTGGTTGACACCTGTCAGCGCGATGTTAAGCGGGGCAAACCATTGGAGACCCAGTAGGCTTGGGCGGTCGCGATCGACGATTGTGAGTGGTAGTTGTTCAGTGTGGCCTTTGTAAGTTATGTTGAAATTCTTGGTGCCCACTACCGGGACACGGTTCCCTTGGTAGTCTTTAATGATGATCTTTTGCGTATTCACGTTTCTCTTTTGTAGAGTAGGCACCAGTCTTTTGATTTCGCGCCATGCAATCATGGAAAGGTAGGACCCAGAGTCCACTTCCATCTTGCATGGCTGGCCTTCTATATGTACTTCTACATGTACCTTTCTGGCGCCGTCGGAGATGGCGTGGCCGATGGTCACCGTCTGGTGGGTTTCTTCTTTCCGCCGACCGTCGCCGCTTCTTTGAGATCGTTGAGCGCGGTCCCATCGACCGTCTGGCTGGCGTTCTCTGGTTCTGGTGGGGGAGTTTTCTCTCCGTCTGTCGTGCTGTTCCCATTTGGGCGGGCTGCGAGTCTTCTTTTGGCGGCAAACTCGGGCGATGTGACCCCTTCGTTCACAATGCCTACAGATAGAGTCAAAAAATCGGCATTCTGACCTGGGGTGGTCGCCGCCGCACCCGGCGCAACTGGTCCTCGACTTGCGACCTTTTCGGCTTCGTTGGTCGCCGCGTCCCGTCTGTACTCGGTGAATGTCCTCCTCGTCTTCTGACGTGCTGGAGTTTGACTGGTATTCACCGTAGTGTGTGGTTGCTTCACTTCTTGCATCGGCCGACCTTGCCGGGTTGTTGTTTCCGCCCTTCGCGTCAGATCTTCGCATGCTGTCTGCCGACGTGCGCGTTGCTTCAGCGGCTGCGGCTGCTGTAAGGGCATCGGCTAGGCTGATGTCGCCCTTGGCCATAAGTCGGCTCTGAAGTGTAGGATCCCATAATCCGAGTACGAAGCGGTCTCTTATGAGACTGTTGAGACCCTCGAACTCACAGAGTCCTCCTAGGCGCCGAAGTTCTGCGACGAAATCGCTCAATTTTTCGTCTGGTTTCTGGTTTCGGCGGTAGAACTCGTTGCGCCGTATCAGGATGGGGACTTCGGGAGCGTAATGGCGCCGTAGTATGGGTTCCAGGACGTCCCAGTCCATGGCTGTGGCGTCTGCTGGCTTGGCCAAGGCTTTGGCCATTTGGAAGACCTCTGGTCCGCAGTGTGTGAGAAAGACGGCGCGTTTTAGCGGGGCCGGGGCGTCCTTCATCCCGGCGCATTCCAGGTACATCCGGAATCGATCCGAGTATGATTCCCAGTCCTCGGCTGCGGGGTTGAACGGGGCGGGCGGTGCTATCTTCGCCATCTTCGCGCTGGAACTGGTTCTTGGACACGGGGTTTGGTTCAGGGGCGAGATCCCACCTTCGTCGCCAGTGTCGTGTCCGCAAAAAGACGATTAGAGTCGGTGACTTTCATTCAAAGCTCTTTATTAACAAAGGGAGAACCGAACCGGCGAAAGGTAAAAAGCCCGCGGCTTTTATACCTTTCGCAAGGCGGCCGCGGCCAATGGCAGCGATTCAAGTCTCCCGCTCTCGGTTTGCACCAATCGCGGGAGACTTCAATCGGGCCAATCAGCGCGGCTCGCCTGGCCAATCAGAAATCCCCGTGCCTTGGCCAATCAAGGCCCGGGGATTTCGAGTATACCATTTGAATACATAACATATTCTATTCTTTTCACCAATATATTTCTGGCACATCCAGAGGATTTTAGAATTATAGTGCCTATAAACATGAAGTAACTCCAGTTAAGGGGAATAGCAACTTCTCTTTGGATTCTGGCTGGTGTTACCAGTCAAAGTAAATAATACAGATAGTCCTCGACTTAAAAGCGCAATTAAGCCCAAAATTTCTGTTCCTAAGTAAGACATTTGTTAAGTGAGTTTGGCCCCATTTGATGACCATTCTTGCCACAATTGTTCAGTGAATCATTGCAGTTAAGTTAGTAACCCAGTTGTTGAGTGAATCTGGCTTTTCCATTGACTTTGCTTATCAGAAGGTTGCAAAAGGTGGTCATATGACCCCAGGACACTGCAAATGTCGCAAATATGAATCAGTTGCCAAGCGTCTGAATTTTGATCATGTGACCATAGGGAAGCTGCAAGAGTTGTAAATGTGAAAAATGATCATATTTCACTTTTTTCAGTAGCATTGTAATCTTGAACTGTCACTAAATGAACCAAGGATTACCTGTAGTGGGATAAATGGACAAATAATAAAACCTGCCATTTTAGGAAGGTAACAGCTTTTGTGGGGCAATTTATATAATTATTCAATTGTCTGCTAGTAAAACCTAACAGCAAGGACAACAGCAACAATGAAAGGCACTTCCACACCCTTAGAGCAATTAATAAATGCATTGTTTCTGACAGGGCAAGATGGGCTTCAGGATATCTGATAGCCCACCACTAAGCAAAATCTTTTAGCTGGTCCTAGGATCATTGCCGCTTCTGTCACAGCCTCACATTTTCAGAATGTTCTTTCTCAATAACCTCAACTTTGTGCTGCTTTGGCATTTTTTAATGAATCTTAAAACAATTTTAATATTTTGCCAATATTTCTCCAGTGTATTATTATTGTTTTCCTTTGTTTAATTATTTCTATACTACTTCAGATCTTAATCATTAAAAAAACATAAACATAAATGCATTGGTCTGTGGGGATTTCCATTTTTAGATGTAATAATTTACAATTACAATCAGAAAAGAAAAAGCTAATGCAAACTACAAAAAGATATAAGAATCAAAACATAAAAATTGTGGAAAAGTGAAAAAAGAAGAAAGAAAAGAGAAAAAAAGGGAAAGTATATAAAGAAGTAACTTTCCCCATCATCACAAGTAATTTTTTAGAAATTTATTATCTTATCTTAAAATACAACAAATGCACTTTGCTTCCCATATCTCTTGATTATAAACAAAATCCAAAAACTTTGTTATTATTTCCTTACCAGCAAAAGTCATTTAATAGTTACTTTTAATAGTTTAACCATATCTGTTTTCACTTTGATCAAATCACCAACTCTATATTTCTTCCCTATACTTTTAATTATCTTGGTTTTTAATCCCTTCAAATAATGTATTGGAACTTAATTTCTTTTCAGTTTTCTTTGTCCCTCCTCAGAAAATCATCAAAACTTGAACTGATAACTTTTGTACATCCAGTAAAAAAGATCATCCAAATTGCACTTCTGGTTTGACATTTGTACTATGTCCCCTTTAAGTATTAAAACTTGTACTCTGTTTATGTCTGGAGTGCATGTGGGCAACCTCACAATCTCTCTTTTCTTGGGAGAAATCTCACTGGTCAGAATACTGTGCCTGGCTCCTAATCTCTATTATGTCTAGCTTGCTAGGGTCTCATTGGAAGTCCCTGGAACTGTTTATTTCTGAGTTACTTTCAGGAA
The DNA here is from genome assembly GCA_033807585.1 of Hydrophis major. Taxonomy (NCBI): domain Eukaryota; kingdom Metazoa; phylum Chordata; class Lepidosauria; order Squamata; family Elapidae; genus Hydrophis; species Hydrophis major. The sequence goes on along the minus strand of CM066330.1, from coordinate 233,292,796 downwards.
CAATAGCTTTTCTCACTTCTATGATTGCATAGAAATGCTGTCTTTTGAAGACCCAAAGCCATGTTTTCATGCATATATGAACACCCTTGTTGCTGTGTCATATTATGGCTGTTAAATAGCAATAGCACTTAGACTTATATACCACTTTGCAGTGCTTTACAGCCCTCTCTAAGTAGTTTACAGAGTCAGCATATTGCTCCCAACAATCTGGGTCATCATTTTACTGAACTCAGAAGGATAGAAGTCTGAGTCAAACTTGAACAGATCAGAATCAAACTGCTGGCAATTGGCAGAATTAGCCTGCAATACTGCATTCTAACCACTGCACCACCATGGTTCTTGAAGAAAAACTAACTGGGCTTCCTTGAAAGATAACAGGAAAATATATTCTTCTTCCTCTATCTCTCAAGCCAGGCCTGTGACACTTTCCGATAACACCACTTTCCTGCTTTCAAGTACCCTGAACAAACGGCCCTGTTAGTAGTACAGCTTTTCGCTCTTCTTCCTTGTCTTGATCTGATTTGATCAGCCAAATCTGAAATGATGTGTGAAAGTAATGATATTTTGTAATTAAATCTCTGGTGATGGTGCCTCTAATTTGTGGTACATGCATTGTTCATAAAGGAAAAGGCATCAATTCATTTTCTGACTGGCTACTCCTGGGACTCGTAATTAGACCAGCCCCATCTTTTGCTGCCTTGCATATTAAGGAGCTGCTGAGATGCAAAGAGAATTTGGGAAGGTTTTTCTTTTTTGTGGTTAAAAAAACACAAGATCTAATCATATTAGCTCAGGAACATTAAGGGATTTAAAGGCACACACAGCACATGCACATACTCTTCACAGAGATGAAAGCAACCTATTGGGACTTTCTCTTGAACAAACCTACTCTTAAATAAACAAAAGTGACAAAGATCGCTGTATGTTCTTTTTGCACATTCCAGACAGTTATCTCCACATTTTTAATGTTTCATGTTTCTTTTCTATTCATGAAAGTGTGTTTTGCCTTACTTTTCCCTGGTTAAAAATGAGTAATCTAGGATATTTTCAAAATACCTGCTTTTCTTTGGTGAAGTAGGGGCAGATTTTCAGATATTTGGATTCATTTTCAAAATGTACATCTTGGCTGAGGGGCATCTTTCAACTCTTTATATGTTTTAAAAAGCCAGGATCGCTTATAGCAAATTCTTTGTAAAGAATTTCATCCATAGTTTTTCCTTCGCTTGTTGCATGTCTGTGTCAGAGATCATAAATACACCAAGCAGCAAACTCCTTTTGTTTTAAGTGGGAGTAAATTCCAGCCAAATTTTGTTCCTGCTAGGATTTATAAATTTCCTGAAGGAAAACACTCAAAACTGCTCAGTATGATCAGTAATAGAATTATTTTCATTCTATGTGATTGATTTCTTTTTAAGGATCACTCTTTCTTACTGGAATAAACTGTATACATGTTCAGACATATGTTCCTATGTCTGCTGTTTAATTCCAATCCTAACCCAGACAGGTCATAGTATGTGAGATATCGCTTTTGTGTTTAAAAATATGATGTATTTTAGCTAAGTCATTAGCTTATCAGTTATAGAATACACTGTAGAATTTTTGAAGAGCGTTGTTAAACTTCATCTGCATCTGTGGGGGCTAAGATGTACTGCATTAAATCATTATCTGAAATAGAGTGATTTTCTGTTTTTTAGGAAAACAGACATCTGTAACAGGCTAGAATAAACTAAATTATTACTTTTTATCTAATCAAATCACTACAGACTTTTGCATCAAGGCGTATAACAATAATTGCCAATGACATTTACTTGAACGGTGCAAAGAAGAGGAATTCTGAGCTACCCTTTTTGGATTGCTGAAACAAGTTCTTCTTAAATTCTGTTTATTTTTCTAATGGAATCTTTTAAAATATGTCATGTATGACATTTGTCAGGTACTTTCAAACAGACAATTTGAGATAATATTACATACAACATATGTAATATACAAGTTTCTCGAGCTTTTTTTATTGATACATGGATTCTTCAGGAAGATTAATATTGATAAAATCATATTCCCAAATTTTGAGATCCACCATGCAGTTTTCTGTTACTATTTTTAAAAACATTTCTGTCAATTGCTTCAGATTACTATTTAAGAAACATAATAAATTAGTAACTTTGATATATCATTTAGAGAGCAAGAATGGAAAACTTGATAAAAAGTCTTGATAAAAAATAAAGTGTGGATTTTTTTCAGTATATTCAAGCAAGAAATACATTTTCATACCGAAAATACGTAAGAATGAAGGAGACTTATTTTTACTGGTTGGCATTAATTGTTCTACAAGTTTTATAAGCTGGCTTTTTTGCTTTGTTAGTAGAGACCTATTAGATAAGTTTAATGGATAAGATATTTGGGAAAAGAGAACCCACTAAAGAAGTGAAAAATGGATGAATGTACAGAGTACAGGTCAAAGCTTTTAATTTAAAATATTATTTAAAAATCAGCATTAATTGTATTTTATTCAAGATAAACTAAATGTATTTTTATTTATACCTTCACAATTATTTTGGATTATATGGGAAGAATTTTGCAGTAAGGCTTTTGCATGTATTTTACAAACATCCAATTTGCAGTGCCATAGGGGTCTTGTGTATTTTTCCTTACAAATTTGATGAATAATACCAATTTTAAATTCTTGCACATTTCTTCATGGAGGCCAAAATATGTATAATAATAACTTGAAATAAATTTGTATGGCAGCCTGAATGCTTTGGAATAAACTAAAAGTGTAACATTCTATAAACATACTGTATATAAAATCAAATGACATATGGCATATAAATAATGGCATTTGAAATACCAACTTTATTTGCAAAGTATCAAAATAATAAATACCAAGACAATATGTAACCATACACTGCCTATTTATTTTGATTTATTGTCTTTTAATTAATATTTATGTTGTTGGCTCTGCTTTTTTCACCGAATAAAAATAATAACAAAGCTATTATAAATGGCAGAGGATTAGAAGTTGATGATGATGGTGATGATGAGGATGACTCTTTTCAGTGTAATATATCAGGATCTACTTAAGTAATTGTCAGAGATTATTAGACTGTGAAAGAGACACTTCTTTAATTGCTCACCTTTGGGAACTTATTTCTATTTTCATAATGTTTAAATCCCAAATTACCTTTTAAAATTCTATTAAATATCTTATTTGGATTCAGGAGCAAAGGGAAGTTTTGCATTGTGATGAATCTAGATATCTTTTCTCACATATTACACCATTCCTCTGGACAATGTCTAGAAGTCCCCAGGCTAAAACCTACCTGAATAGACATCCAGGTCTGTTTTTCCTTTGATTTACTGTTATGCCCAACAGTACTGAAAGGCCTATCAGCATGGCAGTGTTTCCTTGTAATCACCTAAGACAGAATTCAAGAGTTGTTTTAGAAGGCCAAAATAAGGGTTGTGATATTACGATGTACGTGTGTGTGAAATGTATGTGAGATTTACAAAGGGGTTGAACTTGTCTTAAAATTGCGTTAAAATGTGTCAATAAATATTTCATTTGCCCTTCTCTCTTCCCCACAGATATGCATGCCCCTAGATATGTAGCATTGAGTAAATTTGCTTGGTCTTACATAGTTGTGTGGGTGTGTGAGAGAGAGAGGGGTGGGGGATATATCTATATCTATATCTATATCTATATCTATATCTATATCTATATCTATATCTATATCTATATCTATATCTATATCTATATCTATATTCCTGATTCCTGACCACCTTCTTGATTTGTTTCTGTAGTTTACTTTGCAAGATATTTGGAATTCCCTTCTTTTTCCTAGGACTGAGAAAAAGAGACTGGCTCAAGGTCACCTGCAGTTTTGTGCCTGAGGTTGGACTAAAACTCTCCACAAGTTCAAGTGCCCTTAATCACTGCATCAAATGTTTCAGTTTGCAAAAAAAACACCATGCTTTGCTGTGAAAGCTTATGGAGACTCATCATCATCATCAGTGGTGAGATTCAAATTTTTTTACTACCAGTTCTGTGGGCGTGGCTTGGTGGGCGTAGTAGGGGAAGGATATTGTAAAATCTCCATTCCCTCCTCACCCCACTAACCTGCTTTCCAACTCCATTCTCCTGTGCAGGGCAACAAAAGAAGCCCAGACGATCAGCTGGGACTCAGGAGGCAGAGAATAGATGGGGGCAGGACCAGTCAGAGGTGATATTTGCCGGTTCTCTGAACTACTCAAAATTTCCGATACCGGTTCTCCAGAACTGGTCAGAAGCTGCTGAATACCATCTCTGGATCCTCATCATGATCACCACCTCTACCACTACCCTTAGTTTCTTACATTTTAAGTGACATGCTAAGTACAAACTTAGATTTGGATACATGTTTCATAGATTCAGATTTGCTCAAATGCTGGCACTGCACCTATCTTAAAATATAAAATAAAGGGGGATATGGCATTTCTATCTTATCAGCAAAGGTTGTGGTTAAAAAAAACCTAAGGTGGCAACTAAATGGTGTGATCAAAGCCGCATCCATTTTTCATTTGCGGACATACAATACACGTTAAAAACACTGGCAGCCATCTCTGACTTTTTTTACCATACCCTACAGTCACCCCTGCCATAGGATTGGAGTGTGAAGATCCCACCACCTCTACATAGTCACAAGGACAAGCTGAAAAGACAGACTAATGTTCATTTCACTATAAATCTGCTGCTGCAAAATTCCATTCTTAATAAGATGTGATGTGGATTGCTTTAAAAATGTTAGGTCATTTCCCCCCTAGGAACTTCTAGAATCTTTTAGATCTAAAAAAATAAAATAAAAATCGTGTGCCTCCTCTGCCTTTGTCCTACCCAGATGTTCCTATCAGAGCCATCACTGTTCACCAAGATATTGTGACACATAAAAAAGAGGGACTTTGTCAGCATCCTATGATTGCATTAAATAGATACCATTGGGACATTTATACTACAACCTGGCTGTCATGCGGCTTGCTAAAACTTGGGGAGGTTGGGGAATGATGGTTTGTGTTTCTTACTTGTCTTGAAAATGGCGAAAGCTGCCCTCCACTTAACTACAGATATTAGAAACAATGAAATAAGAAAACAGATATCCTCCATCTCTGTTATTGTTTATCCTGCACACGATGCCCTGTTTTTACAGCCAATTGTCACTCCTTGACAATTTCCTAATAGGCACACCACTGGCCATCATTCCTAACCAAGGAAGATATCATGCCTTCAAAACAGTTTAATTATTCCAAGAATGCTTAGCTATTAGCAGAGACAAGAGAGCTTAGGGCTATTTTTCAGCATTAATTTTCCATTTGAAATGAATTCCTTTTGGTTACACTTTTTAAATGTTTCTTTTAATTAGACACAATTACTTCAGAAGAATCACTTTTATTTCTATGCCTGAAATCTCAATGATAAAGCTGTTAACTGGCCAGGCTGAATGCTGTGTATGGCTCATTTAGCGAGTACACTAAAGTATATTGAACTAGGAAATTATACAGGGAATCAGCTATTAATTCATTTTATGATCTTTCACTCTAACATCTTGAATGAGCTCTTCAGGGGAAAATTTAGTCACAATACATATAATTGTCCAACTATATATGTGCCACTCATTTATGACCGTAAGGTTACTGGCACTCTGGATCTAATCGGAATGCAACTGTGCAAGCAGAGTTGACTCCTAATCTGGAGAATATTAAGGAGATCATTAATGTTCTTTTGACCAGAAAGAACTGGACCACATATTATGTGTTTAGCAGTGAAAAAAAGTCAAAGAAGAGGCATACACTATCAGCAGGGTTTAATTTGAGGCAAGAGTTCACTGAAGTAATTGCCGGTATCCATTTCCAACCCTAAAACACGAGGAATGGGAGCAAAGAAAATTATGCCTCTGGGTATACAGAGTTCAATTCCTCACCTCTCATTTCACACTTTCATACAGTCAGCTTCCAATCTCCTTCAAAATATTCCAGAAACATGACTTACAGTGGGAAAGAGTCACAACTTAGAGAAAGAGCCCAAATGAATGAATTCAGAAGGTACAAGTTTTAGCAAAGAACCCATAAAACATAACGGCTTGAGTCTCTGGAGAGCACCAGTCCCTTATAATGTATAGGTGGACTAGAACAGACCTGGAGAACCTCTAGAACAGAGTTTCCCAACCTTCCCAGCTTTGCAGACCAATGTAAGGGAGAGGGGATGGTTCCACATGAGTGGCCAACAAGTGTGCACATCCGCAGCTCCATTTGTGCTCATCCGCCTCTCGTAGAATTGGGGGTGTGCATGCATGTGCACTCACCTGCCACTTTTGCAGCCCAGTTAAGAACGGCTCATGGCCCAGTAGTGGGAAATGGCCAGGGGTTAGGGACCTCTGCTTTAGAACAATGGCTCTTCAACTGGACATACAGTAAGTATACACAAGAAAAATTGGGGCATATTTGATTTACTTATTTATTTATTATATTTATATACTGCCCATCTGGTATCAAGCAAGTCTTGGGAACAATTTGCAATAATTGGCTTATGGTTAAGGGGCAGTTTGAGATTGCTACTGCCAAGACAGATGTGTTTAACAACAGAGTCATCTTTCAGGGGCAGGTGGAATAATGACATTATTTGAGACTAGGAAAAGGGGGGAAAGAGTCAAACAGTTTAACACTGCTCTAGGTATTACTTCTTTCCTTTGCACTTAGGAGAAAATAGGCTCATTGTGGAGTTTCAGGACTACTGAGGGAGAAAGCCTCAGTGCTGGGGCAAAGATTGGTTAATTCCCCTCTCTCTCAGAGGAATCACTGATTCTATGGTAAAGACGAGGTTTTCCATCTATCCTCAGGACTGACAGAGACTCCCTGGGTAAAGAGACTGCCACATACTCTGAGAGAAGGAGGAAGGGATGATGGGGACAGTCCCCACCTTGTCCCTTGGTGTGGGAGAGGGACGGACAGACGGATGGTGTTTCTCTCTTCAGAGCAAGGCCGGATGTACTCCGATTCTTCTTTGGGAGTGGAAGGATAGTTGAAGGGCTTAGCTTTGCAAAAGGGGAAACTAAGTGTCACAAATAAATATTATTAGAATATACCAATTGCTGACACAAATTGGTCAAATATCAAGCACTTAAGAAATCATGTCAGCATGGGCTGCAAGTTGTTTTTCTGACCTCAATCAAGATTTTCAATCTGCTTGCATTTATCGATTGCATATATGTATATAATTTTAAAAAAGTTGGGGGGAGAAACACACTTAGCTTGTATATTTCCTGCTAAGATTTGTGATGAAAGATTATAAATGGCAGCTCCCCAGAGGCCTTGTTTAAAAAAAAAACAACAGAAAAAAACTGACGTACTTTTTAATAAAATGAAGTCTACTTCAGAAAAAGTCACAATATAACAAATGAGATGATTTCAATGAATAGAAGAATAAGAATAAGCATGCAGTATATATGAATAAAAAGGTGGAACAACATTTAACATTTGTGAAGGAGAAAGAGATTGTAGAACTTCCCTCAGATGGAAGTCAAATGTCACATTACACTCTTCTGAGGTGAGATCTTTAAAAAGACCAGCAACTTCTCAGAATATTTTGGTGCAATGGAGAAAACAGACAAAATCCTTGGCTATTTTGCATTATTGTTTAGTAGTTTTGTAAATTTTAAGGTAAATGTTATGAGCATATATATACTCATGGTGCAGTAATTTTTATGACAGCAATAGTGAGGCAGAATAGATCATCCAGATTGGGAAGCATGTTTGCAGCATATTTCAGAGAATTTACAAATCTGTGTTGAGGTCCAGTTCTTTTATTATTCCATCAGTGATGACATTTGTCTTCATCAAAAATATTTTGCTTGAATATTTCTAATGGCCACGTGGAAAACCTTTTGAATTTAAAATGCTATCTTCCAAATTTAATGCAGCATTTCCATCTTCACTGACAGGCTTCTAACATTCCAGAAGTATGAGTTTGAAAGATCTCAAATTCTGACGTATTAAAGTAGGATCACAGAGGATTAAGTCTAGGAAAGCTAATTAAGTACTTTGGGCCAGTGACATTATCCTAACTCACATCAAAGAGCTCTTGAAAAGAAATGTGGAACCTGGAAGAGAGAGTGCTGTGCCTTGACCATCTAGCATAGGTGGGATAGAAATCCAATAAATAAATAATAATGAAGATTGAAACTAATTGTTATTTACTCAGGACAAAATGCTTCAAGCTTGAAACTTTTTAAATTCAAAGGATTTTGCACATTCCTAAGTCTTTACACTTTAAAATTTTGTTTAACAAGCTGGAGTAATTGGATAATATATATAAATGTTGGGTAGCTGATAACCAACATCCTGACTGTTGTCCTTTTGAGGATCAGAGATCACTGAGTCTCGATGACCCTTCCTGCACCTATGTACTGAAAATATATTCTTGAAGTGCACGTTACAAAAATAATTGTGCTTGTGGCAGCTGTATTCGATAGAACTCCCCCTCATGTAATCGTATTTCACATTGTTGGATTTTCCAAATCTGCTTCTGAACAGTTTCAGCAAGATGTCCAAAAAGGATATAATATATCTTGATTTCAGCAAATCATTTGACAAAGTACCCCATGATAAGCTGATTAGCAACTTAATTATGTGTGGGCTGGATGGCATGACAATTAAGTAGATACATAGTTAACTCAACAATTACACTTACAGAGTGATCATCACTGGTTTCTCATCAAAATGGAGAATGGTTTATCATGTGGGAAACTACAAGGATCAATCCTGAATCCTTACTCTTCAATATTTGTATTAATTAGTTGAATGATTAGGTAGAATTCATAACATATTTCTGTATGACACAAAATGGGGTAGAATAGTTAATTTCAAAACAGTCCTGATTGGTTAGAGAAATGGGCTTGATAATGGAATTTGTGGATAAGGTACTGAAACAACAATTGATTGTGAAATAAATTTGAACCCGTAATGTAATGTGGTTGCAGAAAAAGAAAATGCCATTTTACGATGCATTAACAAAGATATTATTTCCAAATCATAATCACCCACCCCTTTTTTATTAGATTTGCCTTAAGTACCATTCCAGTTACCTGTTTCATACTTTCAAAGTAATTCAAAGAAATTAGAAAAAAAATCCAAGAACAGCAATGAGAATCAGGGGGCATCAAGAGAGACTGAAGGAGCTTATTACATTTAGCTTTGGGAAAAAGTGACTGAGGGGAAACAGAATGGTATTAAATATTTGAAAAGATATCACTCAGGAATGATCACTTTCTATTTTGATTACAGGAATGTACTTTACATGGGATTGTTCTTGAACACTATTTCCTGGTAGGATTTAATTTAAGGTGTTGATTGTCATGTACTTCATTGTGCAAGGCTGTTATTTGCATGATCACCTTTCTCTTATTATTTTGGCCATCCTACCAGATCTGAGAGGGTGAATATGTTTTGAGTTCAAGGATATATGCCACCTGCTCCATACAATATATACCCTCAGGATCTGAATAGTTCTGTTCCTGTCAGTCTTTTGGAAGGCCAGGTTTGAGCCCATCTTTAGTGGTAATTAGATAGATGCATGAGTGGCTTTATACATCACTTATTATTTTTAGTCATTCTCAAGCTGGATGTTGACACATTCAGAGTCACATTTGAAAGTTGGGCAATCTTGTACACTATGGTCTAGTCTCTAGGACAACTTAGTATGGCCAACTCACCATTGCCACTCACCACTTTTGCCAGTTCACCACTGCCAAAACACTGCAGGACAATTTGGCTAACTTGCTGTGGGGATAACTCACTATGGGTGATCAGAGGAAGAGACAGGAAGGCAGGCAAGAGAGCAGTTGGGTAGAGTGAAGAGCAGCAGTGGTTGCCAGAGGTTTTCCATTTTCATACACCCACCATCATCGCCATTGCCACCATGGAAGTTCTGGAACCTCTGGGACCTTGGTGTGGCAGTAGCCCAAGGTGTGAAAATAGGAAGTCCCCAGCTGCTGCCTCCATGCTAGCATCCCACCCACCCACCACTGCTGCCACCAAATGATCCAAACACTGCTGCTGTTGTCACATGGCCTGTGGTAGTAGCAGGGGATGTGAAAATGGGAAGCCCCCCCTGCCACTGCCATTCTGCACTCTGCCTACCTGCTCTTTCACCCACCAACCTGGCTGCCTATGGTGAGTTGACCCCATGTGGAGTTGTCCTGCAGTGACTGGGCAGCAGTGAGTTAGCAGAGGCAATTGGGCCATGCCCAACTGGCTGTGTTGGAATACTTTAATTTGAATTTCTGTACCAAATATGTTGGTTCTCGATGCCTTAAATATCTGCTTCTAACTCTATAATTATATACCATCTCTTCAGGTGTGAGTTAATTCAAGTAATTCAATCACTAATAGTGGACATAGATTTGGCAGTAATACTTGAGTGATTATAGATCAGAAATTCCAGCTAGATTATTCAGAGAGCAGTGAGACCTTTTATTGTTTTGTTGATTAAGCATCAGAAACCTCTTTCTGATCTATGGCAAAACATTTGGTAATAAACTCTAACAGATCTTCATCTATTTTCAGGCTAACCTTGTCCCATACATTATCAAGGACTATTCAGGAATGATTGAAGAGTGGACTTGAGAAGCTCCAATGATTTGTTCGTATACGAAATCTTTTTTTATCACTTGGTTAAAGGCACAATTTAATATTTCTATAGTGTATACCATAATGCCATTGGAAGGAAGCTTTTCAGATAAAGTGTTCCTGTAATTCATAAAATAATTGGCAATTATTAATTAATTATATAAAAGATGATGCATGGAGGATATATATATAATGATTTTCATTAGCATCTTGAATGGAGTTTGTATATGTTTTAAAAGGAAAGATGCAACAGTTGTTGCAAAAAGGAAGACATATGATTCACAATAGATGCTTGTTCATTAGAATAAAATGATGCAAAGTCAATCCAGTCACAGATCAAACCTGAAATATGTGGTTTCTGTCTTGGTTTCTGTCTCCCAGCATAAGAAACTGGAGCACGCCTAATTAAATTAGAGTTTGAATATAATTCTAAAGTGTAGTGCCAAATCTGAAGATCCAGAGTCACCTATAGTCTTTCTGGGTGTGGATAATTTGTAATCTTCAATACAATAAAAATGTTTATTTGGGTTAATAAATAATAGAAAGCTGTGTTGATTAGAAAATCACAGCATTGAAAGGGGCCATTCAAATCAGGTCCACTCCATTAATCAGTGCTGTGGTATAAATATAGTGTCCCCAGCAGATGGCTGTCCAGCCATTATTTTAGCATCTAACTTAAATTTTAATTAAATTTCAATGCAAATGGAACAAATCAAATTATTTTTTTGACCTGCATTCATTTACTTCTTCTTGGAATGAGCCTTTGGACATTTCTCAAAGGCCACATGTATCCCTCAGCCTAGGAAAAAAAGTGATGTACATCACCTATAATGGATCTTCTGATTCTTGCAAGTCATCTCTGAAGAGGAAAAAGAATGTAAAAGAACATGAGCCTAAAGATCTTGGAAACTAATCCTTTAAATTATAAACCAATTAGCATGTTACAAATCCTTTCTTTTAATTTGGAAGAAGTCATTTATCATGTATACTTTACAGATTCCTGTGTATGATGTCAGTTCTAAATGGCCAATATAAGAAATCGACTGCCTGCTGTTGAAATCAAGAGAATTGTCTTCCCATTCAGCTTTTTAATCTTTTTTTCCTGCTTGCTAGTTGATCTAATAACATCATGAGGTTGCTGCTCTGTCTTTGCTGTAAAAGGTCAGAGATTAGAAAAAACAAGATAAAATTGCCTCCAATCTGAGTACAACTCCTGATAACTTCATGGACCAGTCATATAATACTTTTGGCAATGGTACAGTTGTTTTCTCTTGGGATTTTTCAAAATTCTCTAGTCCAGGACTGTCAAACTCCCAGCCCGCAGGCCGGATGCCTCACACGCTGGCTACACACATGCCCAGGTTTAGCAAAGGGGGAAAAAAAAATCATATGTCACATGATGATGCCCTGATGATGCGAGTTTGACACCCCTGGTCTAGTCTAACCCTCAGTGCTGGGATTCCCTTGAAGTCTCCTATCCAAGCACTAACTAGGCCCAGTTCCACTTATTTTATTAGCCCACATAAGATTGACCGAGTAGTCTCACTAGCTGAGTCTGGAATTAGCAAATCAAATGGTGGCAACCATTAGGGCAATGCTTTAGTTTTTAAAAGAAAATGCAAACAACTTTAACGTTCAATTCAGAAATATACATGTTGAATATTAATGCCAATTAACCTAAACCTTGAGAAGAATCTACGTTGATTAAATTTATAAATTTTACCAACTGATTATGACCAAAGCATGTATACCTCCAGAGTATATGTATGGAATCAAAATTTTTCATTACTGTAATTCTCTTTTGAATAATTCAGTGTTTTCATTTTCTAATACAAGTCATCGGATTGTGGTCTTCCCCATAAAAGGGAAATGTGCTGTATTTCATTTAAATCATGACCATTACTCCCAATTCTGCATATAAATCAGCACACACAGATTTTATGTAATTCAATCTTATCTTGTTCTCCTTTTAGTATTTTGTATTTTCTGACATGACCTTAAAGGGCTACCCTCCCTATGATTCTAGTGAAAAGCATAATTTTGAAGGCATTGGACAGTGTAACATTTCACATATGTTTAAATGATTTTTTAGCTTCCAAAGAATTAAAATAACAAATGTGTTGTTAAAAAAACCCCTTCCCTTCTCCAAATATAGCCAGCTGAGCAAAAAGCCAAGTGGATGGATTCTGTATCCTATTTGCACAGTCAATAGTGAGCGAGAATTACAAAATTCAGGAGGAAATTCATCCCATGTCCTTGAGGCTATTGACTTGTGCAGGATTTCGTATCACAACATTTTTGCTTTGCATAAAGTTTGCATTAAAGGCAGACATTGGACATTATCAGTAGTCATGTGAGACAGTGTTATTCAGGCCTTCCTGTTAATTACTTTTTATGGGTCGTATAAAATGTAACTTTAAAAAAAAGATTAAAGTTCTTTTGCAGGAACAGGTGAAGATCCTTTCAAAGCAAGCAACCTTGCCCTCTTCACCTTCGGTTGTACTAAGTGGTTCTGTCTGTGCAGTTTTGAAAAATATGATTGCTGTTGAGTGCTGGGTCTTTCCATTTGTCTTCAAGTGACTCTTTAAGCCAACATTTTTCCCTGCTGAGTTTCATCTCATTGACTTCATACAAAGACTAATGCAGAATTACAAGTAAAGAGGCATCCCTGGAATGTGATATGTGTAACCTTCAAAGAAGTCACCAAGATCAATGCTGGAATCATTCTGATGATGGGAAGTAAGAGGCTGCTGCAAGAAATCACTTGGTCAAAGTCAAATAACTGGTTTTCAATAAATACAAGCACAAGGGATATTGTATACGATGCTGTAGGTTTTGTTGTTTTCATTTTTGCAGAACATCTGTTTGAAGGAGACTTCATTATCATAGTTTGTATTCTTTCGAAATGTAATGTTTCATGAAAGAAAGGAATTAAAATGGAAAGACGCTTGTAAAGGTTAAAAAAAATCCATATACTTTTCTTGATTTAAAAAAGTGAATATGGTTGTACATTGTATGTAATAGGGTGAATTGTCAAGAATGTGATGTACTATGATACACAATGCCATTTTGGGCTATGAGGGTAAGAAAATACGATCTCTTGTTAAAAAAGTTACACCATTGCAAAAGGCAGTTCTAGAATCTTTTCTCCAGTTCTTATTGCTTAACATTTATGAACTCAAGCATTTATGAATATATTTCAAATTATTTCATTTTATATTATCATAGATTTTTTTTAAAGGTCCAGGGAAATCAGACACCAAAATTCTTCCTTCCTCAGATGAGAGAATATTAATAAAATGTATCCTCCTTTACCATAGTTCAAAGTGGCACATCTTTTCTAAGCGTACTACGTCTGATTCCCACCTAGGAAGCAGTGTTATATTGAGTTAGGCAATTAATCCATCTAATCCAATATTGTTTTACTCTGAGTATCAGCAGCAGCTCTCTGAACTGCCATTTGGAACACAACTGTATCAATGAAGGTGCCAGGCAAATCTTCTGGCATGAAGGTCCCCTGCCAGCCAGAGAAAAGGAAGAAGCACCTGATACCTCCTCCAAATTCAGAGGGTAAAGAGGAGAAAACATGAGAGATTTGCTATAAGGGATGAAATTTGCATGAGCCAGAAAGAGGGCTATGAAAATATCTACAGATCCCTCGCAATTTGGACATAAACAGTTTCAACTTCTACCCTCAAAATGATGCTACATGGCACTGCACATCAGAACAATTAGTCACAAGGACAGTTCCCTCCCCCATCACTCAGGTAAACAACGAATTCCTACAACACTGTCAAACTATCTAAAAAGGCAGTATAACCACCTTTTTTCTCATCTTCCCTATTACCTATCTTATGGCTATAACTTTGTTGCTTATCACTATTGTATGTATGTTGAGAGCTTATGCCCCCGAAACAAATTCCTTGTGTGTCAATCACACTGGGCCAATAAAGAATTCTACTCTACTCTATTCTATTTTCTACTTACAGGGCAAGAACCAATGGCTCCCCTCTTGGAGATCCTGCTAACCTCTATGACTATTAAGAAAAGATTGAATATTAGTTGGCTCAGAAAAATGGGGGAAAGAGTCTAAATTTTAAATCCTAGAACCCATTGTATATCTACTGTACATTTTGGCTTCTGTACAATTTCAGCATATTGCATTCATGTCTCCAATAACAAGAAAAATCTTACTTAATAATGACTGTGAGCCTTCTGCTGAGTACATCAACTTGTGAATGAGGGATTCAGTGGTCAGAGAACTGAAATTTGCAGGCATGACACTTCTTATCTAAAATCGTTTTTAACAATTGCCTGAATTCTTCAATTAAGGGCTTTGATTCCTGAGTGAAATATTTTATTTTTCATTTTTTCCAGCCAAGGAACTTTTATACATTAGTAAGAACAGTAATTTTACTTTAGAGTAATTTTGCTTCAGAGCAGAAATTAAATTCTTTTCCAAAACAGCATTCTGTTTTAAAATAGAAATCATCTAACCATTCAAGTTAGGAGGCTTGCTTATCCAAAAGTATATTTTGTATTCAAAATCATATTGCTCTAATATTCTCAAAGAGAAATAAAAAATAAGCAATGTGAAATTGCTCCAATTCCTCATATTCTGCAGAGGACAAGGAATTATAAAGCCTTTCAGAAAATGAAACCTTTTAGGAAACATTTACTTGTGATTTTTCCTATTATTTCTCTGATTATATGAAGAAGATGTATGTAGGTACTATCAAGCCTTAGACAAGTTTGGAAAATTAGTTAAAAATCTTGTGCTGTAACAGATTCCTAATCTAGTCGTCCTCATAATGCAGATATGGGTCATCTACCTGTCCAGTTTGCTCCAGTGTAAGGATGACCCATTAACTATTTCTCAAATCAAGATTGCACAGCATCATCCATAGCTACCGAACCCCAGTCTCCGTACATCCCTAAGACAATATCCATTATTAATTAGAGAAGCAGTGAAATAGTGGCTCCTTCCTTCCCCAAGTGAAATTCCAGAGTTTTGCTAATTTCTTCTTTTAAACCTTGACAGAAAAATGGGAAGTTGCTAGAACCAATCAATGAAGATAATAAATAAATGGCCCACCAGTGAAAAACTCACATTTTACACCAATGGGGGGAAAATGCATTTGGTGCTTCCTTTCCTGGAATGGATGGGAGAGGTTAATAAAAAAAATCAGTAGAAAAGCTTATACAGAGCAATTGAATGCAGAATTGTTTTCTTGTTTTTTGCTATGACTACTGGTTTCAGAAAAGTAGTACAGGTGAAACTCAAAAAATTAGAATATCATGCAAAAGTTCATTTATTTCACTAATACAACTTAAAAGGTGAACCTAATATATGAGATAGACTCATTACATACAAAGCAAGATAGTTCAAGCTGTGATTTGTCATAATTGAGATGATTATGGCTTACAGCTCATGAAAACTCCAAATCCACAATCTCAGAAAATTAGAATATTGTGAAAAGGTTCAATATTTTAGGCTCAAAGTGTCCCACTCTAATCAGCTAATTAAGCCATAACACCTGCAAAGGGTTCCTGAGCCTTTAAATGGTCTCTCAGTCAGGTTCAGTAGGAATCACAATCATGGGAAAGACTGCTGAGCTGACAGTTGTCCATCACTGACACCCTCCATAAGGAGGGAAAGCCTCAAGAGGTAATTGCAAAAGAAGTTGATGTTCCCAAAGTGCTGTATCAAAACACATTGATAGAAAGTTATGTGGAAGGGAAAAGTGTGAAAGAAAAAGGTGCACAAGCAGCAAGGATGACTGCAGCCTGGCAAGGATTGTCAGAAAAAGGCCATTCAAAAGTGTTGGGGACTTTCACAAGGAATGGACCGAGGCTGGAGTCAGTGCATCAAGAGCTACCACACACAGAGAGATCCTGGACATGGGCTTCAAATGTCGTATACCTTTTGTCAAGCCGCTCCTGAACAACATACAACATCAGAAGTGTCTTACCTGGGCTACAGCAAAAAAGAACTGGTCTGTTGCTCAGTGATCCATAGTCCTCTTTTCTGATGAGAGCAACTTTTGCATCTCATTTGGAAACCAAGGACCCAGAGTCTGGAGGAAGAATGGCAACGCACACACTGCAAGATGCTTGAAGTCCAGTGTGAAATTTCCATAGTCTGTGTTGATTTGGGGAGCCATGTCATTTTGTTGACAAAATGTTGGTCCACTGTGCTTCATTAAATCCAGGGTCAATGCAGCCATCTACCAGGAGATTTTGGAGCTCTTCATGCTTCCTTCCACAGACAAGCCATATGGAGATGCTGACTTCATTTTCCAGCAGGACTTGGCACCTGCCCACACTGCCAAAAGCACAAAAACCTGCTTCAATGACCGTGGGATTACCGTGCTTGATTGACTAGCAAACTCGCCTGACCTGAATCCCATAGAGAAACTATGCGGCATTGCCAAGAGAAAGATGAGAGACATGAGACCGAACAATGCAGAAGAGCTGAAGGCTGCTATTGAAGTATCCTGGTCTTCCATAACTCCTCAGCAGTGCCACAGGCTGATAGCTTCCATGCCACGCCGCATTGAGGCAGTAATTGCTGCAAAAGGGCCCCAAATCAAGTACTGAGTACATATGCATGCTTATACTTTTCAGAGATCCAATATTTTTCTATGTACAATCCTTGTTTTATTGATTGCATGTAATATTCTAATTTTCTGAGATTGTGGATTTGGGGTTTTCATGAGCTGTAAGCCATAATCATCACAATTATGACAAATCACGGCTGGAACTATCTTGCTTTGCATGAAATGAGTCTATCTCATATATTAGTTTCACCTTTTAAGTTGCATTACTGAAATAAATGAACTTTTGCACGATATTCTAATTTTTTGAGTTTCACCTGTAGGCAAAATTTTTCCCAAACAGCAAAAATGTTAAAATGGCTAAGTTATATTATCTGCTGCATAAGAAAAGTGGACACAGGTGCTGTGCAAAAGCAAATATTGTAACATTTGGCTAGTTAAAATTATTTTTTACTAAATGCAAAGAGAAGTTCTTGCAAAGGTTTCTTAGCTTGGGTGGAGGGACCCTTATTCCCACAATGACAAATAGTGCAGTTACTACTGGCTGTGGTTGGAGCTATCCCTTTAGACTTTCAAAAATGTGCTGAGAAGTGTCAATGGAGATCTTCAATCATCCAGGTCATGGTTGTCCCAAAGCATTCAAAAGGCAACTGGACTTTCTTAGTTTTTTTCTTTGAAAAACATTTAGCTTCTCATTCAAGAAGCTTCTTTACTTCTGATTGAAGAAGCTTCTTGGATGAGAAGCAAGATACTTTCAAAGAAAAAAAAAACCCATGGAAATCCAGTTGTCTTTTGAAAAGCACCATTGGGATGTGCTGGGGAGTGGCAATATGTTGGCAAAATTTGCATGCCCAGAAAATGGCACAATCTCATATCTTTGCTACTGACCTGTTGGCAGGAATATCTTGGTGGAATTCTTCTGGGGGAATGTATTCCATGGAAGTAGATGGTTACTGCACATCAAGCCTGGATTAAATCCAAGGGGACAGCAGAATTCAAGGTGCATCCCTCATTTCTGTTGTATGCCCATAAAATCTGAAGGGACTCTAGAACTCCTAGAGCAGATTCTGAGGATCCATGGGAAGTGCCTAAGGGACCATGTAGGAATAATTTTTTAGGAATTGATTGTAGGACAAGTATAGACATGCAAGGATTTAAACACCTTGCCAATTCTGGTCCAATGGGTATACACAGAGTTAGTAACAGGTTAAGATAGCAACCCAGACAGTATGATCAAAGACTCATCCATTCATATATGCCATCAATAGTGTGGAAATGACCATCATCTTCACCACCTTATCATGTTTGAAAACCTCCATAGGAACTCCTTGTCTTGTTTATGAACTGATGAATTGTTTTTCATTATTTATTTGTTTTTGTCATTTTCTCCTTGATTTTGGCAAAGATAAGTAATACTAGTTTTATTGGCTAAAGGTCAGATTACTTGTCTTGGATGATCCCATTGCTCTGATTGTATTTTTTATTAAATTGTTTATTAATATTCTGAATTTTAATAGAAGAGAATAATTATATCTCAAGGTTGAACTGTGGAACTGTGTTATTTAGCACTCATGCTGTTACCCAGACACTGACATTTTTACCTTTCTGTCTCTTCCTCTGATATATATGCACAAACACACCTATTCTGTTTTCAATGTGTTGGAAGCCTATGGAAATTCTAAGGAAAGCTCTAATTCTTCATTCATTGATTAATGTAATAATAGAATACCAGGTTAGTGTGTATTTATATAGCGAATTAACTATGCATATTAGTTAATTATAGCCTTCACAAATGTAGTTACAACAACTATACCATACAATGTAATACATCCACTTATTTAGGTATTACACACTCATGAGATTCAGGCATGCTATACAATCCATATCCAGTTTAAATAGCTTAACAAGGTGCATGTTCAGTGTGTGGCTACAAACTTGTCTCTCATGAACTATTGTTTTCCACACCTAATGAGAACTAGAATCCACAGCAGGTCTTCCTCCATGGTTTAAAACTTGCTGCTGACCAATTTGTTCAATGGCAAATTTGGAAAAAGAGGGGGTTTAAAGTTATCACAAAGAGCTGTAAAGTAGTGCAGAGATCAGAACTGAAAGACAAAGTGTGATTTTAGAGTGTGTGTGTGAATATGTAACACCTATCAAGGGCACTTTAAACCACATCTCAGGATTACAGCATAAAAAAAAAGAAAAGTACAGCTTTTTTAGTAAGGTCTATGATGTGGATGTACCTACATATGCTTCATATCACATTTTGTTCCTCAAATCTTGATCTCATCACAACCTAAAACATGACAATATAATAACAAATTGAGCAAGCATGCAATTCACATATTCACCATCTTCCTATAATTATACATATTACACAATCAATATGCTTCATATTTATTTCTATATTTCTAGCTTTCTATAAGCCACCAAATTCCAATATATTATAACATGTTCATTTGGAGAAACATCATGGTAAATTTGAACATCTTAAGTTACATCTTTTTCAGCCTTTACCAGCACGATGGCTAAAATTTATATACGGGTGTGTGGATGTCCTATCCTCCAATACCAAGGGTTGATGTAGACTATGATAAAAATTAGATAAATATTATGCACCATGTAAAAGGTCAGACATTCCTTCCTGATATGTTGCTCTAATTGTTTTGGATATGTCCATTTGGAAGCTGCTTTCTGGTTGCATAGCCACATGATTAGCAGCCTGACAGTATTTCTAAGGAGCAACTTTTAATTATAATATTACTAAACTTTGTGATTTTCACACCTATACAATCCTCAGCATTGCTTTCAAAATGTGCATGATTAGGAAAAAAAAATGAAGAAAAATAGGTGGTAAAAACATCTGATGATGTATAGGTGCTGCCATCTGCTACATCTTTAATGGTGACTACTGTTCTATCCAAAGCCATATGCTCTTTCCCCTCGGTGTCTACAACCAATCAAAATGTCTGCTTAACACCAGCACCAGTGGAATACCATCAGCTGAGATTTCAATATACAAACATGGCGTTCATCACTATTTCATATATCTCCTCCAATGATAGAATGATAAAAGGTCAATTTTATAGATGCAAAATAATTCAGAATGGCAATATTTCTATCAACAGATGAATACCCAAGGCAACCAAAGAGATCCAGCCATCTAAGGTTACCCTATTCTTCAGTGAAATTCTGGAACATAAGTAAACAACCTTTTTCTCCTGTTTCATAACACAGCCTTTTGTAGACCTCATAGAATGCACTCATGTTGCACTTTTAGCCTCATCTTCTATAGTCTTCTATAATCTAAATATATACAACTCCATGCCCCTTTTTCCATAAGACCTCATCCCAGTATCTTCATTTAACATTTACATTTAACTTTTCTGGTTATTTCCTAAAGCTGATCAAGATTTGTTGATTTGATGATTACAGCTGGATGGAGTAAGAATACACATTCTCCAAAATTACAAAATAAAACTGCAGCTATGGCAAATGATAGGATTAAATACAGTACATGGAATTATATTTTTCTGCAAATGACAACGTTAGCATTCTAAAGTAAAGCCAATATGTGCATGTTGAGCTATATCAGTATAATGCTGTTATAATTCAAAGGTTAGGATCTCTATGGTTAACTAGATGTTCTTGTGAGACCATGATGGTCTACTGTAAAATAATTTTGATAATTGCTCTAGGAAGGGAAAATTCCAAGGTCATGGTCAAGAAAATCTCAGTGCCTCCTTAGAATTCCAAAACATATTGGTGTCAGGGTTCCAAATAATGTACCCAAAGAAAGCAGAACTCTGAGGCAGGTAGATTCCTCAAGGAATGATTTATTGGATACTTCATATTGGTAAACTGGTAAAAACTGACTCTGAAGATTTCCACGGTTTTCACCTAATTAAAAAGTAAAATTTCCCTCTTCTC
Organism: Hydrophis major; assembly: GCA_033807585.1. NCBI lineage: Eukaryota > Metazoa > Chordata > Lepidosauria > Squamata > Elapidae > Hydrophis > Hydrophis major. Next base: position 233,271,656 of record CM066330.1, on the reverse strand, counting down.
TCAAGTCATCAGTCACATTGTCCAATTGAGGTACTGGATAGTTGCTTGGTTACTTCACCATCCTCTCCCAACCACCTGTTGGAATGTCCTTGGTTCCCACAGGAAAAACCTTTTGTTTTGACTACAAAACCTCAGCTAACTATTTCCCACCTCCCTGTTCCTTCTTCTTCCTTGTGGCAACCCTGAAGCCTCCAAGATGGCTTCAGCCAGGATCACTTCAGGGTTGACAATTGGACTAGGAGGAACTGATTCTTATCACAAATAATAATATGTGCTCTCTCTTGCTACTCTTTACCTACCACGTCCAATCAGATTCCTTGAAGCATAGTGCCTGGACTTGTCCAGGAAAGATCTTGCTGTGCCATATAACATCATTTTTCTATGTGCAGAAAAAAAGAGGTGTACATTCAGTCTCGTCTATCTTTTAGTTTTCTGTTTCCAAGAAGGAAATGGCCTCTTATATAAGTTTAAATTTAGCTCTAAAGTCTATAAGTTAGTCTCCTAAATACTTTGCTTTAAACTGTGGAGTTAAATTGTGGAGTTAAAAGTCATTATGTTTTTTTTTCTCACTTGCACAGAAGCGTACACTGGTTGTCACAAAAAATCCCTTACCATAGAGACTCACTAATGTTTATTTGTTGGTGATGTTCTTGTTTAATAGATTTATACAGGTATATCACTTCACATTTTTGCAAAACTCAAAGCTTAAATGTAAATCCTTGGATCTATTTCTTCAGTCTATCCTGGATCACAGAACCCACTTAAAGTGAGCAAAAAACCAGCTTCACATCAGGTAAGGTGTAATTATCTTCCTCATCCTTTTATTCTTACCTATTTAATATCAAAGGGTAGAGTATACTTTTATTTCTAGCATAAAAAGGAACCCTGCCAAATTCATCTTTCTGAAATGTATTTTTATTTGCTGGATATTCTTTAATATTACATTAAGTTAGAAAAGTAAGGCTCTCTTCTTACCAATTGGTTGCAATGTTAATGTTTGTGCTGATGTCTAAATCATTTCAGTGGATTTCATTTCAAGTGTTCTATGTGGGCCAAACTATGAAAACAGTTTAAATATATAGCTGCCCTTTTACTCAGACAGTTTTAATGGAGAACCAAAGTCTGAGTGAAGACATATAGAAAACAACTTTGTAAATAACATAAACCTCACATCTTAAATAACAGTCTTTACAAAATGAGCAATATGAACTTAACCAAACATTAAGAAAATAATTCAATTTGCAATATATAAATAACATTTATATCTCTCATTGTCTTCTGTCTTCATCAAAGACTTCCTTCCTTCCTTCCTCTCTCTCTCTCTCTCTCTCTCTCTCTCCTTCCTTCCTTCCTTCCTTCCTCTCTCTCTGTCTCCTTCCTTCCTTCCTTCCTTCCTTCCCTCCCTCCCTCCCTCCCTCCCTCCTTCCTTCCTTCCTTCCTTCCTTCCTTCCTTCCTTCCTTCCTTCCTTCCTTCCTTCCTTCCTTCCTTCCTTCCTTCCTTCCTTCCTTCCTTCCTTCCTTCTTTTTGCATAGGAGTTTTTAAAATATGCCAAAAGTATTTGGCTATTGCCATAATGCTTCTATGATACTTAAATAACAACTATACTTCATTTTCAGCAGAGAAAGTTCCAGGATTTTCAGATATTTAAAAGTGAACATTAATTTCTCCCTGTTGAAGAAACAGAGGAAGCTCTCTGTTTTAATCAATACTAAAGAATCAGGCTTTTTGCTGGGGTGCTGCTGGTCATCAAGTTACCTGCAGTAGAGCAATAGGTTGGTAACAATAGAACGTACAAGCCAATTCATCACATGAAATTGAATAACACTTTGAAGGCCTGGAAAGTCTTGTTTTGGCTCTCATCTTTCTCAGCTACTTCTTTTCCTTCTCTTAACACTAAGGTTAACGATTAACCCAGGATTAATAGATACAGTTTGCTGACTACTACTATCGGAAGTCCCTATGTTCAGGAAGCTGTCAGAGTTGAAGCTAACAATGTGTCTGTTTTGTCAGTGGGATGCCTGTCACCTTCCTTCACTGCCTGATGTACAACTGTTCAAAGTGTTCCCTTGAACAGTCACTCTTAAGTCTCCTTCAAAGACTTGCTGACACAGTGGACTGTGGAAGAGTGGGTAGGAATCCTTTGAAGTTTACAGAGTTTTAATAATTTTCCATGTCATTGAAATATTCACATATTCAATATTCACTGCTATTGATAGTTCTAACATATACATGCAAACACCATTATAGTTTCCAATAGTATAACCTAAACTAAAAGAGCAGGATTCTACATCACTGGATTTGAGGCAAGTGACAACCTATTCGTAAGTGAAAAATCTGCCAAATCCTAACATCTTCTATATTGTTTATTGTGCATTCGAGCCTGGAAAAGCATCTTTATGGGTATGTGTACATTTGTATGGTATGTGATATGAGCTGATAATGTCGCAAAATGTTTTTATCCATTTTTATCATTTAGCCTGACTTGTTCTTACAGATTGCTGTGATGTGTTTTCTAGCTACAGTGAAGTTTCCATGCCAAATTTTCATTTCAGTCTTCCTGGAAGTTATATTTAAGTTAGGTGTAGTATGAAGCTCAGGTTTATTTGGAAAATATATTCTCCAAAATTTCCAGAGATAGTTTCTTCATTTTTGTATATTTTGAATAGGACAATTGAATTTATATTTTTGCAGATATTTGCTCAAAACATAGCTTACTGTCCATTGCCTAACATCTTAAAGTTGTTCAGAAACCAGTGAATTGCTAGTAATGTGTATTTTAGTTTTTGTTCATCACAGACAACACACAGTTTATATTTGTTAACTCAGGTGTTTTTTACCCAGAACCTTTTCTGAAAGCTCTATCTCAAAGCTACACCATTTCACTGAAATAGCCAGATGGCATGAATTCTAAAGTTCTTGACCTGTCAGCTCTATAATTTTAAAAGATGCGATGGGATGATGAAAGGTTGGAGGAATAGCTGGATGTGACACTACAATCTCTTTATAGCTGTAAATTTCTCAATTTCTTAAATAGTAGGCTAATGTCATGCTAGATCAGCCAAAAGCTATCTGCCATAAAATCCAAATACCTTGGCATTCCAGTTACTGAAGTGTGACTAACTTAATAATTCTTTTCTATGCTAAATCCAGCCAAAACCCTAGAAAGATGGTATTGCTCCATGCTTCTGCTAGGATGGTTATTGTTAGGGATAACATTGGTTACCTAACTTAGTTTGGGTAAAAATAATATATAAACTATGTTAGTGAGTTTAAGTGTGTGTATCACTTTAACTGCAAAACATGTATTTTGGGTGCGGTTGTAAAATCACCATAAGAGGGAGCAAGAGAGCTCACTGCTTGCTGGCTTGTACTGGAGAGCTGACAATGTTGGACTGATGGTGATAACTGCTTGTGTTTCCCTGCTGTTGCTGAGAGAAGAAAAGGGGTTTTATTTTCTTCATATCTCTGACTGCAAAAGAGATATATTGCTGGACTGATTATTTGTAAGTTTACTGACCTTTATTTTCAGCACTGGACTTTGCAACTGATTAATCCCTGGATGGACTGAACTAGTGTATAACATATGGACTGTTTTTGACTATGCTATAACTCTTGCTGGAATAAAAAACTATTTAACTGGCACAGTGTATCTGTCTTACTGAGTGTAAACTACAACAACGTTTATCTTACATCATTTGCCTGCCTGCTAGACTGCTGTTGCACGTTCTGCTAGGGTGTGTATCCCTAACAGTTATTGTCCATCTTCTTCTAGAAAGTGATAAGGGGAGTGTGTTGGAGAACTCTATGATAGTAATTAATTTTCACTGGACTAAATTTAAACCCAAACTGAGCCAGCTAAGCACAAGGTTAAACTAGCTCTACACCAATGTGTTATGAGTATATATGTTAACTGTTTTGCATATCTAATATTTCAAGAAAAAGAGCAAACCTTTCCATTACAGAATTCACTGACAAAACAACTTTGAAAAGATTGTACTCAGAAATGCCTGACAATGAATCAATTGGTAATATTTATTTTTATTAAGCATTGAAGACAATACTATAGTTGGATGATCAAAAGCCATGGGATTCCCATTTAATGGCCTGATGTCTGTTCCACTAGGTAGACCAGGGCGGAAGATAAATTCTACAGGAAAACTAAAAGTACCTTTGTTTAGATAGGCCAGGGGTATCAAACTCATGATGACACATTGTCATCACATGATGTATCACAATGTTTCCCCCCTTCATTAAAATGGGGGTGAGGGTGGCCAGCATATGACAGCATTGAGCCTGCAGGCTGTGAGTTTGGCACCCGTGAGATAGGCTATAATAACACAATCTTGCAATCTGATTGTGCTGTTCCTCCTCCTCCTCCTGGTATCCTGACCAAGTCATTTCTGAATGTTCTGAACTTAGTAAAATACTTTGATTCCTTTTGTCTAGGTAACAAATCCTACATATTTCCATCAAAGACATCTTTACTATCTACATCTGATACAGGCACTTCCTAGTCGTGATATTTTTAGGCAACTTCTGTAAAAATGGAAAGCAGTCTTGACATATTATGCTGTCAATCTTCCTTCACCTGTGGGATTAACTCAGTTTATGCTAAAACAAATAGAGCTTTGTAAGGTAAATTATTAAGCTTTCCCATGTCCGATTAAATAGGTGCCATATGGTTGAAATTGCCTCATTTCTCATTCAGCATGTCTATCTGATTTTTAAAATAAGTTAACCCCACAGCAATCCATCTACAGGTATTTGTGCACCTGTTCCTTATTTGCATCATCATTCTTATTTGCATCATCATTTCATTCTAAAAATGAAAGATGTTTAATAAAATTTGGAGAAGTGTAATGCTTAATGACGTCATACACGCCAACCCTGACTAATTTTCCTTTATTTCTAAGTCAGCCATGGTGAATGTTGTTTCAATTGACCAAAGTCCACCTCAACCATTTATATTTGGGATAAATGACTGCTGTAATTAGCTGGCTTTCCATTCTTGTGGAAACAACATTATTACTGAACTAAAATGTTAAACTAATGTTCTCAGCTACGCAGAAAATATTTTCATAAAGTGCTGGTCAGAAAATATAAAAAAAGCAAAACTCTGGGTTATACTCTGAGGCTGTAAAACTCCAAAATCCATACAATAAAAATATAGTACATCTTTTACTTGTCATCACTTTATTGACAGTGATTACAGTTGTCCTCCATCCCACTTCAATTCATGAACATAGATGTAGATATTATCTTCTCAATCCACTTTAGGAAGTAGATGATACAGTTGCTTTCCTGTTTCTGACATGTCTTAGAATTCTTATTTGATTAATTTCAAATTTCGTTCCCTTATCGATTATTTAGACTGAGGAACAGAAACTACAACACCAGCATTTTAGGAACTCTAATTGCCCATTTTCATTTCACTCAATTCAATCTCTTTTTCTTTTGGTTTCTTTTCTTGTTCCTGAATAGCAATTGAGACTCTTCCCAATCCCTTCTCATTTTCCTCCAACTGTTGTGCTTTATGTTTATTGTTCTTTAAATATACTCCTCGGGTGTCCTCATCCTATCCATTCAATGATTAACTGTGAGAACTGAATTAATTTTGCTGACTGACATGGAGGATTTTCTTTGGATCCAATACATTTGAGGGCAAATAAGATCTTTAGATAGTTTCCTTTACCACTAGCAGAAAGAAAGGTATACAATTGAATCCAGGCAATATATATTTAAAATGGATGAAAACATTGAAATAGGAGACTACCCCAAAGCATGATCACTGGAATATCATATAGGTATTTTGGAATTAAAAAAAGTTTTAGTGCTACAAATGTACATTATATTTACTCAATGAAATTGTTTTAGGTAGAATTAAAACATTGTCTATCAGATGGCATATACTAATTCATAGAATTTATGGATGATAGCTATAAAGAAACATATATGTTGCAATTTAAAGGATTTAGAATGCTTTGAAAAACTATCAAAGACCATTTTTCAGTTTAAAGGCATCATATTTGAAGAAATGACCTGTCCAAATGTAATGTACCGATTAAAACAAAAACAAAAACAAAGAATAGTGACCTTGAATTTGGCCATCAACAGCTATGACTTAGAAGAAAACTGAGCAGGCATATAGCCATTTACACTATTTAAATTATTAGTTATTGTTCCAAAATCTACTTTATCTAAAAATCCACTTTATCTAAATATTTATTAATACACTTTTAGTTTAGTGTATGATTCAAGAATTGAACAAGTTCTAGTTATTCCAACATTTACCTACCATCTTTCTTCTGTAGTCTGAGACAAATGAAACCCATAACAATAAATAGTAAAAATCATGAGTCTTCAAAGAGATTCAATCACAAAGGCAGTTCATGAGCTTTGCAAAAATCTTATGAGAGGAGTATGGTTTTTATCACCTTATGAAAGGTGAGAGGAGGTGCGCACTGCAGAGTAAGGTGTTCCTAATACACTAAAATAGTGAACCTTCTGATGCTTCCATCTCCTCGATCTCACAAGGAGTTCACATCTCAGCAATGTCTTGCTTGCTTGTTTTATATTTCCTCTAATATTTCTAATTTGGTTCAAGTCAATCTATCAGTGGGAACAAATGATATAAACTTTATTTGTAGAGTATTGACAAAATGACCACACAATTATTATTTAATGATTGTGTAATGTGTAATGTATGCATACTTTGGCAAGATATATTTGTATCTTTATTCTATCCACCATAATAATCTGACTATGAAACCTTATGGATACAATGTGCATGTAAACTAGACATATGTTTTCAACTTTAATCAATTTATTTATGAATGAATTAGTTCTTGTATGGTTGAAACCCAGCTTCAGCAAAATTCAAAAGTAAGAATACCTAAAAGAAATGTGATAATGAATAGCAAGGAGAACATGAATATGATAGCAAAACTTTTGAGAAGGAAAGGAAAGAACTATAAGTTAGGTTTTGGAAGAAAAGATTCTCAACATTCCTAATTTTAATGTGAAAATGATTGTGCAAAAGGTTATCTTGGAATAGAGCTTTGCAGTCAAAGTATAATATATTCATGTCTTGACAATTCCATAATTTATGAGCTTGTCTCTCCCTGACAACTATTTCTTTGAAGTCATGAGGATACTATTATAATGGAGATTAGCTGTGCAATGAAAACTTTAAAATGTATCAAATTATAATTACAAGCATGGTACTTTCATCCATTCAATGTTAAATACTAAAATAGGTTAAAGAGTCCCTCAAATCAAGCTTGAAATTCTGATGGTTCATGAACCTCAAGTTACTCGCTTGCAGTAATGTAGAATGGTTTATCATTTACCTTTAATCAGTCCATGATGCTTTTGAATGGTCTCTCAGGTTCACATCCATCGCCAGCCATGGTCAGCCACTTTTTAAATTATATTAAATTACCCCAGAGCTTTATTGTGGAGAATTGGGAGGAGAGTTATGCACAGTAAGTTGTCTTGAACTCCTATAGGAAAAGTGGGATATAAATACAACAAATACGTAATATTTCTATGACTCTGTTCTGTACTGTTCTTTTTAAAATTATTAACCTTGTTTTTATCCATCCTTTAGTAGCATATTTTTGTATGCTCCTTTGGATGGTCTTCTGTCTTGAAATCTGGGTTCATAATAAAATTATATACACACATATTTTTGATTCTTTAAAATATAATTTTATTGTAGGAATGTTTAACAAGTTAAAAACAACACTAGTATTAGAAAAGAAAAAAAGAAAAAAGTGAATAAGAAAGAAAAGAGAAAAAAGAAAGAAAAACTAAAGATTATAAAGAAATGCCTTCTGATCTTTTTGACAGCAGTTATAAATGCATTTATATTTTACCTTTTTTCTTGATTACATCATAATTTCCTTCTTTCCATAAATTATACTATGTAATCCTTAAACCCATAAATCACAAGTTTATTTTTCTCTTTTTTTCCAGCAAAAACTCCAAAAGGAATTTCCAGTCAGAGATCAAGGTAGTTGTTGATCTTTCTCTAATCAAACATGTTTGTCATCTTCATCAACATTACTCCATTATAGAGTCTTTCCATTTTTCTGCATATAATAGACTTGCAGCTATACAGTTCAAATATGGGCAAATAATCTTCCATGGCTCTTTTTTAATTACAAGTCTGTCTGGCAACCTATCATGTCCACATTTCCAACATAAATTTGAAATATCTTTATAGATTCTACACAGTTTTTATGTCATATTCTAAAGGTTCATTTTATAAACATTCTCTTTTAAGTTATAAGAATGTACATTTCAGTCTTTTTAATCACATATTTTCCCACTATTCCATCAATAGATTATATCCAAATTGCTTAGCCACATTATCATACAGGCTTTCACTTGTCCTCTTCCATTTCAAATTTCAATAAACATTTATCCATTTTAGCAATTATATGTAAATCATTTGTATATAGTTCAACATCTGTTTTCTGCTGCTCAATTCAAACACCTCATTATCTATTTTAAACCTTTCTCTTAATTGTATGTGAGAACTATTGAAAACTAAATCTTTCTGCAGTCAAATATCTTTCGATTTCTTTTTATATTCTCCAAGTTTCTGTTCTAAGAACTCTTAACAATTTAACCATTTTTCTTTATCCACTTTTTTCATGTTAAATGCTTCTTATGCTGAAACCTATGAGTTTGGCAGAGAGCTTGGAGAGAACTTGGAGTTTAGAGCAGGACAATGATGTGTGTAACCCACACTGAGTGAGGAACTCTGGGAGTAGAAGTCCATGCATCTTAAAGTTTGAGAAGCAATGGGTTAGACAGACTTTTCATTGAAGAGGTACTAGATGCAAGTCCAATTAAAAGTTAAATAACAAATAAATAACAATAAGAAGGAAAAGGAGAAGTTATCCTCCCCCCCCCAAAAAAAATTATTGTCTGGCCAGTACTTTAGCCATATAAATCACTTGATCACACTGTTCCATGACATGTTATATTTCAATGTAATTTATAAGCTACATTTCTAGATGTGTTTAGAAGTATAAATTGGCATAGTTGTACATGCAATTAAAATATGTGTTCTCTTTTGTTTTCAACATTTTGGATAGTTTATAGTACTCCCTCAAAGAGCTATTTTCAGTCTCAGGGAATCATACTGTGCTAGATGTAAAATAGTTCAGTTCTGATAAAACAGAATTATCTATGAATATTTACATAGTCCTGAATCATGAGATTTGACTATAGTTTACAAACTAGTAGCTTGTCTACTAGAAATTTGGTTTTTTAAAGTCAGAGGACAAAGAGGGTAACATAAACAGGAAGCCTCAAGCACAGCTATAAATGCATGTTGAAGTTTTTTTTAAAATTTTCAATCATCTCAGAGATGCCAGTTGAAATCCTCTGAAAATGAATCCAATTGCATCTTCCACACATGCTTCGACGCTAAAAGACACTTTATCATTTGAATATCCAAATGGCCACTTTTTCAGGCCTGGAAACCTGGCTCCAGCTTCATTTATTTTGATGTCTTTTATCCCAGCTGCAGCTTTTCAGGATTTATCTCTATGGTTAACTTCCCCTTTCATAATATTAGCATAGCTGAATCACTTGCTTTTCCTGTTGCAAGCAGTGATTATATAGCAAATTAACTACAAGCTGTTCAGTCCAAGTCTAGAAGTTGGAAAGATGCTATTCTGAGTAATAGCTTTTGTAGCTGATGATTTCATCTGTACTAGTGCATAAGCACACCAACATGCCTACCGTCCCTGTCTATTGTTTCTTTTATGTTTTATTTTTCTTATATGTATCCATGTATTCATAACTATGTTTTTACTAAAACCTATTATCTTGTAAGCATTTGACAAAAATAAATAAATAAAAATAAATAAATATGCCTGGGTAACAAATGCAGAAAATAAAAAAATAAAAACAAAAACTCCAAATTATTTGATGGGTCTATATGCTCAAAGAAAGGCTTTGAATGAGAAGGGTAAACAGCAATGAGAATGTACTATATATAAGAATCTTAACTGTCCAATAACCTCCCAATAACCTCATTTTAGTTCTGTATTTCTGCACATTTTCTGAACATATGAATAGAAATGCAGATATAACAAAGTTTTCTTGTAGAAAGTACTTCAAAACTTCTTGTTCAAGAAAGGGAAATTGATCAAGAAGTGGATCAGCCAAATAGATGGTACAGCAGGATTTACATATGTGTAAATGCCTTCATCCTCTGAATGTGAACATTTTATTGGAGATAATTATTTATCCACAGTTGAGATTTTTATTGGCCCTGTAGAAAACTGATTCAAGATCCACTTGGATGAGAAGAGGTAATGGGCTTCACTGGAGAACTGTTTTCAGTTGATTGAGTCTTTGCTATATATAAATCATATAATTGGGACAAAAATGTTTTTGGAATTGAGGATTAAAGAACATATAGTCAGGAGTGGTTAAAGCAGGGGTGCCCTTCTTCAAGGCCCGTTGGTCGAATCTGGCCTGTGGGGTGCTTAGATTTGCCCCACAGGGCCATCCTGGAAACAATGAAGGACTGGCCTGTGGTGCCTCTGCCAGTGAAAACAGTGTGTGGTGCCCCAACACAAGTGACCTTAAGCTGGCCACACACCGCCAGGCCCCCGAGGTCAAACACAACCCTGATGGGCCTTCAATGAAATCAAGTTTGACATTCCTGGGTTAAAGGGAATTGGAATAGAAATTGTAGTCTCCAGTCCTGCCTGAGGTACAGAAGCCCTATATGTGACTTTTAATCAGTCACATTCTCTCCACCTTAGGAAGAAGGCAGTGGGAAATTACTTCTCAAAATGTTGACAAAATATTGAATGGTCTTTCTATGTTGTGGCCAGAAATCAAGATTGTCTTTAAGGCAACCCCTCCCCCACAAAATGGGAGAGAGAGAGAGAGAGAGAGAGAGAAAGAGAGAAAGAGAGATAATGCAGACAAGAAAAAGTTTTAGAAAACGAATACCCAATTAAAACCCACTAGGTTATGCTGATTGCAATGCAGGCCAGGAAAAGAAAATGTGAGTTCTGGTTTCTGGTCAGTCATTAAGTTGCCTGATTCATTAGGATTTAAACAATAGGGCTTTTTTAAAAACAAAAGTGAGAAAATTTCTATCTCCAAAATTTATACCTGTCTCTTTATCTTCCAGTATTTTAAATGAAATCAGAACCCATATGTGAGATGTATCTGTTCCTGTAGCAAGAGCATTGTCTAAGCTCATTGTATATTATATTGTATATTATATTGTATATTATATTGTATATTATATTGTAACATTTCCAGTCCTATGACTATCCCTCTATCTAGAGGTTCCTAGGAGTGAGGGTGGGTGGGAAATAAGCAGATTTTAAAAATACAGAAGAATGGAGAGCAAAAAAAAAAATCGCTCCCTTCTTCCTCATCCATAGAATAATAAGGGGAAGCAAATGACTCCTGTTATGGTTAGTATACACATATACTTGGGAGTCATCGCTTGGAATACTCTTAGTAAGTCTGTTTGCATAAGTGCAAAATGGTAGCTGTCCTGTTTTCACATGTGCAATTAGGCTGGCTAGTATATTTGTGTAAGAAGTGGATTCTACCATAGATGCTCCATCCCATGTCCAAGTCATTGCTCTAATGACTCTTCCAGACTAGGCATGGAAGACAAAAACCCAAAGAATGACAAATGGGACAACTTTGAGCTAACTGTTTTTTATGAAGACATCCAAGTGTAGAGTTATTACAAGAGTGCCAAGACTCAAGAACATTAGTAGAAACATTACTAGTCCAATATCAAAATCAATAAATGCATTCATAGCAGAATCTTAAATCCAAATACAACACTACAACACTGCAAGTTTTCCCACAGGCAGCTAAAGTTCAGCACATATTGTCAAGCTTCAGCAGAAAAGTGGTGTCTTTAAACAGAGGATGATGGCCTGAAGTCTAGTCATAAAAGGAACAAGGCCAAACTATTCCTGAAATTGACCCTTTGCTCTTAGCTATCTATTCTCTTGATTGTGAAATTGAGCAATGTTTCCTTCCCAAGATGCTTTTTCTTTAACTAGACTGTTCTCCACCCTTCCATTTGGTTTTCAGCTTGATAGTGATGATGTCTTCCAGGTTGACTGAATAAGACTCCAGATCAGTGCCAGATTATAATGAAGAAGATCCTGCAACTGAACATATTTTTGTTTTGCTTCTAGAGCTACTTGATCAGAATCAGATCTGTCAATGCTTTGTTCTGCTCCTTCTATGCTGAGGGTTCATATGAAGACTAAGAGACAAGCAGACAAAGGCCTTCAAGTTAAGGTGTTGGACTAGGATCCAGGATTCAGGAAAGCCCAGGATTACATTCTCTCTCATCTTGGAAATCTGTGATCTCACAGATTTCATGTTGCAGATAAAATGGAAAGATCTTGAGCTCCTGGAGGAAAAACATGAAACTAATAAATTAACAAGCAATTAAATATTAGAAGAGACAAGGACTAACTAGATTCTACTTTCTCATTTAGCTTTATGTTATCTCAAATGTTATTTGAAGAAAATTTGGTGGACTAGACAATAACAAAAATAAGTGAAACTATGCATTCTTACTGAGTATGGCAGGTGTACTGTTGGTGGTGAGCATATAACACACAATGAGAGGAGGAGGAAGGAAAAAAAAATCTTCCTGGAGACTAGTGAGATTCTATAAACATAATCAAAATGTAATAGAAACTTTTTGGAAATGCTGTTAGAAGGAGAAAGCATCAATCTTCATGGAACTCCACTCAACAGGCTTTCTCCAGCTAATCCATCATGCTCAGGACATGGGCCCTCCCATCTGTCTGTGCAAAGGACCAGGAGGAGATTGCTAAATCCCTGGGCTGAAGCTACCATCTCAATACAAGGCAATTCATCATGAAGGAACAGGGAGGGGGAGGATGAAAAAATAATATAAAACTAATAAAACAGTTCCCCTCCCTTTCTTACTGCACAGTTTCCAATGAATTTTTAGTAAATGAGCTCAAATTGTAGGGAAGGAAGGAGGGGGTTGAAAGCTGGCTAGATAATATAGCTTATAAGATGCACACCACTAAACAGGGACAATAACTGTTATCTGCATACCAGTTCTGGCAGTAAAGATTGGACTTGCCACTTCATGAGTTCATGTTTAGGCACAGACAAATATGTACTAAAGAGATAATATCACTTTGCCAATGCCATTATTCCTATTGGAATGGCTGAAGATTTAGGATAGTTTTTTGATATGAAATTTTTGTGGGAAGCGTCATAGAGTAGTGCTTTTCAATCAGGATTATTCAACATATAAGGAAAATTGTTGAATATTCAGAATACAAGCTAAGATTTCAATGTTTTGTTTACAATATTCAATGTTTGTTGCTGAATTTTACTAGATTGAAGACTAAAGTTTCTTGTCAGTGGACTGGGGGCAATATTATTTGCCTATTACCCCAGCTGTGTTCCTGGATAAGCTCTGAAAAATATCCATAAGTCACAGCTATCACTTTTTTTTCCTTTCTGAGATGAACTAGCTATGAATAATTGGTGAGCTAAACCTATTTGGGTATTATTCATTTTAGTACCAATTTAGAGTAGATACTTTGAAATCAGTGGGTTTCCAGTATCTCATAATTACCCTAATTCTATTTCAATGGATTGTTGTGACCACATTTTGCTCTATTTCTATGTGTTTTATGTATTTATTATAACAGCAATCAAGACAAGCACAAAACTATTTATTGACAACACTGCTTGCTTTATAATTTTCATGTTTCACCTTATGGCACTACCAAATTACTTTGAAGCATGTTGTGAACTGGTGTCTCAGGAAGCAAAAATTAAGAGGAAACAAACCTCCTGGGGAAGAGATGGGGGGCTGGGCAACTGCTGTTCAGATCAAGATGTATCCTGACAGATCAACTTGGTGAAATCCATTAATTAGCACTTTGGGAAACAGTTGCTAAGTTAATTATTCCTTTTTCAGATGAAAGAAAGCTAATTTCTGGCATTTACATTGACAGTGATAAGCACTAATGTTTTTAGAGTTGACATCGCTCAAGATAAATGATATTTTGAAAGGCACATCCAAACATTTTGGTGGGAAGCAAGTGAAATGAGCACTCTGGAATGCCATGAAATATCTCCAAGATTGGAATCCTTTCCAAAGTTACTCCACTGGACCTCATGAGGTTGGCATCTAGAAAAATCTGTATAGGGTTGGTTTGCAGAGTCAGTACCAAACTATAGTCATCAAACCTTGTTTTACACTCCTAACACTGGGAAAAAAGCAAGCAAATGTTATGTTATGCGTCACTAGCTCTCAGCTACATCTGTGAACTTCAGCACTCCAGGAATAGTTCAGCTGTTCATGAATTTGAATGAGACACGTCACAGGATGCAGCTGCGGAAAAAGGACTGCTCACTAGATTTCCCCACACTTCAGCCTATGCCAAAATGACCATGTCATGTACACCTGTTTCTGGATTAATTGTAAAATGTATGTCCTACAATTTTTTCCCAAAGGGCATTCAAGGCAGCTTACCATTCAACTATGACAAACAAGTATGTAACTGCAACAAGATTGTTCACAAGGGCACAGTCTAGTTAATGTAAACCCTTTTTGTATTCTATCCATGGGAGACAATTCCATGCTTAAGTCTTCAAATTCTATTTTCACTTACTTGGAAATAAAGCCCACTAAACAAAGCAAAATATAATATATTTTTAGACACTGAGGACTTCTATGATATATTTTGTCTTCAATGAATGGATGATATGTACTTTTATAGACAGGTAGAAATAAGGAAATTAAGAAAGGGGGAAAGAATTCTTCCAATTTTCAGATGCTGTAGACCAGTGCTTCTTAACCTTTTCTTTATCATGGATTCCCATTAAGTATCTTTTGTGGCCACAGATGATGGCCAAGACTTAACTCAAGATTTAAATTATCACATTTCTTCCAGCCTTTGTGGATCCTCTGTGACAACATCACAGACCCCCAAGGGTCCGCAGACCACAGATTGAGAGAAAGGAAAAGCAAAAAGAAGGAAAAACAAAAAATCGACTAACATCTGATTTCTATGAGGTTTACATTAGAAGTAGATATTCCAAGAAAATGTGGTAAGCCGTAGAATATAATTAAAAGTAGTTTGAAAAATTATAAAATGTATAGCAACTGCATACAACTACCTCAGTGAGAAAAAATATTTCTAAGGGGAGGGTAGCCTCTACCAACTGCAGAAAATGAACAGATGTAGACCTCCAACCTTCCTATTTTTAAGAGGAACAGGAAATGCTTGGAAGAAATATATGAAAGCAGTACTTAGATGAGTTACTTCACTATTAAGTTAATTCACTACAATTTGTTAAGTTATTCCCCACTAGGGAGATCACTTCTAGCCATTCTAGTTAATTAACTAATTAAAGACAATGCTGCTGAAACAAATAACAGCAGCACATGGAATAATCCACTTCCAAGGCAAGTTTCTAGTGTAGCCTTTCTCAAGATATTTATCCAAAGTCCAGGGATGTGGACTTTAACCCCCAGTATGACTTTAGAATATTTGGAAAACCAATACCCAAATATCTGAAGGGCTCCAAGTTGGAGAAAACTATTCTAGGGCATTCCATAAATGTGACATGTCTATGGAGATTTTCAGTCATCCAGGTCATGGTTGTCTCAAAGGTACTTTTTCAAGAGGCAACTGGACTTTATGATAAATTCCTTCATTGAGGAATTTGGAGCTGTGCTTTCTGCAGGATGTTTTCTGCTCTGTGTCCCTTCACTGTTGAGCACAAGTACAGGCTGTTGGGGATGAGTCTGTTCTGTCTGCATCTCAAACTGGTTGTCAACTTTTGTCAACTACTGTCAACTAAATGGTTATCAACTACTGTATAGTGGCTACCACTTTCTATCAGAACAACCATAATGATTTTTAGTTTAAAGAACTCCAGACTTTTTAATTTAGTTCAAAAAATTTTGGTTTA
The DNA here is from genome assembly GCA_033807585.1 of Hydrophis major. Classification (NCBI taxonomy): domain Eukaryota; kingdom Metazoa; phylum Chordata; class Lepidosauria; order Squamata; family Elapidae; genus Hydrophis; species Hydrophis major. Next base: position 233,255,659 of record CM066330.1, on the reverse strand, counting down.
GAAAAAGGATTGCTCAGAACCTCATAACGGAGAATTACTTATAGTTTTTTGAATCTCTTGCACAGTATTCTTGCATAGTATTTAGGTTACTCAGTGTATTGAATAATCTGGAATACCTGGAGCAACATAATGCTGCACTGATATTTTTACATGCAGTGAATTGGATTTTTTTTTCGTTCGGAGTTCTGGAACATATGAATCTTGGTGATAATTTCATTAAATGAGTAAGGTTGATTTATACTTTCTAGAAAACACAAATGATTGTTAGTGGACAACTAAGAAAACATTGTGAGATTCAAAAGGGGATGCCCATTGTCTCAATTTTTGTTCATTTTTTCTTGATATAAGATCAGAGAATAACTCTAAAGGAGTTAAGATTAAAAAAGAAACTTATAAGTTAAGGGCAATTGCAGATGACTTAGAATTACCTTTAGAAGATCCATTAGAGGGACTAGAAGTATTAATGGGAAAATTAAAGATCTTTGGTATATTAAGAGATTTTAAGATTAATAATCAGAAATAAAGAGGTTAACAAAAATATGAAATAAGAAGATCAAACAGAACTGATAGAGAAAACTGGCTTTACAATTGAGAAAAAAGTAAATTACTTAGGCATTTTGTTTGCATTCTTTCAAAATATAAAAACAAGAAAAAGTCAAAGAAACAATTGGTCCACTAATAGGAGAAGATGGCGAGAAGTGATGGGCAGCAGAGAAAGCAGAGCTGCTTAATTCTTTCTTTGCATCTGTCTTCATACAAAAGGAAAACATAGCCCATCCCACCAAAAACAGAACTGTAAAAGACAGACTAGGAACTTAAATTAAATTAGTCATCTCCCGATTGGACTACTACAATGTGTTTTACATGGGGCTTCTCTTGGAGCTTCAACTGGCACAAAATGCAGAAGCACTGTCAGTTATGTCTACTTCCAGAACAACACATGTTATACCTCTGTTCTGTGAGTTAGTTGCCCAACTGTTTCTAGGTTCAATTCAAGGATTTATCATTTGTGGTTCTGAAGACGAGTCTTCTAACCTTATGGAACAATCTCCAGCCAAAAGTGAGATTAGCTCTATCCTTGTTCCATATATTGCTCAAGATCTGGATTTATCATCAGACTGTGGTATTTTAAGGTGGCTCCATCATTGTTAATATTTACTGTTTCTTGTGTCTGGTGGTTTGTTTATTTTAAAAAAAAAACATGGTTTGTTTTATATTTTTAATCATGATTGTTTTTATTATTTATTATTTTATTTCAGTATTGTATGCTACCCAGATTCATCGTTTGTGAGGCAGTTATATAAATTTGCTAAATAAATTGATAAATAAACCTGCGGGGGGAAAATGATACACTATATTATACTAGCATGCCTTATTATGTTTGTTCCATTGCACCAAAGAGCAGAGTCAAGTACCCCAAATATCTTTGTTTATTCAAATGTTTGTTGAGGGAGTGAGCTGAGCAATAACTTTACATGGTCTGATTAAAACTTGAAAGAGATGTTTGTGCAGTTCTCACCCTCTCTAGACTGGCAGGCATAGTGGCAGCGGTGGTGTGGTTGGAAGTTAGTGGTTTCATGTGTACAACCTAGCTCTTACACTTGTTCAAATGAAGCTTCATGCAATTGCCCGCTGCTTGCATATCCCAGTTCCCAAGGGGCTGCGGACCAGTACTGGCCATAGCCTAGGAATTGGGGAACTCTACTTTAGAAAATACAGAAGTAGGCTGAAGAGCATGGCTGTTTTTCTCCTTAAGCCACTTTTACTTAGGGCTGTCTCTTCCCAAATCCATCCCGATGGCTTTCTGATCTCCCATCAGAAACATAAATACAGGCAAATGTAACTTGACTTTCTACTTCCTTTTTTTAAATTCCACCCAGCCAGAAGGGTGTGCTTTAATTACCCTACTGTGTTTTGTCTTCTAGAAATGGGAAACCCTGAAGAATGTGAGCCAAACAGAACACGAGGAACATGAGAGAAATTGAAGGAGGGCAAGGCCTTTTGCATTACCTGGATTGAATAATTCAACCTCTAAAGGAAACAACAGACTATGCAACCACCTTTAAAAACTCTGGCTTCATCCATATGGGCTCCTGATTCATAATTTGAAAATGGCCACAGAGAGGATCCAAGATATAGAAATCCATCATTCAAAATTATGACAAAAGATGTATACATTTTCTTTTATCTACTTATTTATAATCTGTATTTATAGATTTATAATCTATATTTATAGGTTCATTAAGTTACAGAAATTCCTTCTGCATCTTTCAACTATTAATTGAATTTTTAAAATGCCATCATTACTTCTTTTTTTGGTAGAAGGACATTTTGGTGCAATTTGTACAAGATGGCTGCAGGATTTATTAGACACTTAAAGATGGGAATTGTATGAAAATACTGTTTGATATTGTACAAAAATATTTCTATAAAGTAGCAGTATCTCTGGCTTGTTATGCTTTGGGTAAACCATTTTAGCATACTGGATAATAAAACAAGCTCAATATATAATAAACGAATTTCAAAATAAATTCCCAGCACCCTAACATTGTGTCAGAAAAGCAAAAATCTATTTCTCAAGGCAAGAAAAACTTTCGGGGATTGGAAAACAGATTTTGGCACAGCTTTAATTTCTAAATTATTGAGAGCAAGATTGACAAGGTGAGTTATCTAATAATAAAGTATTAAATGATGTCCAAGTATCATCATCCCACAAATTTGTTGGATGAAGTGTCTCAGATTGATTTAATTGGGAATCTGGAAACCCCAGCTTAAAAGAGATGAAGAAGCTGATTCTTGTCTATCTTTATATATTGTATTTTTCCATTCTTTCTTTTGCTGGGTATTAGGTCATTATAGCTCTGTCACCCCTTAAATGACTGCAAAGAGTTACAGTTGCTATCCAAATTTTGACAGCCCACAGATCGTACTTCTATTTGCAGAGCTGGAGTTGCCTTGAATACTGCCATTTTTCATTTTTCATTTGGGTAAAGATTATTTTCAGCTTTGGGGTGAAAGTTACTAATATGTGCATTTACATGACAAATCTTTTATTTGATCAATTCCTGTTTTGTTTGTTTTTTCCCCCTGAAATAAAAGTACAAGGTCTTTTTTTTTTTGAGATTGAAGGTGGATATGAACATATGCATTGCATTGCATTGCATTTCTGGTTTCCAGCTAAACTTCCTTCCTGCAAGTTTCCTTGCAACTTCCTTCCAGCTAGAGAAAGTTGGAAATTAGTAAAGTTATTTAAAGGAGAAGATAAAAGATTACAATTAAGTTTGAGTGTGAAAAAGAATATGAGAAACATATAGTAATAGCACCTACATATCACTTCACAGTGCTTTATAGCCCTCTCTAAGCAGCTTACAAAGTCAGCATTTGCCCCCAACAATCTGGACCCTCATTTTACTGACCTTGGAATGAGGGAAGGCTGAGTCAACCTTGAACTGGGAATGGGGTGCTGCTTCCGGAGCCTCCGGAGTCTGGCAGCAGCAAGACAGAGGACCCAGGGGAGCCTGTTACCAGTACGCATATGTGCAGAGCTGCTAGAAGGCAAGACCAGCTGAAACAAAAGGGGCAACTTGGGAGGAAGGCTGGGAGGTGATTGCCCCTCCCATAAGGTATAAATGACAGGCAAAGATGATGAAATCTTTGCAGGAAGCAAAGTCATTTGTTCGGTTCAGATTCATTCTTGAAACTCTTTGTACTTTGGTTGGTTTTGTTCTAGTTTATTTGACACTTCTGTTATTGGCCACACTTCACAGGAATGAAAGATGGTGCTTATCTCAAGGGACTGTTTGAGATTCATTACCAGCTGGGAATGAAAATAATTCCCAGCGTTGCAATGAAACAAGACTTGTTTTCAAAATAAGCGTGTGCATAATTACGGTCTTGGAAGCCTTGGTCAGAACATCCACTGGCTAATTGTTCTCACTGTTAGGAAATTTCTGCTTAGTTCTAGATTGCGCCCTCTTTGATTACTTTCCATCCATTGTTTCTTGTCTTGTTTCTGGTACTTTGGAAAACTCTGGTGCAGTTGTGAAACTCACGTGCTGATATTCTAGAATCCAGAAACAATAGAAATCTTTACCAAGGATCTTTAGAAACTGTTTTGTTGACTACAGGGAGGTAGCACTCCTGAGCTAGGAGACCAGGTTTGTGTTGGAAGATAGGTGGGGCTGCATTCCTCTTTGCACATTATTTCTGGATATATATCATAATTACTGTTTTGCAAATTGAAAGATTTATTTTCATTTACCTGCTAATAGTTTTAGGGGTGTAACTGAGAATGCTACATTCTAATTTAATCCCAGGTGGAAATACATCTTAAACAGAAATATGTTTTATACAACATGTGCAGTATTTATGACAAAGAAAAGGGCTTTAGGCAAGACTTTTCTTTAATAGGCATCCCATAGTTTGTCTGTCTTCTATGGGCATGTGTCACTGTATAGAGACATGCATATAGAGACACATCCTCCCTGTTTTGGAAATAAATTGAGGGTATAAATTTGGAATAAATTGGGGGTGGGGGGAGAATGGGGACAACCTTTACTGGGTCAGAGCATCTAATTAGGATTGTCAATGTGGCTGCAGTTCCCTAAGGAATAGCTTTTCACATTTGTTACACTGATTTTTAGTAGCTCTATATAAAGTAACGGTTCCAGCTGTCTATTCTTGTTGCCATTCCTTTATCCAACAGAGCAAAGCTAGAGTTATCTCTACAATAAAAGTTGTTGCAAAACATACTGTTCTATTCTTTCAATCTGTTTTTATGAGATGATCCTCCTCCTCCCCCTCCTCCTCCATAGGTAATAGGAAACGAATGGAAAGGTGCTGAAGTCTCTGTTCTGGAATTTCTTTGGCTAACATTGCAACATTGGTGAGCGTATTTCAGAGGCTATCAGCAACATCCTCAGGACGTTGGTTTTGTTATCCATCTCTCCATTGGTTTGTTGCTTCCCTAGCTGCCACACTTCCTGTTCTGAAAAAGCTCTATGGGAAAACTTCCTTCATGATGTCTTTTGTGTGTGTGTGTGTGTGTGTGTGTGTGTGTGTGTGTGTGTATTTTATTGAAGCACAGGAAGTCAGAGCAGATCTTTTAGAGAAACAGGACACATATTTAATTTATGTGAACTATACATCCTATATGCACTGCACAGAATTACCTTTGTGAGGAATTCCCCCCTCCCCAATTTGATTAAATGGAATACTTGAAAACTGCTGAAGTGATTTTCTTAACAATTATAATTAATATTACAGATGCAAGGCTGAAGCTGAGAAATTGGCCTGACTCTAGATGCCTGGTCAAATGCTCTAATTATATGTAAAAAAATGCCGAAGTCCAGCTTTATTTCACTCCAAATACAAATGGCAGCCAAATATCTGGTCTATGATAGCATCCGGCTACCTCTTCTTCTTCATATTACAGTAGGGTTTCATGATTTAAATATGAATGTAAATACAACTCTAAACATATTACCCCCAACAATCTGTATCCTCATTTTACCCACCTTGGAAGGATAGAAGCAGAGGTAGTATTCAGCAGGTTCTGACCAGTTCTGGAGAACTGATGGTGGAAATTTTGAGTAGTTTTCAGAGAACCGGTAAATACCACCTCTGACTGACCCCACCCCCATCTATTCACTGCCCCACAAGTCCCAGCTGATCATCTGGGTCTTCCTTTGTTGCCCTGCACAGGAGAATGGAGCTGGAAAGTAGTGGGGTGGGGAGGGAATAGAGATTTTACTGTATCCTTCCCCTGCCATGCCCACCAAGCCATGCCCACCAAGTCACACCACACCCACCAAGCCACACCCACAAAACCAGTAGTAATTTTTTTTGAATCCCACCACTGATCATATTGTAAAGTAGTCAGCATAAGTTGCACAGCAACCATTGTCCAAAATAACTATTCTTACTAAACTTCAGTATGAAAAGTTGTAAGGGACAATAGATATGGGAGGTATCATTTAAGAGAGACAGGTGCAGTGGCCTAGGAATGTCAGTCCTAGGCCCACCTTAGACAGAAAAACAAACTGATGACCTTGGGTCAGTCACTCTCTCTTAGCTCTAGGAAGGAGGCACTGGCAAGCCACTTCTGAAAAATCTTGCCAAGAAAACTGCAGGTACATGTCAAACCAGTGCAACACTAACTTGAAGGCACAAATATGCCTCACAAATATATGTGATATACATTTGTGTGTATACATATGCACATACACGCAGACATATACACAAAGACGGAACTACTAGGCTCTATTACTATTTAACTAGTTAACAATCTGCCCACAATTGCTCTATTGGTCATTAATTTTTAGGTTTTAAAATAAAGAAATTAAGCTTTTTAATCTTTCTAAATAAAGGCACAAATTAGTGGAGCACTGAGCACTTATCCTAATGCATGTATTGTATAGTATTCATAGGGGTATAAATCTTGTGATTTTGACATACAAATGAAAATGTTGGAAGAATGGTAATGAAATCAATCCTGACAAATTATCATTGATATGAAAGATACAGCTGACTTTGTTTATGGATTTGGAGTTCTCCTTGCTGACATGGGCAAACAACATCCATGGTGATATTAGAATATATTTATTTAATGAATGCTATTCTGCCAAATAGTAGGTGGCTCTTGAAAAGCAATTTTAAATAATTTATTGAGAGTATATAAACATGTTTCTTCTAGAAAGTCAAGAATATTCATTTGGAAATCCCCCTTTGTTTTGTTTTAATAACCAATCTCAGTTTGCACAGAGATGATAATTAACTACATTGTGAATCTAGGCTCTCTCTACCCAGTCCCAAGTCATATAAATACTACTGCTTACAATGAAGTTCATTATTCTTGCTTTACGCAAATGTCATATTTGGTAAATGCAATACTATTCCTTTAACTTTCCTTTATAATAGCAGAAAAATATGCAACAAAAAGGCAGGCTTTTTCTATTTTTTTCTGTTTTACCAATTTCTTTCCTTTGCTTACTGTATATTTGCAAGACAATACTTGATTTTAAAAACCCTCAGGGGGATTAACTATGATTAAGTACAAAAAAATTCAGTCAAAACCAGCAATGAAATAGATAAGCAGTAAAACAATAGCACTGTGCATAAATAATATTGTAAGTAGCTAGTAAGTAGCAGTATCCAATAAAATGTTTTTCAAAAGTAAGTTTCCTAATTCAGCGAAATGTTATTTATTGGAAGAAATCCCATGCCAAACATTTCTACGGCACTAAAAACAATGTTTGAGGAATTAGATCTTGTCTATTTTGCAAAATTTTGTACAAAAGTTTTGTCACCAAGGACCACAGGTAATATTTTAAATAATAAAATGCACAAAAACCAAATGATTGATTCAATTCATATTAAAATTAAATCTGCAGCTTTGATAAGACCTTCATAATTCAGAAAACATTTAAAATATATGTGGAATGTATCCCCCAAATGTAGTCAGTGCCAACTCTCTTCAATTTCCACCAAAAAAAGAGAGATCCAATATTGGTCAGTAATTACTCAATTCTAGTAATTTTGTTGTGTTTTTCGGGAAAAACCAAAAGAACTGTTCATTCTTTTTTGCTACCACCATGGTCTTTGCTGAATTGTTTTTAATATTTTGCATGAATCTATAAAATTCAGTGTTTTTCTTCCCACATTTTGTGACATGAAGAGTCAAGCTATGTGGTAACCACTTCACTGTTTGGGTGGGGCTAACTGATAAATTAATTCTTCTCTCTGCATTAAAATTATTGGAGAGGCTGGAAAAGACCTCCCTGCAAAATCTGTACAATTTTTTGGAGGCATTGCTCCATTTATTTCATCTCAAGTTATTTAGGACTTTAAGAATGGTCACAAGAACATTGGATTGGATTCAGTTGTGAATACATAACCAACGAACTGTTTATAAAACTTCATCTAGGCAAACTACTATAGCTGGCATAATAACTGAATTCTGAAATCACTGAAATTTTAGACAATTTTCAAGGCCAAGTCAGTATATGACAGACTATAGTTATTCACTCTAGAGAACAGTAGAATATGAAGTCACAATGGTCAAAGTAGCAGCTGGCAGAAAAGGAAGGCGGTTAAAGCAATAAAGTTAGCTGTGTCTATACCAAATGGTGGATCAAGAAATCCTCCAGAATTAGACACTTGCTATTCCAAAGAAACTCAAATGGATTAAACACCAATTTTGTAGATTTGAAAAGGAAATACTGACTTTAGATAGCAAAAAGAGCTCTTGCTTTAAAGTTTAAGAACTCAAGCATTTTAGTATCAAAAAGTCAAAGTTTCAATGATGACAGAGAAGATTTGGCTACTGTCCCAATCAGATTAAGCAACCTATGGGACTGCTGCAAATGTGACCTCTTGTTTGCCTGTAACATTTACTGAAAGGCCATTATGGAACAGTGCATTGATCAGCCCACCTGTGGTGAGCTGTCAATTTCTCAGATGTTCTCCATTGGTCCCATTCTAAAGACATGTTTTCTCCTTTTATTTAAATTGCACCTTCCCCCAGGAATGGGATCAGGATATATGGCTATTTATTCCAAAGAAGAGTTCTGTTTTCTTTGGCGTAGCCAAAAGAACCACAACAGAGTTGCCAAGCTTTATGCTGACCTTGTTTTATTTGGACAGTTTGTGCAAATGGATGTTTCCAAGAAGTTATCAACAAGCATGTGCAGCACTATTCAGTCCAAATATATTAAAACCTCGGATAGGGAGGAAAAGGTATAAAAATGGTTTTGGAGTTTATGTTGCTAAGCAGGGAAATAACTCCAGAGGCATAGACGGATGTACTGTACATGCATCCTATGTCACTCATAATCCTCAAGACATTCGAATGTTTTTCCTTGCTTTTGTTTTGATTTGTTAATATAGTTTAAACACCTCCCAGTGAGATACTTCAGTTGCAGGGATTGCAATATTTCCTGAACATTAAAAGCAAACCGTTTCTAAAGGTACAAGATGTAATACTTCTCACAGACGGTGTGTAAACTATAGCTGTGCTTGCCATCTGGAATGTGAATTGTTATAGTAAAAGTGTCCCTGCAGTCTCTTTTGTCCACATCTGCTTCCCCCCAACAAATATTCACCTTGCCCGCTATGCTCTAGTTATAAAAATGGGGAAAAAAGATCAAAGGAAAGAATGCTTCTTAAAAATAAAATCGGGGAGCTGAATGCTTTCCAATTAATATAGTATACAAGACTACGAAGAGACCCTGTTTTATCAACATAGATGTTATTCTAGAAAACAACCTTGGATTTAGCTCGGGAAAAGAGACTGGAACATATGGGAGACTGATTCATTAAAGCAAATACTTCCAGGTTTTTCAGTTGCAGCCCCAGCCAGGTGTTTTTAGGTAAAGTTGTGGCTATTTTAATGAAATATAGATAGATACTCTTCCAAACTGAATCTAAAGCATTGTACAGCCATAATAAATACAGGTAGTCCTAGACTTATGACCATAATTGAGTCTAACATTTCTGTTGCTAAGTGAGATATTTTGTCAACTCATAAAACATTTCTATGCCTGTTTTAGTAGTTGCCATAAAAGGGTGTGGGGAGGAAGGAAATCTGGAAGAGCAGTGCAGCAGTTTGAAAGAGAAATTACATTCCAACTTGTATCTTTAAAACATTGCAATTAAAATACCAGAGTTTTTGCCCATGAATATATTTAATTGGAGAACGTGAATAGCAATAGCACTTAGACTTATATACCGCTTTATAGTGCTTTACAGCCCCTCTAAGCAGTTTACAGAGTCAGCATATTTCCCAATCTGGGTCCTCATTTTACCGACTTTGGAAGGATGGAAGGCTGAGTCAACCTTCAGCCTGGTGGGATTTGAACTGCCAGTTTGTAGGCAGCTGCCTGCAGAAGTAGCTTGCAGTACTGCACTCTAAACCACTGCGCCATAGAGGCTCATATGAATTATATGAATGATCATACCCAGCCCGTGAATGTGCTCAATCGGAGAATCAGTTTTAGGAGACACCCAGAGGGGAAGGGGGAAACGTGGCCACAGGTGCCTGTAAATTACGTATGGCAGAATTGGCTTTATAAAGGGCAGTGCCAATATATCGCCTCTAATAAATCCTTTGAAGTGTTTTTGAAGTTTGGCTTGAGAATCATGATTTAATAAGAGCAATTTTGGAATCCTGACACATTTCTTAAGTGAGTTTTGCCCCATTTTATGACCTTTCTTTCCGGAGTTGTGAAGTGAATCACTGCAAGTGTTTAGTCTCACAGTTATTAAGTGACACTAGCTTCCCCATTGACTTTGACTATCAGAAGGTTGCAAAAGGGGATCACGTGACTCAGGGACACTGCAACAATCATAAATATGAGTTAGTTTGCCAATCATCTGAATTTTGATCACATGATCTTGGGGATGCTGCAATGATCGTAAATGTGAAAAATGGTCGTAAGTCACTTTTTTCAGTGCTGTTGTAACTTGAATAGTCATTAAATGAATTGTTGTCAGTTGAGGACTACCTGTAGTATTTTTTTGCTTCCAAAAGGCATTTTCCATCTGGCATTCTCAAGCATATAAATGGTGTTTTGGTTGCATTTTGGGAATGATTTTGAATTTATTTTATTTGTATGAGATAAGAGAAGGTGTAGAAGCTGTTTCCTGTTAAACATCTTTCAGTTACTTATCATCCTGTCTGCTTATGCCTTTTGGCTTGAAAAGGTCCACAGCATAGCTAGAACTGAAGCACAGGAAGCTGATGGGGCCAAAGAGATGATTGAAAAACAGGATATTAACACACAGTTGATTGATTCGACTTACATGCAACAACTTTTTTTATCCATAAATTGAAATGAGAATATGGAAGAAAGTTTTGATACAGAAGTAGCATAGGCAATGCTAGTTTAAGTAGATCTGATCTAAGCAACTTCCAGGGTTCGTAATTTGCCATGGAAAAAGTTCTGAAGGAGTTGAAGGAGATCTTGCCTCTGAGAATCTTTTTTGTGGTTCTTTGGGTTTGTGGTTTGTATATCATATTCAGTAAGAAAAAACAGCCAATTCAAACTTGAACCTTGTTTTTCATTTGTCATTTCCATTCTGGGGGGCTGCTGACTGATAAAGGGAAGTGATATAATACACAGATATCACATGAAGAATAAGGAAGATCAAAAAGTTTCCAGCCTGCCAAATATTTAATTTTATCTGCACCAACATAAATCAAGAATGATTCAGTTAATACAGACCATATTCTTCCAAAGAAAACTGAAGGACAATATAAGAGACGATGCTACAGAGAAGGGTCTGTATCTCAAAGAAAAACGGGGCTGTCCCATCCTCTGATCAAATGCCAGTTACACAAATAGGAAAAAACCCAAGAAGAATAAAAAAGATATTGAATAGCACAGTTCTTTTCTCAATATTTTACTACAGAAGAGAGAATGTTTTTTATTTTATTTATAGAACCAAATCAATCTACGCTAAACATATAGCAATTAAAAGGCATGCATAAAAATAACATAAAACTGAGTCAGTCAATATTGTGAGGGAGATCCAGTCAGTTTCTTTAGGTTAATGCTACAGATTTTATCACTACCATTGGCACATTTTTTAAAAATGGTTATTTTAAAGAAAAACAATATTCTGCTAATCACAAGGGAAACTAACATTTCTAATAATTGGGGTTATGAATTTTAATCACTAATATGAATATAGTAGACCTATTTATAAGACACAAGGCACACATTCAATCTTTATGCACATATACTGGTGCAATATTCACCTGGGAGCATGATGTGTTTCTGGTAATAACCCTGATGGATAAATATCAAGACAGACATTTAGAGACAAAAGCTTTATATACAGAGCATGCATGTTCTTGAAAAAATAGGAAGGGTCCAGAAACTGGGAAAAGACTTATAATAAAGATGAGAAATTTTAGCCCTATCCTCCTGAATGTCCCAGACCTTCTGCTTAAATTTGACATGTCACAATATATCAGACCTTGATCAGTTTGTTTTTGCAGAGTAGATTTATGTTTATATTTCACAGTAAGATGAACCAAAGGAGTCCCCCAAAGGATTTTCTGTGCCCAAGATCATAGACATCATAATTGTGTATGATTCTTTAAAAAGATACAGCTTAATTCTAATCACATTAGGAAATTCAATGTCAAAGGAGAGGTGAATGCTATGGTTTTGAAAAATTTAGGTTGTGTGGAATTCATGGTTGAAATTTTCTTGTAGGTGCATAACTGTGTGCCTTTCTTAAATCATAATTTTATTAAAATTATAATAAAACAATAAAGACTAATATAAATTAAGAGAAAAAATAGCAAAAAAGAAAAAATAGAAAGAAAATTAGGCAAAATATATATGAAAATATATTTCTTCATCACAATAAGTATATATTATTTTAGTAATTTATCCCCTTCCCTTAAAATGCAACAAATATTTTCTTCCCATATCCCACATCTTATTGATAAACAAATCCTTAAAGCCTTGTTATGTCAGCCATGATGTCAGCAAAAGTTCATTATTAGTTATAAGAACATACGTCTTTTAACCTTGATCAACTAAATCTTGATCTTTAGTCTCTTAAACTGATATCTTTCATTTTTTCTTTGTGCCTTCTCACAAAATTCTTCAAAGCTTTAACACCCTTATCTTTTTAATCTAATATAGGAAAATTATCCAGGTCCCTCTCTTGGTTTTTATTTCCATATCCATTTGAATTATTAAACTATTCATCAGGTTTTTTTGTATGTTTAGTGTAACATTTTTTTTATGTCATTCTTGTAGCCTATCATTTTTAAATCCACTTTCAGATTAGTCTTAATTTGTTTCTCTTCCATAACATTTTAAAAGAGAGTCTATCTGTAGAGGTAAACACTCTTAAAGTTGACACTTCCAGTTGCAAGGCTTCGGCGGTGACAGGAATCCACTTCTCTGTGGGTCCCTGCTGTGCCGCTGAGGTACCCCCGATCCAATTGGATTTGGGGGTTGTCGCTACCCCGAAGGGGCAGCGGAAGACAGAGGAGATCCGGGCAGGGGTCTGGGGATATCGCACCCCCTTTCCCCAGCTGGCTAGACTCCTTTTTCCTGAGGCAGTGGAGTGGCTGTCAGAAATGGCAGCCACAAAGGAATCTTCAACCGGATAAGACTGTGCAGGAGGAAGAACCAGAAGGAGAAGTTTTCTTGGATGAACTGGGACATTAAGTTACCCTGGAAACCTTACTTTAGGATTGATACATTTGTTTCCAAAAGAAGTTGCTACAGCAGCAAAAGTGCTGAAAGGAAAGTTCACTCCCCTTCCTTACGGAGAAAGCAAATGAGCACAGAAAAACCTGCTTCTTTAAGGTAAAAATAAGCTCTTTGTTATAAATGAGAAGGAGAGGACTAAAAAAAATCTTTAAAAATTTATTGGAGGAGATGCCTTGAAGATTATAAGGCCAGCAACTAACTGTAATACGACTTTAAAATATATTTGGGATTTTGCCCCAGGAGGAAAAATTGCAAAGAGAAGAAGAGGAAATAATTTCTCTGTTTGGATTGTTTGATAACTCTGACATTTGGAAATTACTTTAAGATTAAAAACTTCTGGGTTGTTCTTAAAAATTTACAATGGCACTATCTGTGGATGAATTAAAAATGGAATATGAAAAATTAAAAGAAAGAGAACAAAATGGTAAGGATTCTTTGGGAGCTGTCTTCCACTTTTTAGAAATGGTGGTTTCTATGTACCAGCAAATACTTGAGGAAGAAGGAGAAGGAGAAGAAGAAGAAGAAAAGGAAGAAGCCATTTTTAATGGACAAAAAAGAAAGAAAATAGGAAGAGATTAAGAAAGAAAATAGGAAGAGAGGAAGGAAAAATGAGAATTTAAGATTCAATAAAACAACCAAGAAAAAGAAAAATAAGGTGAAAAAAAGGTACAATGTTAGAAAGCAACTGAAAAGAGAATTACAACAGAGAGGGGAAGTTAAAAAGGTGGAGGTTAGGAGAGTGGGGGGGGAGGGTGGGCAAAAAGACCAGACTGGAGAAGAAAGGGAGGGAAAAAGGGAAAAAAAGCCACAGTCTGAAACAAGATGCCAAAAAGCAGATTTTTTTTAGAGATAAAGGATAAAGGATAGTGTATAATTAAAGAAAGATTCTGCAAGAGTACATAAGATAGTATTGTAGTATTTGCATTTGAAATAGTCTATTGGAATATTATAAGATTTAACAAAATATTAAAATGTTTAATAATGATAGATCTCAATATTTAATAAAATATTAAAGAGAATGTGTAAAATGATTAATGCTTATTTTTAGTTTAATTTGTTATTGTCTCAATGTTATTATAAATTTACTATTTCATTTTCTTATTCTAAAATAATGTATTAATTAGAATTAGAACTAGAATGGAAATTATATACTTAACTATATTATAAGTTTATTATTCTTTTATTTTAAAATGCAACATGTAGAATGTACTAAGCAGAATCAGGATGGAAATTATGTATTATTTTAAGTGTTACTTTAGGGGAAAGATAGAAAGGCGTCACACTTTAAAAGTGATTACAGGGGAAATTTTTTGCTAAAGAGAAGAGATAAATAGATGATTGGAAAAGAACGGACAAAAGATACAAGCATAATGATTTTGAAATAAGATGAAATAAATAAAATATAATTAAGAGAGTGAAAAGAAGGGAGAAGTTATATAGAAAATATAGAATGGTTAATAAGATATGAATGGTATATAAGGTGAGCATGAATTTGATTTAGGTCTGTAAAAAAAGATGTAACCCGGGGCTAAGCCACTTTTCAAAAGAAGTTTTATGTTTTATGTTTTGTGTTTTGTGTTTTGGTTAGCTATGTTTGATTGAGAATTAATAAAACATTGGAGGAATAAAACTAAAGGGAGAGAAATTTGGAAAAGACATGTACAAATGATAATTAAGGAGGTTTTATCTTTTTATGTCTTGTTTTATTTTTTGTATTTTGTGTGTTTATGTTTGATTGAGAATTAATAAAACCTTGATAGAAAGAAATATAATTGGATAAAAGTGAAGGGAGAAACAATGAGAAATTCAGAAAAGATATATAGGTGTTTAAATGGAAATGTGATAATTTGGAACTATGCTGTATAAATGTTTATATTCGATTGAGAATTAATAAAATCTTGATAGAAATATAATTGAATAAAAGTGAAGGGAGAAATAATGAGAAATTTGGAAAAGATATATATGTGCTTAAATGGAAATGTGATAATGTGGAACTATGCCTTAAAAAATAATGTTTTATTTGCCTTGTTAAAACTTATAAGCAATTTTTAGAAAGGAGGTTTTATGCTTTTATGTCCTATGTTTTGTTTGTCTTCAAAAACCAATAAAATTTGTTTTTTTAAAAAAACACTCTTAAAGTTAACTTCTGTATCCATTGTTCAAAAATAGACTTCAGTACATTCACCAGTAATTCACTCTGCTACAGTGTTTGGCTCTGCTTTCTGTGGAACCATCTTCAGCCCACTATTTCTTTCCTGGAAATTCATATATAATCTGAGTTCCATATAGCACCATACTCAGAAATTTGACCTTGAATAATTTGATAACAACTAGGAAAAAAGTATTCCCATTTCAGTAGCCACATATTTCAAGCTTAATTTTGCAATTATAGAGACTGGAAATATTATTTATTGAAAAGCAAAATACTTATCCAAATAACACATTTCAGAATGAAAAACAATATGGTTAAGTTGCTGAATTCTGTCAATATTTTATTTTCCTTTATAGTTCACTGTAATTGCAGAATGTACATGATCGGGGTGGAGCTTCTTGAGAATTTACTGAGACGACCTTTGTATTTTCTTCATTTCTAAATATATATTTGAGATGAGTGGCCATATGAATTGAAAAAAATAATACATATTTATTGAAGAATATTTGAGGTTTAATTCATGTAATAGGGAACTCACTGCTCTGGGAGTTTGTATCTAAACAAGTACCACAGAGAAAGTAGCAGTGCCTCTTTTATTGTGTGAGATTTGTTGCCCAATTATAAGTAGAATGAGATATATCTTAGAGAGAAAGGAACTATTGAAAACAAAGTGTATGGGAGGGAAGGAGACATCCCAAGCTTTCAATGGGCATAGCACAACTGACAATCTTGATCTCCAGTATTTTACCCAATAGGACTACTCTGCTCAGACAGGTGAATAAATATTTGGGACCTGATAAATTGAGATTCAAGCTTAGGTCTGAACTACTCTCTGCTGTGATCAAGTACATCATCTGGAAACTGAAGAGCATAGCAAGAACTTGCATTACAAAATGGCTGTAATTTGGAAGGTGAAACACTGTTAAATACATTTCATAACACAATACTTTCAAGTCTTACTGAACAATCTGTTGCAGTGATGCAGAAGCATGCTTACAGTTTTGGAGGGGAGAAGAATAGAGAGACGGAGGAATGAACGGCATAGTGCAGAACATCTAATCGTTTTAATCATGCTTGATACTGCAATGTAAAATTGTAATTAACTTAAGAAGTCAGTCAAGAACAATTAATAACTGCAGTGCTACTGGTATAATTTAAATAGGAGTTGGGAGGAGAGAAAAGTGACCGACACACCAGGCTGCCAGGGGGAGTGGGATGGTTAACAGAACTGAGCTTTGGGGAGGTTAAAAATGACTTTCACTTCACTCGATTCAGACTGAACATGTGCTTTTAGACAAAGATTGTTTGGGTTCTTTTTCTAGAATATGTAGA
Source organism: Hydrophis major (assembly GCA_033807585.1). NCBI lineage: Eukaryota > Metazoa > Chordata > Lepidosauria > Squamata > Elapidae > Hydrophis > Hydrophis major. Next base: position 233,238,937 of record CM066330.1, on the reverse strand, counting down.
GCAGAAAGGCTGAATTGAAAAAGAACCGAAGTTGTACATGAAGTAAAGCTGCTATCTAAAAAGAAATGCGAAACTTGTTTCTGCTTTGTGGACTTTTATTTGGGAAGCAATATTTTATATGAATAAGGACACTTCCATGCTGTTGCTCTCCCCAGTGAATCCAAGGTATTTTATTTGTTTTACATATGCATTCCTGTTAACAGGTATGAAAAGGGCATTGTTAGATCTGGGAGAGTGGGTGTAAGAACGGAGAAGAGGCATCGAATAGTGACTCCAACTCTTTATTAGTGACTTCAGAACAGAGCAAAATACTAGGGTAGCAGCAGCTCCTTTTATAGAGCTGGCTGCTGTCACAACACCCAATGATTTGAATTTGCCGTGCTGGAAGCGTCCAATCCACGGCGACCCGCTAACAGCCAATCAGATCAGCCGACAATGACCAATCACGATCCACTATCAGCGGGCCAATCAGAAGTGCAGGTTTATGAGCCTGCTGTGAAAGTAAAACTATTAGAATTGCAAGCTAACGAGTTTGCTTAGTTCGGAACACCCTTCCCCCCACAAGGGTGGGGTGATGTATTCTCGCAGGTAGGCAGGTCGTCTCACCTGTCTACCTGATCTACGTTGCTCCACCAGTCTTTGCCTGGACTCTGGTTCCGGTGGGCTGTTTGTTGGACTCAGCTGTAATGGTGATCTGACTTCTCCGTTGGGTGACTCGGGGTTGTCATCTCTACTCCCGTCAAGGCTGTCATCTGGATTCTCTGGGTTTGCTGATGCTGCCGTGCTGCTTCGTGGAGAGATGACCATCTGCCCTGGCTCTTCTTTGGAAGGTGAATATTCTAGGTTTGGTCATGCTGATTGCTGGGTTTTGAGTACTGGGTCGGGTACTAGTTCGTTTTTGGCCCCCTCGATTTCCCTTCCCCCCCTGGTTTGAAGGTCAGGGCTTGTGAAGGGGGTAGGTGCCAGCCTGGAGTGTAGCTGGTCGATGTGGTGCTTCCACAGTCTCCCATCAGTAGTTTGTAAGCGGTAGGATCGGGGACCCGTAAGTTGAGTTATGGTAGCGGGGATCCACAATGGGTCACCAGTAAAGTTTTTTGCAAAAACCGGGTCGCCTACCTTGAAAGTGCGATACTTGCTGCTGGACCCCAGGGGCTTTTCCGGTGTGTAGGCAGGGTGTAGTCGGTCAAGATGTGATCGAAGTTTCCTGCCCATCAGGAGTTCGGCCGGGGTTTGTTTGTGGTGCTGTTTGGAGTAATATGTTGGAGAAGAAGCATCCTGGTCACCTTGTCATGGATGTTCCCTTGTTCCATCTTGTGTAAGGTTTTCTTTATGAACTGGACCATTCATTCAACCCTACCATTGGCCGCAGGGTGAGCCGGCGATGTTAAAGCATAGCGTATCCCCCGGTCTGCTAAGGCATCCACTGTTATGAGAAATGTATGCCCCTTGGTGGGTCCCACAAAATCGATGTGGATACGGGACCAGGGACCTCGGGGTGCTTCCCATTCTGTTGGTGGTGCTTTTGGTGGAGCTGAGCGTGTTTCCTGGCACTTGTTGCAGGTGGCTACCCAGGTTTCTATTTGCTTATCTATACCTGACCACCATGCGTAGCTCCTTGCTAGTGCCTTCATTTGCACGATGCCCAGGTGTCCATCATGCAATAGTTTTAGGACCTTATGCTGCAGTCTTTCTGGGATGATGACTCTGTCTCCCCATAAAACACATCCTTTTTGGGAGAAAAGTTCTGTCTGCCTGTGTTTGAAAGGCTTGAAGGTGTCATTGAGTTCGTTGTCAGGCCAACCTCTTTCTACCCAGCTGAGGACTCGTGCCTTGTTTCTTGTGCAGTCAGTGGTGGTGATGGAAGTGTCTCGATTTGTAGTGTAGCTAGGGTTGGAGCTGGGTCATCCAGGACATCTAGTAGCAGAGAGTGGCTCAGGGCGTCAGCGTGGGGAATGGCTTACCCCGGTCGGTGTCGCAGTTGGTAATCATATGCGGCTAGAAACTCTGACCAGCGTGTCATTCTTGGTGATAAGATGTGGGGAGTTGGTTTATCCCCTGCCAAGATGCCAAGTAGTGGTTTGTGATCGGTGATTATAGAAAAAGATCTTCCATATACATACTCATGGAATTGTTTGACCGCAGACACAACAGCAAGAGCCTCTTTATCTAGTTGAAAATCCACCAAACATAGAGGAATGGGATCCAGAGATTGAGGAAGATAGACTAAAGATAGAAGAATTTAAGCATAAAAATGAACAAGCTATTTGCATAATAGGACTAACACTGTCTGACCAGCAACTTGTTCATATCCAAGGAGATAACTGCATAATTGAGAAAGAAAATAAGAAAATTACTGCATATTTAAGAGGTGAATTATATGTGTTAAATGATAATGGTTTAGAGGTGGCTAACATGGTTTATGATAATAAGAAACCTCATGATGAATGTATTCACTTGTCACACCGACGGCTAGGGAATTTAAATTTTAAAATGCTTAAGAAAACTGTTGAATTATCTAAGGGAATAAGTTTGAAACCTTGTAATAAGTATTTGCAATGTTCTATTTGTAATCAAAGCAAAAGCAGGGTCATACCGGCTAATAGAGTTGATGGATTTACTACCAAAGAGCCTTTAGAAGTAGTATTTGCTGATTTAATAGGTCCGAAAAAACCAAGTGTAGGAGGAGCTCGATACATATTAAGTATAATGGACCACTATTCTAGATATGGGTTTTACTATTTAATGAAGAACAAAATTGAAACGTATCTAAATCTCTTTAATTGGATAAAATTTGCAGAAAGGAAAACTAAAAAGAAATTAGTAACTCCTATAACAGATAATGGTACGGAATTTACAAATAATAAATTCCAGAATAGACTTAGAATGTTAGGTATTCAACATAAAAAGTCTGCACCATATAGGCCACAACATAATGCCTTTATAGAGAGACGAGGCCAAACACTGCAATCAATAGCACATACTATGTTGTCTGATTCAGGATTACCTGACAATTTATGGGAAGAAGCAATAATGTGTGGTAATCATATATTAAATCATGTTGTTAATTCAACAACAGGTGAATTACCATTCACACTGTGGCATGGTACAAAACCTGATTTAAGTTACATGCACATATTTGGAGCACCAGCATGGGTGCATATCCCTATACAACTCAGACAAAAAGGACAACATAGAGCTAAAAGATTATTTTTTGTAGGATATAAATCTAATCATAGATCTTATAGATTCTGGGAACCAAAAAAAGTTTACAACAGTGCTAATGCTAAATTCCTAGAACATGTAGGATGGAATAGATTAGAGCAAGATTTAAATAATGAAGTAATTATTGAACCCTACAAAAGGCAAAAAGATCAAACTAGTTTTAAGAAGAGTCCAATTAAAGAAGAAGTCCACGAAGAGCAAATAGGATCAGAGCAAGAAGAAACAGTTGATCAGGAAGAGTTAGATAATCAAGAACAGTTAATAAATGAAAGTCCACCTGTAAGTCCTGTAATACCTAGACGTACTACACGTGTAACTAGACCACCTGATAGGTATCAAGCAAGTATAGTTTGCCAAGTAACTAAAGTTCCAACTAGTATAGATGAACTTAGGATGTATCCTGCTAAGGATCAGGAGAATTGGCAAAAGGCAATGGAAAAAGAACTAAATTCATTAAAGGTAATGAAAGTATATGAAGATGCCAAATTACCTCCAGGAAAAAAATCCATTGGGTGCAAATGGATATTTAAAGTAAACATTGGAAATGATGGGACTGTTACCTGTTCTGTCCCTAATTAGCATTCTTGAGATCCCCGCGCTTTGATTGGCCAAAGCGCGGGGCACTCTGATTGGTCAGGCGAGCCGCGCTGATTGGCTCACTAAGAATCTCCCGCGATTGGTCCATTCGAATCGCGGGAGATTCAAAGCGGTGCCATTGGCCGCGGCCGAAAGAATAAAAGCCGCGAACCTTTTGCGAAGAGCCAGTTCGGTTCCTACTTTAATAAAAGAGCATGATTTGAAGTCACCGACTCCTGGCATTATTTCGCGGACACAACATTACCCATAAAGCTAGGTTGGTAGCTCAAGGATTTAATCAAACTGCATCTGATTATGATGAAGTTTTCACACCAAGTCTTAAAGCAACATATTTGAGAGCAGCTTTAGTGTGGGCAGCTAAGAAAAACTATATCATTAACCATTTAGATGTAGAAACTGCTTAACTGCATGCACCATTGCAGCACACTATATATTTGAAAAAGCCAATTATTATAAAAGACAATAAAGTAAATGGTAATGATTGTTGGAAACTCAAAAAGAGTCTTTACGGGTTGAAACAATCTGGGTTTGAGTGGAATAAATATATTGTGAAAGAATTAAACAATATAGGATTTAAATCTGGTTTAGCAGATCCATGTGTGTTTAAAAGAGAAAATAATGGAACGGTGTCATTATAGTTATTATTTACAGATAATATTGCTTTGATAACTAAGACTAATGATGAAGCTAATGAGATTATATTATTATTAGCTAAAAAGATAAAATTAAAGCATTTAGGCGAAATTAAAAAGTATCTAGGATTGACAATTAACAAAACAAAAAATGGATTTAAGATATCTCAAGAAGATAAAATTTCCCAATTAATTAAAATGTATAAAATGGAACTTTGTAAACCGGCAAAGACTCCAATGAGTCAGGAAGTTTGCCAAACTGATGATCAAAGTCCCAAATTTGATAAGTCCATATATCAATCTTTGATTGGTAGCTTATCATATATAAGCAATTGGTCAAGGCCAGATATAGCTTTTAGTGTTAATCAGCTGGCACGTTTTAATTCGGATCCACATCAATATCATTGGCAATCATTAAAAAGAATTTTAAGATATCTTAAAGGAACAATGAACCATGCATTGTATATGGAACCAAAGGGTGATTTGAGTCTTAGTGCCTATGCAGATGCAAGTTTTGCAACTGACATAAACACTAGAAAATCAAAATCTGGGATGACTATATTATTTGGTAAGACACGAATAGGGTGGAGGTCAATCAGACAACAGCATATTAGCTTGTCCACGATGGAAGCGGAATTTTCATGTCTGTCATTACTATGCACTGACTTAATTTTGTACAAACAGTTATTATTAGACATGGGTGTAACTGTTAAAGATTCCATTATTGTGTACGAGGACAACCAGGCAGCCATAAAGTTAGCTACTAGTATAGCTGTAAAAACTAGATCAAAGCATACTGATTTAAGATACTTAAATGTTAGAGAATCTGTAAAGAATGGGCTAATTAAATTGGAATACTGCATGACAGAAGAAAACATTGCAGACCAATTTACAAAAGCTCAAGGAGTAATTAAGTTTAAAGAGAGTTGTAACAAATATGATTTAAAGATGTAAATAGTTATATTATTATATTTACCTAAAAGGGGAGAATGTTAGGGATAACATTGTTTACCCTAACTGGTTTAGGTAAAATAATAAATATGTTATCATAGTTTGTTAGTTAAAGTGTCTGCAACTTTAACTGTAGGAATGTAATTAAGGGAGTGGTTGTGAAAGCACTTTAAAAGAAGCAAGGAACGGCTGCTTGCTCTCTCTGGCTTGATGATCCCTAATTACTGGATAGACTGAAGACTGCGTTTTTCCCCTACTGAAAAGGAGAGACAAAGGACTGATTTGTAAGTGAACTGACATTCGATATTCTACACAGACTTTGCTAATTGAATATCCTTGAATGGACTGACTAAAACGATACATGACTAATGGACTGTTATTTTGACTATGCTATAATCTCTAAATGGAATAAACTATATTTTTGATAGCACAAGCGTATCTGTTATTTTTTCTGTATGTTAACAAACATACAAGCTTAGCTCACTCATTTATCTGTGTGTCTATCTGACTAACGCTGCACATTCTGTTTAGCTTGTCTCCTTAACCTTGGTTGGAGAACACAGGCTTAACAGCGTTCAATGTGTGTTCAGTCAGCTCTATCGTCTCCACATCCCACCTTCGTCGCCAGTGTTAGATCTGGGAGAGTGGGCGTAAGAACGGAGACGAGGCATCGAATAGTGACTCCAATTCTTTATTAGTGACTTCAGAACAGAGCAAAATACTAGGGCAGCAGCAGCTCCTTTTATAGAGCTGGCTGCTGTCACAACACCCAATGATTTGAGTTTGCCGCGCTGGAAGCGTCCAATCCATGGCGAGCCACTAACAGCCAATCAGATCAGCCGACAACGACCAATCATGATCCACTATCAGCGGGCCAATCAGAAGTTCAGGTTTACAAGCCTGCTGTGAAAGTAAAACTATTAGAATTGCAAGCTAACGAGTTTGCTAAGTTCGGAACAGGCATGCTTGCTTAGTTTTGCAGTCAGGCACTTTGATACTTTTGGCAACTTGCAGTTGTAGGTTGCAGTGCAGAATCTCTGAGTGTGATTGGATGGAGGCAGAAAATGCCCAGGGACTTTAAGCTTAGAATGTGGCAGGACTGTGCACTGCTTGTACAGTATAAACAGGGTTTGTGAAGCGCTACAAATATCTAGAAAGATTAACACTGGTTTCTACATGCTGAAGATCTCTTAAGTGCATATGACGGATTGAGGCAGCATTTCTTATTAACAGTCAACTGGTGTTTAAAATACACTGTATTCAATGTCATTATTTTGGAGATCATTGGATGCAGCAGAAGTGTGATATTTGACCCAAACTCCATTATAACCAAATATCAGAGCAGTCACAGCTTTTCTGTAAGATCTTCAAAGGACATGAAGGCAAACTGACTTTATCACTAAATATTCACTTGTGAGCTTCTTTGATTAGAAAACTTCCCAGGTGCATTTTCAACCTTTCTTTTTATACCAGAATTTAATGTTACTGTAGATTTCTAAGTGAGCTCTTCTAATGTCTTTGCAACACAGGATGTAGATAAAAGCAAATGGACAAAAAGGTAAAAGTAAATAATGAAATGCTAGATCTCCTTCCCACCCATTATGCTGTCTATCTATTATTCAGGAGAGCTACTCAGACAGTAGTCCTACAATAAATCCCCATTAAAAATAGTAGGACTAATTTCGAGGTACACTTATATACATTTCTGGTTGCAACATAGATCTATTTTACACACACACACAACTACCGACACAAAAACCAGTGCCATAATTTACAGGAGACACATTTCCACAAAACATTTGAAGGAATAATGTAACAAAAAGACAACTTTGGCATTTGAAAAAAAAATTAAGGAGCTTCATTCTTTTCTGGGAAGACATTTTTAAAGGTTGACTGCAAAGGAGGGGTCTGTTTCAGAAGTAGTATTCAGCAGGTTCTGTCCAGTTCTGGAGAACTGGTAGCGGAAATTTTGAGTAGTTTGGAGAACTGGAAAATACTACCTCTGACTGGAGATTTTACAGTATCCTTCCCCTGCCATACCCACCAAGCCACGCCCACAGAACCGGTAGTAAAAAAAATTGAATCCCACCACTGGTCTGTTGCATCCTGTTTCAGGGCCAATTCATTTTGATTGCAATATTTCTATATTATCTGGGAATTCTCAATGTTGCAATTCATTTTCCACTGGCGAGCACTTGGTAAGGTGGATTAAGATACCAGTTAATAATTTATACAAGTTGTTTTCCTGGGTTCCCAGTGACTGATTTATTTCTGATGTTACTTGTTTTGGAATATTGAGTCATATCTGATGAATAGCTTAAAATTTATAGTATACAACCTTTTCCTGAAGCATGATACATATATTATGGCAATATTTTTTTTATCTCTAGTTTGATGTTCTTTAATTCATGACCTTGAAATTTGGACTGCTGCCTGCTTGAGGTATACTTCTTATCTCACTATTATCTACTTTCTGTTTGGCTATTTGACAAAAAAAGAATAGACAGATCAGCTGGTACATTTTAGTATAGTTTTTGATCTGTAGATGTTAAGCACTGGTTTATTTATTTGTGGTGATTAATGTGAAGGTTGTTTTTAATTCACTCCAGATTGCAGTTACTATGAAGTCATAAATTGTTCACTTGTGGCTTCTCATTTTGTACCCTGCAAAGCAAATTTTACAGGAAAAGGGGATCCCACTGATGGGCAATGGAACGGCACTTCCAATTTCAGTAAAAGTAGATAGAAAAGCACAACTTCAGAATGGCTTCAGGATTAAATGGATAAGAAAAGATCTTCGCCTCCCCCAGCAACTAACGATAGTAATGTTGCGTGGATGACATTAAAATGTTTTTATCCATGAAAGCTCTTGAGTTTCATCTTCAGTCATGGGAGCTCACTGGTTACCTATCGGTCCAATACAGTGTTTTTCATCCTTGGCAACTTGAAGAGGTGTGGACTTCAAATTGTCAAAGTTGAGAAACTCTGATCCAATATGTTCAAATGTTTAGTTACTCATTAGTCCAACCTATTAGATGGAGTAAAAAAGATGTTGAGACTCTAGAAAGAGTGCAGAAAAGAGCAATGAAGATGATTAGGGGACTGGAGGCTAAAACATAAAGAATGGTTGCTGGAATTAGGTATGTCTAGTTTGATGAAATAGCAGTGTTCCAATATCTCAGGGGCTGCCACAAAGAAGAGGGAGTCAAGCTATTCTCCAAAGCATCTGAGGGCAGGACAAGAAGCAATGGGTGGAAACTAATCAAGGAAGGAACAACCTAGAACTAAGGATACATTTTCTGACAGTTAGAACAAGTAATCATTTGGACAACTTGCCTCCAGAAGTTGTAAATGCTCCAACACTGGAAGTTTTAAAGAAGAGATTGGATAACCATTTGTCTGAAATGGTATTGGGTTTCCTGCCTAAGCAGGGGATCAGACTAGAAGACCTCCAAGTTCCCTTCCAACTCTATTATTCTATATTCAGAAATAATATTGAAAAAGGGACTATTATCATCTCTTGAAGGAAAAGCAAGATATACATTATAACTCCACCTTTCTATATGTAATATCTTCTCACTCTACAAAACAAGCATGCATGTATTTGTATACAAATGCTGTCTTGCCCTCCTAACACAAGTCATGAACCTCAGGTTTACTCATGAAATCAATAAACATTTCACTTTCCTGGGGCTGACAAATACTGTCAAACAACCAGGATTCCTTTGCTGTTTTTATTGAGGATCTTCTTCCCAATCTTCTTCCTTCCTTTAGTATTTTATTTTAAAAACATCTAAAAGAGTAACAAATGCAAAAGTATCCCACCTAACAAAAAAGTATAATACAAAGAGTAATGCATAACATGTTCTGAAATTTGCATTAACCATAGAAACATTTTTCTGAAAACAGAAAATTAATTCATCAGTGAAGCATCACAGAGTGTGCCAGCATAACTGAGCAAAGGTGTTGCACAAAAAAAAAAAACCCATAACTATTGAGAGGGATTTTGGGAGTATATGAAAAGACCTCTCCATCAAATATCATCAGCAGACAGACTGATGTGAGAGAAAACAATTCATAAGGGATCGTAAACTATTTATTAGCACACTTTGGTAGGGGGAACCCAAAGACAGGTAACCAATACGATCCTTGAAAAACCAATACAATAGGTATCTTTCGGTGAGTACCTATCAACATTCTTGGTATGGCATTCTGGGACAAATACAGTTTGTGACAACTGTTCCATGGTGGAGG